>OY728141.1:1192005121-1193255121 GCA_963277665.1 Viscum album | reverse complement strand
CTAAAACACAAAAAGAATAGTGTGAGAGGAAAAAATCATGCTAGGGAAAACAACATAATAAAGGGTAAGTACCTTAAATATCTAACATCTTAGGTTTAATTCTATGATCGTTAGCGTAGTGCTAGTACTATAACATATACATATACTTAACCTTAGGGACATCCCTAGACATACCGTAGAAATATCTCTAGGGATCTCACTAACGTTTTCGCATCCTAGATTCCAAAGGTTGACTAAACCTTTCCTCTGATACCAACTGTAGAGACCCGAAACCTGACGTACATTGACATTACATTACATTTGCGGAATACTTAGTACATAACAAAAACACACACACAAGGATCGTAATAGTTTAGTGTCTTTGGAAACTCGGAACGTAATCTTCTAATCGTGGTGAAAGATCTTCAACATCTCCTATAAAGATCTTCCCTTTTTTTTTACATAAAACCATTCTTTATATCCTGGGGAAAAGAAAACATAAAAGGGTGAGCTCAAATGCTCAGTAAGGGTAAACAAAAGAAATATCAATCACATTGTATTCATAAGAACATAACATTTTGGAAATCTTAACCTGCAAAAGAGAGCATAATTTCATAACATGGGATAAATCATGGCAGTGAAATGTAATCACAATAATCATAACTTAAAACATGAAACTTTGTGGCATTCACACATAATCATAGAGAATCATTTCTTGTTAGTCAAGACTCATTGCCAAGACTATCTTAGTGGACAAAGTCCCTTTCTGAATCGAGTAACCCTCGTTTCAATCCTGTTTCACTGAACCCGTATAACCTACCATTCCAGCCATGTCTATCTCATGAGATATAAAATCTTTACCCAATGCATTGGAGGGAGATATAGGTCCCACCCATCTCATAATGATACCATTCTTATGTGTGCCACAAAATCATAAATCATACATCATTGCATAACCCATGTAATACAAATGGAAATCTTAAACATCATGACATCATAAAACAATTCATGTAAGATAAAGGGATTCATAAAAATATTTCAATCACAACATAATCAAATCCATGTAATAATAGGGATAGAAACAGAACCCGATATTATCTTAGATGGAAAATAATTTTGATAAAACACTTGAACTCCATTCTTGAGGAAAATATCCTTTCTACTTCAAAAACACTTTTCATTTCTTAACATGTCATAAAATTTTAAACTAAAAGAAGTTGATTAAAAATAAACTTGAAAACTTTTAAATGAATCTTCTTGAAAATAATTTTTTAAAAATCCATTCATGCCGTATAAGTTAAAAAAACATTCTTCATACTTTTGTCGGAAAAGTCAAAAAGTAACTCGTACGAAAAATGACAAAAGATTCCTTTCATATCTTTTACTAAAAACTCACCGAAGGGTAAAATTGGATTTAAAAAATTTTACGTGGATGGAAATAATATTAAATATTGAGGAAACATGGATGTGGATGATAAAATACACCCCAATAAATACCAAATTTTAAACAATCTCGGATAAAATGAGATTGTGATATATTCCCTTACCTTAGGTCTGATTTGCTTCGTATGTGTCCGAACCTCCTGTATAATAATTTAAATAATGTCATTAACTTATTACAGAATCATATTCATTGTTATTATATCATTTATGGTTCACTTATGACATTATATTACCCGTTCTTTTGTAAATTCCATGTTAAAGAAGCGTTTTGGGTAAAATCGTTTCATTTATCGTAGGTGTTTTGACTTGTTGTTCTTGACATTATTATTACTTATATCATGATTTAATTACTTAAAGAATATAAAATATGATTTATATATCATATATATTCAGTATATATATATATATATAATAGATAGATAAATGAAATAAAAAACACCGTTCATGGAGACGGTAGTCCGTACGTACGCATGAACGCTGTTTTCCTTTCCTTATTGTCTTGAATGGAAGTAAGTAGATGAAATACATATATATATATATATACATAAATCCAGTAGCTTTATAATGTCATATATTTCATTATTATTTCATATATATACTTTGTAATCATTCTTTAATGGTTAACATGGAGAATGAATCTCATCGCGTCGTGGAGACGGTAGTCCGTACGTACGCACGAGCGATGATATCATTTCCATAAATATTGAATTGAATTGGAGTGGATTATACAATATATCAGAATCAATATGATTTTTTAATAACTATGTATATTTATTCTTTACACCATTATACCCATCCATGTAAGGTGGTGGTGGAAAATAGATTACACCACGGTGTGGAGACGGTATTCCGTACGTACGCACGCGCGGTGATTTCTTTTTCCGTAGGATGGATAGATGGTGAAATAGGGTTGTTTCATACTTAAAATAACATATCAGTATATGAGTGATACTGATGTTATTACTTAATAATGAAACAACCTAAGAAGAAGAAGTGGAAGAAGAAATAAAGATGAAAGAATTGGTAACAGTAATTACCTCTTCTTTGAAGCGCCTCTTTGAGACCTCCTCTTAGGGCACAAAAATTGGTCTTTAAGGAAGACCAGAACCTCTAGGATGTTTCTAGGGAAGTGGAGAAGAGATTTTGGCAGGGGTTGGCCGAGCTTGAGTGCTCAAAGTGGTGTGAGGAGGAGGGGGAGGAGGTGTCCTTTTATAGGAGATGAGAGGGGCACCTTAGGAATACCTCAAAATATTATTTTATATTAAAGTCAAAATCGGTTTATAATGGTTCCAAAGGGTCTTATTTCGGATCTAAAGTTGGGATGAGTCGAAATCATATCAACCAATAAGATTTAGACAAGTTTAGGGTACTATTTTAACCTTATCAATTAGATTTAACTCTAAGTTAAATAATTTAACTTTTACCGTGTCTTTTTGTTTTCTTTCACTATATGGTTAATACACTTACTATAACATGCCAAACGAACCCCAAATTGTTTATTATTAATAAATATATCCTTATCTAAGTCATTTGGCCGAACCTTAGATTTTTAGGAATAAAATAACAATTAATAATATAATATTTGATTTAAAACCTATTTGGTGTCAATTTTGACACTATTTGATATATGATTTTTGTGAAAGTCATAACAGAATTATATGTTCGAACCAAGTTGATTAAATCAACACTAATATATCATATTAACCTAGAAAATTATTGTAATTCATAAAAAGTCTTAAATTACATTTATTTTGGTATTTATAATATCAATTATGTCAATATTTCATTAATAAGATAATTACTGCATCATCTTTGTGTCATAAATAAATTAAATTATTTGATGTCTAAAAATTAAAAATAAAATACCATTATGTAGGAAATCTTTTTATCTTTCTAATGAATGTTTATAGTCGAATTTATCTTATGTATAACTCCATATTAAAAATGTTTTAGTAAATAAACTTTGATTTTAACTCTTTTAACCCTTCTTTAAATAATATAATAATAAATGTCCTAATCTAATCCAAGTGGGCCTAAATGGTCATATTTTATTCCTAAGCTTGTTTTTGATCTAATTTCACTTATACAATAGAATTAGGACATGTGTTAGGGTAATAATAATATCATTTTTACCCTTAATTAACCTATTTACTTTTAACCGTGGTAAAAAAAAGTAAAAAGTTACTATTCACCAACAATTATTTTCGTCTCATTGAACCACATTTTAGTCCTTGATATTAACCGTGTCTCTCGGATTTTTGAAATTCCATTCACAGAAGCAGTAAAATTGAGTTTTATGCAAAATTCAGTTTTTAACCTACCACTTAGTGGTTTCACTATTCATCGAAAATTGAATGTTTTCAGAAAAATACAAAAAATTAGGCCTATGCTATATTTGATATTATGAACTCAAAAATGATGTCTATTTTACCAAATTCAAAACATATCAGTTGCATTAACTAATTTAAAAATTAATTCTCGTCGTCAAAACAAATAGCGTGTTTTTAAGAGATAATAACTATCAAAAGATTGACACTAGTTTATAACTGGTTTAAATGTGAAATTACATCCAATGACCAACATTGTATTAAATTGTAAAAATATATTCTAAATATACTTTAAAACCACTCAATTTAATAATTTATCACTATTAATTATTTCGATTAAAAAAGTTGTTTTTAATTAAAATTTAGTAATTTTCACTATTCCTCAGAATATGAAAGTTATCCGAAAAGTACCAAAATTTCACCCTAAGCTAATTTCGATATTACGAATCCAAAAATGAATTCCATTTTGAAAAATAAAACTTACAAAATTTCAAAAATTGGTTATTACTATTCATAACGGCTAGTTTTAATAATATCTTAATAGCATATCGTTGTTTAGCGAAACTCGGTGTTGCGTACAACACACGCTATCATGGAAGGTCGCGATTGCATATAATTCAAGCCAGGTTAGAGATGTGTATTGTGAAAGCTCCTTTTGGTGTAGCGTATAACACAAGACATTAATAAAATTAAAAAGAATATTTTTCATAAAATCTCGGGTTGTTACACCAGTGCTCTGCCACAGAAAATCACAAACCCACGATGCCGCTAGAGAAAACACCATGACGAACTCTGCAAAACTGCTGCTCCACCGCAGAAAACCACGAACCCACTACACAGCCATAGCTGACCATGAACCCACAAAATTGTCACAGAAAAATGTACCGCAACCCCGAACCCAATCCAAGAATACCAGGGACCTTCACCATGGTGAGAGATAGAAGGGGTTGATCGCATACCTCTGTCTTCCACTACAACAACACTACAGAGAAGGGATGGGGACCTCGCTGCGACAAAACAGATCGGACTCACGATGCCACAACAACACACCGTAAATCCGCATCACCACTAAAGAGACGACCGGAAGGAGAACCGCCATAGGAAGCAAACTGTGAACCCATAGCGCCGCCACAACACCGTGAACCCTCGATGCCACCACATAAAGTCACACCACGCCACGAAACTGCCACTAGAAGAGGAAACACACACTGCCGACCTGCCGAGATGAGGCGAGAAGGAGGATAGCCACCTCCAACACGAGAAATAGTGGAGATAGAGGTGACAGGGAAACCCTAATCAATGTTGTGCCCCTTACGGGATCATGATCCCAAATGTATTGTGATACCAAAAGATTCCTCTTCCCTAATCTCATATATTAGCATACCACTCCCAAGTCTCATCTTGTTCTTAATTGTGCTGCGATATCATTTTTACAAAAGGAACATACATACCTCAGACTTGTTCAACTCTCCATTAAACAATATGCACTAGATACTCCAAGAATGAATAATCATCATATAAATAAACCTCATTTGGTTCTAATTCATTCGATGGGTCTGGATAATATCGAAGAACCAAATATATGTGAAATACATCATGCACAGATCAAAATATCTAAGGAATTGATATATGGTAATCCACTAGTATGATCTATTTACCTACCTCGAGGGGTCCAACAAATCAAAGTGAAATCTTACCCTTCCTCTGAATACATCGATGGCCCATCCTGGTTAAGGCTCACCAGAAAACATGATCTTTAACCTCGAACTCAAGAGATCATCAACATCTATTTGAATATGAATACTATATTGATTGAGCTTGCATCATAATCTCTTTGATCAATGGGACCTGATATGTAGTCTCTTACATGAGATGAGTTTAATGGAATGTTACCTCCCATACATCTATCCAGATCATAGGTGAATGGAAAACATACCATGTATGAATTCATAAGGATTAATATGAATGGTAGAATGCATGATGTTATTACAAGAGATCTCAAAAAGGGGTATAAGCTTCTAATAATAAACCCCTAAAGTCATAGACACATTCATATAAATGTCCCCCAACACCTGGATCATATGTTCCAACGTTCCTTCTGTCTGAGGGTGATAGGCCATGCTCAGAATCACTTCTGTACCAAAGGCCTTCTACAACCCCTAAGAGAATTGAGATGTGAAAATATAATACATGTTATAAATGATAAATCGTTCATCTTCATAAGTATGTATAACCTCCCAAAAATATATCCTTCCATGATCATCTATCATAAAGGTCTCTATCATAGGTAAAAAGTGCGGGACCTTTGTCAAAAAGTCATCAAATACCAATATTGTATAATAGATATGAGTTGATCTTGGAAAACCAATCACAAAGTCCATAGATACATAATTCCATTTCCACTATGGAATCGACAATGGCAATAAAAGTCCATATAGTTTCTAATGTTCTGCCTTCACGTACTGATAGGTGGAACACCAAATGATAAATCCCTAAATCTAACATTTCATACCAGCCCAATTGTACTGGAGATGTAAGTATTCATACATCTTAGAGATATAGTGATTTAATTCCAATGATAAGGCACGAATCTCCTACATAAGCTTCTCTCTAATGTCTTTTGGGACCCATACATACCCATGTAACCATTATGTATCATCTCAATCCTTGGTCCAACCAGAAAACGAATCATTATCCTAGGGACATTACCTTAGGAAATGGTCCTCATGGTCAAATTGTTTTCTTATTCTCACCCACTTCATAAGAGTAACGACCACTAATAAATATTAGAGTATATTATTTCCATGATAATCTATAACCTCAACATGAATATTTAAAAAAAGGCCATGATATGGAACACACCACTGGCCAATTGAACATTCTATCGCTGAGTATTCTGGCTTAGATAATTGGCTATAAAATTCCCTACCATATGTATATAATAATGCCAGAAATCAAAATATTTCAGGTGCTCAACTAATCTGTGCTACCTTAGATTTAGAGCACGACGTCTAAAGATGTACAAGAGGAATTTATTATTATTTAATACTACAAAACTCTCTCTCTGTAAATTGTGTCTCTAATAATGTAGAGGATGAAAAACATCAGCAATATATTGGTTGTGCATTGAGTAATTCCACTAGTGATGTATCAACTAATGAGACCCATTGATGACGACTCTCTTATCCTGCATCAAAACAACTCCCATTCCAATACATGATGCATTACAATAGACTGTATATCTCTTTCCTAGATCTAGAAGAGTCAATATTATTATTGTGGTTAATCGTTCCTTCAAATTTTAAAAGGATACTTCATAACCTTTTTACCATACAAAATTTCACAGCCTTTTTATTGAAGAACATAAGTGGCACTACAAGGCATTGGAAATCCTAGATGAAGTATCATTAATATCCTTATATTCCTCAAAAACACTGGATATCAAATATAATCTTATGAATCTCTCAATAAACAACATATTCGACTTCTATGGGTGCACCATAACTCCTAACTACAATATAATATGACCTAGTAAGTGGTCATTATTGGCATGGAAGTGGAATTTTATGAGATTAGCATAATATTGTTTCTCGCTTAGTGTATTCATCATGATAGGAATATGGTTGGAATATCCATGTTGATAAGAATAATACACTAAGGTGTCATCAACAAAGTATACCATGAATGAATCCAGATGTAGGTTGAAATATGAATCATTAGATTCATGAAAACAGTAGGTGCATTAATGATACTGAATGACATTACCAGGTATTCATATTGATCATACCTACTCCTAAAAGTTATTTGAGGTGTGTATCATTCCTGAAATCCACCTTATGATTGCACGATCAAAAATTTATCATTAAAAAGACTACCACTCCTCTGAGATGGTCAAAGAGGTTTCCTACTTAATGTAGTGGATGCTAATTATTTACTGAAAGTCGGTTTAATCGATAGTATTCCATGAAAAGTCTGAGGGTATTATATTCCTTCATAGAAAAAAGGAATGGTTAACCCCATGGACATGGTATGGGGTATATAAATTTTTTATCCTACATATCATGCAACTATTTATTTATCTCTAGAAGCTCCATAGATTCAATTATTTAATAAGGAATGGCCGTTGATGATTCCCATGGAATTAGATCAATATTGAATTATAACTCTCACATAGGAGGTATCCTAGAAATGTTTTCTGTTAAGACCTCCATGAAAAGGTCCACTATAGGAGGGAATAATTCTTGTTATAACACCTAATAATTCAATAATATATTATAATGATGATCTATCACACTACCTAGATTTTTCTACTTAGGTCTAGCTCAATTAACATGAACATAACATTATACATTATGCATATACCTACCACCCTATGGTGATGTTAACATCACCCCTTGACGATATAAAAAATATTTTCTCCATATGGAATTGATAATACATTATGATTATCACCTCAAATACTATTATATCTAGGAGGAAAAGATTCCTTAAGAAGAGATATCCACCTATCTCAAGGAGAAAATATATACAATTGAACACACTATCTGGTGTAACACATAATAGGGTATCGTGAGTCATAATGAAATATAAGTGTTTTGTCTTGAGGCCAATGATTTCCTTGATTACCTCAGATATATATGAACGAGAAGCACTACGTCAAAAAATGCATAAACTAATGTAGATACTGGAAGAATAAAACCTCAAATGATAGAAGTCTTGAAACTTTTTCTTCCTGTAGTGGTTTCACTTCATGTAACTAGTATGTACCATAGCTATCAGTCACAACCTAACTACCTTGATCATGCCTGATATAATGGAACTGAGAATCAGGAGTATGACTACCTTTGCCTTGACCACCACCCTATCGTGAGTAGACAATGGTATTCTAGCTACCCACCTGATGAGATACTACAAGACTTAATCTAAAATATAGTTAATGTTTAGATACCTTCTCTATAGGCACTAATGGAAAGGTCCTACAGATTTATTGAATATTACCCATATCATCATAACCTCTTCATTAGACATGATCCCTTATACATTGGGGTTTTATATGTCTCAAATTTCCATATTGATGGCATATCAATAAGTTTTTAGTAAGAGCTGGCCAATAGTTAGTACATGATTAAGTATAGTTAAAATGATATTTTCATCCTCTGGAAGAAAAAACACTAGGAATAGGTTCCTAACCACCCTAATCGGTACCATTAACCTCCCTCATATTTCTCTCCACAATGAGGACCTAGTTGAAAATCTCAGAAATAGTAGTTGAGAAAAAGATATTGACCTATGATTGGATGTCGTATACCAGGACATCCATGAATCTTTCAGTGGTCATAAGATAATAACCATATAATATAAGAGGAAAATGTGGTAGCTTAGTAATTAAATTAAATTACTCCATTAATGATATGGATCCCCTCTAGTGATTAAAAAATTATCTATCCCAATCCTCACCCAGAGTATGTGGAATGAAATAATCATAAAAGATAATCAAGAATTTTTTCTAGACCATATATCAATTCCAATATTCCAAGGTAATAACATACAACCATTGCTTGGATGAATATGGTATCATATAAGTATAATGTTTGAACAACATATCTGGAGGTGACATTATATGCTCAAAAAAGAAATCATGGACTCCATCCATGACTCAACAACATGTCATCCACTATCATCCGAAACTGTGGGAGTGGGATGCTACTGGAACAATTATGTCAACTATTCTATAGTTGGGATAGGTAGAGAAACATAATTCATAATTTGAAACATAAAAAAAAAGTTTTTCTATGAATTAGGAGTTAGATCCCATATCTAGAATAGTAATAAGCATTATAGATTGAACTGCATGAGTAATCACAAGAGGCTCATGGTCTTCCACCTCCAGTGCATGGTCACCATCGCCTTTAGGGAATATGACTAGAGGAAGTCATGGAGGTGTGATGATACAATTCCAAATACATATCTTAGTAGAGATCATAATAGTTGACTTAATTACATATTGATAATTAGGATAGGGATATATCATTGCAATAAAAGGATTACACCTCTATTCTTGCTCCAAAATCCTGGTCTAGGTTGTATGTAAAAGACCATAACAGGCAATAAAAATGTAAGAGAATCCCAACAGTGAAATGCAATAAGAACCATCATTATAGAAATAAAAATAGTAGTAGAATAAAATATATATGTGTCACACAACAATGATGTTTTATCAACCATAATTGGTATAATCAATAATAACATTTACTCATCCCAGGTAATTTGGGTTTCGCCTATACATGATTCATCTATGCCGAGACATGGGTGCATTAATTTCATTCAATAACCTCATAGTCTCTTATATAACACCCAAATTGTATGTCAAATGGAAAAAAACATATGGTACCACTTTGTAATGTCCTTACCCGAGATCCACTTATCATGTGCCCTGAGTTATTGGGTCACATGGCCTGAAGTGTGGCTCTCTACATTCTATAGGCTATGAACTAGTAATGAGGGTATATGGTGGTACATTTGAGAGACTATACTCTCATATTAGACTGGAATAAAAAATTATAAATAAATAAATTGACAATACTGAAAGCATAATATGAAAAGTCACTATAAATAAATGACTAGTAGCATTCCATAGTAGAAGTGGACAAGTAAACTTAATAATAACAAACTTAGGAAGCATAAATAACTATGAAACTGAAGGAAAATATAAAAAACCAAAAGTATATGTAAGAAACATGAAGATTTCATGTCTTTATAATATAAAAATGAGGAATAGGGGAAACAAATATACAAAAATTCAGAAAGTAAAAAAATAAATCTCCACTATCATCTAGAGCATACTCTTGATCCTATAATCATAGGCCTCATAATACAAGTTTAAAGAATAAAATATCCATTGAAGGGTTTTATCTCTTAACCATAACTACAAAAAAGTAATATACCCAGGTTTCCTAAGTAGGGTGTGGGGAAATTATTGTAGGACACCACCAATGGTGTCAATAAGAAATATAATAAGTTTTTATAGAAATAATAGTGTGCTAGAAATAAGATTAATAAAAAATCAATGTAATAGTCCCCAACTGGATCGTTTTCATACAGGACACCTGGAGGATCTTCATGCTTCGGCCCAAGCCGGAATGAGTATGTACAGTAACCATATATATATATAGTAATATATATATAGTATAGTTATATATTGTATCCACTTATATGCACTATGTACATCCATATGTAATTAGAGATATACCGGGATACAAGGTTCTGAATGGACCGGGGAATAACTCAAGCCTCTATAACCACTCTAAACAAGCTATATTATCCATGAGAGGGTACATGCCCTAATCTCATGATGAATGTGAGTTCTCATGATAAAAAATTGAGATAAGTGGGGTGAGACATCATGCCCAAAACCATAAAAAGAGGAACTTTGGGCATCATTATCATTACCTAGATAATAGTATAATGGTGGGAGAAGTCATGCTCAACACCCAATGTGAGGAAGCGTGAAACGTCCTACTCAACAAGTCCCGTAACCATCATTCCACATCAAATATTAATTGTGTAAGGCTAATAATAGTAATAAACTAACGTATCAACTCATAAGAATTATAATCAACTATCCCAATATAATGAAAGTTTGTCACAATTCATTTAATCATGAAAATAAGCATGAATCAATTAGAATGGACTTAACATCCATTTTGTTTTACTAAATTAATCTATTTAATTATTTAAAAAAATCATGTATAAAGATTTTTAATATATATATAATCCATCCAATTGAACAATACATGTAAAATAAATGTCATTATTCAACATAGCACATTGATGTTTCTATTATCAATCAATAAATTACATATAAGTGAAATTTCAATTACAACCAAACATGAACACTTAGACAGTGTTTGTTATTTTAAAAAATTTAATATCAATAGTAATTGCAAGCCGGTACATCTAATGGGTGGATATAAATGAGTTGCGCATCCCCTTAACACATATCACATATCCTCAAGAGTATATTAAAATGAAAAACAATTACCTATAATCAAATAACTCATTTAAGGAAAATGAATGGAAAAGGTTGGAGTGTAGTAGAACAATGTGACTATGAAAAAAACTAAAAAATAAGGGAAAAACTAGACCACATACCTTAATTAAAAAGATCAATCCTCATCCAAAATCAGCTTCATATTCTATTTAGTTTGGAATAAATGGATGAAATAGATCAACACCCTACAAAAGGGAAAATGAAATTGAAGCTAAATAGTTCAATAGATAAAAAAGTGGGAGGTTGGAAGTAAGTATGAGAATTAGAGATATTACCCATGTATATTCAACGTGATTGGGACAATTTTATTTGGAGTTCAGATCAAGGAGACTTCTCAATACCTATTAGATCAGGAGAATAAGCCATTAAAAGGAAAGGAGGATTTCACATCTACCGAAAATGAGAAAGATGAAGGTGGTTTTATTTTTTAAGTGAATTAATTGTGAAATATTAATTTGTAAAAAATATACACATGTTTATGGATTTCCCACATGGTTTGAAAAATAATGCACCAATTGTGCACTACACTACTACTTAAGGAGGGACACCACATCGTTAAGGTGAACAGATTCCTGAACCATGTGCGAACCATGAAAAAAACCACAATCAATATTTTTTGAAATAATGAATTTTCATTGGCCTATGGTGGAATACATATAGATAAACCATGTGGCCCCTACTTCTCTAAAGGATCATCACATGGTTACCCTGCATGATAAGCACTAACCGTATAGTAACAATATAGACTACCCTTTTTCCCATTGTGTGAAACTCTGAGCTCCAAACAAGACTTGAACACTCCTATGACCTTTATTTGTATATTGGTTTTAATTACCATGATTAAATAGAGGATTTAATATGAAAAAAAATGAATCATACCTTCACAGAAATAGGGGTCATTACAAGAATCATCCTTCTTATTCAACTTCCTTAATTTATATATTTTCTCTATGTGGGTTGTTTCATGAACTTATCCAATTGTAATAATACATCAATTTCTCCTTTCATATTATTTTATTCTAATCTATTTCGTCTAATATTTTGAGTGACTAATTATTTTTCTTTACATTTATACATGCCCCTTGACGTTGACATCAGGGTTTTATTCATCACATTTATATCAGTTATTCTAATAAAATTCCTTACTATATATCCATGATTTGTGTACATAAAACATATCATTTTAAATACATATTTTTTGTATATTTTCCTGGATTGATATATTTCACTATATTTTCTACCACCATTGAGCATTAGGGGTTATAGACACACAGTCAGGGTATGTCCTATAGTTTAAAAAAGAAACACCTTTTGTCCACTATCCTTTGAAAGCCTTCTCATCTATATTTTTCTAGGACATATTTTTATCATCCCAATTTCATACTTCCACAAATTTTTACATCACTTTTTGTTGATACAATGGGAAAAAATATTTTTTCTATTAGAGGGTTTCAACCCATCCTCAAGTTCCATGATCATTATACAATTATAATTCAATTATATATATGAATTCTCCATCCACAAACCAATAATTTTCAGAATATTATATTCTACTCAATTTGTTTTTTAGATGAATGAAACAATATTTAAACACCTTATCACTGGATATTTAGTATCCCAGATCATTTGAAATATCGTCATGTTAATCACTATGACCCTTCATCTTTACACCCATTTTCATAATGTATTAATTCAAATAAATCTATTCCATCTACAATAATTCATTTCGTAGACCCAGATTAATGTATACTCTACCATATATAATATTTCCAATGAATCCAAATTATCATAGAAAAACTGGTTATTAACATTGTTATTGTATGACCATCCTCTATATTAATGGATCACCATTATTTCCACATATTTTGTGAGACCACTTCCCACATCAATACTAATGGGGGATTATGAATTTATAAATTCTCAATCATATTGTACAACATTATTAGGATGATAATTATCAACCTGAAAAATCACATATACCTTGATCGGTGTTTCCAATTCTCGAGATTCTTATCATTTTTCTTCATCTTCTACTTTTATAACATTATGAAATTTGTAATGGATTTGTTCTATAAAATCTTATGTTCACATTATTTTAAAGATTATATTGAGGTATCCCCAAAAACATAATTTGATTCCAATGATTTTCCAAAAATTCCGTCAAAAATATACCAAAAAAAAATTCACTTACACAATGAATATATTTCTTGAATAATTCACTAAAAATGTCTTAATTAAGTATTTTTTATGTCTTTTCATCACATAAAAATTCAACATAATTTCTGAAATTAATATTTATATACACATCACCAAAATAAAATAAGATCCAATAAATATCATTTTCCAACCATTAATGTTAATTTAGGTACAAATTGGAGGATTTATGTGGGAATCCCTATTAATATGAAATCTAAAAACTGATTTAATTATTGAACCTAAAATCAAGATCTTTAAGATTAAATATCATTTATTTGGGAAAAATGAATGCAATGCCCCATTTCCAATAACCCAGAGTTGGTGGGTATTTTTTCATTAAGGGATGTATATAATAATTATCTATTAAACACCATAATTTTTATTATTATATAGTAATTTTTTGTTTTTTCAAGTGCTTGTTCTATTTTAACTTTCTTTGGAAGTCAAAAGGACAAAAAAACTATTTTAAAGAAAAAGTAAATGTGTTTCTAAACACATACAAATTGTTTTTCATCAATTTTTATATTTTCTTTAAAATGTTTTCAACAATGTTTTTAATATTCTAAATTTTTGTTTGAAATTAAATTTTTAAACATTTTTTACTTTTTATAAAAAACTAAAATGAATCTCTATGTCTTTTTCGAAACAATTTTATTTTTACTAATGGTGTGGGGGAAATATTATTTTTAAAATACATCATACAAATGGGTTTTCACTCCACAATGACTAATATTTACATTTTTTCATTTTTTTAATGTTTCCAATGTCATTAATAATGAATATTTTTATCTTAAAATTTTGTAAATTTCTATATTTTAATTATTTTTTCAAAATGAAGAATTTATTTACCATAAGAAATATTTTAGTGATCAGTTAAAAGTATTTAAATATATATGAAAATATTTTTAGGAATCATATTCATTATTAAGAATATAATATAATGATAAAATCAACCATATTTTTTGATGGATTATTATTAGTTTCATATGATAAATTATTGACATCATGTATTCTAGTTCATCCAATAGGGATAGTCTTTTTAATAAGGAATATTGAATATATTGTATTTTTTATTCACAAAATGAATTTTCAAGACCTACAATATCAAAGGTGGGTCATGGAATTTTGTATCCCCTTTATGAATTGGTATTTATCATGATAAAAATTACATTGGGTACCTTTTTAAGGACCTAAAAATTTATATAGAGGTTTTGGCATAAGGCATCAACAATAAGTTTAGGATGTCCATAACTTTGTTTCCATATTTATGAAATCAGTTATTGATGTCCATGTGATTATAGATATGATATCCATGGATATGTTTCAAGATCATGTGATTTTTTATATTTAATTTTTTATCTTCATTTATACATTCTTTATTAATCATTCCTTATTTATTCTTTTATATATTCCATTGTATTATTTCCATAACTGGGCATTAGAGAACTCCCTTGTATTTTGGTTCATTTCACTAGGATACCATGAAGTGTAATATAATAAATATGAAAATATATAATAGGAAAAATAATAATTTTATCAAATAATATAAAATGTTTTATTCTATTTCATCAAAATTAATGTGAGATTAAATCATCTATATAGTTTTCCAAGAATAATAAAAAATTTGATCATGAGGGATATGATCCCTTATATATAGTGCCAATATATTAATGTAACCAAAAACTCTGTGGGTAGTGACCTGACCCCAAAAGCCCAGATCTGGTGTCTTTTATCAATTAAATTGGAATGATAACAATGAATAAATCTCTAAAGTACTAAAGAGTTTTGTAGTCTTCGTAAACTATATATATACATGAGTTTTTTATTACGAAAGAATACTATATTTTCAACTAATTATTTTTCTTATCTATTTCCTTTAGAGGTTAAAAACATTATTCCATCTATCATATACATGAAAATATTTCTTAGATAACTTATTGTATTCCTGGTGAGGAAAAAAAACAAGGGTCCGGTCAAATGCTCAGTAAGATTAAGTAAATAATTGCAGAATAAATAATGAATCAATGATAATAAATTAATCCAAAAAGGTAAATTATTAAACACAAATTCCTTATAATATATAAAATTAAATGAAAAATAAAATAGAAATATAATAAATAAATATATTTCAATTAAAATAACTAGACAAGGGAAAATAAATTTTGAAAAGTGAGGAACTGAAGCACATTCTATTAATCAAAAAATAGAGAATAGAATGCATCCATTGATATATTGATGAAAAATATCATGGATAATAATAGTTGATTCTAAATCAGGGAAATTATTAATTGTGTTATGTCACATCTCAGGAACATGAAAAACTATACCATCAAGACCTTTCCCAAGATGGTTTAAATTATTGGTATAAAATAAATCATGTTGTGAATCTCATCTGCCTTTTGAGAATCTGTTAATGCCTCAAGGGGATATATAATATCTGGTCTCCACCTGTCATAGACTGTCCAAAAAATTCCTCATACTGAATCATAATAATAAATATTATATCTTATCTATTATTTTTCTTGAATGAGAAATAAATATTTATCAATAATTACCATAGTTAATGAAAAAAATTCAATGTAATCACTATATGTTAAATGTTATATGGTTTAGGAAATAGTACCATCAACGATAAGTGGTATGGATAATTAGGGGAAATTCAATTCTCAAAGATCATAGGATATTTAATATATCAACGGGAATAATAACAAAGTCATGGAAGTGAATATAAATACTTTACTTTTAAAAAACAATCAAAAACCATCTATTAAACAGTTACATATGATATCAGGAAAAATTGAACAAATTGGATTAAAAATAGAGGTCCTTTTTCATTGATGAAATAAAATAATAACTTAATAATATTTTTGAGGAAAGTATCCTTTGATTTTGAAAACCATTTAAAAATAATTTTTAAAAAAATTTCTTCAAAAATAATCCTTATATAATAGTAATGGATTATTTAATGAAATGACAAAATGGATAAATCTATACATGTCGTACGAGGTAAAAAGAAACTTTTCTTTTGAAATGTATAAATTGTTGTAAAAATGCCTTGTTCATAATGAGATAAGGATATTCCATTAAAACATTAATAAATGACATAAAGGGGTAACTAATTATTTAATAAAACATTTTATAAATGTTAAAAACAGTTTCAGAAAACCTTCTAAGAAACCATCATTTTTAGAAGAAAATAGGTTCTCCGAAAAAATAGATAAATTAAGTCAGGTTTTTATAAAACATTTTCTAAAAAATAAGAGTAAAAAAGTGTAGTAAAGTATTACTAATATTTGATAAAAGTCATGAATAACCATATGGGATTAATATGGAAGGGTTTAGTGAACAATGTTTCAATAATTTCTTCTAAATGGAAGTTCATGGAAAAAAAATCTCGAATAAAATGAGATTCTAAAGTAAAACCTTTTAATGGATATAACATTGAAGTGAGAATAAATCAATGAGTAGATTATGTGTATTAAATATAAATCAAAATAATATAAGTTTAAATAAAAAACTATATAGTACAATGTTATTACAAATATAATCTTATAATACTAACAATGGTGAGGAAGTAATATAACTCAATGAAAATAAATTGAGTTATACAATTCTGTTCCACTTAGTATCTTTTAAATCTAATCCCTTTAAAAGAAATAATTCATTTTCAAACTCAAAAAACAATGAATATTTAAGTTTTCATGATATTGAATATCAAAATAACTGTTATATACACCATATAAAATAAATTATCAGTACCAAAATTAAGTATGCCTCATGGAAATAAAATGAGATAAGAATCCCTTACCTTTGGTTTCCTCTCATGTATATGCTCTTTATCCTCATCTATAGTAGTTTTATTGGAGACAATAACTTATTCCTAGACCATATTAATACATATGATATCATATATTATCCTCTTATAATATCTTATTACCCGTTTGTTAACAACATTTCATGATTTTATCTATTTTGACTATTAGTTTCCTAGTTTATCAATTGTGTTTTAAATTTTTATTTGTTGTTCTTATTAAATATTTCATTAATTAATCATATAAATAATTTTAAAAATTATATTAATATCATATATATCCATTATATAATTATATTTAATAAACTATAATGTTTAGAGATAAGAAATCCAAATGCACTGTTCATGGAGACGATAGTCCATACATACACATGAATATCACCTTCATTTCATTGTGGTATTTTGAAATCATAGAAGGTAAATGATATTTATTTACATGAATATTATAATTAAAATACACAATTTATTTAATATATTTCATATTTTGTTTTTAAAAATTATCATTAATATGATTTGTGTAGAGTGTCAATGAATCACAACACTTTGAGGGGGCAGTAGTCCATACTCCCCCAAACGATGTAATTATATTAATGAAAAATGGAATTTAATAAACGAATATATTATTCAAGGATTAATTAAGTATAAGGAAACAATAAATATTTTAGATATCATATATAAATAGTGTTTCTTTCATAGTGACCACCATGAGAGGTGGTAATAGGAAAAATGAACAATCATCTTTTTGTGAGGTAGTAGTTGACCGTACATGTAAACAATATATTCAGTACCCATTAGATCTAAGTGTTTTTTGTTGTAGTATGAACTATTAATATAAAAATATATAACTATAGTTATGATATTGGTGTTATTATATGATCATGGTTGAAGAATATTTTAGATGGTGGAAATGTAAATGAAAGAAAAGAGATCGTTGAAATGAACTACCATAAAAATCTGGTAACCCATTTTGGTTTACACTGAAGGGATATTTTGGAAGGATTACTCCCTAATGTTATGGAGAAAGTTAGAGGTTATGGATTTTAAGAATATAATTGTATAGATCTTGGATAAACCTATTTTTTTTATAGGTTTGAGGAATGGAGAGAAGTGATGACCTTTTGTATTGGAGGAGGAGTGGTACTCTTGTAATATTTTGGAAAAGGAATTCCTACAACATTTTTCATGTTACAAGGGGATCCAATTATATAAAAAATTGGGTCAAATAGAATATAGTGTCGATATTTTCCTAGAAAATAGCTATTATATATGTTTATAGTTCATTGTGGGCCTTAAGGTTAAGGATTGGTCCCTTATTAATCCTAATTTAACTTTAATCACTTTAATTAATTGTAATCACTTCCACTAATATTTTTTTTCAAAAAAATTGGCCCAATTAGAAAATATAAATTATTTTATTATAAATATGGATTCCATTTATTCAAATAAGAATCATATAAGTTGTATAAATTGATTTAAATTTAATCCCATATGTGGGATGACAAAGTGGGTTTTAAAAGTAAAAATATCTAAAAGTATGACATGATTTTACACTCAATATCAAAGGGAAATTGAATAAAATGACATAAAAATTATAAATTGATAAAAATTTTATATAATTAAACATTAAAACCAATTATACTTATAATTTATCTTTATAAATAATTTATATGAAAAAATATTTTTTAACAAAAACTCATTATTTTAAACTATTCATTAAAAATGTTATGTTTCTAAAAAATATCGAATATTCAACCTAAATGAATATTTATGTTAAAAATTTGAAATTTAATGTTTATTTTGAAATATTAAGTTAATTAAATATTCAAAATTTATTTTTAAAATTCATTCTCTATTAGAAGGCGGTAAAAGACGCATTTATAAATATATAGGTTTTATGTGTGTAATTGTGTTTGTTCTTATCTTATGCCTATCAAACCAAATTAATTAATATAAAAAATATTTTATTAATTATATAACATATAACATATATATATTTAATTAATTTATTTAAGTAATTTTCCATAATTATATTTATTAAAACAAAACACATTTGGAAGCATATAAATTTGAATATTACTTTTTATATACAATTGGTTTTTATTTTGGTTTCTAATTAATTGGTTACCAATGAATTAATTTTACATTTATATAAACCATAAATTTTCATAATTTAGTTAATATTATTCATAACCTATAACATAATGTCTAGGTTATATCAAATTATATTTAATAATAATTTTTTAATAACACATTGTTATTTGGTGAAACTCAGTCTTACGTGTAATGAAAGCTATTTAGGAAATAATCTCTTGTGTGTAATGTAATATAACATAGTGTTGTGTTCATTGAATGATATAAAATGTATTAAATTTATTTAAAGTAGTAAATATATTAAAAAAAAGAGGATATTATATTCCCTTATGTGTTTGGTGTATTGTTTCATACAAACTATTGAATACATGTAACTATTCTAAAAATTTTAGGGTGTTAAAATATCCCCACCTTAAATAAAATGAATCCTCTAAATTCAAACTCAATAATGGTTATATATTGTTTGATATTTCATATAATTTAAGTCCCACATTGTTATATGGATTCCTAAAACACCCTCTAGAAAAAAATAATGGGAAGTAGAAAGGTCATGTGGACTACCATGAACCACGTCTATAAATAGGAGAACATTAGTGGAAAGTGAAAATATGTACATGGTGGACAAGAATAATTATTTATATGGAGTTAATGAGTTCATAAATAAATTTTTTTGGATGATTAATTTAAAATCAAGGGCCTCAAATTAATAAATCATTGAAGATTCCAGAGACCATCGGTTCAACAGAAACAAAGTTATTAGCAAAACATTTTATTTCGAAGTAGTTTTCCAAATAATGGGTAATTAATTTACTGAATAAGAATATAAGGAAATATTATTTCTTGATCAGTTTCAATTTTATAGGAATAATCGTAATTTTTTTTCTTGGATCAAATTATAATTCATCCCTTTACTCCCAGAAAATAATTACTAATAATGAATTTGTTTATCCCTGAACCAGTCAAATAAACTTTTAATGCATTGTATGAACTATTAAAGACTGAAAAATAAAACTATTTGTAACCAAATATCTTCCAAAACCAATATGGATAATAATTTAATATATAATCCTCCAAACTAACATTAGTTCTTCACCATTAACATTTATTATTCAAATTGATTAACAAAAAATAGTGAAAAAATGACTTGTACATTGTATAGGGTAGTGGTTGGTGTGAAACCATTATCGTCCTTCTATCATGGGTTCAATACCTACATCTTTTACAGACATGATATTTTTTCACTAGACATATAGGTTTCCCTTTTCTAAAACCAAATTATTATAATTTAAAAAATATATATAATGGGCATCATTGAAATTTAAACATTAAATAGAATATTAACTATGGTTTAAAATAAATCCACAATGAATGAATATTTCATTCAATTTTTTCCTATATGAATCCTTCTATGATATATGGTTTATCCATTAAGAGTGGTCATTGAATCATGTAATTCTGAAGTTATCCACATTTAAGGAAATGAACTAAAAATGGATATTTAGGATTAGTTTCATTTTCATTCATCATACTCTTAATTTTTCCTTGTAAATACTTTCCATTATATCCTTCTTTACTACACATAAATCATTTAATTGTTCTATTATTACACTTTCATTGTTCTCTTCTTCCACACGTCTCACATTTCAGGAATCGAGCCTTCTTTTATTAATGTTCTCTAACACTAATGATCTTAGAAATCTCCATATATTACCTCTTTGTGGTGTTAGGGAGTCGGTAAAGGTATATATTGTTAATAATATTTTTGGAAAACAGATTTGGCATAAACAAGATATCCTTAAATCATGTCAAAAAATCATCTGGTTTATTATTTTCACCAACTTTTCCTTCTTGTTCGATGTTAACTTGAATCCTTCAGGTTCCACCCATTGACTAATACTAGAAAGAAGAGTGTGAGAAATTATAGTCATATTGATAAATGTATATAATAATTTATAATATATATAAACCGGGCACCCTTATTTTAAATATAAAACATATTAGTCTTAACATTGATCAATCATTGTAATTATCCATTAAAATTTGTCATAATTGATTTTAAAAAGAACATGGATTATCCTAATAATATCCCATGTGAGTGTTAAATGAGGTGCGCATTAAGGCCCATTGTGATGTACCAGATTAACCTGGGATAGTCTCGGAACACCTTGTCAGAGCTATTACTTCTAGGTACATCTATTCCAAAACTGTATCCACTTGTAGTATTTAAACATGGATGTATTTCTTGGAAGACCTAGATAATCTCTACCATAACAAAATTCTATGATTTTCTTACAAAAATTCCCCAAATTTTACCTTATGGTAATGCTATCTATCCTAGGTTTTCTTAAATCTAGTTCCCAAGGTTTCTACTAACCCTCCTTATGATACCAAATATACAGACCCAACCTTATAAGACTATAGATAATATATTATATCTATTAAATTGAAATTATTATAAGGAATCAAGCCCCAAAAGAATGAAGATATTAGTAGTCATGGTAAAATAGATACATACATGAGACTTTTATTACAAAACAATACACTAATTACAAAATAACTTTTTATTATCCTTTTATATTATATCATAAATATGTTATTCCATTAGTATTTCACTTTAAAATCATTCTTAGTACACTTCTTGTTTTATTGGGAGGTTAAACAAATAAGGTTGAGCTCAAATACTCAGTAAGTTTATGTAAATCATTGTGGACACAAAAAAGAATTAGTGAGAATATATTAATATGTCAAGGTAAATAACTGAACACACATACCATGAAATCAGTAAACAGAAATGATAAATAACAAGAAAATATATTAAATGAAAACAATTTTTATTCAAATGACTAGATAAGGATGTTTAAATATGGATATATGAGAAACTAAAACACATTCCATTAATTAATACAGTGAGAAATAAATTAATATATAGATATGTTGATGAAAAATTTCATGGATAGTAATAACAATGTATAAATATAGGAAATGATTAATTATTCAATTACATGTCTTAAGCACATGAAAACCTATATAATTAAGGCCTTTCACAAGATGGTTTAAATTCAGGGTAGAAATCCAATCAATTCAGGGAACTTATTTGTCTCATGATAACCTATCAATGAAACTAGTGTCTATATAAATTTCAAACCCCACTTGTCATTGAAAGTTAAATTTATTCTTCATATTTAATAATAAAAATATATATTATTACTTATCAAATAACTATACTGAATGAGTGTTAGGTCTACTAAGCTAGATTCCCTATGAGGGTGGCGAATTAGGTAATGAAAGATTAAAAAAATACCTTTTAGATCTTCTTTCTTCGTTAGATAAAACTATCTTCTCTCTCCTTCCCATTTTAGAGAATGAAAAAAGCATAAAACATGAAAATGACCCATCAATTTTACTTGCTTCATCATCACTAGGCTAAATCCATGAAGGATACACCGAAAATGTTACAATGTACCAAATAAAATATAAGCGCAGTAATTATTTGAATTTCGGAGTGGAGTCACTATCCCTCCTGGTTCACAACCAACCATAATGTGAAAGATCACTACTATCTCAGCTGAATTATTCTCATTTCTTCTTTAGAAGATCCACATACAGTTTAAAGACTTGTAGGTCTATTCAATATCTCTAATGAATGCATCCTTCACAGTTTGTAGATGCTCTATTTATGTTCCACTTTAACCCAATGATGAATACAACTTTAACGCAGTATTACTGGGAATCCTCAAATATTTCACACAACCCTTACTATGTCATGCACACAATATTAATTCCTTTAGTACAAGATTCCACTATTCTCAAAAAACACCCCTTGCGCACAACATCAATATTATGTGCAACCCAAATATTACGTGCAACACTCTTAGTTTACGCGCAACACAAAATCATTCACACAACTCACTCGGCATGAAATTCTTACGCGATATGGAGATCAGATTCTCTCTAAGTGTTGAGAAAGTTAGAATTAGGCATGTCACGTCATATTTATAGGCGGCGCTGACCCCTGTACAGAAGATTATCAATTTCCTTTAAGATCCTCTTTGAGCATGAAAAACCCCTTTTTTCCTCTCATTAGGCGCACAAGTTTCTTTTATGAAACCCCATCTTTCACGCCACTCTAATCATTTCACGCACATCATGTCATTTCCATATTTGCACATTCTAATATTTAAACGATCCTTGCATGCTCGTCCCCATACCATTTTTAATATTGTGCGCAACTTCCTTTGTCAAAAACATGTTTCCCTATTTTCTGATTTTGAGGCCCAAAAATTTGGCAAACACCAGAAAAGGTTAGAACCTTGTATGTTTTCTTTTTGTACCACCTCCATATTGTCCATTCCTTTTTAATAGTTCATTTTCATATTAGTTTATCAATAATATCTCTAGCACTCAAAAAATCACCATGGAAACATTATTTTTTAACAAACAATCCCACCTTTTCAACAAATAGAAACACCACAAAAAGTATTCAACATTACCTTGATGATTTTTTCCCAACAATGATAGATATGGATTTATCAATAATTCACGAGTTAATAAAATAAATTTCATACTAAACACCATATATTAAATGGTATACGGTTTTGGAAATCTTAATTTCCATGATAAATGATAAGGATAATTAGGTTAAATTCAATGTTCAACGGTCATATAAAATTGAATATTTCAAGGGGACAAACAAGGAATCCAATGAAGTGAATATGAATACTTTCCATTGAAAAATAGATCAAAAACCATCTTAAGAAAGTATATGGCTGGAATCAATACCAAAACTACCCATGTGATGTAAGAATAAAGGTTTTTTTCCATTGATTAAATAAAGGAATATCTTAATAGAATATTCTTGATGAATGTATCTTTTTCTTCGAAAAAAGTATTTGAAATATTATTCATTGAAAATACCTTTTTAAAAAATTTTATAAAAAATTATCCTTTTAATATTTTCAAGGATGATTTTAAGAAACAACGTTGGATAAATCCTTAAATGTCATCTGAGGTAAAAATAAACCTTCCTTTTCCAAGGTATAAATGGTTAAAAAATAACTTATTCAGAGAGTGACAAGAACATACATTTTGAAAACATTCATAATGAAAAAAATTAGTAAATAAATTTATCTAATGATTTTGTAAAGTTAAATTACAAATTTGAAAACCTTTTTATAATACAAGATTTTTAGACGGAAATATGTTCTTCAACTAAATAATTGAATAGAGTGTGATTTTCAAAAAAAATTACTAAAAAATAAATGAACCAAAGAGAGGAAAAAATGGTAATAATACCTCATAATGGTCATGAATAACTAGAGGATATTATAATAAAAGGTATTTTTGAACAATTATCAAATAATTTCCTAAAATGAATATTCATGTAAAAATAGTTTTGAATAAAATGATATTGTGAAATAATCCCTTGTAAATGATATAATATTGAAGTGAGAATAATTCAATGAGTAGATAATGTGTATCAAAAATAAAACCATAAAAGTTAAGTTTAAATAAAACAATTGATAGTAAAGAGTGATTACACACATATACATGGAATATTATCAATAATGAAGATATTATATAACTTAATGATAAGAAATTGAGTTATGAAATTTTATTCCACTTAACAAATTTTAACTCAAATCCCCTTAAAAATAATTAAATTTTAAACAAAAAACACCATGAAGATTGAATTTTTAAATATATTAAATATCAAAATGTGTAGTATATACACCATATAAATGACATTTGGTGTACAAAAATAAGGAATGCTTCATGGAATGAAAATGAGACAACAATCACTTACCTTGTGTTTCCTTTTAGGTAGATTCCCTTTAAACATCTGTGTATTAGTATTAAATATGTTAGTAACTTATTAGTAAAACATATTAATACTTATGGTATAACATATAATAATTTTATAATATATTATTACCCATTTTTTAATAAAGAATAATTATTTCAACAGTTTCAATTGTTAAATGCCTATTTGGTTGAGTATTTTTTAAATTTTTATTTGTAGTTATTATTAATTATGTGTTGGTTTCATCATCTGAAGAATGTAAATAATGATTTTAATATCATATATATCCAGTATATATGTATATATAATATTCTAAAATGTTTTCAGATAAGAAGTGAAATTCACCATTCATGGAGAAGATAGTCTTTATGTACGCAAGAAGGCTACCTTCATTTCATTATCATCTTTTAAAATAATGGAAATTAAATGACATGTATATAAATTTATATTACAATTAAAATACCATATTTAGTTAATATATTACATATATTTTTATTATAATTATCAGTAATATGTTCCATGTATATAGTGAATGAATCACATCGTTTTAAGTGGGCGGTAGACCACAATTTCCCAAATCATGTAATCATATTAATGAAAAATGGAATACATTACTAGTATGTATTATAATGGTACTAAATAAGTGTAAATACATAATAAAAATCATATATATAATATATAAATAGTTTTTCTATCATATTGGTCATCATGAGAGGTGGTAATAAGAAAAATTAACAATTATCATTTCATGAGGTGGTAGTTAGCTGTACACGTAAACAATATGTTTGTTTCCCATTAGATAAAAGTGTATGTAAGTGTAGATAGATACCCTAATGTAAAAAAATTTCAAAATATTTATGAATATATTGTTTTTATATTAAAATTAAAAAAATATTTTAGGTGGTTTGATGGTAATTGAAATAGTAGAGCTCGTTGGAAAGTGCTACAATAAAAATTATGTACCACCTTTTGTTTTGTACAAAGGGATTCATTGGAAGGATTCCAAACCAAATGGGGGATCAAGGTCCAGGGTATAGATTTTGGGATGTGAATTGGGTATATCTTGTCCAATACTAAGTTTTTTTAGAGGTTTGAGTAATACGGAGAAGTGGTGGCCCATTATAGTAGTGGATGAGTGGCACTCTATTAATATTTTGATAAAGGAATTCCTACCTTGTTTTCATTTTGAAAGTGGATACAATGATTGATATAATTAATTAAAATAGAGGATATGGTCTATATATGGATATCAAATATCTTTGGAATAATTTTATTGGTCTTCTTTGGCCTTAAGGTTGTGGTTTAGTCCATTATTAATGTTAATTTATCCTTAATCATTGTAATTAATTTTAATCAATTTCATTAATATTTCTGGAAAAAATTTGGAAATATTATAAATTATAAATTATTATGATTATAAATATTTAATCCATTTCACCAAAATAAAATCAATGAAGTTTTATAAATTTATCAAAATTTAATCCCGCAGGCCAGCCGAAAATGCAGGTTTTAAAGAAAAAACGTCTGAAATTTTACTATGTTTTTTAATCATTTTCACATATAAGTTGATTCCAATGAAAATAGCGTATTAAGTAATAAAAATATAATCTAATTAAATTTTAAAACCAAATAAAATTATAATTTAACCTTATAAATAAATTATCTGAAAATGAATTTTTGAACTAAATTTCAATATTTTAAACAATTCATTAAAAATTATATGTTTCCAAAAAATATATAAACAAATTACTCTAAAATAATTATTATGTTTATTATTCGTATATAAATTTTATTTATATATATTAAATCAATTATTTTTCCAAAAATATGATTAAAATGGGTTCTCCATAAAAAGAAAGTAAAATTGTATTTTAAAAAATGTAGCATTTTATATATGAAATTGGGTTTACTCTTATCTTATGCATTAAAAACCTAATGGATGAATATAAAAAAAATTATTGAATATATTAAATATTTATTCAATTGAAATCATTCAATAATTTTAATAACTTATATTAATTAAAACAAAACTCCTTAGGAAGTGTAAAAATAATAATATTTCTTTTTATATCAAATTGGTTCTTATTTTCATTTCTCATTAATTGGTAACAAATTAATAAATTTTATATTTGTATAAACCATAAAAGTTTCTTAATTAGTTATTAATTTTCATAACGTATAGCATAATAAATAGGTTATATCATATTATATTAAAGAATAATATTTTAATAATATATAGTTATTTGGTGGAACTCGGTTTTTCGTTTAACGCAAGCTATCGAGGAACCTCTCTCATATGTTTAACTTAAAATAAATTTTTGTTCCATGTATTGAAATCATTAGAATATATTAAATTTATTTAAGGTAGTGAATATATTTTAAATACTTTGGATATTATATTCTTGTACGCGTTTAGTGTAGCGTGTTATACACACTACCGAATACAAGTTACTCTTTTATAATTTTTGGGGTGTTACAGAAGGATACCAGGGTCGGGGATATGACACACAATGATATTATTTACTATTTTATAGTGCGATATATAATAATTTTCGGTGAATTAAAATAATATGTATTGGATATAGAAATATTAAACAATATTAATAAAATATTATCCTCTCAGTACTCTTATTTCGAATGATTAAATTAATTATGATCTCTTTTAGATCATATCAATAATAGGTTCTAGAATTGTTCAAAAAAAAATGAAATGATATCATAAAAAAATATTTATCTTTTAATAACATACATAGATCCAACATTTAATGGTGGTAAAGTAAAACAGAAACATGTTGTATCATGAAAGTGGAAGTCCATGTAATGCATGAATGAAAGTTAAATTTTTCATTAGGGAAATTGGATAGGAGGTTTGTTTTTGTTTAAAAAATATAAAAAATTTAATTATACTAAAATTAATGAATTAAACATTAAATATTTGGGAAAATAAATTTGAAATGGAAGGATAAAATATAATTTTTTTTAGTGAAATAGTGAACTTACGTTGAGATCTTTGGGTTTCTCTTAGAGGATTCTTTGGAGATGAATATATTAGGATAATATATTGTGAATAAGAATCTATTTAGCTTAAAATATTATTATAACTGAAGGAAATAGGTTTAAATATCATAATGTATCATTATAATTATATTTATATTGATGGAGTGGTTATATGAACTGTTTATAAGTGGCAATAATGACATTTTTATAAACATTTCAATATAATATAAGGGGATAACAAGTTAAACTTTTCAATTTGAACTAAAACTGATAAATAATGTAGTAGAGAAAATATAAGGTCGATTCACAAAAATTAAACTCAATTATAGTCATTTTCCATCATATTCCAATCATTTTACACCTTCAATTATTACTTTTTCTATTTTTTCTTTTCAAGGAGTAACTAGTTTATACCTAATGTAAAATAATCTTTGTGCTAGAAAATAAAGTGATCATAAAAATATAATTAAGAAAAAATGATATTAAATATGAAATAATTTTTTTTATTAAATTTCTATATTTTTCAAAAATATATTTTAATATGTAAAGTCTATAATATCATGAAATAATTTTTGAGAAAAATATTACTTAAGTACTATAATAACATTCATTGTTTTGAAAATATTTTTTATATTTTAAAAAGTTATAATTTAAATTAAAAAATTATATTATTTTCATGAAATGGGTTTTATAAATTTATAAGTGATATATATAATAATATTGGAAAAAAATCATAGTAGTAATTGAAAAAATATATTGTACTATTTACCTAAAATTCAATTATTATAGAAAAATAAGAAAAATTAATCTCATATAGCATATTTATAATGAGATAAAAAAATTAATTGTGTTTTATTTAAATAAAATTATAACATTCATAAATTATTATTTTAATTAATATAATGAACAAATTAACTTTAAAGTGTTCATTGTAGTATAGTTTAGGATAAAATGTTTTTATCATATAATAGGGTATTTGGTATTATATAATATAAATAGATTAATTTTTTACATGAAATTATGGTATACATTAGCTATTGAAAAAATTTAGATATTCCTTCCACATTTCTTATTCAAGATCGCAAGTCACATCTTATAGTATATGAATTCTCATAAATACTTTCACCAATAGAGTTGTTTGATTTTACAACACATGCACTATGGTTTCAATAATCTAGATAATCTATTAATTCTACAAAAACTGAGTCTAGAATTATATTCCCTCATGTATTATAAAATTCATTGTATCTAAAATGTATTTATTTTGTACTGAAATATGGATGATGAAGTGTACTTTATAATGGTTGGTCACATAATAAATTGGTAAGATAGATCTCCAACTCTTTCTAGTATTTCAAACGGCCCAATGAACCTAGGGAATAAATTACTCATTTTTCCATAATTTTCATCAGTCATAAATGGTGAAACCCTTAAGAATACATAATCTCCACTTTAAATTCCATGTCTTTCCATGAATTATCACCATATATATTTTACCTTATATGTGCTACATTAGTATCATTCTGAATAATACTTTACATAATAGTTGTATCATCCATAAACTTTAGTGAATCAAATTTATTTCTCCATCTTCTACAGTACATGTTGGAGTATAAACCCTTTTCTTCTACAATGAAAAGTGTGATCCTATATAGATGAAGAAACCATATATATTATTGTACAAAAATTTCTCCTATGGTAGATACTAATCCCACATATCATAAAAGCCATGGATACGTTATCTCAACATGTATTACAATATCTTCAACAATCCATTAATACATCCCATTAGTTTTGTGATGATAAGAAGGGATTCAATTTATCTTAATGTAAAGATCCCTTTAAAGACTCTTCGAGAATTTGGATGTGAATTTAGGGTCATGATTATATAAAATAAATAGAGTAGCTCCACAAAGAGATACTATTTAGTTTATTTATAGTTGTGTAAAGATATCAATGTGGTAGATCCTCTCTTATTGCTATGAAATGTGAAATATTCAATAGATGATAAATAATAAACCATATATATCCACCCCTATGATTATTTATATTTATAGTGAAAATGTCCTTCATTACATTGTCCACTTCTATATAGTTATATATAATTGTTTAATAACTCCCTTAGGATATTGTATTTCATCCATCACATCTAGAATACTAAGAATCCTAAAACATAATATGTAATTTCATGATTTAAACAATCCCATTATAAATTTTTTCTTAAATACCAATACATTTTCAGTTTACTAGGGTATATATAGAAGTTGGAGTTTTGTCCTTTGTCTAGTAGTTCCCCTTTCAACTGTTGTATGGATAAAACACATAAACTCTACCCCAACTTCTATACTAGATCATTATATATTATCTTTATTAATTTCCCATCAATTATTTCTTTAATATTATTTTTTAGGTACACATTGTCCTATTGATAATTCTATATCCTTTTTAGTAAGGGCGGTTTAACAATTTTGAGGAAAATGAATGATGGATCCCATTTCCCAAAAATCAATATATTAATATTTACAAGATATCTATATACAATATCATTGTTAATATTCATCATGGTGTGAACTCTGTGGTCCCTCCTGCACAATGCATCAAACATCTTATTTGATTTCCCAGAGTGGTAGTGTTTTGAAAATTCATGGTCCATTAGAAGTTCAAACTTATTCTTTACCTCATATTTTGATCATTCTAGAAGAATATATACATTAAAATTTATATATATATATATATCACCTCATTGATATTAGTTTTGGATTCTCCATTTTTTCAAATATAATATTATATCTAATAGCTCAATTTCATGAGATCAATAGTTATTTTCATGGATTATCAGTTTCCTTGATGTATAAGAAATCACCCTATATTCTGAATATGGACACTACTATGTCTATTATTTGATGCATAAAAATATTTTATAAACCCTTCCTTACCAAAAGGAAGAGTAAAATCCAATGAATTAATCTACATCATTTAAATCTTATAAAAAAATTATTATCATTATCCTAACCGTGTGAATCAATCACCTCTATGCATTGACTTGGTTAATGGGTTATCTAGTCAGATGAAATCTTTGGAGAATCATCGATAGTAACCTTATAAACCCAAAAAACAGTAGATCTGTGTTATATTCATCGATGTTGTCCATTCTTGAAATACTATTTTTATTGAATCCTCAATATATATACCATCCTGGGAGATAATTTGGACATGAAAAGAAACTTGAATGATAAAAAATTCACACATAAAATATTTCCCATATAATTTATTTTCCCTAATGGTCTCCAAATTTTTTTAGATGACTCTCATTCTATTTATATATTTTATTGTTTATCAATATAAGATCAATTCATGATAACAAAAAGTAATCAAGATACTATTTGAACACTTTATTAACCATACCCTTAAATATTTAAGGTTTGTTAGTCAATTTGAAAGGGTTTACATTAATATCATAATGTTTATACCATGTTCAAAATTTCATCTTTGGTATATAATCCTTATTCAACCTTAGATAATGAAAAATAAATTTAAGAAAAAAAATTTAAAATTACTGTTCACATTGAACTTCAAAAATTAAATAATAAGTTCATAGTAAATTATTGTTATTATTTTTAGTAATGGTTTTGATCACTCGATAGTCGATTGATAGTCTAATAAAACTTCTTTTTTCTCGAATTAAATATAGGCTCCCCATGGTTGAACAATAGGGCATATAAAACCCATACAACACAAACCCTATGTTATTTTCATAATCACTTCCAACTAAACTGGAGCCATTATATAAGGAATTTTAGGTATTAATATTTCATGTTTTATGGAGAAATAAACTTCACACTATGGAAGATGATAAAGTAATTCTTATAGAAAAATATATCTTTATATTTTATCTATTGCTATATCCCCTATTCATAGTATATATTTATTCATCACGTATCATAGTTTATCATCCTCTATTCGTAGAATTTCATTAAGGAGGGCTACTAGGGGAGTATCGAATCATAATTTAGATTTTGTATTTTCCTCTCTAAAGAGATGTAATTCCACTTCATCTTCATGAATGATAAAATCCTCATCTTGAAAATTATTTATTACATTATAAATTGAAATAAAATCTATACAAATAATTTTATCAATTTCAACGATACTTATAATAACAAAATTTTTAAAAGGGTACACTCATGCATCATAAGTGGAACATCAAGGAACATATTTATTGTAATAAATTTTTCAATCAGTTTCTTAATTTATAACACCCTTAATGGGGTAAGAGGTAAATATATAATGTCTTTTGAAAAAAATATAAAATATAAATGAGTTCTACGATCCATAATCATATAAAACAGTAGAAAACTTTTTAGAAATGATCAATGTACCTTCCACCACGTCATTAGGAACATCAAATTCAACTATGGTAATCACAAAATCTTATCCATCATCCCATAAACGTTTATAGAAAATTCTGTCTATATTTGGGGAATTGGTTCACATAATGTCCCATATCAATATATTTAAATCATTGAATGTCAACAACTTCATCCTTAACCATAAATTTTTGGTCTTGGTAACCCCTTTATCCTCACTTGTATAAAACTAATGTTCCATTACTACAAGTCCAATGGTGTTTCTTCCCCATCTTATCAAATTTTTTCAATCACATCGTTTATTTATTCCTATTTTTTACATTTTTCTTCTTGTGATACTCTACTTTCATCTTATTCTCTTAAAATCCCATAAATAAAAATATCCCGAAGAACAATTTTTCTATATTAATGTATCTTGGGAATATATCCTTATATGATGGAATGGTTAGAGAAACCAGTTCCCTAAAAAGACTCCACTTTAACACATCAATGAAATTATATATCTTACTCCCAAATATATATATTTAATGAAAATCTTTGATAACCATGTAATGTTATACTCATACTCAATAAAACTTTCCTCCTCCTTTTTTAAATTGATCAAATGTCATTCTATTCATTATTCTTTCATACTATGAAATTAATTTTTCTAGAATAGATCCTCAATTGATCTCCATTTATTATGATTTATATCATACTCCACTTTCCTATTTTTTATTAGAAATGACAATTGTTCTAAAAGTCTCTTCAGATGATAAACTACTATGATAATTTTTTTCACTACATCCAAAAGAGAAAGAGATTTTCACTAGGGACCTGATCCTTTTTCTATCTACAAATGCATTAGTACTTCAATTAAATTTTATAGGATTCCATAAAATTAAGAAATCTAATAGAGTTACACCATGTTTTGGATTCAAAAGTCACTCTATATGGGAAATATTATTTTTCCTCAACAGGGTCAACTACTCTAATATGATTATGAACTGATTACCATAACCTCTATCTTCATCATCTTTTTCATGAGGAATATACCAACATTGACTACGGGTATTGATACGGTTCCCATTACTCCCTTTATTCCCCAAATTTCTTCAAAGGAATACACATAATTTACTCTTGATATTGAATTATAAAATAAATTTCCTATTATCGTTTCAATTTTTCCCAAGAAATATTGACTGTATTCCATAATACTTGTGCTACCTAACTGAGTTCCTTGAAATATATTTACTGAGGATGTAAATAACAAACCTTTGATAACAACCATAGCATTTCAGAATCCAAAAACCAAAAAAATGAGTGATATTAAATTATTTCTATATAATAAAGGATTTATTGAACTATGAAATAACTTAATTTTCTTGAAACAATATTTTCATATATAAATTAAAATTGAAAATATAAGAAATTGCTTGAACATATTGAGAGAGAATTATTATACCAATAATCATGTCCTTAAAATTTATATGCATTCTTCCTCAAGGTTTCTGGGGGAATAGAAAACAAATTTGGCAAAGTGCAGATTCCTTGAAAGAATTAGAATACATACAAATCATTCATAACATAATCATGAAATATGTTATATGGAAAAATATATAAACTAATTGAAGCCATAATATACTAAAACTGATGGGTTTGTATGTATAGAAAAGTAAATGAAACATTTATAAAAAAATAATTTATCTTAAACTGAAGATATGCATATTTCCAGGCATCAAAAAATTATTTCAAAAACTTATTCCAGGGTACTATCTCTTTAGGGAAAATATATACACCAAAATCCAACATATTTTATCACATGATACTTGTTAATGCATTAAGGGGATATAATATTTTAGGCCCCACCCATCACCTGATTATCTCCAATGCATTCACCATAAGATTCATCAATACCTATTGGATACATTTATTATATGAAATATAGAAATAAAATCCTTCCCCCCTAAATATAATTATTCTTCTATCTTGGATAACCTCCTTTAGTAATCTTAGTTGTCATGCGGTATCATCAATGTAAAATGGATAACCCTTATCAAAGAAATATAATGTTTAGGGTACAACTAATTTTATTAGTTATCCTTCGAACAAAGTAAATGGGTTTAATATTTTTCATTGGTTGGAGAAATTATAAATTATAGGAAATTAATTAACATGGTTCATAAAGATATTTTTAATATTTTAAAGCATATCCCCTAGAACATTTCATCCATGTGTGCAGTCTTTGAACAATTCCTCATACACCAAGGTGATGATTGAGTAAACTAAAAACCCACACTATATATGTTTATAACCATTTAGTTAATCTTTATAAAATCCCAATTTTTATTCCAATATCTATAGATGAATGTATTTTCAAGGAAACTATATATAATTTTACTTTACTGAAATATGGGACGGTTATTACACCATGGATAAGATTGAGTTTTGGAATGTATTTATTAAATATTAAATAAAACAATTACGAGGGAGGGATAATATTATATAATTTAAAATTTATTAAATTACCTAATTAATATAGTAAAATAAATCAATGTAAATTTATGAACCACAAAAAAATAAATCATTGGTGAAGATAACATGTGTCTAAAAAAGTAAAATTATGATAGAAAATTCTTTATTGTGGATTGGGTAACATTCAATAAAATAAGAATTAAAATGTGGGATAAAAATTTATATTTAAAGAGGATGGATACATATTTTCCAGGATATAACCTCTCAAATAGTTAGTATGTACACCACAATATGGAAATTAGTTATATAATAAAAAACATGTGTCAAGAGATGAATTTAAGATAAAAAAAATCCTTCCATTTAATTCTGAAATTAAAAAATGTACATTGACCTCCGATAAAAAACATATCTAGCTTAATCCCATAATTTTTAACCTTAATGATATCAATTTTCATTAATAATATTTATGGATATGAAATCTCTATTATAATTCTACCCATTTTCCTCATCAAGTGTTAATAATTATGATCATTAGTACTAGTTTTGTAATATATGTTTTCATATTATTTATTATTGAAAATATAATCCTTAACATGTTATTAAATTTACTATTATGGATGATTTATAATAATTTATGATCTTTTAAATTTCTGTCATGAGTGCTTCGGTATTTATCATTGAAAATGAAATCAATAACAATCGTGTTTTAATAATTCTTAATGATTGAAGTGTGTTTTCTTAATTAATGAGTTAAAACATTGATATAATGTCTCCAAAACCAAAATAATATTATTTAATTATATATTTATATCATATTTTACCATTCATTATCTTTTATTATAATCCAGGATATAAATTCATAGTATTGTCTTCAAAATATTAGTTAAAATGAACCCAACATGAACTTATCATGTTTTAATGAATGATTATGAATCTATTTTTTTAATATAATTATACAAGAATAACAATGATATTATTTAGCTTTTATTAGTGAAATATATCAGAATTTTAGATTATTTATAATAATAAGTAGTGGATATGAAAATATTAGACAATTTTTTTAAAATATTATCCTCTTAGTACACTAATTTTAAATGATTAAAGTAATGATGATTTTTTTCTAATAATATAATTAATACACTCAAAAATTCATCATAACATAATAACAATGTTATCATGTTTATTAAATCCATTATAGTAATGTGGGATGGAAAAAATAAATCTATTGTGTCCTGGTTTCATTGTCCACACAACACATGAATAATAGATTCATTTTTCTTAAGGGAAAGGAGAAACATTGATACTATTTATTAAAAAACTTAAAAAAATTCAGTATAATATTAATAATAAATTCATAAATATAATTGGAAAATACATTTTTAATATAATGATAAATAGAAAACACGTTATAGGAAGGAATGAACTTATAAAGAAATCATTGTGTTTCTCTTGGAAGATTCCATAGAATGGAATGCCTTAGCATAATATATTGTGACCAGAATCATATGACAGGTAAATTGGATGATTGGAAAAGGGAATAGTGTAGCGTTTTAAGAGGATATTTTATTTTTAGAGTGGGGCTTAAGGGGTGGTGGGAATAAAATTTTATAAGACGTTAGAATGTTATTTTTGTAAATATTTCTCCATAATAAAAAGGGGGAAAATGTTTAACAAGTCACGTATGTCCATAATTGAGAAATAATGTATTCTATAAGATATAAGGTAGATTTAAACCAAATAAATTCAATACTATACATGTTTTTATCATTATTATTATAATATATTAAAAAAATTACTGAGAAAAATATTACTTGAATTAAAAAATTTAAATAGTTGGTTTTTAATTTATAATTGCATTTAATGTACAATTTTAATCATAAAATACATATATTTTTTTCATAAAAATGTTTTATAAATTAATAATTCATTCTTATATACAAATAGAATTATAAAATTCATAGTATTATTAAAAAAATGAATATATTATTATTCACCTAAAATTCAATTTTTTAGTAAAATAAAAAAAATCATATCAAGATAATATAATTATGAGAAAATGAGAAATAATGTTCATTTGTTTTAAAATAATAATATAAAATGCAATAACATAACTTTCAAATATACTCATTAATAATGTATCATTAGAGTGTGCATTGTTTGATAGTTTAGGATATGTTGTTTACCTAATACAGTAAGGTACGAAGTATTACAACATTAGTGATTATAACCACATGATAATAAATAATAAATATCAAATTTATCATGAATATACTCAAAATTACTTGTCTTATTCTTTTATCGTAAATCCAAATGTAATGTTCACAGAATATGAACCATTGTTTTTATAATTTAACTCTTCCTCTTCTACATTCTTATAATGTACTATATATATGACTGAATTCCTCAAATTCTTAGTGCTCCCATTTATCTATAGATGTTTAATAACCATATTTATATTATACATATATATTTATAAATTTCATACAACCTTTACAATATGTTGTTACCATGTATAATAACCATCTCTAACTTCATCGATTCATTTTCAAGATCCATTTCTAACTCATAACCTGACAAAAACCTAATTCAACATATGATTCATTGACTACTTAATCAGAAATAAAGAGTTCAATATGATTATTCAATACATGAATAGTGTTATCCTAGCTACTAACATCTGTGATCCATTTATAAGATTTTATACCCCTCCATTGGCTGCTTGAGAAATAAATGAATGAAATTTATTTAAAATGACTCATATTACCACACCCATAGAAAGGTTAGAGTGTAATTTTTTAATAATTCATCATATTTCATTTCCACCATATTGAAATAATATAATAATCCATTTCCCTTGATAATATGTCGATAAAATTCTTATGGTCTTCTTTTAGAAAATATTATGCTTCTTATAATATACATTCGATTGATTTATTATAGAAATTTAATATAGAATAAAACCAATCATTTGATGAATTTATACTATGTATAATATAAAACCAATATTATTGTTTAGAATATAAACATATATAGGTAATTTAAAAAATATTAACCTTGATCATATCTCAATTCATAGTTCTATTATAATCCTTCATTATTTAAATTTAACATTTATAACTATTTCAAGCGCATAACACAAAATATCAAAAAATTGTAACACATATTCCTCAACATGTATATTTCTATTCACTAACTCATGATGATTCTTGATCTTTCTTCTATTTCAATTGTTATAGATAATATTAATCATTTAAGATCTTTTGGAAACTAATCCAGACACGGGACATGTGAATTTTATCAGTTTTTACTATCTCACACAACATACAAGAAATTTAATCAAGAAAATAGTTTTTGAACTCATACTTAAATTTCATTGGCATTCACAAAAACAAGGATATTAGATTGGTCTTCTCCAACCTCCATTTTACTAGATCCAGTCCAAAGTCAACTTTAAATAATGATGTACACAATTTTAAAAGCTAAACTACATAATAAATTTAAATAAAAATATCCTTATTATCATTTCTATCAATTTCTCTTATAGTTTGTATAATCATACTCACTAGTTGAGGATAGGTATAAAACAATTATTATATTATACATTGTCCAAAATATGATTTTTTTTTGTAGTTGTTCTCTATGATCCATAAAGAATTAACATGATATAATCTACCCCATATATATTCCATGAAAAGTCTATGTGTCTCTCTATCTTAATTGTCTATCAAATACCACCCAAATAGTTAACCAAGATCTATTTTCAAGGGATTTATAAATATCTTATTGAAATTCAATGATCATTGAATAATTATAAATCCATTTTTAAATTTAGTTAAAATGTTTCTCATGTGATATAACTATATCATGAATATAATGATTAATTAACACTTTCCCATTCTTAACCATCATGTTAGGATTCATGGAATATATGGAAATAAGGTTTTTAGTAGCCTTTATTATATATTGAAATCATAGTAACATAAATTCTTATATAAATTTTTTATTTATATCTTTTTATGGGTGTATTACGATTCCCAAACGACTTATTATCCATTTAAAATATACATCAGAATACTTAATGTAGCCTTGATAACATTTATATAGTTACCCGACCTAAGTACTGGGATCATGATACCCAAACACGATCACTATAAGGACTAAATCATGATCATTGTTCATTGAATGATTGAAACATGTTATGATTGATAAATTAAATATTTGCGGAATGATTTACCCTAAAAAAATTTAAATTTTGAAAAATAAATGATTTTAAATATAACAATTCTTATTAAAAACCCATTAACCGTAAACATTTACGGAAATGTTTTATTTTCTAAAAAAATAATATTAAATGTTAGATGACATGCTAACACAATATGTGACTCAAGTCCCGAGCCACAAAATCCCATCTTCCATATCTCTATCTTGGATCTATATCTTACTCATGAAAAATAAAAAAGCCTTCATTATAGATAATTCAAATCCAACTATATTTATATGTAATATAGAGTGTATATATATTAGTTGAATATGAACATAGAAATATTTATTCAATGACTCTAAAATAACTACATATATGAATCATAAAAACAAATATTGAAAAAACAAGTTTTATAAAACCATTAGAGAAAAATACTTCATTAAAACATCTTCATAAAAAATCATCTTTACTGCATGGTAAATAATCAAATATTCAAATAACAACCATGTTTTGGTTCAATAATATTATAGTTATATTTAAAATATCACCCATAATTCCTAACCATAATAAAATTATATAATATATAATAATTGTCAATCTTTTATAATTATATACCAAGAAAATTATAGATAAATCACATATATATTTTTTCTTTAGCTAACCCAAACCTCATTCATTATGTTTCACATTTTCGAACTCTATGGATTAAAATAAACTAGCTCCCATGATAAAACATGGTCTTTTACAAACTCTAAAATGGTTTAATTAATACAATCCAATTAATTATCGAAATGTTATCAAAAAATTTCATATATCACAAAATCATAATTCATCCAATAGTTATTTAATATCATGACTAATAAAAATAAAAATAATTCTATTTTTCCTAGTTATACACAGACCCACTAGATTCTTGAAAAAATTCAGTGAAATCATACTTCAAAAAAATATATTTAAAACAAAACAGAAGAAAATATTCTATATTTTGATACCAATTATCATATCCATATTTAAAATCATTTATACACATTTCATAAAAAATGATGAATTTAATAGATCAAAAGATAGATAATAAAAATAAATTCTAATAAAAATAAATATTTTATTTATATAATATTCTGAAACCTGAATTTAATAATTTGCTACAAATCATACATAATCAATCATGATTTTAAATTCTATAAACTATTCAAATAAAATTTATACCACAAAAGTAGTAGTTTTGAACCATCAATCGAAATGTGCTTTCCATTTGATTTTCACGAGTCCATAGTTGATATTATTAATGTAATGGAACATTTATATATTATTATAAAAATTCCAATATAAATCATTTTTTATAGAATAAATAGAATAATTATTTTATAAACATGTTTGTAATGACTCATAATGAAGTGAAACTACCCCTAGTAACTCTCTATAAAATATTGCAGAATTATAAAGGATATCACAACCCTTAAGCAACATGGAATGTTGCCTCTGTTATTTTTATTTCTCAATATATATAGATATAATGATCATAGTTTAAAATTTATTAAGAGTTTCATGACCCCCGTGACAATTTGGGACAATCAATTCCAAATTTCATAAAAAATTATTTCACTTCCTAAGAAATGAGACATTTTAAATTAGGGGTATTAACAAATTCATATATAAATAAAAACTCTAAAAACTTTAAATAAAATATATACAATAATATTCAACATACATTAACACTTAAAAGTTTTCCCATCATATGATATAGGTATTCTAATTTGTCATTTAAAATTAAATTATCATGAATGAGAAAAATAGAGAGATCTCAGGGAGTAGATCCTATCTATCACCACCTTTAATTATATAATAATCAATCTAAATAATCCATTCATCCATGAATCTATTATATTTTCTTTGATCCAAAGGTGTTTCCAGATCAAGTATTTTTATTTCATTGTTATGCCAGTGTAAAATAGGAATTTTAATTAGAAAAAAATTACATTATTTTGATGATGTGATTAATTTAGTAAGAAGGGTTTTACCATTGATTATAATTCACTTATATTTTATGGTGATGTTTCCAATAGAAATTATTAACCTAATAGAAATTCAATTCATAGTTTTTTTGTAGAGGGTTGGGAAAAAAATATATCAATTAATTTAGAAGAACCTTTTTCTTTCAGTTATGTTAGGATGTGTCAATATTCATTGTCTTATGCGAATCATGAGGGACCCTTATGTGATGTTTTTTAATATTACCTAGTTGGTATCAATATTTGGGAACATTACATATTATATCATCACCGGCCCCCACTAAAATTATTAAATATCATAGGTGTGGTTTAGTATCAAGAATCTGGAAACAAATGGATTCATAAATCCCTATTATCCTTAGTCATTATCAATGGATTATAGGGGTTGCTGAGATAGTTCTCTAGGAATAATGATTTTTGGGAGACCTATTTTATTATCTAAAGTGTTTGGAATTGATTGTAACTCTCAAGGAATATTTTTTTCATCATATATTTTTAAATGGATTTCTTGATAATCCTTTAAATCTTGTAATTAAAAATATGATATTTAACTAAAATAAAGACCAAGAGGTTTTCCTCCTAAATTAGAACAGTGTTATCTCAAGGACGAGTTTTCATAAATTTATCTTTAAAAATAATGTAGATTTTAATTTATGTTCATTTATTTTGAATAAATGAATGCATAAAAAATTATCTTCCCTATTTGGAATATTTTGATAAATATGTTTCTTTATGATGTTCAATTAAAATCATAATGTATTAGAATGGTATCAAATTTTTCCCCATATTTCTTTTGAGGAGTCTACATATCAACATTCTAGAAAGGATTATTAGGAATCCCATTTTTTATACTGTTTTGAATGAATATTGAATAGAAATTCCCAGATTGATTCATTTGGAAATCATATCATCAATTTTCTTTAGAAGGATTATAATAACAAAATAGTCCAATTTCATGTTTTCATATTTTTGGGATTTTTGAATTATCTTTGATTGATTGAATAAATTTATGCATGGTCCATTGTCTCATTGTCTTGGGGGTTTTGGTATGGTAGTTGGAGTCATATCCAGGAGATGGTAGGTGGGATAAAAACGGTGATGCCGATTTGTTTCATCTACAATATTTTAAGGGAATCTATAAAAAAAATTGTACCACAAATAGAACCTACACCTGACCTAGTATACTACTATAATTAACAGAGTTTCTTATTCCCATATGTTGGTTATAGGAACAATGACATCAAAAAAAATTATGAATTATTTCTTCACTTAATTAGAGTTAGCCCATAATATATTTTATCCAAAAAATATGGAATGACCTATCAATAACTCAAATATCCATGATAAATCAAATTAATAGAAAAATATTATTATAATATGTAATAAAATTCCAAATAAATCCTTCAAATCCCCCAAATACCCCTGCATATGATTCATAATCAGTCCCAATATGACCTCCACAGATATAATTTAATCGACTAATAACAAAAAAAATTAGTAAAGAACTCATTTATATGGTGAAACTATATAAAAATTCTATGAATGCACATGACATGACATTTCATACATCCTACCAATATTGTAATAGGAATAACTAGATAATGTGATAAATAAAATTTAAGGAAAAAACCTCAAATACCTTAATCAACCATTTGCAGAAGAGTGGTAATGAGCTAATCAAGAATATGGAAATAGAAATATTATTACATGAATAAGAATAAAAACACAAATTAGTCCACAACCTACATTATTGGAAGAACAATTTTTAATCATGAAACCATTTAAAGATAAATTAAAATATTAGTATTAAAATTTAGTCTTCACATAGAATTTAAGTAAAAATATATATCATGCTGAAAATCATTTTCATTAAAAATTTACCTTCATTTAAAAAATGAATATAAAAGTGAAACAAAACCATTTTTCTAAAATAGGGTAAAAAAAATAGAAAATAATGTGGGTCATATATCCTAAAACTAATGTTTTGAATCCAACCTAGGAATAAATTAATTTATTTAAAATTCATTGTAAACCATGGAAAGTGTAAATTTTAAATTCATGGTCAAAACATACAAATTTTATACGTATACTAAATTTTTATTCAAATTTATTTTTAAAAACCACTTTTCAAATTTAAAGAAACCACTCATTTCAAATAATTTAACAAATTAATTTGTAAAGTAAGACCAGTCCCTTAAAATCAAAAAAGTAATAATAGATACCCCCATATCAAAATAATTCAAAAATGGCTAGAAGTTACATGGTTACAATAAAATGTAAATTTGTAGGAGATTAAATCAATGATAAAAAATATCCCCTATATCATCTTAAAATAGGATATTGAGTGATTAGAAATATCCTAAGGTTCCAATAATAAATACTTAAGCTACTTAAAATAAATCTAAGATGACACTACTAAAGATTTCAATATCCCATATAGGCCTATCAGTCTATCCAAAAATAAACATCTCATGATATACTTTCCTACCACATCCTACAAAAAGGTTACTTTCTCCTATATCTCATTCCACTATCAGTCTAATCAAAGAGGTGTAATCATGATACATTTCATATTAACCCTATCATTATACACTTGATTTATCTCATATTAGTCATTTAATATATAATAATAACTCCCAAGAAAATTCTCAAAAATGTGAGAAGTCAAAGATTCCAAAATACATGTACAAGGAATTTGAAAAACACACACCTCACCTCACACACCTAAGACACTTCCATACTCACATCCTTGTATAATAATTACAACATGCACAACAAATTTCGTGCATCCCCTAAGAGCCTATAAGTCACAATGTTAAAAATAATTACATGGGAGGAATTTAGGCTCTCATGCACACTTTGTAAAATTACATAAAATTAAAAAATAATTATTTAAAAGATAATTATTCAAATTTCAAGCAACTTTAACAAAATTTTTGAACTATTTGAAATCCCATTTCCAAAAACCTTCCAAACCAAATGTTTCGATGCATTGAAAACCATTTATGGAGCCAATAATATACATTAAAAATATACAAAAATAATTTCTAAAAAGATTTAATGCATCAAACAACATTCATTGAAAACTATAGGGGTCCAACACACCGCCCTTGATTTTTTTCATAAACTAACTCATGTCATACAATTTTAATACAATATTATTTATTAAAATAAATTATTTAATACATTTAAAAATACATGAAATGTTATGTATCCATTGAATTTCCAAGTAAAACATTTACTAAAACACTTTTAATGCCCAAAAATATATACATAAATTTCAAATACTATTTTAAAAATCAGATAGGTAATATTTCGTATATTTTCAATTTGTGTTAATGAACACACATATTTAAACAAGATTTAAAAAAATAAAATTGATCAATTTCTATATAGACCATTATACAAAGAAATTTGTTTATAGAAACCATAAAAACATATTTAATATTATTAATTAGAAATTTTAAAAAATAATTTTAGAATAGAAAGAAATAAATGAATCAAAATTTAAAATATAGGGTAAGGGAAAACCTACATCAAATAAATGTAAGATAGTCCAAAACATCAAATCCATCTTTAAAGGGAATCAAAGTGTTGATTTCATACCATAAGAAATAGTAAATCACAAAAAATCCATCGATCAGGCTCCCCTAGGGTTTGGCCATATCACAACATAGAGATGAAGATAAGGAAATGAAGATGAAATGGAGAAAAGGGAGAAGAAAAATCAACACCATGAATATTCGATAATAAATGTGGAAGAAACCATGATGATACTATTAATGGTAGAGGGGGACCAGATAAGGTATATCCAAATTATTAGGGGCTCGTATAGGTGGTATGAAGTGTATATGAGCTATAGATAATGAGAAAATCACCTGAAATAAAATATGGGTAGCATTGTAAATTTTGAAAAATTTATTTATTGGGAAACATGAATGGCTTACCAAGCCATGTGACACACAAGAGGCGTCCACTAGACACCCAGAATCACTCTATATGGGTTTCTAAAGGACCCCACACTGTTTAAATAGACATATTTTATACCATTAAAAATGAAGCTATCCAATTAAAATCCAAAATTCCAAATTTCAGAATGGGTAATTTAAACAATGCATATCCTATATGAAATTGAAAAAACATTCAAACAAATTTAAAAATCAAGAGAAAAATTACTAGATTTTAAATTAACTCAAAAAATAATAAATTAAATCAAAATTTATTTTTTAGTGACATAGTGGGTTTCATAAATCTCCTAGCAATGCCACTTTCTTCCCCCATAAAGTCTGAATTCAAAGTTGTGGGAAATGAAAAATGATATCTAAGGTGAACCCATAGTGAAAAATATATGTCCTAAAAGAGTAAAAAAAATCATCCAATGACATAAATAATCTTCAACTAAGATCCTCTCTATAATAAATCAATGACTCTATTGAAAAAGACACCTAGAATAGGTCTCCCCACAATTTGTAACAGATCCCCAATGGTGGAACAATTGAAAAAATATTTTCTATAATATTATAGATAATTATAGAACAACCAAATTTCTGAAAACTCTAAAATGGAATCATGAGACACCTCTAGAAAAAAATACCATTGAATGAAGGTCCAATCTATAAAGAGATAACCAAACTAAAAAACACCCCAAAATATCACATGTTTAGATAACCAATTCTATAGAATCTCAAATATAAGTAGCACAATAATTGGAAACATGCCTCACCTTGAAACGACACGACTCTAACCCTAAGGATACACAATTCATATGGGGCCAAATTAGGTCAAGCATTTAAAATACCATCCCATGGTTATTTTTATAGAAAAATAAACATGGATTGTCCCACTGCCTAACCAAAAGCATATTATACCCCAGTCATCAAAGAATATTCCATATGTTTTCAATCATGTCCTTTCTAATAACAAATAAAATTAACAATGTTCTAAACCATCTACAAGAAACAAAAACATCATTATGAAACAAGTAATAGACATCTCCAAAACATACACTACTCGTATTGAGCATACAAGGAGGTACCCAAATAAAAATGTAGGCAATGATTTCGAAAAGCTACAAATTTTCCAAACTTACTACACATAAATCCCAAAATAACTATTCATCCAAAAGAGATCAAATCAAGAAACTTAAGTATAAGGAAAATAATAACTGCCTCATCAACCTGAATGATATACATGAAATATGACCTGCATAGTTAAAATATCCTAACTAGGGCTCACTGGTCTAATATTATCAATATATATGATTCTCAAAAGATACACTAGAAAAAAAATCCACCCTAAATGAATCTAAAAAACTGTATTGGGGGGAGAGAACAAAAACATAAACTCCATTTCGATCTTTAGCCATGATAAAACCATGATGGAAATATCTTTAAAAAAATCACTCTACATTTACATAAGATAATTTTTTAGGGCTCATAATAACTCAATACAAGACATTAAACATATGATTCATGCCTTCTAAATAACATCAAGTAGTATCAATGTCCAACAAGGGTCAAAGTAATAACATAATTCATCGTCTATGGTCTTGGTACTCCATTAATTGATGTGTATCACCTAAAATATGTAAAATTCCTATATCTAAGTGGTCGATACTTCCAAAACTAATTCCCATTTACATAGTGACATGTAAATCCCCATATATAGTTAAAACATTAGTAGGATTATTACATGTTGAGGAATATTGAATTCTTTCACATGGAATTTAATATGAGAATATATGTAGTAAAATATAATTGGAATCACCAATAAAAGGAATATTGAATGGTTGGTTTGGTCGGTTAGGTCATTATCTTTGTCATTTACGTAGATATTGTTCTGATTATACACATATATTGAGTTTTACATGGGGTAGATTCATTTTTGGGGATGTAAAAACTAAGATTCATTACACAACCCTACATGTGAACATGATATTTATTCAATTTTGATCATACATATTAGATGGTGTAGCTAGATATTTCCTTTGATGCTAGAGATGAAATCAAGACCCTATGGTGTAAAACCTGGAGTCATTATAGAGGCGATCATATCATGTTTTCTTATTTTTATTTTCAATTGTACCTCATTTGTTTAGGATGATAAGTTATATTAACTTACTTTATTTTATAATCTATATAATTGATTGTTTTATTATGATATATAGGAATATTATATATGGTATATATTACATTATTAGTGGAGATGTATGTTAATTTTTGAAAATTTTATTATAGAGGAAATTCCACTTTTTTGACCAGTAATTTGTTTAGGGTTGAAAGTTTATCATGAGGTGATTGGTTGAAATGGGTAGATTGTTAGTTAAAGGTAAATATTATGTGTATTTTAGTTTTTCTATTTTCATTTTATTTTTTCCAGCAGAGTTTATAACACCTATAAATACATGAATCACATTCAAATGTGGATGGAATTGGGTATTTGATATGAGAACTATAATGAAATTCACTTTTAATGACCGATCCTTATTCATTTTTAAGGGTTTGTAGTTCAAATTAATTGAATTTTAACAAAATTTGTTGCATTTTATTGTAACATTTTGAAATTACATACCATGAATTGTAAAAATGACATGAAAATCACAAATAAATTACAACACATATTTTTCATTGTTATAAATTCTTTGACATAATTTTTCACCTGTCATTAGAAATCTATGTATTTTAATATTATTTACTAGAATTTTTTATTTATATAAACACATAATTTCATAGATATATTATTCATAATTACACTTCTATGAAGTATATATAAAACATTCAAAACACATCATGTGTAACATATAATGAAAAATCATATTTTAAAATATTTTCCAATAATTATCTACAACCTGAAAAGAATCAAACAAAAAACAATAAAAATTATTCAACATCATTCAATATTAATAATTAGTCAACTAATTCAATAGTAACAAGAATAATACATCCTCCAATCATCCCATTAAGTCATCATTAACACCATAACATAAAATCAGTATCATCAATATAAAAAATTATTAAATAAATAGATCAAAATAGTGGACCTAATTTTTTTTGAGAAAGTTAAAATTATATTTTATTAAATTTAAAAACTTAACGAGGAACCACTAAGAGTTCAAATACACACATGTTTGAGAAAAACTAATAACCAATACAACTATGTGGAACAAAAATCAATAATTATTCACATAGTTATTTCATAATTCAATAAAAGAATAAATTTTAATATTATAAATATTTAGTTTGTTTGTTAAAAAAACCTAAAAATCAATAAATATTATTAGACACATAAATTTTAAAAAATACAAAATCATATTAGCTATTTATATTTTTTTTGTTTTTTTCTTTATGAATAAAATAATTCTATGAACCAAAGGGAGGAAAATAGGTATGTTAAAAAAGGAAAAATACCTTTTATATCCCTTTAAATATTTCAAAAAAAATTATCAATTAAATACAAAAATGAAAAATATCAATAAGTATTAAAAAATTTAACTCTATGTCTTTCATATTTTATGTTATAATACTAAACCTAAATTTTGAATTTTTTTGACCAGAATATTGTGTATATTCAATGAATATATAAAATGCATAATATTATCTCATTATATGATAATACATAGTAATTTATATGAAACTATGTAACTTTATATACAATGGTTGAATTAGTTGTTAGGTTGTTCAATATCGACTAGGTGACATCCATCAATGTTCATGAAATATCATTATGGTAAAATCAAAAAAATTGAATAGAATAGTTATAGAGATATAGTATCTTCAAAAATATTATTTAGAGAAGTTTTGAAAAATTGTGGATGAGTTTCTTGATATCTAGTAAGAAGATATGTCAGAAATGTCCTTATTGGCTCATTTTGGTCATGTTGAATGAAAATTCCAAATGTTTTGGCTATTAGGTCCCAACACATCAATGAACATATGAATTCAAATCATTCACCATTGTAACACCCATTATTTTCTCCATGAACGTCTCAACATAGAAATACTAGAAGTGATTGATAATTATATAAATCCAAATCTATAAAATTAATATCCATTTTTTGTTCCACAACTATAACTGCTTTTTTGATCTACTAGATTACCTAATAAATATCATACTTACTATAATTCGCCATTTTATTTTCTATTCTATTATAATGATCCGATGTATATTTTTGTGCATGAGATCTTTAGTATATTCTTCCTCATATTATGTGTGTTCATGAGGTTTTGTTATTTATTTAAAGGTTTTTTTGAAAACCAGATCCATCGTTTTTGGATACTACTGGATAAGCACGCGACTTGTGGTATGATCCATCGACCTTCCTTGTTTGGGTGGTTTTCAAGGTTTCCCCAATATGTAACGCATTGAATCTTTTTGTGGATATATGTTATATCATTATCATTATATTCCACAATTGGTACCTTTCCCTGTTTCAACATTTAATTGATCTCTCGCTTGTGTACAATGTTATCTATTTTGTTTTTAGTATTTCTACACTTTTGTGTGTCCTTGTATGAAATGTCTTCATTTATGACGTCCTTACCCTTATTATATAGAAGGTATATATTGTAATGATTCTAGTATTATTTATATGATTTATCTTTAGTGTTTTCTACATTTATTATTTGAGTGGTTTCATAAAAGTAGTAATATTCTATTGTCTATTGTTGTTTCTATTTTTAAATGTATCTGGGATCCTATACCAGAAATAGTGATAATTTAATAATTAAAAATACAAGGGGATTATAGAAAATTAATTTTTTAAAAAAAATTATGGTGGTGTTGTTTTCCTGGTTCACTCATAAGTAATTAAGCCTAACGGCCACATAGCGAAATCATTCCCCCTCATAAACAAGCGGCTGTTGATTTATAGCGATGGAATATGGTTTTATAGTGGGGAGACTATACTCTATATATTAATGTAGAATAGTATAAAATAATGATAAAATAAAACTGAAAATACTATGTCAATGGAACATAATCATAAGGTAATAAACATTAAGCATCCAAATAATAATAAGCATGAATGAACCATAATTAGATAATATAAAAACGATTTTATGACATTACAATAGTGAAAATAATGAAGTCATGGTAACATTAATAAAATATATTACCAGTATATACAAAAGATACCAAAAAATAACTATCTCCATGAGCATCAGATGAACTATCTCAATCATCTGCTCACATTATCCTATACAAAAAAGAAATTAAGTATATACAGTTAGGTGCTTCATTTTATCTTTACTAGTATCCATGCAATCTACTCAATTTCCAAATAGTTTCATGAATAGGGTGTGATTGAAACTTATTAAGACACCATAAAAGATGTGTATTGAAAATCTATTACATTAATAAAAAATTTATTAGTGTATATGCATTATAAATATAAACCAGTAAATAGGTGGAAATCATGTCGAGCCCAGGTTTATCAGAGGACACATGAATGACCCTACCTATTCAGATTTAGCCGAATGTCTCTGGGAAGAATAGTTCTAATTTGTTAGAGACCCATGTAATATATCCAAGGAATCATAGTATAATAATAATTACAAGGGATCTAGGGAAACCCATGGCCTCCCTGACCTTAGAAGGTTGAGCTGACTCTCAAAAATAATTTAAGATGTTATGCTATGTGGTATGAGTGTACTTTCAGGAATGAACCCTTGGAATTACACCTTAAATGTTTCTAATAAATCCTAAGGACAATTGTAAGGTAATAAAATGATATATTTTATTTTTTCCTAAGGATATAATAAAATTTGTTCAGTGTTTTAAGACATTACGAAAAATCCAAAGAGATGATCCAAGGATTCTAATTTTTAGAAAGGTAGGTGAATCATTAGTTTGATATTGAGGTATTCCTAATCTAAGACATTGACTGGCCCCATGTTTGGTGTCTCACTTAGTGGTCTTAACAATGAATTAGCTACTATTTTAGGATTTCACCCAATGTATACTAGGTTACTAATCAATGTCTTACATATTTCAAACCACACCTTTAACAGTGTCAGAAGGCTCCATAATAATAATAAACAATAAGATGAGTAATCAAGTTCCATGGGACATATCTATGAAATTTATGAATTTAATTCATTCCATTAGTCATTTAACCTTATACATAAAAAATGGTCTATGTGACATATATATGCCATATTATATTTTATTTATTTTAATTTGACCATTCAATTTATAAATATCCAAGAACACACATAAGAAGGGTGTTATTTCTAAAAGTAATAATGTTTTATCATCACATTTTATCTAACACACCTTATTGTGTGGTTTTATTTGAGGTCATTAAACTCTAATGGTGCCAAAGTGGTCTCTTATCACTTCTATAATATGGTTTAGACAACAATTGAAAGGGATATTATTGTTAGGAGTATGGTGTGGAATGTTCCTCATGTGAAAAAATGGAAACAAATTATAAAACTCATGAAATTTTGGGAAAACTATATGACTATCTACCATATAATTTTGGAAGACTCCTCATCTAGTTTCGACTTGATATTTAGACTGTAATGAGAGAAAATGGAAAACCAGACAAAAGAACTAAAAATATGGTTTATTAGGTCATAAGGAAATATCACTAATGATGGGGAAAATGAGTATATAAATAGAGTGCTAGAATTATTAAGGTAGTACAATATGACGAATTATTATTAAATAAGTGTTTGGATTAATGGTATCTATGAAATCCTAAAGGATAGGGAGACAATCAGCTCTCACCAAGTTATTGTGGAAAATATAATGGAGGAAAAGAAAAACTAGATATTAGACCTTAAATGTAAAAAGTAATTTTATTAATATTTAAACTCAATCATGGTTTGGAAGCTTGGTTAGTAAAACCTTGTACGGACTGTGTGATTAACACTATCCATGATCCCACACCTTGCATGGTATATGAACATTATGAGAAACCCAATGTAAAAACATTGAGTTGTGATACAGTAATAAATATCAATTTTTCTAGGTTTTATGTGTACCCTTTTTCACAATCTGATAATCCATACTTCAACCTTTCAGGGCTACATGGTGGAGGTATATGATAATTAATATTGTTCTCTAACTATGATCCTCACCCTACAAATCCAAAAACTATGACAAAATACTTCTAACTAATATATAATTCTCTTTATACTACCACGACCCTTGTATGATCTTCAAAGAAGGTAATATAAGTGGTTTATACTGAATATTAAAATATCAACACCTCTATATAAAACAATGATCTTAAAAACTCCCCTACTAAAAATAAACCATCCACCAGTTTCCCTTCTGATGGTGTTTGAGATACATTTAAAAATAACTCATTCTATAGAGTGTGTATATCATACTATTGTTCCTAGGTGTAATCCTATACATTACAATACTTCAATTGGACCTAAAATAAAGGAATTTTCATTCCTTATAGTTTCTTCATTTTATGTTCAATGATATGAACTGGATCCTCCTCAAGAGAAGAATCAACTTATTACCCAAATTCTTATGGTGAAAATCAAGAGATCGGTCCTAAGGATATCTGTGGAGTTGAGAAATTATAAATACATCCTGCATACCTCATAACTATAAGATAGATCTACATACTGTGACACCATTTCAACCCTCTCAAGGATATTGTAATACCTTTTAAATCAAGGTGACAACTGACATTGCCTTTAAGTCCATTGGTAACCCAGTCTTGGTGAAACATACAAGAAGAAAAAATATACCACCTCAAACCATATTGGTTCGTGATGATGATTGGTATATGCCTTCTTTTTAGACTAATTTATAGTCATAGATATTCCGTTAATTTGTACATTCTCTTATGTATCCCGAATTAGGTGTATAACCAGTAACACTTCTTCCATTTCCTCTAACCATCGTAGAAGAAAATGGCATGGCGTAGAATTGAGTGCCTCATAAGGGTCAATATAGATTTTATACTGAAAACTACTATTGTAATTGAACATGGAAAGAGGAATGTTATTTTACCAAAACCCTCTAAAATCAAGAACACATTAATGGACCATTTCCTCTAACACCTATATAGTACTCTTATTATGATCATTGGAGTATGGCTGATTTTCTATACTTTTAAGTACATTTGAGACAAGTGACTTCTACCACCCCTACTGGAATATAGATGTAATCTAAGAATTATTATTTGGTAAAATTTTATATGGAACCCCATAAATTGTTATGGTCTATTGGACATAAATCCTCACATGTTCTTCCACTATGAATGTCTCTTAAATAAGAATAAAGTAGGAATCCTTTGTCAAAAAGTTTGAAATTACCCATAAAGTACCACTAGAACAAAGTGACTTTGGTAACCCCGTTATGAAATCCATGGTGATTTATTCAATTTTAAACTATATGATATTTAGTATATGTAAGATTCCAGTAGGTAATTAGTGGTCCACATTCACTTGTTGATAGGTGGACCACCTTGTAACAAATCCTAAAATCAATTTTCATTCTAGTCCATCAATACTAGAAATGTAAGTTACAATACATTTTAGTTAGTCCAAGATGTAATATCCTTGTAGAAACATGCTGCACTATAATAAAGTCCTATTTTCGTTCCAATAGATATAAAGGATGTCATCCATATTAGAAACCCAACTATGTGGTGGGCCTTTAGTTGAAACATTTTCCCTTATGATCAAGCCTTTAAAATCAGAATGTTGTCTCCACTTAACATGATTTATATGTGGCGAGGCCAATAAAAAATCCGTCAAAAAGGTTGTTTGTGACACTCCTAAAATTATAGAGTAATTTTACAACGAATAATAACTAACTTCAAATCACTATTGGCTTCTTGATCAACACGATTATAAGACTTTCATATTAGAGAGTAAAAAACTACATTTTCCTTACCTAGCATATAAGAAAGATAAATTTCTATATATTTAATTTATTAGAAACATAATATATGTTCTAGGTTCATTTAATGTAGAGAGAATATGTATTTTATTCTTTTATTATTTTAATATACAAAAAACCATACCCCTAAAAAGTAATATCACCATAATTATTAAAAATGAACAACATCTACAAACCCGAAATCATTTACTGGGTAACTATGTTCATGAGTCCATGAATAATGAGACTCATATACTATGAAACAATGGCCTTTCAATAAAATATCTACTAGACAGAAGCATAATATTTCACAATAAACTATGTAGCCTCGTCTAGGCTATTTTAAAATCATTATCAACACTGAGGTTATTCATCCGTTCAACTCCTACAAGGACTTCTCAAAAGACTTACCACATAAAAATTTCTCCTTTCTTGGTCAATCCTATAAGTGTTTCTACCAGGAATAAAAAAATTTAGATCAAATTCTGATATTAATCAGTGATCTGTAAGAAAATATTTATGTCAATGACTTTCTTAGGATGATCCTATGAAACAATGGTTATCCCTTTATCTAGATCTATAAATACCCATTCTTCTGATATATTGTGACACTGGAAGTGAATGTTATCAATCCAAAAAAGGTATTTTGTGATATTTTAATATAACATAGTCTCTCTTGGTGTACATAATATAATTTCATGGTGTCTGGAATGATCATATGGAGTCTAAGATTACACTAATATGTCACCCAGAAAAATAATCATAATAGAATATTGGTATGAGTGGATAAAATGACTCATCATGGATATATATATATATTAGTATCATTATATTAACCAAAACACATAACTATATAATCATAAATGACTCACTTACTTAATTTTTTTTATATCTAAAGTCTTTACTAGTACATAATGGAAGTCTGACCTAAAAAAACATCACGAAATCCTTTCCTAATCATTGATAATCAATGAGATTTTCTATTTAATGAAGTGGGTACCAATTTATAATATAATATGATTCAACTATTATCTAATACACACATATACATAGGGAATTTTCTGCCTCCTTCTAAATGAGAATATATGAAGCTCAAGTAAATGTACTGGTTTATATAAACCCTTTATCTTTTAGGTCCCCTGACTATATCGTCCACTTCTGAATCTTGATATAATCCATCTTGTATAGAGGTATATAAACTAGTTATACACTTGGGAAAGAGTTAATGATGAAATATATCACTCCTTATTGAGTTATACAAAGAAAATTATCAGGGAAAACATTTTTGAATGGATTCACCACTAGAGGGGAAATAACCTATCATACTACTTGATCATCAAGAAAAAGACTTGGAATCTTGGAAAAAACTCCATTCATCTAATGATTCTCAGGTTTATTTTATCATTCCATGACATGCGATTATCCATTATGAATATATAAACCAACATCAGGTAATATAAAAGACATAATCTGTCAAAAAAATCAATATGGGGTCGATATGACACAAAATTACACATTCAATGAATTATGTCAAAATCTGTCATCTCATGGATGAAAGGGTTCTATAATAAACTCTAATATATTATCTAATGGGAAAGTTCTTTCATGGGAACATACTTTACCACAAAACCAATGTAGTTTCATGAGACATCCCTCTACTAAATTACTCAATCTCAATCCCATTAAATTCCATTAAAGTTATAGATATAAATGAGTGTAAGAGGCCTATGTTGAAAGAAGAAGATACAAAGGTATAGTCTACTAATATTATGCATCTCACTATAGATGGACTGAAACTATACTCCCAAATAATAGGATTTACTATATATAACTTTCTTGATCCCAGTCCTTGAACTATAACCTGAACTCCCAGAGATGGTCTACTCTACTACCATTATACATCAAATATCAAGTTTCCTTGACCTCATCCACTTACTCAACCTATATAGTTGGTGGTAATCCAACATCCATCTAGTCATGGTAACACATATCTGATACCAAAATTAAGACCTAGTGAAAATCCTCTCTAACTAATAACTAGTGGAAAGGACCTATAACATCTCTATAGATGGCCCTTTGGGCCACAGGCTCGGTACTATACTGGGTCCCTACTATACTGGGGATATGTGTGACTCATTCATACAAACTAATGGACTACCTTGTAATAGTAAGTTTGTATACTATGAATTTTTATACATTAATAAATGTTTAAAATCAACACTTATTTCCACTAGATAAACCACATCCCTACTAAGGGGATGAACTAGCATGCCTTGTAAATTTGGCTCCACTCGTATTTCTCTAAGAGATAAGGATCTTTTTTACCATTTTAAAGATTGTCAATAGTTATAATGGTTTCAATTGAGATCACATGGAATACCTAAGATAATCATCGAAGTGTCTAGATTTAGAATACTCATCACCAGCAAGGGTGGTAGAAAAATCCTAATGCTTCGTTATGTGAGATGATAATTCTATAACAGACATAGTAACCTTATCTATTTCCATTAATTCCATATCTTGATCAGTTCTCAAAATATTTGAAAAAAAAGTAACAAAAGTCAATCTATAATTATCTGCATTCCTTGACCTTTTATTTGTTAATCTGTATAAAAAATATCACAAAGTATTTTATCATCCATGAATCATATTTGTTGTGACCTTCACCGTTATTTTTAGATGCATCTCCATATTCTAAAAGATAAAGAGCACATCCTCTATTTATGAATCAGCAACCTGAGTTCCTCATTCCCTGAAAAACATATGTGGGGGATGTTATTGGAACTCCCTTTTAAATTCTACAATAGTTGGTGTAGGATATGAAGCTCCATATATGGGGTTCACTAGTTATATGAATGTTTCTATGAGATAATCATTATCTCCTAGTCTAGGTATAACATGTGTTACTATTGGAGTTTCTCTCGACGTAACTACTAGTAGGTCAGGTCCCACCATCTTAATAGTATTATTGTTGAAAACTTTATAGTTCTCAACCCAAGGACATTATAGTGTAATTTAACTACAATTCCTTGAACATGGAATAGATGGATACTATGAATAAAGGATCAAAAATATGAAATAAGGATAGGATCATGAAAAGAATTCATGAGATACAATTTGAATGTTCCCATTTAATAGGTTAGATTTATTGGTAAAATTTCAATTTTAAATTGTGAATTCCCATTAAATGGGTTTTTAATTACAAATTATAGTGGAAAATTCCATTTACTTTGTAATTGGAATCCATATATAATGAAAACCATTCCATTTAAGAGTTAAAATTTAACAGTTCTGCATATAATGGTTCAATAGTTTTTATTTTCATTCCTAGTTTCTAATTACCTATAATTTATAATAAAAAATTAATAAGACATGTAATTTAAACTTTCCATTTAAATTTTCTCTTAGGATAAAACAAGCCCATATATTATGGTTCAATTATATGAAACATAATTTCCAATTTATACATGCACAAAAATTATAATCTACGATTTTGATACATTTAATCATAACCAACAAAAAATACTATTACTTGTAACAAAATTTTCAAGGATTAACTATGTCATAATTGGATAGTTAATGTTCCAATATCAAGCTACATGGGAATGAAAAATTTAGGTTAATGAAGCCATATTATGTAACTAATTATTCCCACATTTTTCTTACATGAAACATTAAAGAATACAAAAGTATATCAACCATGGAACATAAATTTATCATTGGGAAATGAAATAAACATGGAATTTCATATGCATAACATATATATACTTATGTTCCAATAATGATACGCGAGTTAAATATCCCATGTCATACCTGATGAGGGGTAAAAATTATTAATCATGACCAATGTTATAATTCACATGCATCACCCAATTGTGAAAGTACTATAACTATATCAAGTGAAACCCATAATGACAAATCCCATCCCTGGTAATTTTCAATTCCCCCATACATGGTATAGATAATCCCAAGCTAGAATTATTACCTAGTTTCTACATGCCCTTTTATTTTATATACCAACCCAAAATAGAAAATAAGGAATGAAAACCTATGAAACCACATTGTGATGTCTTGGAGCTGAATTAGTCATAGGTAATTGAACATGACTTCTATATGGATTCAAGTGCTCCTACTCATATCCTAGAGGATACCGACTAGCAATGAGGGTCTATGGTGGCCTGGTGGGATAACTATACCCTCTTTATAAGAATGCATCACATCGGTAAATAATAATAAAACGGTAGAATAAACAATAAGATTGTAGAATACTATAATAGGTCCGAATAAATTTACAATCCAAATAATAATAAGTATGAATATATAGAAGTAGGATCATACAGGGATGATGTCATTACCATACAAGAGTAAAAATTATGATATAAGGTAATAGACATACAATATAATACTAGTATATTAAAAAGAGACAAAAATAACAAAAGACATCTATCTCCATGAGAATCATGAGAACTATCAGAGTCATTTACTCCGTCAATACCACATGAAAAATATATCAAGCATCCATAGTTGGGAACATCCCTTTTTACATACTTGAAACTATGTACTCTACTCATGTACTAAATGGTGGCCCAAACAGTGTGTGAGAAAAATGAATCACCCACTACTAATGGTGTGTAATGAAAACATTCACTTAGAATATAAAATGTAACATTTTATAGGTAAAATAAATATAAAAAAGTAAATATATGTATTTCATTTCAGTCTCAGGTTCCTCACCAGAAAACTAGCACACCCTACATTCTTTAACCTAGGAAATATGTCTCTTATATTATGATCATTAATTGGTTAGAAGCCATATGAACATGTCCATGGAATGGAGGTATAATAATAATAACATGGGATCCAAGGAAACTCATGGAATCCATGATAATAGAAGGTCATTCACACTCTCTGACTTAGTTCTTGATTTTATGTTGTCGGGGTATGAGAGTCATTAGAGGAGTGAACCATTTTTATTTATAACAAAAAATATTTATAACTGATCCTTAGGGAAATTGGAAGGTAATATTAGGAGAGTCTTTATGAAATCCTAATAAAATAATCAATGATATTCCATGTCTGAGGACATCAATTCAAGTCCATGGAGATGTTCTACGACATTTTAATTTCTATAAATTTATGTGAATAGTTGGTTTTAAGTAGAGAAATTCAAAAGATAACAAATTCAATGACCAAAACTTTAGTGTCTCACTTAGTGGCCACATTAATGAATCATCTATAATCCCATAAGTTCACACAAGGCATTCCATGCCAGGAATCCAAGCCTTACCAAAAGAAATCCACTCCATTAACTCTATCATCATGGTCCATAATAATAATCAAGGATAATATAAGTAATAAAGGTCCCAGAGATATATCCATTACATTTAATAGTTTAATTCATCCCATTATTAATTTCTCATAAAAGTTATTAATATGGATGAGTGATATAAACATATCATAATAAAATTCATATAATTCAATTTAGACCTTTCTTTTATAATAAAAAACCAAAGAAACAACAATTGTGTTTTGAATAATATAAATAAATGGTTATCAATGGAATTTAACAAATACACTTTAATGGGTGGTTTGAGATGAGGTTCTATTCCCTCAATGGTTTTAATTTGGTCTCATAGTAATTTTTGAAATAGGTTTAGAGAAAAATGAAATGTGATGTTAAATTTTGGAGTAACATAAAGAAAGTACAACATCCAATACAATGTATAAAATTATAAACCACAAGTTTTTAAGGAAGAAATAGTGTAACACCAACCATAGACCAGTGGAAGACTCCTCATCTAGTATCATCCAAATGTTCAGAATTTAATAGGATAAAATTAAAATCTAGACAATATCCCTAAATATAAGTGATATTAGGTCATGTTGAAATAATTCCCATGATGGGAAATAAAATTAATTAAGGAAGATAAGTGATTTCTATACTTAACAATGGAGATAAAACATGAATATTGATGATTGAATCTATGTCTGGATGTAGGAGATCTACCAAATCCTAGAGGCGAGGGAGATAGATAGATCTCACATAGCTACTCTGAAAATGTGAAGGTTGGAGAAGAAAAATTATATTTAATGGATATGATAGTAAAATTTAATTTCCAATATTAATAAAGAGGAACATAGTTTGGCCGCTTAGTTGTCCAGAAAATTCCACCAACCATGCAATGCCCACTATTCAGAAGCCCATACCTTGCACAACCCAAGCACACAGTTAGAAAAGAAATGTTTGGGGAACTTGTAATAAATTATATATTAAGTAAGGTTATGCAACCCATATTTCACAGTTTAAAAAAATATGCATCACCCTCTTAGAAAAACACAGTTGAGAATCATGATTAGTTTAAACCATTCACTAACCATGCAACTCACCTAGTCTCTAAAAAAACTACAAATCATGTCACGAAACAAGCCTGAACACTCCTAAAACATCCATAACACTTTTAGTAACTTATATTAAAGTAAAACTAAAGGATTATACATAAAATTAAAGGATCCAAACATCTATATAAAACTAGTATCTTACAACTCAAAACTATGCATAATTTCTTTTATAATTTCACTAGATTATAGTCAACCTCTTCTTATATCTAATAAATATTTCAATGGGTTTTTTAAGGGATATTGATATATATATATATTAAATATACTACAATTTTTCTAGGATGATGAATTATTTTTAGTGAAATTTGTGACGATGAGGCCTTAGTTTGATGAAACTCTTATTTAAATAGTGGACTTCTTCACCTAACATTCATGGAAAGAAATATATTCATTAAGAAAGTAATAATTCCTTTGAATAATGATTATAACACCTACACACAAATTTAATGATATTTTTAAAACCATTATATTTAAATTATGTTTCCATGTTAAAAGTGGGTGTGAGACCTGATAAAAATCTCGCATAGGTCATCATTGTTGTTTATTTAAAGTGATTACATGATATATATGATGCATTATTATCTCCAATTGTTTCATTTTTCTACCATTAGAATCATAAATAAGATATTTTTATGTATTATCTACCAAATATATAATACAAAACTAGATATCGATCATAAATAAAAAATAAGTGTAATCAATAGTTTCCTACTGTAATGGGGAAAGTGGAATCACCCCTAAGAGACCTTGCTCATGATGATTAGTAAGATGGGACTAGCTAGTCCAATAATCCTCAATGGGAAAGTCAATAGCCTCACCAAAATCACCGCACTATGATCCTTCAATAATAGAGGAAATTTAAAATATAGATATTAAAAACCCATTGTTACTTATGATACCTAACTATGGAACATTTGATCAAATAATAAAACACCAAAAAATCAATTAGGGGTTTCTTTAAGTCATAAATTAAAAATAACATTAAATTTGGTTGAGATATGTACACATTATGATGACAATGCCTTTTTTGGTATTTCTAAAAAATATATCCTTTCCAAAACAAAATATTCCTTTATTTTCTTAATTAAAATTACTTTCAATAAGGAACAAGTAAAATAAATACATTGAAATATATTCATCAAATAGTAACATGAATAATTGTAGATAATAAATTAAACCAGGACACTTAAATAATTATCTCTACCATAATATTTTAATGTCTTTAACACCATCACATAAAATCATGATCACTATCATGTTAGAAATACTAACGGGAATTATAGGTAGGTAATGTATTAACCCATTCAGTGGATAAGAGAAATTCTATTGAAGTTTATTATGTGGAGTTTTTTATTTCCAAAAATAACTTTTATTGAGAATAAATGGTTGGTTGTGAGTTTTCTGTTATCATTTATTGGTTGATTAATGATAATAATCAACCAAAATAATTACTTAAGAATGATTAATAGTTAATCAATATAACATAAGTGTTGAGAACCCATAAAACAAAATATCTCCATGACTTTTAAAAATGAAGTTATGAAAATTTTAAATGTAGAGTGAATACCTTACATAGATGTTAGTTGAATTCAATTATGTTCATCACACACTTGATGAACAAGACCAAGGAAAAATTGAAAGGGTATTCCCACTAAGGTTTATAAATAGATTAGTCAAAATCACCTAAATTATTTTGGTAGGACCTTCCAAATATCTACATTATGTTATTATCTTCAAGTTATATTTATTGAGGAATAAAATAACTTCAACTGAGAATTATGTAGAGGTTTGCAGCGTTATTGTAAACACAAATATCAATCAAACTTATATAAAAGAAAATATTATATTTGATGTGTGTATTCTCCATGACCTATTAATTAATGTTTATGATCCATCAATGTATGATTAATTCTTCAAATTACATCTCATGTAACCATAATAAATTCACCCTCTAATACAATTTAATGATAAATATGTGTAGCATATATGATCATTAATTTCATAACATTCAGGTGGATAAATTAATCTTTGTTGTGTCAAATGAATTAAACCATTCAATTCATGTAACATTGCATCAACTATATTTTATAATGCAACATGAAAAATCAATAAGAATATGATATAATTATATCATAAAACATGTCATTCCAAACATTTTCCATATTCTTTTCATATAATATGAAACACCATATCAGGCTATATGATATCACATTGCTTTATAATATATTAATTTCAATCTCCAACATAAACTAAAACATATAAAACATTTATCTTTTCACTTTATAAAATCTCATATATGGTATATTATGAAACCATATCCAAAACTACATTTGGATATCATTTTATTTTTTTAATGATTTCATCAATTTCACCATGTTTCACATCATATGAAATACCATTTGAAAACCACATTAAGAAAAACTTTTGATAAAATCTAAATAATTTTTTTGTAGAATATATCTTTTTCAAACATGATCCTTATTTGGTCAACCAATAAGTATTACCCAACATGGATTTGAAGCATTAAAAAAAATATGAATAACTGTATCCACAAATGCATGAAAAGGGAAGCCTCTAGAAAGTAACTAACACTACCCAACCTACACATAGATATGGTGTGATATTGAAAAAAATTATTTCTCTATACATGATCCACTGATTTCATCGTATAAAATAATGAGTTTTCATATGATCTCTTTTTTCGAGATATTGAGCTTAAATTTGATAAAATACAGTTCAATCCCATATAGACATAACAGCCATTCTCGACACTTCAAGTATAATCTAACTAGGTGGGTGAATACGTCTCACATTATTTATCTATTAGATACACACATCACATGGATTATATCCATGTATATAAACACATAATAAGTATCTTTACATTATGGTTTTATATTCCCATATTATATGTCAATCGAGGGTATATATGTCATACCAATCATATGAAACAAACAAAATCTATCTTGGATGAGTTCTAACTAATAACCCAATTAGAACCATATCTAAAAAAGATAAATAATATAATATTCATTGATTTAAGTAGAATTATATCAAATTATAATGTTTTATGTGGTTCTAATGTTATGATGATAATAGAAAAGATGAAGTGAATTGTTATTTATTTAAATTATCATATTTTCTAAAAATAAATATGGAATTTGTTCTTTTAAATAGTTTGAAAAATTATTTCTTAAATAGATAAGAATAGTTCATGTGTGTGAAGAGTGTATGTATAAAATAAAAGATTATAAAACAAGTAATTTTATAGTTTTTTAGTTTAATTGACTTAGTATACTATTCACAACCCATGAGATGGACTATGGAACCCACTATGAAAAGAGAGAGAATTTTAAAAAGTTGAAAATTAAACCTAGACTTTTTTAATGGGAGAAATACCATCTTAGGATTTTGACATAGGATCAGCCCGAAACCTAACTCGCCTTTTGAAGAAACAATCTAAACACAACCCTTTAAATAAAGAGTTGACCCAAACTATGTTTCTATGATTTGGTAAGGTGATAATAACCAATGAATACTTATTTTACATGTAGTATAACATGTAGCGAGAAAATATTACCTGCATAAAACTATAACCATCCCAAAAAATAAATAGAATAATGAATGAAAGAATATATATTTATTGAATGAGTATTTTATATCAAAAAGTTAATCCATTCTATTAAAAATTATTTGATTGAAAAAGTTATACAGTTCTACCAGATATACATTTCTTCTCTTCAAGGAGATTGAAGTCGAAGAAGAATTACCCCTTCCTTGTGTTTTCTTCAACAAGTTGGATCAATTTGGAACATTTTCTATTGTAAAATAGTAATATCTACACTATCACAACTATTATCATTGGACGCATGCATATATCCCTTTAAATAATAATTAATTATCACTCATAAGTAGATCATTATAAAATTTATGATATAAATAATAATAAATCATAATTATAATTTTGAGAGATATAAAAAAATATAGACAATAATATTATTTGAATTTAAAAAACATATAAAAATTAAACCTCATTTTAAACCATTCATTTATGTGGGTCAAAACACGTTTATATTAATAGGTCAAAGATATAGCCAAATCTATCACAATTTCAATATTAAATATTAATAATTGGAATATTAAATTTTATTTCATATTTATAATTTGATAATATAAAACCTAAATTATATTTAATTAAATAATATTAAACAAGTCTGAAGAAGATTTTTAAAATTGAATATTAATAAAGAAAAATTAAACTTAGGAAATGGATAAACCTGAAATATTTATGATTGAATGTTTAAATTAATTCATGAAACAAATAAGATAAATAATCTTCATATAATTTTTTTAATGATTTTAAAAATAATTTAAAATGATTCTATATTATTAAGATGATTTTTTAGAATAATTAAATAAATAAAAAACATGAAATAGTCATGTAACATATGAAAACATGATTAATATCATGAAACTGAATAATGTTGAGAAAAATATGAATTTTATAACAACATAAGGATATGATTCAAGTAACTCATATGATAAACAAGGATTTTACATTTATTGTGTAAATGTAACAATAAACCATGCTTGTGGGTAAAAAACTTTTTAAACATGCTTTTTAAGGATAATGAATAGTTGTGTAAGGGTAATAGAATAGTTTTGTAAGGGTACATGAATTGTTTCATAAATGTACAATTTTATTTTTATATAATTCATAAGGGTAACCAAGAAATCATGTAAGGGTAAATATTTTGTTGTGTAATTTTACAAGAATATATATGTAAGGGTAAAAGATGATTTCAAGAAACTTATGTGAATGCTTCAAATTGTTTGTAATGCATGTGCATGTGTAAATAGAACATTTTATAAGTTTTAAACAAAGAATCAGATGTCAGGTAATGTTTAATATGTTTTAATGAAGGATAAGAAACATTAAAAAATAAATGTAGGTAAATAATTTTATTACAAAATAGAATAATAAATAATTATTTATAATAAAAAAATAATTAAATGATGAGATAGTTATTAAACAATGAAATTCAACAAAATTATTATTAGCAATTAAAATATACTACCATTAATTATCAAACTAATAAATAAATAAAGTGATACAAGGGGTTCACTCAAACAATTTCCTCCATTTTGATAATTTAAATGAAAAATATATATTTCAAAAATTTCTTCCCCTTTTTTAAATTGATCAATAATATTTATAAATTTGAAAATATTATTTTCATCCAATTTTTTAAGCAATTAATTTTAAATAACCAAATTTCTAAGCACATTATCTCCATTTAAATAAAATAATTAAATCATATGAATAAAATCTTTCGAAATTAAATAAATATAAAAAAAATATTTAGCTCCCCATAAATCAATTCTTCTCAAAAAAATCTAAATAAATCCATGGAAAAATATTATAGGATATTTATTAACTTTTTTAAAAAGGTATGAAAATAATAAAAAATAAAAATAGTGACAACATTACAATAAACCATAAATATAATTCATAGAATACATGAATACTATTTTTAATGAAAAAATATTAAGAATAAGTCAACATACCGTATGAAAAAACATTAAAATATTTATATGCACCATAAATTAAAAAATACACACTTGGGAATGTAGACGAGTTTCGGCCCAAGATGGTACTAAAAGATACCTTTAGGAATCCATGCTATAGAATAGTTATTAATCTTAACATTAAAAGATGTTCTAGAAATATAATAATTTTTAAGACCAATTGATTGAATTAATTGAAAAGAAAAATCATCAGAATAATTAAAAAATAATTCACTTACAAAAAATTATCATATGAGATATCAAATATTTTACCATTAAAAAACATATTTTAATATATTTTAGGTAATTATATATCATAACTAAGATAAATTATATTTCATTTTAAATTTTTTATAATCTAATATTTTCATCCAATGATTGAGTTCAAATACTAAATTTTGTTATCATTTCATTCAAACATAAGAATTTATCCTTCATATTAATATTTTACATTCTAAAAATTTCTAAATCAAAAAAATTTAACCACAGTAATATAAGAAAAAAAATTTAGACTATAATTTTCCATTTCTAGATTTTATAAAGATATTTTCAAAAAACGATTTTTCATTATCATACACAAAAATGGAATTATCTAACCTTTAATTTTTCAAAAGAAGATTTATCATTTCTTATTTTAGTATATCAATATCTTTACCAAATTTCTTACTTTCCTTATTCAACCTATTTTTCTTATCTTTCAAAATAATATAGAACTCGGTAACTCTTAAAACATCATTTTCAAGATTCTTATTTTATTTAAATGAAACATAAAATATATACGCATACTTATAAAAATAATAACTATAATTAGAATAATTACATTCCATATTTTCATTTTATATACTTTTATAAAAATTATCATTCAAGTTATGGTCTTAACCATTGATTTATTAAAACATACATTAAAAAAATTCACATTATGTTTTTTATAAAACTGATGTCAAAAAAATTCAATTTGGGTTTAATATAACATAATTAAAAACCTATTGTAAGAATTTTTTTAACTTCGTTTATATATAAAATATGTTAAAATTAAAATTTTAAAAATACCGTATCAATATTTCAACTTTTTCACAGTGCGATTTAAATTTATAAAAACCGACCTAATATTTATTACATCTATGCTAGAAATATTTTCACATAAATTATATAAAATTGTTATAATATATCATTCAATATTTTATATCTATTGATATTCAATCTGTATCAATGTTCCGTCACTTCTTTATGGATTATTTTACTATCATATTTATTCTCATCATTTAGTTTCTTTATTATTGTTCTTTTTCCATCAATAAACAGTTTATGAAGAAGTAGAATTCTTATGATCGAGTTAAGATGATAAATTTTCTGTATGATATTTAAAAGAAATATTTTTATATAACTTATATAAAAAAATTAGATTATTTTATATCCCAAGTTAATAAAACTGAAAAACTATGTTCAATAGGGTATAAAATACACAACATAGAGCTTAAATGATCCCTGAAAATTTACAATTTAAGTGTGACTATTATAACATAGACATTGAATTAGTGTGTGTGCATAGTATTTACCACATTATAAATAAAAAATAATGGTTATAAGAATATAAATTTTCAAGTAAATTATTTATAAATGGTTACTCATATTTTAGTAGATTAATTTTATTAATCAAAAATTTGATTTCTTCAAAAATGGTTTTTATTTATTTTTCATTGAAAATAACAATATAAGTTTATGGATCCTTTAAAATGTTTATTTGATGAAAATATTTAATTTACTAAATTCTAATTTAAAAAATAAAATTAGAGTTAAATTTCGGGACTTTTCTAAAAATATTCACTTTTCAATGTATAGTGAAAAAAATTGGTTTTTATTGAATACTTTATTTTATTTAAAAAAATGTACAAAGTGAAATTATGTTTCGAATTAGTTTTAAAATTTTATTATTTACTATTTAATAATAATAATAAAATATTATTCATTAGAATGAATTTAATGATTTAATTTTATATAAAAACATATTAATACTTAGAAGGAATTTCTCTAAAAAACTGTTTTTATCATGCTTTGCGGGCTTAATTTAAATTCAATTATGCCACTTATGTGAATTCAATTTTAAGATATTGATTCAATATTTTTAATCATTATTTCAACATTTAATATTTTTCCCTTTTTTTATAATGAATAGTATCTTTAGTAAATATTTTTCACCTTAGTAGGGGTAAATCGATAAATTATGGATAAAAATGACTTGATGGAATAAAAAATGACCCTAATAGTTAACATAAATTTATTAGATGATTATGTATATTAAATAATTTTTTAGTGTTTGAATATATATCCTTATTTTTCATTTTCCATGATTTTATAATTTGTAAGATTCTAATTATTGAAAAGTTAAAAATGTCATTTTGTTTATTTATTATCTCTGAATTTTTTTACATTGAGATAAACTATTGATATGTGTGGTTATAAAAATTAATTTTAAATAAAAAATATTTTTTCATTTTCATGGAAATTAATTTATAATTTTTAGCGATGAAATGGTTACCATAAAATATTACTCAACACTAACATAGTAATTATTCAACTAGTAGATAAATAAAATAAATGATTTCAAAAATATTAAGAAAATGTAACTTGTAATAATTATTGTTTTAAATTATTATTAATACTTATAAATAACTTATTAAATATTTTTTAAATGATTTTATTCAAACATCATATTTTTTTGTGGTGTTTTTACTCTCAAATTAATTAAATAGATCTAACACAAACATTAATAACATTTTCAAATAAATAATATTCTACTAAATAAATAAAAATTCATATACATACTATATTCCTCAACATTATTTTTATAAGGGTTTATATTTCAAACATGGTCCATTCATGGGAAAATTTTCTTTTCATAGTCACTTCATTAACCACCTAAATATTAATAACATCGTTAACAGAGTAATTATCAAAAAGGGTTTACAGAAGTTCTTACAAAAATATAAAGATGAAAAAATCACCTAAACGAGAAAAAATATTATTTATTGAGACTATTTTTATTCACAGAAATCATGGATTCTAATAATATTAGTTTTGATCCATTTTAACAGGATAATAAATTTATATTAATTTAATACCATTAAAAACTCAAAAAAATACTATCCCCTATCTTATATATTGGCGCCAACACTATTCTTTTATTCACACTAAAAAAAGAATTTTTTCTACAAATACCTATCCAAATATATTAATAACATCCATATCAATGTTTCATCGGCCTTATTTTAGGAATAATACCAACCTTATATGACTTATGGTGTAAATGAAATGAGGTTGTCTAAAAAAGAGCTATTGTTACTAACCCAGGATTTTAGTTTTATTTATACATGATCCGCCAAAAAAATAATCACAAAAAAATAAATAAAACTATAAAACTATTATATTAAATATAATAATATGTTTTTATGCTAATATCATAACCTATACCTATCTCTACTACTATAAAATAGGAAATGAATCCATCATTCGTATGTATGAAGGACTACTACCTCACGAACTAATGTAAATTGTTTTCAATAACCACATATCATGGATGGTTACGATGGTGGAATTAATATTTATATAATATATTATAGACATGTTTATCATTATTAAAAAATAATATATCATATATCTTCGTACCAATTCATTCATTGAACAATTATTGTGTCGTTCATGCGTACTTGTGGACTACCAGCTCCACCAAGCGATGTGATTAATTTTTCATCACTAAATCACATGGATGAGATATATATATATATATATAGGTTTGTTAAAGGTATAATATATTATTTATGATAAAATTATTGATCATTAATTATTAAATAACATGTATCTTCTGACAATAATGATCATCGAAAAATAGAAATATTGTCCCCAGGATTATCACGTAGTTCAATTTTCCTACCCATATTTAGTTGTTGATTTTAAAAGTATTATTGATGTATAAATATGATAATAATTTATTTATTATTATTTTGGATATGATTTAATAATGAACCCTTATACCATGTTCAACATACCAAATCTATATTGAAATTATGAACCGACCATTCTAAAAATACCCCATGTGGTCAAAACATAATAAGTAACTAAATATTTCATTAAAATAAATGAAATAAATTGTTTAAATATAAGAAATTAAACATTTATTTTTTTTAATAATTATAATAATTTATATTCATTTAATATATATGATTTAAAGAAAATTTATGGAAATTCTTGACTTGTGGTAAGGAATTTCATCTCAATTTTCCTTCATTGAGGAATATTTTATTATTATACACAAAATATATTTTATGTAGAGTATATATTTTCCCTTTTATTCCAATAAATTAATCCATCATACATATTTTTATTTTATGTTTCAATTTAAATTATTTCATAAAATGAGATTTTATATAAATATTTCCTAGTGGTAAAGGGTTTTTTACTCAATTTCATTTCACTGGGTCATAACACTTCTTCATTATCTTTTTTAGGACACGATTCTGTGTTAATTGAGTAAGAAATTGTTTTATTATTTATTTCTTCTTTTTTGTGTATTTTAATTTTTTACACATAATATATCCATTAATTACCTCTAAATTTAATGATATTATCTTTGCAATTTTTATTAGGAGGAAATTCCATTTCCTTGGGACATATGTTTAATGATATGAAATTTTCATCTTTTGTGTAGTGTAATTCATTCCCCTTTTACATTTTATATCATTAATTTTTTTATTTTCAACATATTCATGATTCATTATATGTTATTCTTTCTTTGGGCTTAATATTGAGAAAATACCAAAGTGGAAAATGATTTATATTCAAATCTATCTTTCTTTAGGGATTGTTTTTGTTCAAGGTTTCTTTCGAAGATATCATACAATCTTATTTTATTGTAAAAGATATATTTCATTATTTTATGGTTATGAATGTGAAATAAATTATTATTTTCCATTTCCACCATTATTGATTAAAGAAACACCATGAGATTTTTTTGTATGTGATACTAATATTGTATCTTCTTTTATATCAGGAATCTCTCTCTTACATATCCTTATTTTCAAAACTATTTCCAAAACTGTTTCTTTTTTAACATAAATGAATTCTAAATATATTTTAAAGTATATTCAATCATCCATAAAAATGGTAATAAAAATGTAATTGCTCAATATTTTATAAATTATTTACTTTATACTCTCTTTACAAAATTTTTGAAAAGAATTTTTATTTTTAACATTTAATACATGCACTGATTTTTTTACCATCATGAACATTATTTTTTAAAATATTAAAAACATGATTCAATTTTTATATTAAAATTAATTGATTTTCACAACATTTTTTGAATCTTATGCTTTTCAAATGTTTTTTAAGTAAAAATATTATTTTCCCCAAAAAAATATTAAAAATAATAAAATTGTATTACCACTCAACATTATAAAAAACCATTGATTATACATACACTCTATAGGGGATATGTTGTAATTTTAACATATTTATTCTTTATTGGGATGGATTTTGAGATTTACATGGGACTCATTTCTTTTGTTTGTGTGATTCAAGAAATAAATGGAAAATGATTATTTCTATCTCAAAAAAGTAAAATATTATAATTGTTTTATTCATGAATGGTACTTGGGAACTATTGATAATAACAACCCAGATATAGCTTATGTGATGGGTTGGGATCCATTATAGCTCATAATGAATGTGTTAGCATGGTATACTTATACGATAGGTGAACTAAATAAAACTAATAAGATGGGTGTTCCAAAATAGTGCTCCAATGCATTGGGTAGTGTTCCTTGCCATTATAGGTAAGAATTTGGTAATTAACTAGTTTAGTTTCTCATATGTATTCAAATGGAATAAATTTTTTTCTAAAATTCGCCATGAATATTTTGATCCAACATACAGACATATTTTTATCTATGATTTCTATGGGTACTTAATGGTTCCTTTTATCATGATTTATATCACGTGGAACATTATTATTTTTTGGAATGACTCGCTACATTGTCAAATATTTACTCTACTTTCATGATGAATAATAAAGGTAATAATGGCTTAAAATTATCTTATTTTATCCTCATTCACATTGATTATGTCATCATACCCTTATTATCATCATATTTTATCAAATATTCATCAATTTTTAATTCCTATGATTACTATTACTGCTCTTTAAAGCTCACCCATCTTATGATTCTTTTTTTACAACTTAGAGGAATAATAATAAATTATTTATTTCATGAATGGTTTCACGTCATGATAAATTCATTGGAGAATTTGAAGACATATTATGAAATAATAAAATATGGGTGTGTGGAGTAAAATTGATCACTTAATGATAAGAGTAATGTTAGATAGGGTCTTTCATATTTGTATAAATCTTTAATCCTAAAAGGTCCTTGGGTATGTATGTGATGTGATATTTCCTTTAGATGTTTTATGGTTTTTATGGATAAAATTGGTCTACATATATCAATTTCAATCAATAAAATACAAATAATAAATCAAATCACTGGAATCGGGAGTGTGGGATTGTGGTTTTTATAGTTGGTATCATAAATGGGTTTAGAAAATTTTGGATTTTAAGATGTCTTCCTAAGAGGTTGTGTTACATGTATTTGATAACATCATGGTTTTATGATTTTGTGTGTTATCATAAGTTAAAACTCCTATAAATACATTTTTTTGGTTATATGTGGTCGTATTATAATGTAATTAATGACATTTTGGGAGACATTTTATTATATTTAGGTATATGTGACCCTTAAGTTTAACGTGAAGTATAATTTCAATATAACTTACTAAATAGTTTGGGATCTAAGCTAAAAGGTTGAGATAACCATTAAGGATAAAGCTTTCATTAATGGTATTACCTGAAATATATGGCTATTTATTTATGGAAATGATTAGCATATCATGGAAAATGTGTGATGAGGGCACATACATCTTTTGTATGAGAATTTAAGTTTGATTAATGTTTTTCAGTTAAAATATTATAAAAATATTGGAATGATGTGAGATAAAATCATTTTGATTATTGGTTTTCAATCCTAGTATTATATATTTTATGGAACATTAAATAAAGTTTTTATAAAATAATATATGTTGAAACTTTTTTGTTATAATCGATGTTTATAGATTAATGTATTTTTACATCATATGAAGGTTTATTAATTTTTGGAATTAACATAATTTATGATAAAAAATGAATTTTTTATTATAATATGAGGATAGAAGGAATATCATTTTATCATTTCATGGATATTTTGATCCATTAGATGTTTTTTCTAGTTTTTCATGCTTGAAAATGCATCTTGAATACTCTTAATTTGGAGAAAAAGATGTGATTGTGGTTGAAATTGCTTAATGATGAAATTATACTCATCAAGTAAGTATATTTTCTTAATTTTATAGTCCAGATTATAATGGAATTAATAAAATATGGGAAAAGGATCTTGAAAAAAATATATTTTTCTATTAGCTTTATTTATTATGAATCGATGGTCTCTTTTACACTGCTTTGTTTTATGGTTTTTTTCATTAAGTTTCATGTAATCATTAAATTTTATCTGATCAATGGTCTCTGTCATGCTCCATAATTATTTTAACATTATTTTTTTCTTCCTTGTACTTGTTTTCACTTCCCACAAATTTTCATCATGTTCTAAGCCTATTTTTTATGACCTTTATATTCTTTTGTCCCAATTTTCAAGTGGAGATTTTATTAACCATTCTTCTATGTGGGAATTCAAAAAATGGAATTTTGAAATGTCAAAATATCCACTACTGAGATCAAATTCAAATTTCAAGGATGAAATTTATTTAGGGGATGGATAATTTATTAATCTCATATTTTAAAAAAGAATACTAGGTTTGATAATATACAAGATACACAACACCAACATTAATAAACATTTAAACATTATTATTTAAATCTGACCATTGTAAGATGGAAGTTGAATTAGATGGAATGAATATTAGAAACTGAATTATGAAATATATATATATATATAGGTTATACTAAAAAAATACATTGATAAATTCATAGTAAATAATAACTCGGTTTTTTAGTAATTCCATTTTATTCTTAAAAAATATGTGTTTCAAAAAAAGGATTCATTTATTTTAGTGAGAAAAATTATAATTAATTTATGTTAAATTTATTAATTCTACATGATAAAGATGATATAAATTTTTATTTCATCATTTAAAAATTACAATAGAATGGTTTTTTTCTTTTTAAAAAAAATATATTTTTGAATTAATAGTGAAAAATACAAACATATTTATTTTAAACAACATTTTATTTTAAATAAAATATGATGTCAACTTATATTTTCAATTAATTTTAAATTTATGTTATTTTTTATTAATTAAAAATATATAAATTATATTCACTATCATTAATTTTTACCAAAATTTCGTAAAATTGTTTTTATTCACAAGATGGAAATTTTATGAAAAAATGTTTTCCATTTCCTTTTGAAGGTTTCATTTTAAATTTAATTCAATCACATATGTAAATTTAATATCGAGAAATATATTATGTGTTTATAATCATGATTTTAATTTTTTTTGAAATGTGACCCTTTTTGTCATTATTATTAGTAACAGTAGCAAATATTTTTCAACTTGGTATGAGTAAATTGGGTAATTATGGGTAAAAATAACATGATAAGGACTATAAAATGACCATAAAACATTCTTAAAAATTATTGGAGGATTATATCTAATCCATAATCTATGAAATATTAACTATATGACATTTTTAATTTGGCTATTATTTTTACCTATATAAAATTCTAAGTAAACAATAGAAAAAATGGAATTATCTTTGTTTCAGTGCCTCTGATTATTTATATAGTGATAAATAGAGGCTATATAAGGTTATAAATATATTAATTTTAAATATAAATAATTTTTTTATCATCTTAATTTATCTTTAATTTTTATTTATGAAATAATTATCAAAACCTCTCAAACAACGCTGACATGGTAATAACTCAAATAATAAAAAATGATTTTAAAAATACTAAATGTAATATAATTTGAATAAATTTATGTTTTAATGAATATTTCATATAATAGTATATTTTTTGGGATGTTATAAATTATTATATTCGAATTATTTTTTTCCTTGGTGTTTTCAATGTTATATTCAATGAATAGTTCCAAAATTGACATTAATGATATTATGTAATAAATAATATATAATTAAGTAATTTAAAATTACTAAAAATATAATATTCATAAAATTTATTGTTATAAGGTTTAAAATATCATCAATGTTTAATTTATGGTCCAATGTTTTTTAATAGTAACTATATTTACCCATAATGTGTAAAAACCTTGTTATCACATTAATTGTCAAAATGGGTTAACATGGGTTATAAAGAATAGTACAGGTTAAAATATCACCTAATGTTATCCAAAAATAATAAAATAAAGTTATTTCAACTCAAAATCATCATATTTTCTAATAATATCAATTTGTAAACATTTCAACATGGAAATAAATTTATATTAATTTCAAACTTTAAGATATTCTAAAAGTGCACCTCCCCTCACTAATAAAAGGGAACCTCCTCTCATCTTTACTTAAAACATAAAATGCCATTTATTTCTAAAAAACCTAAAAAAGTAAAATATTAAAGTCTATTCCAATGTTATATGGTGATTAATTTTGGAATAATATCATACTTAGAGGTCTTAAGGTGTAAAGAAAAGGACATTTCCGAAGATGATGTATATCTCTTAACCATTTGTTTTATAATTATTTTTTTCCTCCACCTCGTTCATTTTTAATAAAAACTTCATAATATAATAACACTATTATATTTAATATAAATATATATTTTTATATTTATATCATTACCTATAACCACATCCTCTTATATCAAATGGGAAATGTATCTATCAATTGTGTGTATGGTGGCCTACCCCACCGCATACCGACATAATTCATTTTGCATCACCAACTATCATTGATGGTAATAAATATGTAATTAATTTTCAGATATAATATTCATGATTTTTTTAATTCATAAAAACTAATATATAATTTTTTTTACAATCTATTCATTGAAAAATGATAACGTCGTTCGGGTGTACATGTGGACTATCACCTCCACAAAGCAATATGATTTCATTGTCCCCAAATCACATGAATGATATATGCAATTTCATATAAATATATAATATCTTATTTTTGATAAAATTTTCATTATATAATGGTAATACAATACATACCTTCTTCCCCTAATGATCACTGAAAAAAGGAAATGTTACTCACATGTATATACGGCCTTCCATCTCTAGGATTTTATTGTAGATATTTTTACGCTAATATATTTGATGATTTGATTTAAAAGTGTAATTTTTCTATAAAAGTAATAATTATTTCAAGATTTCGATTCTGGATATCATCAAATAATTTCAACTTTTACCATTTATTAACATACTCATGTTTGTTTTGAAATTTTGAACCAAAGATCCCCAAAATACATGATGTGGGATTAAATAACTAAATAATTAATATTCCATGCAATGAAATTAAATATAAATTTTAAGGATATGGGATTGATCATGTTAAACTTCATAACGAAATGAATTAATTTATATTTATTTATTATATAGAGTTAGAGAGAAAATATGAAAAATCAGGACTCAAGGTAAGTGATTTCAGTTCAATTTTTCTTCATTAGAGCATATTTAATTATTATGCACCAAATTTATTTAATAAAGTGTATTTATTACCACTTTGGTATGTTATATCATGAATAATTCTTTATTCTCAGTATTTAATGTTTTAATTTTAATTATTTCATCCATGGAGATTGGATTGAATGTTACCAATTTCAAAAGGGTTTTATAACTCAATTTTCATTCTTTGGGTTATAACACTTCTTAATTAACATCATTATGTCATGATGATGTTTGAATTGATCTATAAATTGTTTTATTATTTATTTACACTTTTTATTTTTGGACTCAAATATTATAAATGTAATATCTCTATTTATTAACCAATAATTCAATGATAAGATCTTTGTAAGGGCTATTCATCTAAAATTTCAATTCCTTTCGACTTATATTTAATTATACACACCTATATTTTTATGAGGTTTATATACTATAACTTTGGAATGTAATATCATTAATATCCTTAAGTTCATGTTATTTAATATTTTATATAATGTTAGTATTTCCTGGGTCTTACTATTGCGAAGTTCTCAATGTCCCAAAATCATTATATTGAAATCAACATTCATTTTCATAATTTTTCCATTTGAGATTGATTTAGAGCAAATAATATAATTTTATATTAATAAAAAAATATCTTCCCTTCTACTACAGTTTTAATATTTTTTCAAGATCTATTTCCATTCCCATCCTTTCTTAATAATGAAACATCATGAATTTTGTTTGTAATTGATACTGGTCTTGCTTCTTATTTTAGATGAGGAATATATCTCTCCCATATCCTTTTTTTGTAAAATGGTTTCTAAAAAATTATTTTATTAATATAAATTATTTCTTAAAGCTATTTTAAATGATCATTATACAACTTTTGAATTTTTTTATAGAATAAAATTTATTTATGTTTTCTAAATGGGTCACAATAGATATCCTTTATAAAATGTTTGAAATAAATTTCAATTTTTAACATTTACAACATGTATATAAATTCCCAAAATACTAACCGTTATTATTTTTGATGATTACTTTATTTGTTTCCAAGGTTATTTTCAATAAAAATTGTTTTCACAATTTTCTATTTTTTAGTTTTTAAAAGTTATTTTCAAAAAAATAAGATTTTATTCCTAAAAAATGTTTTAAATGACCTTTTAATTATATTTCCCATGACCAATGTCAGCGAAACTTGATTTCACTTTCACTCCCCATGGAATATTTTATTGTGATATCATCCTTAATTTTTCAAATTATGGATAATGAGATCGACATAGAATTTGTTTCATTCCCACCTGTTAATCTCGCAATGAAAGGACAATGATTATTATTATATCAAAAGGGAATGATTCTTAATGGTTTAATCTTGTATTGTGCATAGAAATTATTGAAGCTAACAAGTGATAGTGATACATGTTATACAAATGTTCGATCTCCATTATAGCTAATTATTAATGGGTGATCCCCATAAAACGTATATGATAGTTGAGACTGATATATCTTATATGATGGGATTTACTAGAAGGAACTACAATGCATTTGGTAATGTTCCTTGTCTTTATAGGAATGAAATATTTATTTAACCAATGTTGTTTCTATAATAGACTTAATAAGTCTAATGTTATTTCAAATACAGTTTATGAAGATAATGTTCCAAGAAAGAAAAAAAATAATCTATGATTTTTATTGGTATATAACGATTCCTTTGAAAAATACTGACATCACATGGCTCATGATTAATGTTTCGAATGAAACATGGATTTTATAAATATTTATTATATTTTTAATGACTATTGATTTATTGATTTATAGCTTTTAATTTTATTATTTCATGACCATGCACATTCATTATGTCATCATACCCTTATTCTGATTTTATTTTCAGTGATGACATTTAATTCTTAATTCTTATGTTTATCCTTACTACGAATTTGAGCTCAACATTCTTATGATTTCTTTTCCCAAGGTTATGAACAATGATTATAAATTATTTTTTTCTATAATTATTTTCTATTTTTACACTTTTATGGTTAATATTGAACAGTTTTTTTGAAATAAGTCAACCTGGATGTATGTAAAAAAATTGATAACTTTAAGAAACATTTTATTTTATGAAAGAGTTTTTCCCAATTGTATAAAACTCACAACCTAAACCTTCCATGAGTAAGTAATTATTTCTATATTTCATTTTGATCTTGTAATTATTTGATGGCAAAAAATTATGTCATGTTTATCAGTATCAATTTGGAAATATAAATATTATATTTTTTAGAACTAGAAATGAGAGAGAAAGTGTGAGGTAGTTATAAAAGATTCATTGGTTCATTCCTATAATGAATTAGAATTTTAAAAAATAAAATATTTCAAATCAAATTTAGAAACCACAAAAAATTTTATTATCTAAAACCTTTTTATTAATTATTCTTTTTGTTAATTGGTTTATAAAATTTATAGTGCATTTTTCTCATTTTTTCTTCCATGATAGTATCTTTGATCGATATTTTTTAAAAATATTTTTAAAAATTCCATATCAGTTATCAAAATAAATTAAAGGGAATGATAATTTTTAGAAATATTATCCAAAAAACCAATGTTGAAAGTAAGAAGTTTTATATTTTTTTTCAATTATCAAATTAACCTACATCAAAAGCCAGAATAATTGGAGTTTTAACATAATTTTAATCAATCGACAATAAAAATAAAACTTACAATGTTTTTCAAATTTACATAAGATTGAAAATCAACATTAATGGTCAATTAAACATTCATAATAATATATTTTTCTAATATTTATACCATCATAAATATGTTATCTATGTTTTTATCACATTTGTACTTGTCACATAAATCAAATTCATCAGTGAATTTCCATCCATCATGATGATAAATTTTCAATTCCATTTGTAATTCCTCCATTCTTGATTGACAATTTAAAAAAATTATTTGATATGAGACAACGTTATATATTCATAGTTGGTTACATATGGAGTTTATCTTATACCATTATTTTCATTTTGATCATTATTTTTATATTTACTTGGTATCTTCTAATATTTGTCTTGTCTCTGTATTATTTTATAAAATATATTTTATTTTTACTATTTCACCTTTATCTCTATCACATGTTTTGATTCTGAATTGTTAAAGGAAACATTTTTATGATATTTTAGAGTAATACCTTTATTCTTTTATGCACCTTATTCTAAAATAATCTTCAACTAAATTGCATATTTGAGAAGAGATCCAAGTATTTCATATATATTTTACTCCTTGAATTTTTTATAATCTGCGATGAATAATTTATTAGCATGCCACTTATTTTTTAGTGCTTGTATATGTTTTTCACTGAGAACATGATTTTACAATATTTTTACAATTTCATTGTATTCACTATGGAAGTGAACCAGTGGAACATATGATTTATTTTCTAATGATCTTCCATTTTGAAATCATGGTACTTTGCTCGAATAATTTCATGTTTAGATCTAATTATATTACCAGATCCATGTTTTTTGACATGAAAATTATTATATATCTCATGGGTTTTCTTAGAGGTAGAAAATTGAGTAAAATAGTTTTCAAAATATAACTATATGAAATTTTAGTAATCATATTATTCAAAAAAAATTCAATAGAATTTCATTTATGTGTATCTAGATCTGTGTAAGGAAAATAGTAAGGTTTTCCGATTTTCTTTTAATGATCAATTCTTAATTTCATCAAGTAAAATTCTTTTCTAGTTTTCTAATATCCATAATCAACATCATTGTTTTGAACATTTTTTTTAGGAATCCACTCACTGTAAGGATTAAATCTATTCATATTAAATTATATTCATATTAAATTCTATTCATATTAAATTCTATTCATACATAGTCTATGAGGTTTATAAATATTTTAGTTTAATTAAATGTAATCATTAGGAACTACATAATAGGTTCATTATAAAAGTTATTTTTTATCAGGAATACTGAGTAGAGATAATATATCATTAATAAGGTCTGACCTTCGATACGAATTGTTTTCTATTGGTAAAATGAAATAGAGAATACACTATTCTTGATGTAATATCCTTTGATTCAAATTTTATGGTCGAATATGGTGATGGTAGATGGTATAGGGTTGATGTGAATATAATGGATTATAATATAAAAGAGATAGACTAATTTTATACACTAATTTAAAATTTTAATTAGAAAATGTTGTTTTCAATGGAAAATAATAATAATGAGCACAATGATTTTTATATTAGTTTAGTTTAAATTAGACCAAATCTTCTCATATACCTCTCTAAAAAGGGATAAATAAATATTCAATACCCAATTTTTTTGTGGGGGAATCATAACTTGATACAACAAGTACCTTTTATAGTGTAGTTATATTAAATATCAAACACTGAATTATGTCTGTGGAGTCAAAAAAACAATTAATAACTAATTTTATATAGTGAGAGTCCCAAACTAGAATGTTATTGACTTTATAAAATGGGATTCACAACCTCATTAAACACTAAAATTATAACTAGGGAGTCACAACCCATAGATCATCACTTTATAAACCTAGAGTCGCAACCTCAAAATATAAAATTCTTTTGTAAGGGAAGGGAATAAGAAAATATAGCAACATTGATGAGAAGGAAATAATAATAATAATAATAATAAAAGATCATAATAAAATATGTAGAAGTCTATGAATAATGATGAAGCTCGCCCTCTAGTTATTGAGTAAGGATATTAAATTCACATCAAGGATAATGAATTTGAAGATGATTTATCCCTATATGAGAGCTATTCAATTTGATTAAAAAGTCTTGAAACATGATTACTTTAACAAATGTAAATATAAACACTCTCACCTCCATTATTACTCCATGAAACCCTTGATACCTTTGGATGATAAAAACCATAAAACATCTAAGTGGACCCATTAGAACCTTGAAGAAAAATTTTCTTATGAGCCTGCAAGGGGAATAAAAGTGGCATAAGGGTTCCCCCATCACCACTCACTCCTCCGTCTTGTCTGGACTGCTGCTTCTTCCTCAGTCTCTCCGGCTTGTTCGTGGTTTAGAGACTTCGTACACGACATGGGGTGGTCATTCATTCATGGTTTTAGTTCTTCTATAGAGAGGGTGGTGAGGTTTGTGGTGGGATTGGGGTGTTTCCTGATCCTCTGCGGCATGTGGTTAAGATCCGAGTGGCATCACAATCACGACCCTTATTTGCAGCGTTTGTATCTCGATCTGGTATGTTGGGGTTGAGATCCGGTGTGGTGTCTCTATGGTAAAGGAAGTTTTCTTTGGTACAAAGGGGTCGCGACCAGTTTATCTTCGGTGGGGGGTGTTCTCCAGAGTGACATTGGGGTTTTGATCTAGTGAGGCGTGGGGTTGATCTGGTGTGCCACTGACTAGCTGCTTCTATTGCAGGTCGTGACACTTCTTCCATGGCTTTGGGGTTTTCTTCCATTGTGTGGAGTTGTGATCCAAGTGTCAAGGTCATGTTCCAGTTCCTCGATGAATGGGGTGCCTGGGCCAGGGTTGTGGCTTCTTCTTCCACAGATTGGGGGGTTCCAGTTCTTCCTCATTGTGGAGTCGCATTCCTAGAGATGGGGTCGTGTTCCAGTTTCACCACAAAGGTGTTTCGGCGGCTGCATCATGTTCTTGAAAGGGTTATTGGTTGGTTTTTTGTGGTATTTGGTTGTAGTTTGAGGGAAGAGATAGGTGTTTTGGTGGAGATAGTGTAGGATCTTATTGATTATTGGATGGTTTGGCTATATTGTTCTCCCATGGTTTGAGATGGTTTCATTGAATTGGTGATCAATGGCCTATTGGAATAGAGGTGAATCAGACTTGACCACATGGAACAGGCTCCAAAGGAGGTCTTAGAGCTATCCATCCTTTTTGAAAACTTTATGGATTTGGTTGTTTGATAGGGTATAGTGCTAGCCATTGGATTGGGCATGTTCCTTGACATTGTAAACTTTCTTTCTAATCAGTTCTTCTTTGGTGGATGGCTTTGTCCCGACGTTATGATGGGGAGTGTAAAGACCCGGAAATTTCAAGTTAAATTTTTTCTTAATTTTATTTGGAATTTTACAAGAACGCAGCTTCTGACGGCGCCTGATTCCGAAGCCCGGTGTGCCCGGAATTAATTTCCAAAGATTGGCTCGGGTACGTTCAGTGAACGAGCGAGCGGGAATTTCTATCTTTTGAACCGGTGCTCGGAATTGAAATCCGATTGCACTGATGAACTCGCAATGCCGGTAATCGCTTAAGGGAACCTTTACTGTAGTTTCGTTTGTGCGGGAGAAGAAGTTAATTTTTGGGGTTTAATTAAAAAAAGTGAATAAAATTGTTAAATCAATTTTATTTCATGTTAAGTTGTTAACTTCTCCCATGGGAAGTTGGTGGTGGTCCCACATCCATCCAACTTCCCATGTGTGGATATTTGAAAGGGTGGGGCCCACACGAACCCCTCCCCACCTCTTCAAATTCCTTAACTTTCCTAACCCCTCTAAACCCCCCATTTAATCTCCCTTTAACTCTTGAACTTCTCCCCCTCTTAAGTGCATGCCAACACATTTTAAATTAATGAAGTTATTTGAATTTTGGAATTTGAAAAGCTTGGCATGTGTTAATAAAATAATGGGAGGGATTATTTTATTAGGTTGCTTGGTTAAGTGAGATTGGGAGCCTTGGGAGAAAAAGCTTAGGAAATCCTGAGTCCTTCTTTCTCTACGACAAAGAACACGAAGAACGTCTCTTCCGCCACTGAAGCACAACGACGCCATCTTCTTCATCGTTCTTCAACCGAGGCAAGGAAAGGGAAGCGACGCCTGCAACATCTTCAACGACCTTCATCCGCATCAAAGGAGAAGATGTCACCTGCGAAGAACGTCGTCAACGACGACGTCACCTCCGAACGCTCGTCCACCAACGACGAGTACCCTTCTTCCTTCCGACGAATGAGTGTGAGATTTGAGAGTGTGTGACGAACACGACAATCGAGGAATCGATATCCGCCCTTTTTCCAAGAGCGTCAACGAACGACAATTACGAGGTAGGGGTTTATTTATTTAATTGTTCGTGAATACAAAATTGTTGATAATCGTGGATTAAAACCCTTTTTGTTATCGAATAACGCGAGGGGGTCGGACCGCACAGACACGGCCGACCCTCCTCCTTTTTTTCTCGTGATGGTTTCTTGAGGTTGATACGAGAAGGCGTGGTGCTGTCACACCACACTGGTATCTTGCGGCAAGTATTGCGCGGCACCGTCACGCCGCGCCGTGGAAAGAAATCCAAGAACACGACGTCGTCGCGTCACGTCGAAGGAAGTTGAAGGTGCCGCGGCCGGAGTGGGGCCGCGACGGAGGAGAGCAGTGCCGTCGCATCGCGACGGATGGCGTAGGTCGCGGCCGGTTCCGGGCCGCGGGGGAGCAAGATGACCGGTGGCCGGCACCGGGCCGCCGGTGTCGACGAAGGAAGGACCAGCCATCGCCGGTCCTTGCTGGTGGAACCGGCCGGCCCGTGCCGGCCGGCCGGGCAATGGAGACCGGGGGAATTAATTCCCCCGGCCGGGTCTTCAAGCAGCCCTAATTAAGGGGCCGCGGGTTCACAAAGGGGTGGGGGGGGGGGGGGCTTTTCCCCCCGTGCGCGGCACACATACGGCGCCCAAGCCGCGCCACCGGCTGGGCCAGATTTTCCGAGCCGGTCCGGGTCTTCGGGCCGAGTCGCCTTTCGGGCCGGGTCGGCCCGGGCCCAGACCCCCCAGTTTCGGACCACTTTCGTTCAAATGCATGTATCTTGGGCTACGGGCCTCCAAACGACTCACCTTCAGCGGCAACGCGATCCCTGGATCGAGACGGTCGTTTCGGTATATCGCACTCAAGGTTTCAGATTACTTTGAGTTCGGCCGGGTTGGTTCGTACACGAAACTAACAGGGCCCTCAGAGCGGAAACGCTCATATTTTGAGCTACGGACGTCCGATTGACGCGCCGTCTATTGCGTTGAGTTCCTGTTGACGATACGGAACTTTTGGCATCCTCTGCACGAGGTTTGGATGCAGATGAATAGTGGCCGAGTTGGATCGCACCGAAATCCAACCGGGCCCCTGGAACGAAAAAGCCAATAACTCTCAGACCGGGCGTCCGATTGACGCGCCGTCTATTGCATTGAGTTCCTGTTGACGATACGGAACTTTTGGCATCCTCAGCCCGAGATTTGGATGCATATGAATGGTGGCCGGGTTGGATCGCACCGAAATCCAACCGGGCCCCTGGAACGGAAAAGCTGATACTTTCTGACAGAACGTCCATTTGACGAATTGTCAGCGGCGTTGGTGATCTCGTTGAGAAACGGTCCCTTTGAATATACCCTATGAGAGTTCAGGGTACAGTTGAGATACGGCCGGGTTTGGTTCGCTCACGAAACCAACCGAGCCCCTGGGACGAAAAGGCTAATAACTCACAGATCGGGCGCCCGATTGACGCGCCGTCTGTTGCGTTGAGACCCCTATGACGAGGCGGTCCTTTAAGATACTTTTTCATGGGTCTTTGAGATAATTGGAGTATCGACCTGTAGCTCGTGGAGCGGACCCTCCCAGTGACAAGCGTGCGGAGTACGGAGACCGTGTAGCTGGCTGAGACCTGAAGACTGCTTGACCGACTCGACTTGGAGTGAGTCGACTAGCCCAGTGGATGAAGCACTACTTTCTGAGGTGCAGACCCATGGCGGACGGAGCACTACCTGTGTGACAGTGCAGACCCGCGGTACTCGTCCGGAGAGTACCTCAGCAGGCTACTAGGGGGTGTGCACTACTATGTTTGGGTGACATACCTCGGCGGGAAGCACTACTGTGTCTGGGTGGATGACCCGCGGTACTCGACATGAGGAGTACTTCAGCAGTCCTAGGTTAGTGAGCAGTACCTCGGAGTCGTGACAGGACCACTGTACACTCCAGAGACGGAGCTCTTCAGCAGTTACGGTTTCGATAATGAAAATCCTGGTTTGAGCTAAGACTTTTGACCTTGTGTTTACCTCGTGATTGAGATGAGTCACTTTCTAACTTAGGTATATGTATGTGCATATACCTGGGTAGTGGTTATCCGTTGATTTCACAATCCTTGTGTTTCCTCATAATTGAGATGGGTTACTTGATAACTTAGGTATATGTATGGGCATATACCTAAGTAGAGGTTATCTGTTGAGATATTCTTTGTGGTTATCCTTGTTGGTTTAGTGAGGCCTTGAGGGCCTCGGGGTCCCTACTGAGTATCGTTATACTCACACCTACACGGGATATGCCCGCACCTCGTTGTGTTGGTTGCAGACGACGGGCAGTGCTGACGGAGGCCGAGTGTTCGAGGACTGGACGGTACCCGGAGGTGGACTACAAGACGAGTCAGTTCCCGGAGGTGGACTGCACGACATGACGACTCACAGAGGAGGTTGACGGATGAGAACGTGGAGGAGGATATCTGTACCTACCCTTCAGGTAGGATCCGAGGAGGACGACCCAGGAGCTGCTTCCTACTTCCAGCTGTTGTTTTTTTGCTGTTGTACCTTGTTCAGTTGTCGTCATACTTTCTTTTGGGTTTGTATTATGGCCAATTTACTTTTCATAATTTCTTTTGTACTTAGTGTTTTGCTTCCGCTTTTACTCTGTTGTGCTTGTTTTCTTTTTTAAAGGAAAATCCTTCCCAGTTATCGGGATTTTACGCCTTTGGTGCTAGTCGCCAGCCCCTGGCCTATGGAAGGTGGGCTTGGGGTAGTCACGGCACGGGCCCCGAGGGTGGGTCGTGAAAAATTGGTATTTGAGGAGTCGGTTCTACTACAGAACATATAACTCCAATATTTTCTTTCTGTGAAGAAATAGTGTTAAGGGTACCGAGTGTGGTATTCAGTTCAGGGAGTCCAGTTTTGGTGCGGGCGGCTGACGTATCTATACACCAGGACCCTGACAACTGATTTCCGACTTTGTGCACGAAAACATTGATTGCGTGTGTGTTTTCAAAGGTTTTCCCTTAAAACAGCTAAAACCAGGTCAGCTCACCATGTATAAACGTTTGACTGTGTCATGATGTTTCTTTCAGGAAGCCTTTTCACGGACGATCAGCTAGATCCCAGAGGGATGTGCGTGCTGACAGCCTGTCAAGCGACGAGGCTTCGGTACAGGGCCCTCTTGCAGTTGAGGCACCAGCGGAGGCACCAGCGGTACTGCTACCCGTTGGTCCACCGATTCCACCAGCCCCAGCAGTAGGCGATGCACGACGCTTGAGCGCGCTGCACGAGTTCCAGCGCCAGAGGCCACCTAGGTTCCGGGGAGAGACGGACCCGCAGGCGGCTGAGGTTTGGTTGGAGGATGTGGTGAGATTCTTCAGGCTAGTGGGGACGCCGGCAGATTTCATGGTGATCTTTGCTACCAGCCTCTTTCAGGCAGCAGGAGGCAGGTGGTGGAGCCACATGTTTCAGTTTTGCGACGGGATGAAATTCGCTTGGGAAGACTTCGAGAACTTCTTCAGGGTGGAGTTTGTGCCAGTAGCTTTACACCCCGAGCGTGTACAGGATCTTCTGGCTTTGCCGCGTGTTTTTCGATCAGTAGCCGAGTCATCTGTGGGTAGTAGAAAAATGATGCAGAGGTCTAGGAGGACCAGACTTGCAGTTAGACGATCATGGGTTTTAGGACCGGTGGTGCGGGGCACCCTGGGTGGGAACAGAGCTAGGCGTGCCAGAAGCAGGTTGTGTTACTCATGCGGCGGAAAGGGTCACCTGGCACGTGACTGTCCGAATCCTCGTACGGTTGATCAGCGGGTGTTGGAGGATCCACCGAGACAGAAGCAGCGGCTGGTGCTTGAGCAACAGCTGAGCAGTGGACAAGGCAGTAGAGCTCCGAGAGCAGGTGGGCAGGAGAGGAACTAGTGGATACGTCCTTTGTACTTCTAGTTCCATGTTGTTTTTGTATTCGTGTCTTTGTACTATGAGCTGCAATAATAAAAAGACACTTATCTTTGTTTGCTTTCCTGTTTTTTTTGTTTGGTTGATGCTGAGTGGTGCCGGTTAAAACTGTTGACTTGACCCTCACTTTCGAGATTTCTACTGGAGGGGACCCAGTGAGCTCACACTGATGCCGACAGTGTGACTCGATCCTTGGAGGCGAGAGTGACAATTGGATATCTTAGTAGTTACGTCGAGGCCTTACGACATCATCCATGGAATGAATGCATCGTTCATGTCAGGATTGACTATATTAGGCAAAAAAATGTGGTTCATCCAGGGGATGAGACCGAGTTTCTCTTATCGGAAATGAAGAAATCATAGCAGCTCTTGTGAGACTAAAGGAGGTCCAGGACATCCAAGAGAGGATGAAGACTGCACAGTGCAGTAAGAAACAGGAAACCGGTGGCAATCTTAGAGACTCGGGCATGTTAAAGAAGAGGAAGATTAAAGGAGAGATGAGTCTAAGAAGCAGTAGACGTGGAGGCAGAGCTAGGAGAGCAACATGAGGTGGTGTACATCCTAACATGGTACAACCTCCCGCCTTAGTTATTCCCGTCAGACTTTGGGAGCTGGAGGGCGGGGGAAGAATGCGGCTGCTTGCGGTCAAGGAGTGTGACCCAATGGCTCTAGAAATGATTCAAGGGACAGTCTGTGTCCACTACTAGTTTCTATAGTAACAGACATCGATATGAATAATTCCTTGCTTTCACAAATCTTGTTCCAGACCTAGAGTTTCTGGTAAGCCATGGACCTGACCCTCACGTCTGGAGATACCTTGGGATGAGACTCGATAATCACACTTACGCCGACGGTGTGGTCAGACCCTCAGGGCGAGAGTTTCTGTTGGAATCTCTTGGTGGCAGTGTCGAGGCATTACGACGTTAGTTTGAGTATGGAATGGGCAATAACTGTTCATACTCAAATTGACGGTTTTAGGCAAACGTCGGGATGGGATTTCCTTTTTCGGTGAAAAGGAAACCCCATGCAGCACAGGATAAACTCTTTCACAGGAGGGTGCGACCGATCACTCTTGAATCGTTCAACCTTAACCTCATGGCAGCAGCCTTTCGAGTTCTAGTTCTAACAGAAAATGGAGACCTCTGGAGTTCGAGGATGACGATCACGTCCTTATACGGGTCTCACCTCAATGAGGTTTACGGAGATGTGGCCAAGGTGGAAAGTTATCTCCGAGGTTCAGCGGACCTTCTTAGGTCCTCAGCTGGGTATGCAGGGTGGTTTACCTCTTGACCCATTCACCGCAGTTGCACCAGGTGCACGACGACTTCCACGTATCTCAAATGAAGAGATACGTGCTCGACCCTTCACATATCATCGACCATGAGGAGCTGGACGATGGCGATGAGGTGTTTTTCATAGATGTTCCAGTGGGGATCGAGGATCGACAGGAGTGGATCCTACGAGGATGATCGATTCCTTGGGTGAGCTTTCTTTGGCAGTACATAACCTCCAGGTAAGCACATGGGAGCAGAAGGCTCATATGTGTGCTCTGTACCGCTTTTGTGACCCTAGTTTGTGTTGAAGCTTTATGGGGATGTAAATCCCTGAGGTGGGAGTAATGTAATGACCTGGAAATTTCAAGGGAAATTTTATCTTAATTTTATTTGGAATTTTACAAGAACACAGCTTCTGACAGCGCCTGATTCCGAGGCCTGGTTTGCCCGGAATTAATTTCCGAAGTTTGGCTCGGGTACGTTCAGTGAACAAGCGAGCGGGAATTTCTATCTTTTGAACCGGTGCTCGGAATTGAAATACGATTGCACCGATGAAATCACAATGCCGGTAATCGCTTAAGGTAACCTTTACCGTAGTTGCGTTTGTGCGGGAGAAGAAGTTAATTTTTGGGGTTTAATTAAAAAAAGTGAATAAATTTGTTAAATCAATTTTATTTCATGTTAGGTTGTTAACTTCTCCCATGGGAAGTTGGTGGTTGGGACACATCCATCCAACTTCCCATGTGTGGATATTTGAAAGGGTGGGGCCCACACGAACCCCTCCCCACCTCTTCAAATTCCTTAACTTTCCTAACCCCTCTAAACCCCCCATTTAATCTCCCTTTAACTCTTGAACTTCTCCCCCTCTTAAGTGCATGCCAACACATTTTAAATTAATGAAGTTATTTGAATTTTGGAATTTTAAAAGCTTGGCATGTGTTAATAAAATAATGGGAGGGATTATTTTATTAGGTTTCTTGGTTAAGTGAGATTGGGAGCCTTGAGAGAAAAAGCTTAGGAAATCCTGAGTCCTTCTTTCTCTACGATGAAGAACACGAAGAAAGTCTCTTCCGCCACTGAAGCACGACGACACCATCTTCTTCACCGTTCTTCAACCGAGGCAAGGAAAGGGAAGCGACACCCGCAACATCTTCAATGACGTTTATCCGCGTCAAAGGATAAGACGTCGCCTGCGAAGAACGTCATCAACGACGACGTCACCTCCGAACGCTCGTCCACCAACGACGAGTACCCTTCTTCCTTCTGACGCATGAGCGTGAGATTTGAGAGTGTGTGACGAACACGACAATCGAGGAATCGATATCCGCCTTTTTTCCAAGATCTTCAACGAACGACAATTACGAGGTAGGGGTTCAGTTATTTAATTGTTCGTGAATACAAACTTGGTGATAATCGTGGATTAAAACCCTTTTTGTTATTGAATATCGTGAGGGGGTCAGACCGCACAAACACGGCCGACCCTCCTCCTTTTTTTCTCGTGATCGTTTCTTGAGGTTGATACAAGAAGGCGTGGTGTCGTCGCACCATGTTGGTATCTTGCGGCAAGTATTGTGCGGCACCGTCGCACCGCGCCGTGGAAAGAAATCCAAGAACGCGACGCCGTCGCGTCACGTCAATGGAAGTCGAAGGCGCCGCGGCTGGAGCGGGGCCGCGGCGGAGGAGAGCGGTGTCATCGCATCGCGACAGACAGCATAGGCCGTGGCCGGTTCCGCGCCGTTTTTTGCGTTGATACCCCTATGACGAGGTGGTCCTTTGAGATACTTCTTCGTGGGTCTTTGAGATACTTTGTGTATCGACCTGTAGCTCGTGGAGCGGACCCTCCCAGTGACGAGCATGCGGAGTACGGAGACCGTGTAGCTGGCTGAGACCTGACGACTGCTTGACCGACTCGACTTGGAGTGAGTCGACTAGCCCAGTGGACGGAGCACTACTTTCTGAGGTGTAGACCCATGGCAGACGGAGCACTACCTGTGTGACAATGCAGACCCGCGGTACTCGTCCGGAGAGTACCTCATCAGGCTACTAGGGGGTGTGCACTACTGTGTTTGGGTGACATGCCTTGGCGGGAAGCACTACTGTGTCTGGGTGGCTGGCCCGCGGTACTCGACAGGAGGAGTACTTCAGCAGTCTTAGGTTAGTGAGCAGTACCTCGGAGTCGTGACAGGACCACTGTACACTCCAGAGACGGAGCTCTTCAGCAGTTACGGTTTCGATAATGAAAATCCCGGTTTTAGCTGAGACTTTTGACCTTGTGTTTACCTCATGACTGAGATGGGTCACTTGCTAACTTAGGTATATGTATGGGTATATACCTGGGTAGTGGTTATCCGTTGATTTCACAATCCTTGTGTTTCCTCATGATTTATATGGGTTACTTGATAACTTAGGTATATGTATGGGCATATATTTAAGTAGAGGTTATCTGTTGAGATCTTCTTTGTGGTTATCCTTGTTGGTTTAGTGAGGCCTTGAGGGTATAGGGGTCCCTACTGAGTATCGTTATACTCACACCTGCACGGGCTATGCCTGCACCTCGTTGTGTTGGTTGCAGACGACGGGTAATGCTGACGGAGGACGAGTGTTCGAGGACTGGACGGTACCCGGAGGTGGACTACAAGACGAGTCAGTACCCGGAGGTGGACTACACGACATGATGACTCACAGAGGAGGTTGACGGACGAGAGCGTGGAGGAGGCTATCTGTACCTACCCTTCAGGTATGATCCGAGGAGGACGACCCAGGAGATGCTTCCTACTTCCAGTTGTTGTTTTTTTTTGCTGTTGTACCTTGTTCAGTTGTAGTCGTACTTTCTTTTGGGTTTGTATTCTGGCCCATTTACTTTTCATCATTTCTTTTGTACTTAGTGTCTTGCTTCCGCTTGTACTCTGTAGTGCTTGTTTTCTTTTATAAAGGCAAAGGCTTCCCAGTTATCGGGATTTTACGCTTTTGGTACTAGTCTCCAGCCCTTGGCCTATGGAAGGCGGGCTTGGGTTAGTCACAGCACGGGCCCCGATGGCGGGTTGTGACAGGGAGGGGTAGCTTCATGTAGTCAATTTGTTTTGTCTCTCTTGGCCTTTGGATCATTTAATGTCTAAAGTCTTGATGTATTTTTGTGTTTTCCCTTCATCCCATAAAAGGGGGATTGCTTTTTATAATAACATACTTAAGGACTTCGGGCCGTTGGAGGAGGATAAAACATCTAATTGGATCATTAGGCAATTCAAAATATTAAAAATACTAATTATGAATTATCAAGGAGATTGAGAAAGATAGAGAAATAAAATATTTATAATTATTTCATTATAAAATAAAAAACATATAAACTATTAATTCTCAATTTAAAACACTCATTTAAAGAGTTCAAAACCCTTCCCTAAGAATATAACAAATATATCCAACACTCTCACAAAATTTCAAAATAATATATTTAAAATTTTAATTTCAAATTAACTTTCATATTTATATTTTATTAATATCAAACCTAACAGATATATCCTAAAAAACTATAAAATAATATTTAATTAGTTTATTTATAACATCCCTTGTTTTTTAAAGAAAACACTATGTTCGAAAGTAAACATGAAACGTCACATCATGCTAAAAATATATATTATTATTTAATATGGTAGTTTTCAAATATCCATTAGAATGGTGGGAAGGAATAGGACTAAATAATTTATGAAATATTTATTTATAAATATTTTAACAATTATTTCTTTGGTAAAAAATAATTATAAAGGAAAATGAGAACCTTTTTAAAATAAAAGGAAATAGTTTTATGAAAAACTATTTAAATAAGCCCAATTGTGTATTATACTAATAAATAGTAAAATAAAATTTTTTGGATTATATTAATCATATATATTTGTAATATATTAAATATAATATTAAAAATTCATCTTATGTGTTTTCAAGACATGATATATGTATAAATATAAATTTAAAGACAAAAGAAGTATTTATCTAGAAACAATTACTACAACCTTTTGATGAATCACTTTTTTTCAAATCTAGTTTTTTAAACATTTATAAATAGAAATTTAAAATATTAGAATTATTTTGAAATTAGAGTATCATAATTTTATGTGTTTGATTTTATTCTATTAAGATTCATTTTTTATAAACTTTAAATTTTACAGTATTTTAATTGGAAACTACATTTTTGAATGACTAATTTATATTTTTTGATTATATTTTATACTTATTTTAAAGTGAATTTAGATAAATATATTATATTTTAATCCAATTATGTTCATTAGAATCATTTCCACATTGAATTTGGATATAAAAAAATTTCAATCTTTTAAAGGACTTTTTCGTAAAAAACCAATTTTCTCAATCTGTCAACATGATTAATTATAAAGTAATTATAGCCCATTATTTGTTTTGAGTTTCAAAAAACGAATTCCATATTTGGAATTATAACATCAAAATTTGTTAAATTGGTCTTTTGTTATGACAAAATATTAATAGTAACTTTGATAATTTTTATTATCAAGGCTAAAGGTAAATAAAGTAAATTAGGGGTAAAAATAATATTATAAATAATAGAAAAATACCCTAACACTTGTACAAATTTTATTTGATGAAATATTTTAGACTAAAATAATCCTTCTTCTAATTTTTAAACTCTTGGAGACACTTGGATGAATTTAATACATTTATAGTATTATACTAAAAGAAAAGTCAATTTCTTCATACTTTTGTTTTTATCATGTGATGTATTTTTAATATGGGTTTATGTAAGGGATATGTTTGACTATAACTATTATTATAAAATATAAATTGTATAATTCTATCATATTAATTAATTTTTAATTTTGAGTTGTAAAATTATAAAATTAAAATCTTTCATAATAATGGTGTAGTAATTGTTTAATTAAATAAAATATGAAATTAATAATATAATTTTTTTAAAATTAATATAATTTGAGAGAATTAATTTCATATTATTATTTTATGGATTAGATTAACCTCTTATTGATGAGATAAAATTTTTGGTTTGAAAATAACATGTTGTAGTTATATTTTTAAAAATTCATGTATTAAATACTATCAAAATTTCCATTATTGATAGTTTAAATTAAAATAATTTTATTAAATGATATAAACTTTTTAAAGAAAAATTAGGTCAAATAAGAGGAATAAGCACTAAAATGTCACTGATGAGACATTTATTGGTCGTTTTATTATTAATGTAATTATATTAACCCTCAAAATATAAATTATATGACATTATAGTAAAAATTTAAAATGATTAATAATGATTAAAACAAATAGATATGGATTAAAACAATAACAATATTTTTATAATTTTACTTGGAAAAAATTATTTATACCCATAATAATCCTATATTTTAAATTTATTAGATGGGATCCATTTGGAATAGAAAATTAATTTATATTAATTTAATTTTTTCAAGATTTACAATAGTGGCCCTCCCCACTCTTATAAAAGTCGCCCCATTATTCTCTATTCTTCAACTTCAAAATCAATATGGTTAGGAAAATATCTCCAAAAATAAATTCCTATAATCCCTACGTTTATTATATATTCCTTATTTTAAGACTAAAAACCTTATTAGAGATGTTAAAGTGTTAATCAAAGAAGATAGTCCTGAAAATAGGTATCATTCTTAATCAAGTATTTCTAATTTATGTTGTCTTCTACTTATGTCAATTATTTTTCAACCACGATAAAATAATAAATCTAGTATGATAAAAATAGTAACATTTCATTTTGATAATATCATAACCTAAATCAATGTTCTCTTCTATAAAATGGGAAAATAATTATCATTCTTCTAAACAAAGAAAGACTTCCTCAAAATTGATATAGTTTGTTTACATCACCATATCTCAATAATGGTTATAAATATGAAACCAAAGTTTAAATATAATATTAATGAAATATTTTCCACTTTTAAATTATAATATGTTATTTATTATCACATCCATGACTTATTGTAAAGGTATTTTTCATTTTATTTCAATTCATTATTAGTTTTGTGGGTTTTCCATGCATTTTGTTGGAAATGGTGGGTTTTCAAAATTTGGGTCAAACTGTGATCATATTTCCAGATTTAAAAATAAATTGTGTTTCTTTTATAACTCGTTCATTGTTTAACATTTTACACCCCATGGGAATCAATTATAATGATAGATTTGTGTTTTTTGTTAAGGTGTTGGGCTAGCCCGAAATCCCATTTCCTACATTAATTTTTTTAGTTCCTTAATATATCATTCATTGTTTTAGGTTTTTCTATAAGTACAACTCTCACCCAAGACCAATTACCCAAGTATATTTCTCATACTATCCTCCTTCTCTTTAGAGCTCATAATAATCTTGAATAAGGGTGAAACATCTCTAGATTTCTCAAATAGTCCAGATTAGAAGAGATAAATTATTTCTTCTACAAATCCTCCATTTTTACTCTTTTCTATCCATTTCAATCATCACATGACCTAATCAGAATTATTTGATTGTCACTTTTATTTTTTCCTTTTTCTAAATTCATATACTAGTATATTTGGGGCGTTTTATTCAATATCTCCCAATTAATTGAGTTTCCTCTCATGTTCCTCCCATTTTCAAAGGGTTTCCTACACTTTTATTGAGGTTCTAAAAGGGACAGTAGCTAGAGTTCATACCTAGGGTTTGATTTTGTGTATTGTTTCTGATATATTGTGAAATAGTTCTTAATTTAACTTCATTGTGGTGCAGTAGTGGTACGATTGATGTTTCACAAAACAATTTAGAGTTTTTGGCACAAATGGTAGGTTGTTCCATGTTTAATCATACTAATATGAGTTATATTTCCTTGATTTATATTTTTATAATGTTATTATTACATTATGTTTGGTGCGGGAACCATTTTTTGTTGTATTGATTAAGTGTTTTGTTTCAAAGTTGGATATTTGTTTGAGAATGTGTGGTTTTCATTATTATCTTTTGTGGTCTTATTCGATTAAATTTTATAACACATAAGAGTGGCTTAATAAATGTTGATAGGGCAGAAAATTCTATTTTGGATTGGTATTGGTGTGATTTTAGCATGGAAATAGGGGATTTAAATGGTTTTTGGGTGCATAACAAGGTTATACCCCTTAGGATTGTTTTATAAAAATTGAAATTGATTTATTTAGTTGAACAAAATTGGAAAAGGATGTGCATGTACTATTTTAGTGGGTGTGATCACATAATATGGGTTTTTACAAAGTAAAGTGGTGATTTATAATGTAATACATTTTTAGAATGTTTTATAAATTTGTTAAATGTTTTATCAAATTGCAAGAAAGGAAAAAACACGTTTGTGGGATGTTTTGTGTTTGAATGATGTGAAGAATGAATTTTGTTTGCGAAAGTAGTATTATGTGGCATCTGTGTGGGATTTTTGGTGTGTGTGTGATGTGGATGTTTTATTTTCATGTGAAAATTATATTTCATGGATTGTTGAACTTGTTTGAGCACAAGATGGAAAACCAGGTATCAAATTGGGTGCTTGTATACTTGTATGTTATTGATCCTATAGGGCTTGGTCCCAGTTTCACGTCGAAACTTTTATGATGAAAACACTGACTAAATTATGATGATGATTATGATGATGATATTGGAAAACCAATTGGTTATGGTTATTCTCCCTACTATTGTCTCATGTGCATGAGAACGAATATTGTGATGGTTACTTTCACCGAGATACGACGTACCTGGGACCCACAATGAGCTAGTGCTTAGGGGTTATTTTCCCATTGCTTATGATCATTAGATAATTTATGATTACCATAGGCATATGGTATGTTTGGTTAGAAAATTCAATAGCTTGGAAATTCTATTTAAAATTGTTTATTCCTTAGATAATCCTACTTGAAAACTATTTTTTTATTGTTGTAGCTCTTAAAAATTATTATTAGCATTTCATGTTTATGAAAACTTGCAAGATTTTCATATATGAATGTTTATCAAATATAATATTTTAGTTGTTTAATCATAATAGGATTTTTCTCACACCCTAATTAAACCATTGGGAGTAATTAGACTTGTTTATTTTATCATAGGTTTGTGTAAAGATTTTAGTGCTAATGATTCAGGTTTCTATTGGGCCTTCTTGGTGCAGTGATGTAGAGATGAATTGAGGGTGGCACCACTTGCCATGAGGATGTTCTTGGGCTGTCCATTCTGGGTTTCTTAATTTGTTATAGTATTTGATAATTTTTTTAAATTATATAATTATATTATGAATTTTTATAAGATATGGTTTGTTTTGAAAAATAAAGATTTCATATGTTGGATTTGTTTGTTGTTTTATGTTTATAAACTCGGTTAAATCATTCCCAAATTCTATTTTGTGATAACAGGACACTTGTTCTTGCCTATGAGGATCGGGAATTCCCTTAGATCCTTTCCATAGGCTGGGTTGAGTGTCGGTTTTGATGGTGATGAGATTGGATTCGTGACAGTTACATTTTCTACATTTTAATGCATGGAAAATGATAATGTTGTTCCTGCGTATATGTAAACTATCACCTCCACGAAGCGTTGTGATTCATTTTTCATCACCAAATCATATGGAGGACATATATAAGTAAATTTAAAATATTTATATTATATTAATGGTTTTATGATCATTATACAGGGAAAACATAATAGTTATCTTCTTTCTATAATTATCATTGAAAAATGGAAATTTTAGTTATGGGTACGTACGATATATAATATCCCTGATTGTAATATAGTACTTTTTTCATATCCACATTTAATTAATGGATATAAAAGATTAATATATTTATAAATTTATTTATTGTGTCATTAATATTAGTATATATATGATTTAGTAATTACCAATTTTTACTATAGACATCATATTAATGTGATTTTGGACTCATGTTTCAAATATCATAAATGCGTCCGACATGAACATAAATAATTAAGTAAAACATATTGTCATGACCCGTCCTCGGGGCCCGTTCCGTGACTACCCCAAGCCCGCCTTCCATAGGCCAGGGGATGGCGACTAGCACCAAAGGCGTAAATCCCGATAACTGGGAACGCATTGCCTTTATAAAATTAAACAAAACACCACAGAGCACAAGTGGAAGAAAAACACTAAGTACAAAAGAAAGTGCTGAAAAGTAAATGGGCCTGAATACAAACCCAAATGAAAGTACAACTACAACTGAACAAAGTACAACAGAAAAAGACAACAGCTGGAAGAAAGGAAGCAGCTTCTGGGTCGTCCTTGTCGGATCCTACCTGAAGGGTAGGTACAGATGGCGCAGCTCCTGGTCGTCCACCACGGATCCTACCTGAAGGGTAGGTACAGATAGCCTCCTTAATGCTCTCGCCCGTCAACCTCCTCCGTGTGTCGTCTCATCGTGTAGTCCACCTCCGGGTACTGACTCATCGTGTATTCCACCTCTGGGTACCGTCCAGTCCTCGAACACTCGGCCTCCGTCAGCACTGCCCGTCGTCTGCAACCAACACAACGAGGTGCGGGCATAGCCTGTGTAGGGGTGAGTATAACGATACTCAGTAGGGACCCCGAGACCCTCAAGGTCTCACTAAAACCAACAAGGATAACCACAAAGAAGATCTCAACAGATAACCTCTACTTAGGTATATACCCATACACATACCTAAGTTATCATGTAACCCATCTCAATCCTGAGGAAACACAAGGATTTAGAAAACAACGGATAACCACTACCCAGGTATATTCCCATACATATACCTAAGTTATCAAGTAACCCATCGCAAACATAAGGTAAACACAAGGTCAAAAGTCTCAAGTCAAACCAGGATTTTCATTATCGAAACCGCAACTACTGAAGAGCCCCTTATCTGGAGTGTATAGTGGTCCTGTCACGACTCCGAGGTACTGCTCACTAACCTAAGACTGCTGAGGTACTCCTCCTGTCAAGTACTGTGGGCCTGCTGCTACAACCAAGATCTTCCCACCATGGGTATGCCGCTACAACCAAGCGCTCCCCCTCATAACCTCAAGAGGTACTCCTTCTGTTGAGTACCGCGGGTCTGCCACTACAACCAAGCGCTCCTCCATCGTGGGTCTGCCGCTACAACCAAGCGCTCCCCACTGGGCTATCCGAAACACACCGAGACGATCGGTTAAACAGTCGTCAGGTCTCAGCCGGCTACACGGTCTCTGTATTCTGCATGCTCGTCTCCGAGAGGGTCCGCTCCACGAGCTGTTGGTCTATACTACAAGTACCACAAGGTTCCACGAAGAAGTATCTCAAGGGACCGCCTCGTCACAAGGGTCACAACACAACAGACAGCGCGTTAATCGGACGCCCGGTCTGTGAGTTACTAGCCTTTTCGTCCCAGGGGCCCGGTTGGTTTCATGTGCGAACCATCCCGGCTGTATCTCAAATGTACCCCGAACTCCCATAGGGTATACTCAAAGGGACCGTTTCTCAACGTGATCACCAATACCACTGACGGTTCGTCAAACGGACGTCCGGTCTGAAAGATGTCAGGTTTTCTGTTCCAGGGGCCCGGTTGGATTTTGGGTACAATCCAACCCAGCCACTATCTAATAGCAACCAAAACTCGGGCGAAGTATACCAAAAGTTCCGTCTCTTTAAGAGGAATTCAACGAGACAGACGACGCGTCAACCAGACGCCCGGTCTGTGAGTTATTGCATTTTTTCGTTCCAGGGGCCCGGTTGGTTTTTAAGGAAAATCCAACCCGACCGTACTCCACCTGCGTCCAAACCTCGGTCGGAGTGAGCCAAAAGATCCGTCTCACTTAGAGGAATTCAACAAAGTTGATGGCACATCAATTGGACGTCCGAAGCTCAAGATATGAGCGTTTCCGCGCCGAGGGCCTGGTTGGTTTCGTGTTCGAACCAACCCGGCTGAACCCAAAATATCCCGAAACCTTGAGTGTAATATACTGAAACAACCATCTTGATCCAAGGATCGCATCACCGCTGACAGCACGTCGTTCGGAGTCTCGTAGCTCAAGATACGGGCAAAAGACCGAAAACGGTCCGAAGATGGGGGGTCTGGGCTCGGGCCCGACCCCCCCCCCCCTAGGTGGGCCGAATCGGGTCGACCCAACCCGGTCCGACTCGGCTGGACCTGGTCCGGTCCGGCCAGGGCGCGGCCCGACCCAGACGGCCGGCCCGGCTCGGCTCGGCCGAGCGGCCGAGCAACACGGGGGGGGGGGGGGGTACGGTGCCCCGTCATGACAACTCCGCGGCCCCCGTGGGGGGCCGCCCTAGTCAACGGACGCGGAAAATCCGCGACTTCTGTGCGCCACACCCGCGCGGCAGTGGGTCCGCTGGCGCCACCGCGGCGGCTCCCTTCGGAGGCGCAATGGGGCGCCACTGCCTCCGGCCGCCGGTGGCTTCCGCGGGCCACCAGAGTCGCTCCGGTGGTCCGATTCCATTCCCGTCTACGCCGCTGCTCCTCCCGGGCCCCGTTCATCACTGTGGAAACATCAAATCACCCTTGCAGCACGTTTTTTCGTCACCCGCCAAATCCGCACAACAACAAAGAACTGCGGAGGGTTGTCGGGCTGTGTTCGTTTGGCCCGCACCCTCAGCGTTAGGTGATAACAATCGAGAAGAAAAATCAACACATAGAAAACATAGCAAATAACAATTTTAATAAATTAAAATTGTTCTTATGAAACCGGGTTCTTTGTTTTGAACGGAAACATCCACGAAGTAAAAGGGTAAAATCATTCCCGATAAAACCCCTACCGATTTCCCGCAATCAAGAATAATCATCTCCTAACAAAACTTCCCGCGGATCAAATTAATATTGAGTTGATCCGCGTTCTTTATTTTCAAAAGGAAACATCCGAGGAAAAAGGGGGTATTATTATCCTCAATTAAAAACCCTACCTCAACGTCGTCGAATGAGAGTTCTTTGCGGAATCGGTCGTCGCAGAACAAGAGGATCGTTGCGTTGCGGAAGGGCGTCGCGTCATCACGGAAAGGCGTCACGTCGACGATCTCGAACGGATGTTCGAAGATTTTCTATGGAAGATGGAACATCACAGAAGAACGTCACGGGAGGAGAGTCGTTGGCGTCATGTCGTCGATCTCCGGGGGGTTTGGCGTTCTTCGTCGCCCTTTGTCGGAGGTCGGCGTTCTTCGCGTTCTTCACGTTCTTCGCGAAGGAGGATGAAGATCTTTAGAGATTCTCCAAAGGTTAACACAACAACCAGATAATAAAATAAGTCCTCATCTTATTTTATTATCAACTAAAGAATTTGAAAAACCAAGGTAAGTAATGAACAATTAATTCAAAGAATTAATTGTAAAACTTAACTACCCAATTAAATAGAGGCGTTAAGAAAGAAAGGTAACGCGTCAGTTGACTTCGTTTAATAGGGGGGTGTGAGTGCGTTACTTAAGAAGAAATGAAACGGTGGGGCTCGTGTGGATCCCACCTCACAAATATCCTACCAAGTGGGTAGGATATTTTTGAATTGCACCCTATCCGCTTCAACCCAGTTTAAGTAGCTTAATGTGGTCTAAAAGCGGCTTTAAGTGAAATGAAATAAAATTGTTGTACAACTTTATTTTATTTCATAACTTAAACCCCAAAAATTTAAAACCACAACCGAGCAAACGCAACTCCGGAAGAGGCGTTTCTAAGCAAATACCGGCGCAGCGATTCCATCGGTGCCCTCGGAATTCGATTCTGAGCACCGGTTCAAAAGTTAAAGAAACCCGCTCGTTCGTTCACTGAATGTACCCGATCCAAACTTTTGAAATTGATTCCGGGCACACCGGACCTCGGAATCAGGCGCCGTCAGAAGCTACGCTCTTGTAAAATTCCAAAAAAAATGAAGAAAAAAATTTCCATGAAATTTACGGGTCTTTAAATCACTCCCACTTCAGGGATTTATGTCCTCGTAATGCTTTAACACAAACTAGGGTTACAAAGCGGTACTGAGCATGCATCTGAGCCTTCCGCTCCCATGTGCTCACCTGGAGGTTCCCATGCTGCCAAAAAAATGCACAAGAGGAATCGACTGTCCTCCTAGGATCTGCTCCTGTCGATCCTCGATCCCCACAGGAACCTCCGTAGAAGTCACCTCATCGCCATCGTCCAGCACCTCATGGTCGATGATATGAGAAGGGTCAAGCACGCATCTCCTCAGTTGAGATACGTGGATGTCATCATGCACCTGGTGAAACTGAGGTGGATGGGTCAGCGGTAAACCACCCCGCCTACCCAGCTGAGGACCTAGAAAAGGTTCGTTGAACCTCGGGGATAACTTGCCGCCTTGGCCACATCTCTGTAAACCTCGTCGAGGTGAGACCCATATAAGGATGTGATCATCATCCTCGAACTCCAGAGGTTTCCAATTCCTGTTAGAACTGAAACTCAAAACGACTGCTGCCACGAGGGTAAGGTTGGCCGACTCAAGAGTGATCGGTCACACCCACCTATCCAAGAGTTTATCCTGTGCTGCCTGGGGTTTCCTTTTCGCCGGCCAAGGAAAACTCATCCCGACATTGTAGTTAAACCAAAACCTTTTTCCCTAATACCGTCAATTTTTGTATGAACTGTGATTTCCCAGTCCATACTCAAACCAACGTCGTAAGGCCTCGACGCTGCCACCAAGAGATTCCAACCGAAACTCTCACCTCGAGGGTCTGACCACACTGTTGGCTTATGTGTGATTATCGAGTCTCCTCCCAAGGTATCTCCAGACGTGAGGGTCAAGTCCACGTCTTACCGGAAAACTCTAGGTCTGGGACAAGATTTTTGAAAGCGGGGAATGATTCATATCGACGTCTGTTACTACAACAGCTAGTAGTGGACACAGACTATCCCTTGAATCATTTTTAGAGCCATTGGGTCACACTCCTTGACCGCATGCAGCCGCACTCTTCCTCTGACCTCCAGCTCCGTGAGCCTGGCGGGGATAACTAAGGCGGGTGGTTGTTGCATGTTAAGATGTACACCACCTCATGCTGCTCTCCTAGCTTTGCCTTCATGTCTGCCGCTTCGCAGACTCATCTTTCCTTTAAGATTCCTCTTATGGAAACATTTAACATGCCCGAGTCTCCAAGACCGGTGCCAGTTTCCTGTTTCTTACTGCACTGTGCAGTCTTCATCCGCTCCTGGATGATCTGCACCTTCTTTGCCTACGATCTGGAAGAGCTGCTAAAATTTCTCCTTTACTGAAAAGAGAAACTGGGTCTCATCCCCTGGATGAACCACACCCATTGACTAATACAGTCAATCCTGACATGAATAATGCATTCATGCCATGGATGACGTCGTAAGGCCTCGACGTAACTACTAAGAGATCCAACTGTCACTCTCGCCTCCAAGGGTCGAGTCACACTGTCGGCATCAATGTGAGGTCACTGGGTCTCCTCCAGTAGAAATCTCAAAAGTGAGGGTCAAGTCAACAGTTTAATCGGGACCACTCAGTATCAACCCAACAAAAGGACAGGAAAGAAAACAAAGATAAGTGTCTTTTTATTATTGCATCTCATAGTACAAAGACACGAATACAACAGCAAAAAGGAACTAGAGTACAAGGGACGTATCCACTAGTTCCGCTCCTGTCCTCCTGCTCCCGGAGCTCTACTTCCTTGTCCACTGCTCGACTGTTGCTCAAGCACCCGCCGCTGCTTCTGCCTCGGTGGCTCCTCCAAAGCCTGTGGATCAACTACACGAGGAGTCGGACAGTCACGTACTAGGTGACCCTTTCCGCCACATTCATAACACTTCCTACTCCTTGTACGGCTGGCTCAGGCCCTCTTGGACCTCTGCATCATCTGTCTACTGCCCATAGATGAATCGGCTACTGATCGAAAAACACGCGGCGAAGGCAGCAGCTCCTGAACACGCTTGGGGTGTAGAGCTACTGGCACAAACTCCACCCTGAATAAGGTCTAGAATTCTTCGCATGTGAAGGCCATCCCGTCGCAAAACTAGAACAAGTGGCTCCACCACCTGCTTGCTGCTGCCTGAAAAAGGCTGGCAGCAAAGATCACCATGAGGTCTGCCGGCGTCCCCACTAGCCTGAAGACTCTCACCACATCCTCCAGCCAATCCTCAGCCGCCAGCAGGTCCGTCTCTCCCCGGAACCTGGGTGGTCTCTGGCACTGGAACTCGTACAACGCGCTCAAGTGGCATGCATCGCCTACTGCTGGGGCTGGTGGAATCGGTGGCCCAACGTATGGTAGTACCGCTGGTTCCTCCGCTGGTGCCTCAACTGCAAGAGGGCCCTGTATCGAAGCCTCGTCACTCGGAAAGCTGTCAGTATGAACGTCCCTCTGGGCTCTAGCTGGTCGTCCGTGAAAAGGCATCCTGAAAGAAACAACGTGAGAAGGTCAAACGATTATACCTGGTGAGCTGACCTGGTTTGAGCTGATATTTAAAAACTTCTGGAAACACACATGCAATGAGTGTTTTCGTGCATAGAGTCGGAAATCGGTTGTCATGGTCCTGGTGTATGGATACATCGGCCGCCCGCACCAACACTAGACTCCCTGAACTGAAAACCACACTCGGTACTCTTAACACTATTGATTCACAGAAAGGGAAAAAAGATCAGAGTCCCAAGTTCTACGGTAGAACCGAACTCCTCTGATACCAATTTGTCACGACCCGTCCTCGGGGCCCGTGCCGTGACTACCCCAAGCCCGCCTTCTATAGGCCAGGGGATGGCGACTAGCACCAAAGGCATAAATCCCGATAACTGGGAAGACATTGCCTTTATAAAAGTAAACAAAACACCACAGAGCACAAGAGGAAGCAAAACACTAAGTACAAAAGAAAGTGCTGAAAAGTAAATGGGACAGAATACAAACCCAAATGAAAGTACAACTACAACTGAACAAATTACAACAGAAAAAGACAACAGCTGGAAGAAAGGAAGCAGCTCCTGGGTCGTCCTCGTCGGATCCTACCTGAAGGGTAGGTACAGATGGCGCAGCTCCTGGTCGTCCACCACGGATCCTACCTGAAGGGTAGGTACAGATAGCCTCCTCAACGCTCTCGCCTATCAACCTCCTCCGTGTGTCGTCTCGTCGTGTAGTCCACCTCTGGGTACTGACTCGTCATGTAGTCCACCTCCGGGTACCGTCTAGTCCTCGAACACTCGGCCTCCGTCAGCACTGCCTGTCGTCTGCAACCAATGCAACGAGGTGCGGGCATAGCCCGTGAAGGGGTGAGTATAACGATACTCAGTAGGGACCCCTAGAATCTCATGGTCTCACTAAAACCAACAAGGATAACCACAAAGAAGATCTCAACAGACAACCTCTACTTAGGTATATGCCCAGACATATACCTAAGTTATCAAGTAACCCATCTCAATCCTGAGGAAACACAAGGATTTAGAAAACAACGGATAACCACTACCCAGGTATATGCCCATACATATACCTAAGTTATCAAGTAACCCATCTCAAACATGAGGTAAACACAAGGTCAAACGTCTCTTCTCAAACCAGGATTTTCATTATCGAAACCGCAACTGCTGAAGAGCCCCGTCTCTGGAGTGTACAGTGGTCCTGTCACGACTTCGAGGTACTGCACACTAACCTAAGACTGCTGAGGTACTCCTCCTGTCGAGTACTGTGGGCCTGCTGCTACAACCAAGTGCTTCCCACCATGGGTCTGCCGCTACAACCAAGCGCTCCCCCTCATAGCCTCAAGAGGTACTCCTTCTGTTGAGTACCGCGGGTCTGCCGCTACAACCAAGCGCTCCTCCACCGTGGGTCTGCCGCTACAACCAAGCGCTCTCCACTGGGCTATCCTAAATACACGGAGTCGATTGGTCAAGCAGTCTTCAGGTCTCAGCCGGCTACACGGTCTCCGTATTCTGCACGCTCGTCTCTGGGAGGGTCCGCTCCACGATCTTCTGGTCGATACTATAAGTATCACAAGGTTCCACGAAGAAGTATCTCAAGGGACCGCCTCGTCACAGGGGTCTCAACACAACAGACAGCGCGTCAATCGGACGCCCGGTCTGTGAGTTACTAGCCTTTTCGTCTCAGGGGCCCAGTTGGTTTCATGTGCGAACCAACCCGGTCGTATCTTAACCGTACCCTGAACTCCAATAGGGTATACTCAAAGGGACCGTTTCTCAACGGGATCACCAACGCCGTTGACGGTTCGTCAAACGGACGTCCGGTCTGAAAGATGTCAGCTTTTCTGTTCCAGGGGCCTGGTTGGATTTCAGGTACAATCCAACCTAGCCACTATCCAACAACAACCATAACTCGGGCTAAGTATGCCAAATGTTCCGTCTCTTCAAGAGGAATTCAACGATACAGACGGCGCGTCAACCGAACGCCCGGTCTTTGAGTTATTGGCTTTTTTCGTTCCAGGGGCCCGGTTGGTTTTTAAGGAAAAACCAACCAGACCGTACTCCACCTGCGTCTAAACCTCGGTTGGAGTGAGCCAAAAGATCTATCTCACTTAGAGGAATTCAACAAAGTTGATGGCACGTCAATCGGACGTTCGAAGCTCAAGATATGAGCGTTTCCGCTCCGAGGGCCCAGATGGTTTCGTGTTCGAACCAACCCGGCCGAACCCAAAATATCCCGAAACCTTGAGTGTAATATACCGAAACGACCATCTCGATCCAAGGATCGCATCTCCGCTGACGGTGCGTCGTTCGGAGGCCCGTAGCTCAAGATACGGGAAAAATACCGAAAACGGTCCGAAGACGGGGGGTCTGGGCCCGGGCCGACCCCCCCTGGGTCGGCTGCACCGGGTCGACCTGAACCGGGTTGACCCGACCCAGTCCGACTCGGCTGGACCTAGTCCGGTCCGGCCAGGGCACGGCCCGGCTCGGCTCTGCCGAGCGGCCGAGCAACGCGGGGGGGCACGCTGCCCCCGCGTGAAAACTCCGCGGCCCCCGCGGGGGGCCGCCCTGGTCAATGGACGCGGCAAAGCCGCGTCCTGTGTGCGCCGGACCCGCGCGGCTGCGGGTCCGCTGGCGTCGCTACCACCGCCGCCTCCGGCCGCCGGCGACCCCTGCCGCCGGTGGCTTCCGCGGGCCACATGAGTCACTCCAGTGGTCTGATTCCGTTCCCGTCAGCGCCGCAGCTCCTCCCGGGTCCCATTCTTCACTGCGAAAACATCAAATCACCCTTGCGGCACGTTTTGTCGTCGCCTGACAAATCCGCACAACAACGAAAAACTACGGAGGGTTGTCGGGCTGTGTTCGTTTGGCCCGCACCCTCCGCGTTAGGCGATAACAATCGGGAAGAAAAATCAACACATAGAAAACATAACAAATAACAAATTTAATAAATTAAAATTGTTCTTATGAAACTGGGTTCTTTGTTTTGAATGAAAACATCCACGGAGTAAAAGGGTAAAATCATTCCCGACAAAACCCATACCGATTTCCCGCAATCAAGAATACTCATTTCATAACCAAACTTCCCACAGATCAACTTAATATTGAGTTGATCCGCGTTCGTTATTTTCAAAAGGAAAAATCCAAGGAAAAAGGGGGTATTATTATCCTCAATTAAAAACCCTACCTCAACGTCATCGAACGAGAGTTCTTCGCGGAATCGGCCGTCACGAAACAAGAGGATCGTTGTGTTGCGGAAGGGCGTCGCGTGGTCGCGGAAAGGCGTCCCGTCGACGATCTCGAACGGATGTTCAAAGAATTGATGCAGAAGAAGGAACATCGCAGAAGAACGTCGCGGGATGAGAGTCGTCGGCGTCACATCGTCGATCTCCAGGGGGTTTGGCTTTCTTCGTCTCCCTTCGTCGGAGGCCGGCATTCTTCGCGTTCTTTGCGTTCTTCACGAAGGAGGATGAAGATCGTTATAGATTCTCCAAAGGTTAACACAACAACCAGATAATAAAATAAGTCCTCATCTTATTTTATTATCAACTAAAGAATTTGAAAAACCAAGGTAAGTAACGAACAATTAATTCAAAGATTTAATTGTAAAAATTAACTGCCCAATTAAATAGAGGCATTAAGAAAAAAAGGTAACGCGTCAGTTGACTTCGTTTAATATGGGGGTGCGGGTGCGTTACTTAAGAAGAAAAGAAACGGTGGGGCTCGTGTGGGTCCCACCTCACAAATATCCTACCAAGTGGGTAGGATATTTTTGAATTGCACCCTATCCGCTTCAACCCAGCTTAAGTAGCTTAAAGTGGTCTTTAAGCGGCTTTAAGTGAAATGAAATAAAATTGTCGTACAACTTTATTTTATATCTTAACTTAAACCCCAAAAATTTAAAACCACAACCGAGAAAACGCAACTCCGGAAGAGGCGTTCTAAGAAAATATCGGCGCTTCGATTCCATCGGTGCCCTCAGAATTCAATTCCGAGCACCGGTTCAAAAGTTAGAAAAACCCGCTCGTTCGTTCCCTGAACAAACACGAGCCAAACTTCGGAAATTGATTCCGGGCACACCGGGCCTTGGAATCAGGCACCGTCAGAAGCTGCGCTCTTGTAAAATTCCAAAGAAAATTAAGAAAAAAAATTCCTTGAAATTTACGAGTGTTTACACTTATAACATTATAATAAGTTCTATAAAATGAATAATAAAAATTAAAACTTTTATAAAATAGGTTGAAAATTAGCCTCAGATTATTATTTAGGAATATAAAGATTGTACCTGACGTGTCAGACTCAAGGTAAGGGATTTCGTCTCAATAATCTTTCATTGAGGTATATTTTAAAGTTATAAACCCACCAAATATTATGATGTTTATATACAAAAAATTTCATATATATTATAATGAATTTATTTATTCTCATGTTATTTATTTATTTTCATGTTATTTAATTTTTTAGGTGTTATTATTTCATTGATCTTTTGATTTAAATGTTCAATGTGGTATGGGGAACATTGATTGTTTAAATATTTAATCATTAAATATTTTTCTCCATGTTGATATTCATGATATTATTTTACATATATGGATATAAAAAGATTATAATGTAAATTTTATGTCTATTTTGAATTTGATTCATATTTATTCAAAATTAATTTGTTATGTTTTTTATATGGAATGTTTTTTCAAATGACAAAATTAGTGTTCTAAACTTAATGCACAATGTGAAAATGGATTTTCCTATTCTATGGACATTATTTTATTTTTGGATTATTTTTTAATATTTAATTTTATATTAAATTAAAAATATATATATATTTTTGGTAAATTTTTATTGATTTTTTTTCTTCAAAATAACATTTTACATTAGGTTGAAAATAGGTTTCCAAATATATTGTTATTTTAATATCTAAAATTGATTTCCATACACATTTAAAAGAGTTTTTAAAATTTTGTCATGCTTTATAAGATTTTTTGGTTCTTGGACATTAAAAGTGTTGGGTGAGACCATATAGTGTTGGGTGAGCCTGTTATATCATAAGCAATGGGTGTGATAAGATTGTACTCCAATGCATTGGGTAATCCGGAGATAGAAGTCGATTGTATGTTTATTCAATTTATAAGTGTTATATAAGAGTTCAGTGAAATGATGCCGCAAGTTACCTACATAAATTTTCTATTCATTGTAATGCATTTTTATGGGAGTAATTTTTTTAAATGTAAAATAAATTATATTTATAAAATGATGATATTTTCCCCATGTGTAAAATTTTATTTTTTTAAAGTAATGTGTTTTACATTGGTTTTCATTTTTTTAATGAACTAACATATTCCTTCCTTTTTTTATAGTATATTGAGATTTTTGTTCTCAAACCATGTTTTGAAATGTTTTTCACATGGTACAAGGATTGGTAATAGAAAATAAGAATTTAAGTTAAATGTAATACATATTACTAACAAAAAAGAAATGTTGTTTTGTTTTAGAAGTTTAATATTATGGAACAGATGGATACTATTTTAGTAGTCTCCACATTATATGGATTTTGGATTTTATATATAAATTATGACCTAATTATGTGTAAATCTAATCCTAAAAAAGATCCAAAATATGAAAGAAATTAATTTCTTTACAAAAACTCATGATTATGTAATGTTTAAGGCTATGTCCTTATAGTTGGTATCAATGGATGGTTTAGAAAACATTGGAAATTAGGAGGTCTTTTTAAGAATTAATTATATCATAAAGGTACTATAATGTAAGGATTATCTTAATTTCAATGACATAGAAATCTCTTTTTATGATTTATGTTATTAAATTTTAAGGTGACAAATGGTATTTTTAGAATCCTTTGTTTTTGAGGTAATTATGGGTTATTGAATTTTAGGATATAAAATATTTGTTATGGAATAAAATTCTATATAAAATATATTGAGGTTATCTTTTAGGATGTTTCTGATATTCATAGATTTTATAAGTGTTATATTAATATATTTTTAGAAAAATGATGACTTGCATGATCAGTGAAAACATGTCACATTTGTCAAGTATATAGGAATTGAAACCATAACTAATGGGAAACAAGGGTGCATTTCCAACCACTATCCTACATGATGTCATGATTAGTTTTAATTTATTTTCTTACGTAAATAATTTTACAGATGAATAAGATGTTGATTTTGGCAACCCATGTTTTATTGAATATATTTTTATGCCATTAGGAAATGATTTGGCGATTAAGTGAATAATGTTCTTTTAGAGGATGATATCTTTTTTGGGAATTATATATGATCAATGGAAATTATAATAATATGGGATTTTATTTGAGGAATAAAGGTTTAATTATATTTTTTAAGAATATATTATTCTTTTGGACTTATTGTAATTTACGGAAATGGATAGCATATCTTGAAGAATGATATGTAAATTACATTTTAGTATGATAATTCAAGAGAAATTTATGGTATGTGGAGATAAATGTCAAAATTTGTCTTGCAAGACTATGTTATTTAATCATTTTGATTTTTGGGAGGTAATTTGAGTTATAACATTTTCGAAGAATTTTAAGGATAGTAATTTGTTGAATGGTCTCTATTGAACATTACGTATTACTATTGAATTTTAGATATTAATGTAGTTTTTCATTGTTAAAAGGATATTTCTTTTATGGAATTATCTTTTCTAATCCTAACTTCTTTGTGATGGGTTAATGTTTAACTATAGAATAAGTAGATAATAAATATTTTTTAGATTATTTTAATCTCTAGAAGTTGATTATAGTGCTTCATATGTGAAAAATTCATCTTCGATACTCATCATTTGGAGAAAAATATGTGTTTTTACTATAATTTGATTAATGGATGAAAACATACCTATCTAGAAATTTTATTTCATTATGTTCATATTCAGAGATGTAATATAATTTTTTTTAACTCAAAGAAAAATATCTAAAACAAAAACTAATCTTGATTAGTTTTCTTCCTAATAAATCAATGATCTGTTAACCCATCATTGATTTATATATTTTTGATTGAAAATTTCTCATGATCAAATTATTTATCACTATAAATCAAAACATGGTAATTTTTTTACTTCCATTTCTTCTTTTTTCTACATGGAACAGTCACATGAATTATCATAGGTGACCTTCATACATCCCTTTATAAATTTAATTGGATGTTTTATTACTCTTTTTACTAATGTGGGATTTCAAAAAAAGAATTTTGAAAATTCAAACCCAAAATTTTTCAATCCGGATTTAAAATTGTGAAGATGTAATTATTAATTGGGGGGGGGGATAATGAAATATATCATGTTTTTTAAATGAAACATTGTGTTCAAAAACATTCGTGATACGCCACATTAATCTTAAATAAACAACTATTTTTTTATTTAGTATAGTAGTTATTACATAGATATTAAAATATGAGGAATGATGAGGAATAATTTAATGATTAAAATATAATTTACAAAGATATATATATAATTAATAATTTATTAACTAGTTAATTATAAGTGAAAATAAAACCCTATTTAAAATTAAATGAAATTTTTTTCTGAAAAAACTATTTAAATGATAAAATGTTGTTTTATACAAATTAAAAAAACCACTCTTGTTGGATTATAGTAATGATATATAGAAATAAATAATATATTAATTCAAATATTTATCCTTTATCTTATGTGTTTTCATGATATTACATAATAATAATTCAATTTTAAAAATAAAAGAAGTATTTTTCTAAAAATTATTTTTACTACCTTTTGATGAAACATATTTATTAATTATTGTTTTTGAAATTTTTATAATTTATATTTGAAAAAATAAAATTCTTTTTTTATTGAATAGTATCAAAAGTAACTTTCTTTGAATGTTTTTATCTTCATTTTATGATTCATTTTTTAATGAATAGAAAAAATACAATATTTTAATTAAAAGATGATTTTTTATAATCTATTTATATTGATAGATAATATTTTACTATATTTTTATCTCATATGTATATAATTGTTTTATTATTTAATATAATTATGTTTTTTGTAATCAATTTCACAATTTTTTAGATATAAAATCTTCTTAATCTTTTGAATGTTTTTACTTTAAAAACCTGATTTCTGGATCTGTCAACGAGATTAATTTTCAAATAATTTTAGAAAATTAAATATTTTTAGTTTTTAAAAATTTAATATATATTGTAAATGATAATTTTAAAATTAATTAAATATTTCCATTTTTTGAAAAAATTTGAATACTAACTTGTGTTATTTTTATTACCACAGTTAAGGGTAAATCAAGTAATTAAGGGTATAAATAATACAAAAAATAATATCAAATTACCATAAAACATGTCTTAATTTTATTGGATGATCTATTATAAACCAAAATAACAATTGGGATTATTTTTTTTAACTACTAGTTCCCCTAGAATGTCTTTAATCCATTTATAGTATAATATTAAATGAAAAGTAAACCTTGTGATACTTTTTTTTATAACAAGTGAAATATTTTAAATATGGGGATATATAATGAACATGTTCGACTATAAATATTATTTTGAAATATAATTTTTTTATATTTATCATGATAATCAATTTGAATTTTGTATTGTATAAATAATAAAATTAGCGGCAAGAACAACGATGAGGCAAAATTGATTAGTTAAAGAAAATATCAAATAAATGATATTAAAATATTAAAATAAATATAATTTGAGAGTATTAATGTCCTCCAAAAAATTTATGGATGAATTTGACATTTTATTTATGAGTTATAATAGTATTTTTCTAAAATATAACTTTTTTATTGTATTTTTATAATGTAATTTAATGAATTGTGTCAAAATTGACATTATTGGTATCTTAAAATAAAAAGTATTTTATTAAATGATATAAAATTTTAAAAAATACAAATTTTTTCCAATGAATTTGGATAATTCTTATAGTTTCCTCAATGACTCTTTTATGGGTAATTTTTCACTTTATTGTAATTATGTTAACCCTTAAATTGTAAATTAAATGATACCACTTTAAGAATTAAAAATGTTAAATTTGGGTTAAAACAAAATGATAAGTATTAAAAAAAATATTTTTTTTCTATTTTTCATAATATATATTTATTTATTCTGATCATAATAATATCTTATAAATATATTATTTTATACCCATTTGTAAAAGAATTTTAATATATATTAATTTAATATTTTTTAAAAATTGTATGGTGCCCCTCCACTCTCTTATAATAGGGAACCCCTTATTCTCTATTATTCACTTTTAAAAAAAATTTATTTATTCTATGATCAATCCAAATACCTTATTATAATCCCTCACCCACAATCTAGATGCCTAATTTTTTATAGAACACCCTTCCTAGATGTGTTAAGGTGTTAATCAAAGGAGATCGTCAGAAGAAGCGGTATCGTTTTAAATCATGTATTCATGTGTTATTTTTTCATCTATATCAATAATATTTTATTCAAAAATTTATTTATAAAACGTCCAATATAATATATATAATTATATTTTATTACATTAATATCATTACCTAAATATTTTTCAAGTTATATCAAATTGGATAATAATTATCATTCGTGTGTACAGTGAGATACTGCCTTGCGATCCTATATACTTTGTTTCCATCACCATCTCTAAATACGGGTTATAATTATGTATTTAAAGTTTATATATGATATTCATGAAAAATTTATCATTTTAAAAATATAAAATATGACTTATGTTCTTACCTTTCCATGCATGAAAAAATGATAACATCATTTGTGCATAAGTGTGAACTGTCACCTCCACGAAGCGATGTGATTCATTTTTCATCACCAAATCACATGAATGATTTAGTAAATTTAAAATATTCATATGATATTTATTATATTATTATCATTATGTAAATTTAACATAATACTTATCTTCTTTCGACAATGATTATTGAAAAATAGAAACATTACTCATACGTGCGTATGACATATCATCTTCATGATTGTAATGTAGTTCATATTTCAAATACATATTTAATGGATTGATTTAAGAGTATAATTGATTTATAAAAGTTATGAATATATCATGAATATTATTCTATATATGATGTACTAATGTTCAATTTTATCAATGCGAAACAAATGGGTTTGGGAGGGGTGGTCAAAACCCACACGGGCTTTGGATCGTGGAGGCTTGAGATCGAAAAGACTGCATTTTATATGGGGAGATTTATCGAGACCACCATTCCCCATAGTTGATGTGGGAAATTATACACGAAAGCCACTTTATTAATTATTACTATTATGTTATTAATTATTAATAAAATGAAAACGTTAGGATAAATTGATATATATGTATATATATGATAAATATTTAATAAAAATATTAAAATAACAAAAAACATGGGGGTGTAGTCGACACTGGGGTTATACACACACACACACACACACACACAGAGATATATATATATATATATACTCATTTATAAATATTTATGATAAAAATATTAATAAAATAGTAAAAAATTAAAACATTTTTGTGTAGGGGGTGTAGCGGATAACGTGGGGGTGGAGGGAGGGGAGGGGGTTGGGAGAATTTGGTAGAACAATGAGGGGGGATAGCAAGTGGATGATGTAGTGGGAGAAATCTAAGGTGGGAAATATTGTTGGTCAGTGGGATAGAGAGGTAGAGGCAAGTGAGGGGACTTGTCCCAAGTTGGGGAAGCAGAGATAGATGACAACGTTTGTGGGGGATGCAGAGGTGGGATACAGGGATGGTTCACCATTGTGGTAATGGGAGGTAGGGAATGAAGGTGGTACTATGATGGTGGAGGTGAAGGATGGGGATAAAACTATGTGGGCAGAGTTAAAGATGGGGCTGATCAGCGAGGGGGAGGTGGAGATAGATGACATCATGGGGGGGTGAGGTGGAGGTGGGCGAAAATGTATGGGAGGTAGAGTTGAGAAAAGTGTCTAGTTCAACATAAGGGGAGGTGGAGGAAAAGAAAATTGATGGTTCTATGTTGGATGAGGCTAATGCGAACAAAGAACCTATAGGGGGAAGGTAAATGTGGGTGACAACTTGCCTAGAGTGGCGACAGACACTATGGTCTAGGGAGGGGAGTCCATAGAATGAAATATTAAATGACTTTTGTAGCTTCATTACCCCATGTGTCATTTATCATCATAGACCACATAGAACAATGAGTCTGCAAGTTCACAAACCACCCTAATGTTTGTTGAAACCTTAGCCGCCCGATGCGTCATCGGATTCCCCACCTCATAGCATTTTCATGCCATGCGGCGTCTTTAACCAAGACATTTACCATTCCACTCATATCGTAGTGGCTACCATATTGGATTCTCCTCCCATGAATCAGGAATCCATAGAACATTCCCTCTACTAAAACATTTATTCATGCCTCATAGAATGCGATGATGCAAGAATTTATTATGCTTCATTTCCATTCGGCATAAATTGGAAAATTGAAATATTATTTGATTTTATAATATATACATATAAACACATTACCAATATCAATAAATAATAAAATCTAAAATTTTAAAAAGAAATCATTTATTTTAAAAAAATCTTTTTAAAATTGGGACCGTTAGTAAGGCTTAAAGTTACAAAAACTGTTTTTAACATCACCTTTTTAGACGTTGGTTTTTAAAAACCAATGTGAAAAATAAATTTCAGGACTTTTTCATGATAGTTATTTAACAACTGATGTGAAAAACATTTACAGTCATGTAGTTAATCACCAAAGATTAGATTTGACTAGTCTTAAGGCTCAAACTGAGTTATGGATCAAAATCTTTGGCCATCAGAATTTGGCCTTCCCTAAGACATCATCTAGATATGATCAACTTTTGATGGCCATAACATTTGATTTGTAACTCCGTTTGAGCTCTAAGGCTAGTCAAATCAAATATTAGAAAATGAATTAAAAGTTTTTAAAAACAATTATGTTGGTTATTTAATAACCGACAAGAAAAACTCATGATAATTTATTTTTCACATCGGTTTATGTATAACAGACCAGAAAAAGTAGTGAAAATTTTAATATTTTTTCATGATGGTTATCATAAAACCAAAATGAATTATAATTTTAATATCCCACCAATAGAGAATTTCAATTTTTGTACATCGTGACATCAAAATTTTCAACTGCCTCCTAAGATTTTTAATATCGTGTTTTCTTTTACAATATCAATTATATGTTTTCATTATACACATAGCATAATTTAATGATCATTTCTTTCAGCAAACATTGTTCAACTAAATCGATTATTTTTAACTTCAATATGAATCCACTATTTCTTCTTTTAATAATCTCATCAATATATTTTTAATTATTCATCAATGATATATGTTTTTTATGATTAGTTTTCTTATTTGATATACCATAAACAATCGTTTCTTTCAAACATTATCATTCCACCAACTCGCCTCATTTGATCTTCAATTTGAATCCCCAATTTCTTCATTCCATGATCTCATCAAGGTATTTGTAATTATTTTCCCATTATTTATGTTTTTTATGATTAGTTTTCTTAATTGATAGACCACTTAATTATTCTTTTTTTATTATAATGAAAAAAATAAATCTTATGATGGTAAAACTAAAATCCCCGTTCAGATTCAAAAATTATATCTAAGACGATGCTATGATTAGATAATTCTATCTTTCCTTGAAAAACATATACCAAATTTCTCATGGTCATAACTTTTGATCCATAACTCTGTTTGAGCTATACGCCCTTTGAAATCATAACATATGAAATTTTCTACAAGATAATAAATAAATTTAAATCATTTTATAAAAAACTGATGTTAAAATGTATTTTAACAATGTTTTTAAAAATGGATGTAAAAAATTACTTTTAGCATCACATTTTAAAAAACTAACGTAAAAATATATCTTTAACGTCATTTTTTGTATAAATAATCGTATTTCACATAGGACTTTAAAAAAACTGACGTGAAAACCCATATAAAACATTTTGAATTTCATTCATTTAATAATCAAGGATAAAAATCATATTTATTACATCAATCGTATATAATTCACCTTAAAATGATGTTAAAAACTAAAAAAACTGAGGTTAAAAACTGTTTTTGTACTTGTTTTAGCTCCCACAAGGGCTCAAACCACATTTTCCCACACCCGTAAGGGATTAAACAACCATTACCCACAATTTTAATTATCAAAATGTTCTCCTTCCCCTCCCAACATCTACCCCATATTTTCAAATCTCATGGTTCATAGGCCCATTTTTCATTACTATCCATTTTTTGACTATAGACATCATACCCGAGTCAATTTGGACTCTTTTACCGAATATCATCAAAACATGTTACATGAACTTAAATAATTCATTAATTATTATAACAAGATAATAAGTTGTATAAATGGAACAATAAACTTAAATTTTTTTATCAATCATGTAAATAATAACCCTATATTTTATATTCAAGAAAAAAAAATATTGTACATGATGAGCGAAACTCAAGGTAAGAGTCTTCATCTCAATCTGATTTCATTGAAGAATATTTTATTTTATACACCTAACCTCTTTTTTGAGGTGTTTATACATCCCCTTTGACATATAATATGAATAATTTATTTATTCTCATGTTTTTAATGTTATCTTAAATTATATTATTTCATGGATCTTATTATTTATATGGTCAAAGTGGTATGAGAAAATTTGAATGTATAAAGATTTAATTATCAAATATTTTTCTTCATGTCAATATTCATGATATTATATTACATATATGGATATAAAATTATTATAAAAGAAATTTTATTTCCTTTTTCAATTCCATACAAATGTTTTCAAATGGAATCTTTTTACCTGTTTTATATGGAACGTCTTTTCAAATGACAAAAGGAATGACCTATTCATAACAAACATGAAGAAAATGGATTTTATGAAACTATGGCCATTATTTTTTTATTGGATTCCTTCGAAATATTTCATTTAAAATTCAACGAACAACCCTCTTTATCTTTTGGATATTTTGTTATTGAAAATATTTTTTCTAAATAAAGATGTATTTTGTATTGAAAATGGCATTTTAAAATAAAATTTTATTTTTAGTATCTAAAAGTGATATGTATACGAGTTTAATGGATTTTTTCAAATGATGAAATGTTTTCTTAAATATTTTCATTCATAGATATAATAAGTAATGGGAACACCCAAATAGACCTGGGTTAGACTATTGTATCTTAAAAAATGGGTGCACCCAAATAACCCTCTGATAAATTATGTGATCTAGAGATAAAAGTTGGTCCTATAGTTATTACATCTATAAGGGTTTTGTAAGGGTTCTATGTGATGATGTCTTAAGGTACCTACATGATATTTATATACAATACAATGAGTTTTTATGGGAATTATTTGTTTTAAAATTTTAAAATAATTGATCTTTCAAAAGTGATGATATTTTCCTTTTATGGGTAAAATGATATGTTTTCAAGGAAATTTTATTTTATGGGTTTTCCATGTTTTTACTGAACTAATAATTTCGTTCATTTTTATATCCCTTATTGAACTATTGGTTTTCATCCCATGTTTTAAAATGTTTTCATAGGGTTTAAGTATGGGTAAGAGAAAGGAGTATGTTAAGATGAAAATTATGATGTTTTTCATTAAAAAATCATGTTTTATTTTAAAAGTTTTGTATTATAGCATTAATTGATATTATTTTAGTAGTATCCGTATTATATGAAATTGGGATGTTATGTATGAATTTTTACCTAATTCACTAAAAATCTAAACATGAAATGATCCATAATGTGAATGAAAGTAATTTCAGGACTAAAACTCAAGATTATGTAATTTTTATAGATATTTCTTTATATTAATAATATCTACTATTAATTTTGTAAAATTAAAATTGAAAAAATTGACCTAACTAAATAAATTCAGAATATTTGAGTTTCATATTTTAAATATATGAATGAATATATGAACAATTATAATATTCATATAAATGGGTTTAAAACATTATAAGAATAATTTTCATATGGTCTATATTATTGTTATGATTTTATAGAATAAAAAAATAAATCAAAACACATTAAAAATTATGAAACCAATCAAAATGTCATAAATATTATCAAATACTATAATCATCAAAAAAATCAGAATTCAGTACTTACATAAGGGTATGTTTCAATGAATTTATCAGGGTAATAAAGATTTTACAAGGATTACATAAAGGTGATAAGAGACATTACATAAATGGAAACATGTATTTTTAAAAGGTCATGTAAGGGTAAATAATATCTATGTAAGGGTAACGTAATCACTGGATATGGGTATATGAATATCTTTGAAATGGTAGAATTAAATTTTTAATGATTTGTAAAGAAATCAATGTATTCATTTAATTGTAGGTACTATACTACATAGGGGTACATTAATATCTACATAAGAATAAATAATGACTTCCAAATCTTGTGTAATGTTAGTCAAATATTTATAATACTTGAATACGGTTAAACGTAATGGTACAAAATCATTAAAATAGACTTTTAATTCTCATATAATGGTAAATATGTTTTTGTGAAAGATGCGTATGGGTAAAAAATAAATGTAGGGAATTAATTGTTTATAAAATATATCTAAAAAAATTATATAGAATAATATGATTAATAAAAATTAATGATGAACTAATAATGAACAATTAAATTAAAAAAAAATATTTTTATAAGTAAAATTAGTAATATGTGCATTGATTAAACAATAATTAGTAAATAAAGTGGTCCAAATGAGACACCCCAACAAGATTCTCATGATAGATATCTCATCACCCCCAAGTAGTGGAGACCACAAATATAAATTATTCACCCCTCATAGACCAAATTCATAATGTATGACACCCCATGTGGGATACATAATCAATCAATTTGTGAAAGAAAAATACTTTATGACACATGATAAAATACAGTATCCTAATCCGAAAATCATACTCATCGAAATAATAACATTTTCCCAGAACCTAAAATACTCTAGGATGAATATTATTGAGGGATAACTCAATTTTTGTTGTTTCAGAAGTCAATTTTAATTACACTTCACAAAAATTTATTAGAATATATACACATATATAGCCAATATAAAAAATGATAAATTGTATGTTTCCTTTGGGTTTATGTGACACCTTTTATGTTTTAAAATATTTAATTATAATTTTAAAAAACTACTAATATGAACATGTACAATATATCATATATGATATAATTCCATATGTTCATTCTATTTGTTTCACGTTCAGTAGTTTTTTAAAAATAACTACAGACATATGTAATTATCACCAAATCTATAAGTTTCCACCTAATAAAATCATCCCATGAAAATAATTAATTGGTAAAATATATGAAGTAAACCTGTTTCAATAACTGTGTTATATATGAATCATATTCATATTACTCATCTCTATAAACATATTTAAATTCCATAACTACCAAACATCCAATGTTATAATGTTAATTTCTTATTTTTTCTACATATAACTATCACTTTGTTAATCATCACAATTATTTAAACCCTTCTGATAAAAATATCCCATGAAATATTCTAGTAACTAATATAACTTTTACATTTTAATTGTACTAAAATATCTTAAACACTGTTTGAATATTAAGTGTAATTTACTATTATATGGTAATTAAATATAACTTTTTATATTATTTATTTACCATCATATCATAATACTTTTAGCATATCAATTGAAATTTAGTTATAAATTTTACCAGTATAATAATTTATCTGTTAACTTCAAACATCTCCATGTCAAACAAAATCTCAATAGTGTCATAGAAACTATATATTTTTCAAAATTTCTTTTTAATAAACACCATAAAAACTCTCTTGATTTTTTAAATAATAATTATTTCCATATAAATAATAATAACTAACAACTAATCTATTATTTTCATATCTTATATAGAATTCAATGTGTTTGGAGAATTTTTTTGAAAATAATATTATTCTTTAAAATATGACACTAATTGTGGTGGATCAACTCTCTCATATTTTAATAAATATGAAGTTAATGTTTATTATAATATTCTTATAAAACATGTTATATAATCCAAATAATCATAAAATATGTTTATTAAATCCATTATATCATATTTTTTATGAAGATGCCTTGTTATTAAAAAATATTCCTTTTCATAAAATTGAAAAGAGATAAATATACATACACTTTTTTAAGGATTTATTTGAGTATGATATATTAGATTATATTTAAATATTTTATGTAGAAACACATTCCTTCATCACATTAACATGAAATATAATATCTATAAATTATTCCCGTGATTATAAATTCATATATAATTATAACACTTGTAATGTATATATTTTTCATCACATTCCCTTCAAATAAGACAAACTAATTTCGATAAGACATTTACCTAACATAGATATTACATTGAATTTCACAATTCCCTTTAGGAATATTTACAAAATCCTCATATAGAATCATTATTACTTCCCTTTATAATAATTTCACCATTATGTTTCAATAAAATTGACTATATACATGAATAAATATTTTTATATTTTCCAACTAACTCATATTACTTCTGTTTAAAATTTTACCCAGTAGTATTATTGATATAACACTTGAATCCATAAATCACATGCCCTGTTCATCTATTTTCAATGATTAAAGGATATCATGCAAACATTTATTGAACTTATTCAACTTTTCAAAAAAAAAAATAATTGATGAGTACATTATGAATTTATTTACAATAATAGCCATTATGGGAAACTTTTAGTCTCTCCATGTCATTAAGATAATCAATATTATTGTGTATGATGGTGGGAAATAGTGTTCCTTAGGTCATTTCACATATATTTCCTTTGAATCTTATGGAGAACCCATTTACACATCATATATGAGTTTCTATTTTCTTATTAAACTACATCAACAGTTGGCCACTCATGAAGGGTTCACTGCAATATATAATGTTTCTCTTACATAAGAACATTTATTAATATATAAACCTACCAGTCTATGGAGTTGTTTATATTATGATCCCCCCTTAAAAGAATTAATTTCAGTGTTATTATTTATTATTATCATATTATACATCTATAACACCGTCTTTCATCAAATGAGTATCATGTATTACATTTATTTAATTTGTGCTTTTATTTAAAAAACAATGTTAATATGATGACCCCTTCAAGATTTCATTCTATTTGTTAGTGGTCCATAATCCATACATCACCAAGACATATACCATCTATCATATAAATTGGGAATGAATCTATATGGTAGAAAACTACTTCCCATAATATCATATATGACTCTTGGATAGTAAATTATATAACTCATTACCCAAACCCATCAAATAGATTTACTCAATTTGATTCATATTGCATCATATTAATTATGATTCATGATCTGTTTGTAACCCAAATAATATTTCAAGAACATGGGTCCTGATTGTTTGGGATACATCATTAATTTATTTCCATGCATAAGATTATCCATAGATGCCTAATAGTCAGGTTTACTCATAATGAGTGGCTGAATTCAAAGAAAAAACTAATTTAGAAGGATTCTAATACATAATATTTTGAAAAATATTTTCCATTTCTCCATGTAATATCATATTATTCGATTTATATATATATATGTTTATCATAATTTAGAATTGGAAACCATTTTCCATAAACCAAATAAATTTATTCAATCCATATTAATGTGTTACTATTTACACAACCCATAGTCTGTTTAACTCACCCCAAAATAGAATCCAATCATATTTAAACATATTAATATACATCAAATCCATAAGGTAAATTTAATTTTTTAATGGGTTAGAATTATTGTAAATTTATAATATCCTCATGAGTAATCCTAGAGCAACTGATCATTAACTACCACCTTTACAGAATAATGCATAAGCCTCTAGCTAGAAGGAAGTCTAACTCAATGTCCCTCTGTATAAATAAATTCTTCTGAAGAGAGAATCCAATTTATTTTATCTCGTATAACTAATATATATATATATATAAAATTCTCAAAAACTATATTCATGTGGGTAACATTAATTAAAAATGGAGGTCATGAAAGATGAAATCTATATCTTATATTGTTATTTCGAGCATGTATTGTGTGGCATGATAGTTTATAAGATTCAATTTATCTTATAAAAATCACACCTAAAATTTTATATAATAACAATTAAAAATATTTATTAAATAGCTTATTTTAAAGAAATGAAAAATTTATTAATTTATACATGAAATAGGCATTTATAAAAAATTCATAAATTAATAATTATATACAACATTTTTGAATAATCGAAAAATTAACATTTATAAAATATTTATAATTCGATATGTAAATTTGGTAATTATAAAAATAAAATGACGTGATACATTTTATATAATAAAAACATATTCATTTTATTAATTATAAGAAATTTACATTAAACATACAATATTTAATAAAATATAAAAAACTTATGTTTAATTTTCTAATATGTAAATAGTGTACATAATCTAAATATAACATATTAATAATATTTAAACCATTTAAAATGAGTTTTCCCAAAATATTTTTGATATGGTTGAAATAATTAAGAAATAAATCATTTTAATATTAAGTATTTAAATTAAAAATTATGAAAAAATCTTAATTTTTAAATATAAAAACATTATATTTTTCCTTCATTTCAATTTATTAACCCTTTATAAATTACACTAATAATTTTTATACAAATATTTTATGTCTAAATTATCTATGATTACATAAATTTTTGTGAAATTTATTTTAATAATCACACAAAGTATAATGAAATATTTATAAATAGATGTTTTATTAAAATTTAATTAATATTTTATAAACACTTTATAATTAGTTAATTCATAAACACGTCATAAACTAATGAATATCCCAAAAATACCATTATTTATAAAATATAAACAATTTCAAACTTAAATAATTCAATTCGTAGATGAATTTTAGGAAAAAGGTTTTTCTCTTAAATTGGTGTATGATGTTAATGTATAAATCATAAAATATTATGGGTAGGGCTACAACACTTAAAAAATTTAAGCATTCTCAATCATATTATATGACAGAATCTGATATTGTTTTTATGATATGATTATCTATTTTATTAAAATTGAATATCGGTTACATTATTTTATAAAAAACATTACATTGAAAATGTAGACTATATTTTAACATAAAATAATATTATCGACCCCACTACGAGTTATGTTGTCACATAACATAATGCCAGGAACCCTTGTGTAGATTATATTATCACACAACATAATGTTCATAACCTCAATGTAAGTTATGTTATCATATAATGTAATGATAATAAATCTATTCGAGACTATGTTATATAATAATATAAAATCCTGTTCTTTTCAAGATTATTTTATTATATATGGTAATTTTAGGCTCTCTATTGAGATTTCATTATTATATAATGTAATGTTGGTGATTGTTTTTAATTTTTACAACTCAGTTTTAAGAATCAAAATTCATGACATGATTTAATACCATAAAATGATTAATATGATTGATTGAAAATTAATCAAAGTAGTTCAATTGTTAAAAAACATAAACCAGGGATCCTTATTCCTTTGAAAATTGAAATTGTGTAAACAATAAATATGGAACACATGATTTACACCAATGAATGCTATTCAATTTTTTTTTTCTATGATAGAATATGATCACAAATGATGAAAATAAATGATATTACCTGTAAATTTTATCCATAGGTTTAACTAAATCACCTATACATTATAGAGAGGACCTTACCAACATCCATGGTATGATAGTAGCTCAAGGTGCTAAAGACAAAGGAAGAAGACAGAATTGGGATAGAATCAAACTGATATTATCTTATTTATCATAGAAACATATTTCACATTGATTCATGGACTTTACAAACACAAATAAGTATTATAAATATACTTGAGCGACATATTTACTTTTTAATACATCATGTTCTTCCAAACATGGAGACCCCACAGGGAAATGAGTTGTTTGATTTCTTGGATGGTTTAATATGAAAACATGGATACAGAATTGAATTAAAATGATTAGAAAACCTCAAATAATATTTTTTAGATTATTTAATTAAATTTTAGAGACAATTTGGAGGGCCCAAATAACCCTAAGAGTAGTCATGGAGGTAGACATAGTCTTAAAAGTGGAAAACCAACCTGAAACCGGTGGCATCTATCACCACAAAATAATCGTTGGACAAATACTAGCTAGGTAGTGGTATGCAATAAATACTCTTGGTGGATATCGACTAGTCAGTGGGAATATAAAACTAGTTTTTGTGCATTAAAAGGGAGAATTTACATACATTACCTCTAATTTTTAGAGTAGAAACCTCTGTCTCATCTCCCATATGGCTGACAGTAGGGGGTCAAATCCCCCTCTTCCTCTTATATTACCCAAAGGAGTATGGGTCCACGTCCAACATATTTTGTGAATGATTAATGGTTCTGTTTCTCTTGTATCCACTGTTATTATTGTTTCCTTCATTTCAACTAAATTGACATTTCCCTAATGTTGGTTTTTATTAACTCTTTCACTGAATCATTGTGAAGACTCCCATTTTAGATGTTTATTTTTCACTACCCTCATAGATTTCTTCCTAATATGATGTTTTGGTGTCATCATTGATTGATTCAATTAAGGTATTTCATTCCCTGAATTTTCATTTGTCTTTAATATAAATTAAATTAATTTTTATGTTTAATGGGTGTTTTTTGTTTAGAGTATGGCTTATCGAAATTTTGGGAGTGTGTCTATTATGGTTGGAACCCTGTTACTCAATTATCTGAAAATGGTTAAGTACTAGGTGAGTTTCTGGAATTTAGTTCAGTTTTTAATAAATGTAATAATTTATTATAGATGGATTTAAATAATATTCAAGGTTCTATTTAATCATTTGTGTGCTCTAGAGTTCAGATAATGGTTGGTAGTTTTGTGATGATCATGGATAGGACTCAACAAGCCTTGGTGGTTATTTTAGAATGATACATTAAAAAATATTTTGGATTCAAAAAAATTTGATAACTCTAAAAATATCCCAATTGACATATGAATTAATTTTATATACATGTTCAAATGTGGTCTCCTGACTATCGTGAAAGACCCTTAAATTATTCATGTTTTCTAATTTTATTAAAATATTTTAATTATAATTAAATTGTTAAAATAGAAAAACCACTTAATTATAAAAGGAAAAAATCTGACATGGACATTGTAGACCTGGTTCATTTTCATGACACCTTGGACCCTAATGGTTTAGGCATGGACTTATAGTACGTAAATGGTACTTGAACCCATTTCAGGGAATTAATTAATTTAATTGATAGTGATGAGAATTAGTTTGCTGTTTTTAGGTGACATGATACTAATTAGCGTATGTTGGATGATTCCTAAATTTTGTGATATCATAGAGTAATTATTCATGGTGTTCTTGAATAAAGAGTAAGAAATCCTTCCATTGAGATTATTTATACTAGGTTTCTACAATTTGTGTAGGACGACTGGGCTAAGTGAGCAGACTAACCTCTATAAAAATAAAATTTTGACAGTTCATGATCCATATCTCTAGACAAAACCCTATGAGGCTTATCTAGGGGGACCAAGGGTTTGTGACATGTTTATGACACTATTGAGAATCATGAGGTCCTCTGGGCATCGAGTGATGACCCATGAGACTAGATTGAGACCGAGGACCCATTTAAGTTGACATTAGCTTGTGTTGAACAAAAGTAAACCAAGTAGGGTCCCAGTCCTATGTAGTGACAAAGATGGACTTTGTAGGTACCCCTATTATAGACCAGAGAAGGTGTGAATGGTATTGCGTAGATATGTTAGTGTGTTTCACCATAGGACCCATATCAAACATGTAATCTCATAGGGAAATTGACAATGTTTATGGGTTTATGAGTTAATTAAACCCTATGTTTTCATTTATACATTCATTATTTTATATTGAGGTATTTTCAGATACCTATATATACAACCTAAGATCTGGATTTGATCCTTATATGATATAATGGTATGGATTTGGATGTTGATATTTTCTTTTTAAGGCATTCACTTTGATCCCCTCATGATACTATTGTGACAAAACATAGAAGTGATGATATCTTTCACTATTCCCACTATTTTTTCTAGGATCCAAGTATTGATCATCATTAATAATCCCCATGATTACGAGATATGACATCGAGAATCATTGTAATTCCCTAGAAAACATGGGTCCCTAAGATTCCTTGCATGTCTAAGATTTAAAAATTCAAAATTAGAGATTATTATTATAACAAGATACCAAGATCAACCCTAGTACCTTGCTAATTTAGTTTACTGACAAAAAATATTTCTATAATGGATTCCTAGGATTCCTAGGATTTATTTAGTTGGACTGGATAACTTGAAGATCATTATGATTCAAAAATTTCATAAGGGTCCACGGAATCATCTTCGAGCAATTAATATATCACGTGTTTGGAGAAATACCCAGAACAATGAGGATCTATTTTTTGAGTCATTCTGGAAGAGTTATTATTTGTTTGATCCTGATTATTAGGTATTATAGGGTTACACCCATTATTTTAGTATCTATATGGTTTTCACAATATAGGGATACTCTCTGAGACACCCAGTCACTGTCTGATGTTGGTTTAGTAAATCAAGATCCCATACATAAGGATTGAATATGGTTTATTATTTATTTATTCCCTATATATTTGTTTATCATAACAAATTCACATATCCTTGAATTTATAATTATATACATGACACCATTGGTAGTAACCTACTGAGTTATATACTCACACAATTGTTGGGCCTCGATTTCACATGGTTACCTGATAAAACATTCACTAATCTTTGTTACAGGTTGAGATGTGGCCAAATTATTGATGATTAAGAAAGATACCTTGAATAGATTTGGATATATGGTTGAGGTACCACTCATAGTGAAAGAGGAGCTCCCATATTTTATTTCATTCTCATTTATTGTATATTTTATAAGCCCATTGGGCAATGAGTTTTTTATGCCAGAATGTTTATGCATTTAATTTAATATTATTTGTATGTTTTATTAGTCTATTCAATCATTTTTTTATAATTTTTGGATATTTGGATATCATTGGACACCCTAATAATAGTTTTATTCTCTCCCCAAGGCACTACATTATAACCCTACTACTACTTAGTAGCCTTTTCTATTTTTTGAGGTGTTCATGAGGAATAGTGGTGACCATCTTCCCTTGAACCGATTAGTTTTTCAGGGAAGTGGGACATTAAAAAGTAGAATCAGATGTGTTTTATTTGTTTTATTATTTAGGATATGGAACCCAGAATATACAAGAATCTATTTTAAACTTTGAGGGATATCATGTGGGTGTGTCATGAATAGTTATTTCTGTAGGAAGACCATGTTATCTGGTGATAAATATTTTTACATGGTATACAACTGTTTTTGTTTTATATATTATTTCACCCAATGTGATTCCTATGGATTTATGAGGTTTACGATTTATTTTAATTTTGTCTATTTGAATATAGGTGAAAAAGGTGTCCATATGCATCATTATGAGCCTATAGAGACTAACATGACATATAGGATCTTGAATGGGCGATTTATGGTACCGTTGATAGATGAACACTAACTTAATGTATAAGAAAATTCTTAAATTATTTTTTTACCAATTATGTAGTTAGTGAAATTATACCCAGTTAAACCATTTTTCCTATACTTCCCCATATAATAAAAAGTCATATAGATTCAACAGAGAGATTGTTGATGGTGGTGGTGATGATAAAGTCCTTAGTGATGCGGTATTGTAGTAAATCTAGTAGTTTATCATTGGTATTTAATTACTTTAAAGTGAATCCATCATGATTGATTATTTTAAAGGCTCGATTGTTTATATTTACACTAACAACCTATATAGTATTTCTCATATAGATTGAAATGAAAATATCCATAACTAAGCTAATGACTACGATTCCATTTAACATATAGCATCTAGTAAAAAACATTCATATTTATGGACCCTAACTAATAAGATGTTATTCTTGTGGGGGAAGTCCCATGTGAGGATGCTTTATGAGAACTAGTATCCATGTTGGATGATAAATTTAAAAAATATGACTGATAGATTTATTTATGAGATCTTTCAGTGGGTGTTGGATTGTATGTTGCCCTGGGCTTTGATATGGATGTGTGGTTTATTCTCCATGGTTTCTCTTTCACAAGATACCAAAATTTTGGGCTTGGTGGGACACCCAGAGACCCTTTACTTTTACTCACTTTTTAGTGAGAAAATACTTAGTGTTATTCAAGTGTAAATTGTTATAGGGGTTATCCTGAGATTGATAGTACCTATGAAATATAAATTCGTGTTTAGATTCATTGGTCTTGAGATTGACACACAAGATGTGTTATAATATTTAGAGAAAATTAATGATTTTTCCTAGATGTTTTATTGGAGATTAAACTGAAATTGTTACTACTATGATTTTTAATGAATGTGAAGTGAATTTTATCAAGATAATATTTCCATGGTTGGACTAGTCAAGTGATAGAATCTAATAACATTGGATGTACTTTAGAAAATTAGTGAGAGAGTGGGTGGAAAATTGTTACTTGTATTGTTGTCAGTGCTGGATAAACATGTGGTTATCTTGATGAACTGATATACCAGGGATATTAACTAATGACATAATCTTGTCAGATTATTTTTTATGGAATGTTACACATGTGATCATGAGTGAAATTATATGTTTGGAAAGTACTAGAGAATATTCCCAAAGTTTTTTTAAAATCAATATTATATGAAAACATGATAATCATTTAATTGTGAATTAGTGGGATTCCCATTGTGAGACTTGGATAGTTGTATATTTTTTTATAGGCTTGGTCCCAGTGGGATTTATTTGAAATGTAAAATTGTTCATAGTGTATAGGGGTGGCATAAAAATGTATTGTGTTCAATGAAATAGTTCATCCAAGATTCAATCCCAGATAGGTAAGGATAAGATGGTTATGAATGGCCCTCGAGAAGTGGTTTTCTTTTCATAAATAGTACTTTTAAGGGTTCATAATTAGAGTGATATATGTAAAGAATGATTTGGTAGGGTGTACCATTAGGTGTTGATGTTTGACTACATATTGGTAGGTGCATGGGTGTGTTAGGAATAGTAATTAGTTTACAAGGATAGAGTTGGAACGTCGACACAAAAAATGTATCCATGTTAATATTGATTCTATATAAAATGATAGAAATGATTTTGGATGTAACATTGGATGAAGTTCAAATTCTGTCATAGGGCGTGAGTTGGTTTTTAGAAAAACTAATTGTGGTGGGATTAATGGTGTATCGGTCCTTGCATATGCAAAATCTATTAAAAGGACAGATTGGGGACTCAACCCTGGAATCACATGGGGATATTGGACCACATATTTATGATCATTCTAAAATGATCATAAGATTCATTATGAGTTTAATTCACTATGATCTTATAGTTTTATAATTTTTTAAAGATAATAATTGGTAATTTCATAGGTAGGTTGGGTAGATGAGGCCCAAAAACCAAATTTGAGTGTAATTAGATCTGATATATATGAAGATGCATCAGGTGCACCATTTTGGAAACCATTGGTATGTTTTTGGAGTTGGTTGTGGATTTTTAATAAAAATTAATATTCTCATGTTATGATTGGATGGTGTAGGAATGAATGACTTGGTTTTGAAATGGGGAGCGAGTGTTGGTACCAATGATTTCTCAGAAACATCACTTGTGTAAAAGTGTGGTGTGTCAAGAGTTCTTCCAACCAAATCATTAGACCATTAGAATTTTATTTTGAGAGAAATTCCTATTTTCGGGAGAACCATAGAGAGGAATTGGGAATATTTAGGTGGGTAATATTGTGAGCCACACCAATGGTTGGATGATTTATCATAGATTAGTGAGATTCCTAATTAGCATGGATGAGCATGGGTGAATGATGGCATTGTGTTTGGGGGATGAATTTGAGTGGTGTATCATTTTTTTGTTGGTTGAGTTCCTTATGATGGAATGATGGGGGTATCAATGTGTTTGGAATTTAGAGGTATAATGTGGAAATTTGAATGTTAGTTTATAAATAGGGTTTGTTGAAAATAGTGATATCATGCTTGATAAGACTTCTATGGGACAAGAAGATTTACAATGAGGAGACAAAAATATCTGATCTCTTTAAAGACATGGAAACTCATATGGGAATTGATTTTTTTTGTTTTATTAATGGGTCTTTTAGAAAACCATAATTCAAAATCAAATTATGATGGTTATAGTAACTAATATAACAGTCTTTAGATGATGTTTTTTATTGGGGATCCATCCTGGGTTCTTGGGACTAACTTGATATGGTTTGGTATATTTGATGTATTCAAGAATATAGAAAACCACTGGCCAAATTGTGGCTATATACAGCAACCCTTATTGGCTTCTGTAACCACTAGATCCAAGGTGGTCCATCTAGAACTACTTGTATACTGCTAATGGACACCACGTAGATGGTGAGAATCTATGGAATAACATGTGGCCTTTAAAAGGAATAATTTTTAATTACCTTTTAAATTTCATGAGGGTTAATCCTAATCCTCTTATGTTTCATAGCTGATGGTGGTGGGGTTCTAACCCCATCTTCCTCCCACTCTATGGTTTGTGGTGATATTTCTTGAAAATGTTTTGGTGGATTAAAGGTGTATTTTCTACTTCATCCTTATTTCTTATTCAATATTCATTTTCATGGAACCGATGTTGCTTTAATGTATTTTTTGTTGGTGATTTCATAATGGAATAGTGAAATACCCATTTTAATGAGGCTTCTACTCTTTCCTTGTAGAGGATATCATAATAATATGTACACATGTCACTATTTGTTTATTTCTTAAAGTCAAATCATGACATTAATTTTATATAGGTATTCAATAAAATTGAAATAAATTTCCTTTTATAATGGAATCACATGTCAAGTCTTCAAATGGATTTGGGTTACATATTCTATGACATATGGTTGGAACCCGATTTCTTAAAGAACCAATGATTGTTAGATTCCCAGAGAGATTTTGAAATTTAATAATTTTTTAAAAACATTTTATAAATTGTTAAAATTGGGTTTAATATATTTTTTATGATTCTTTTATCATGAGTTTGGGGCCTGGGAGTGTGGGTTGTGGCTTTTTGTGTAGGGATTCCTTTGGGTAGTTCTGTATGACCATATGAAGATCAACAATATTGAAACTTTTTAAAAGATTTTTTCTCCACCATTAGGTCAGTGGTCATGTTAAGAGACATATTTCATTAATCACAAGGTTTATTTCATGTACATGCCTGGTTTCACCATTAAGATAGTTGAAACATTTAATAACTAAATTGATTGATATAATTTAAATATTTTCATTTAAATTACACAACTAAACCTGAATAAACACCTATTTGTAAAATGAACAAAGTGAATATAATGATATGGGCCTAGTTCACTATCTTTATGCCTTGCTATTATTGTTTGAGGATTGGAATAGTAGTAAGACTTTGGTACTTGAAATCTATGATGGGAATTAATCAAATGAATTGAAGGTAATGAGAAATAATGGACATTATATAGGTTCCCAAATAACAAATGGTATTAGTATTCCAAATCATGATCTTTGAGACACCATTGATACATTAATCATGGGTGGCATTATTTTGAGGAAAGTAATCCATCCCTTGAGATGTGTTTGTATATATGGTTAGACATTAGGGAAGATTAATGACCCATGTGAGAATACTATCACAAATAAAGGTGGACTTCAAATGCATCATGAGGAATCTCTATGTACTATATCTTTTGAGGTTTATAAAAGGGGCCTATGAGGCTATGTCATGTTTATGAGATGACTATGGAGCATGATATTCTCTAAGAGTTGGGTGACAAACCATGAGACATGACTAATAATGAGGACCCAAGTATTGTTCCTTGAACAAATATTAAGAAAAAGGATCCCAAGTATAGAATGTTTCCCATGTAGTATCCTAGGGTACCCTAGTAGGTACCCCTGTTATAGACTGAACCTGAGTGGGTTCATATGGTATTGGGTAGTGATTATAATGGGTGTCACCATAAAATAATCCCTAGACATGTAATCATGTGGGGATATGAATAATTGCAATGAGTTTATATGTTTGGCCAACCATAGGCTTTTATTTATGCTTTCATTCATTTCAATTGAAGCATTTGAGGATGCCCATATGTACTTTGAGCGATCTATCTTATGAGCCTTTTTTAAAATGATTGTTTCATATAGATGTCTAAATATTATTCTTAAGACTCATATTTTGAATCTCTCGTGATAATGTTTTGATAAGATTTGTACATGATGACATCATCATTGATTCCTAATGTGTATCTTGTGATCCAGGTGTTTATCCCTATAATGAAATCTTGGGATATTCGGATTTGATGTCAAGTCTATATGGGATGACCAGGAAACCACTGGTGACTAAGATTCTATGATTTCAAAGATCCAACTATTGAGACTTGGGAATTATTATTATTATTATTATTATTATTATTATGAGATGCCTTTGAAACCATAAGGACTTGGCTTCTTGATACTGATGAAACTATTTAAATGTGTTAATAATGTCCATGATTTATAGGATAAAGCAGGTTGGAATGGGGACATGGGGGAGGATTACATTCTAGTGATTGACCAGGGTTCCAAGGATTAGTCATTGAGCAATTAATTATACCCAGAGTCTGGATAGATTCCCAGGATTCCTGGGATCTGGTCATTGAGTTGTCCATGATGAGTATTTGGTTGTTTGAGATGGAAAATTAGGGATATCTAGGTTATACTATAGGATATGGTATTTATATAGGTGTAATTATATTATGGAATGTTGGGATGCACCCTAGGACTGGACAAAGTAGGAATGATCGATTGATGTCTCATACCTAATGATTGACGATGGATTATTACTACATTATTTCATACAAAATATTTAATTTTTATGTAAGAATATCATATGAACATATCACTACATTTATGGTTATGTAATGTACTATGTTGGTGGTACCCTATAGAGTTAAATACTCACACCTTTTTCAGACTTCTATTTCACTGGGGTACCTAATCAAAATTTTACTTGTTGTAGGTACAAGTTTGGATGAGGCCAGATTTTTCCTGACTAAGTAAGATAGATCAGATAGAATCAATGATATGCATGAGGTATGGCTTGGAGTATTATTTGATCCCTTTTATTATATACCTTCTGAATTTTCTATTATGTGATCATCCTATTGGGATATTTTTCTTGTTCTCCCACATGTTTTTACATTTCATTTATTATTATTAGGATGTTTTATTATTCTAATCACTATATTTATTCACTATTATGGTTGAAAATTAGATATTTTTATAACATTTTACACTTTTATACAAGGTGTATAGTCTCCACATAGTATTACTATATACCCCCACTACTTGTCGAAATCATCTGGAATATGCCGAGGAACACTTGAGGTACAATGGTCACCGTTAAATTGGGTATTGATTAGTGGTGTGAGGAAGCAGGGTGTCACATAATTTTACATTTCATAAACATACATGTATTTTATTTGGTTACATATTATATAACCCTCATCTATTAAATTTACCAATCATTTCAATGATAGTTGATGTGTAATAGATCAAGATGTTATCTCTTTAACATCTTGATAGCTAAATGAGTTATGGAGATTCCAAATGAATCAAACCAACTAATTTATGGAACTATAACTCAATAATTTTGTACAATAATATATTCTCAAATATCCTACATATGATATCATTATAACATAAAATATGATATATGATACATTATCTATACACATGTCATACTCTATAACACACTATATTATACTATATGACATCACAACGATTTGTGAAATATTCCATTCATAGTATGATGATTTTTAGAGGTTATTCTTTTTTTAATTAGATCATATTATGACAAAAAATGGTATTTATTCATAATTTGAAGGAATCAACGGGGTTAAAACCATTTTTTTCAAAAAAATTATTTTGTGAGAGAATAATTCTATAAATTTTATAAAACTATTTAAATCAAGTGACTAGAGAGGGACGTGAAACAATATAATTTGAGAAAGTTAAAAATATCATTTTTAGAAAACTACATGTCCCTTGGTTTCATTAATAATTTAATTAAATCCTATTCCCCAACTTTTTTTTTATTTTTTAGTAATAACTACTAAGATCCTATATTGAAATATAGGAGGCAATATGGGTCCCCTTAATATGTTTGATAGAATTATTAAAAAAATAAAAAATACACTTTTTCCCAATATCATGTTTCAAAAATATTTATTATAAACAAGTCAGGTATATATCACTTAAAATAAGTTAATAACAACTTAGGTTACAAAAACATTTCATCCATGAAATTTTTTTAAATTTAATATATTTGTTATAGAATTGTATTTTATTAAAAAAATATTTACAAATAAAATGTGTAATATGAAATTATTAATATGATTATTCGAATGAAACTATATTTTACTTTTTCAAAAATTGTTACATAGTAAAGAAACAATAAATTTTGGAATTAGAAAATATGTTTGATTTCTGAAACTCAAGTGTTATCTGATAAATTATGCTAATGAAATTTTACTTCATTAAAAAAATAAATTACTTACAGAAATTTTAATGGGATATATAAAACTGTATTGGATATATATAAGATTTACAATTCATATTTCTAGTTAATAATATTTTTAATGAAATTAAAACATTACCCATCAAATACAAATTTTATGTGTTTTCATATAACTACATAATTATGAAAACAAATTTATTCACCACTAACTTTAACAATATCTTTTCTCATTCCACATCCACGTTGTTGATCAAATTCTCAAAAAAAAATTTCCCATATTTAATTCAGTAAACATAAATTTTAAGGTGTCATTTCTAATTTACACGAATTCAATCACAAGGTTTTAAATTTCATTAAATTAAATCAAATTATTTTTTTATTTTATTTTTTTAATTATTTTTTAAAAAACTAGAACATAAAAGGAGTACTAATTAACATCAAAATACTGATTTTATGAATGTAAAACCTCATTTGAAATTATATATAAATATAATTCTTAGAATATATTTGAGGGAATCATCAAGACATTCAATTTTATTATCCATTGGTATAGAGAAATATTAAAGAAAATTTTTCTATAAAAATAACATAACATTCAAAAATCAAAGAAAATTTATCCAAATATAATTTAATATATAAAAAATATCAAAATACTGAAATAATAGATTTTATATAAATTTATCAATACTAACACTAGTTACCCAGGTAGGTGGCCATTTAGGACATGTATGGTTGAGGATTTTTTTTTAAAGAATCATTCAAAATGGAAAGACTAATCATGTTTCTGATAATATGGATGTTGTATCACAATGAGTGTCAATGATTAAATAATATAACGTTTCTATAGTTCACATATATTTTGGGAGAATCCCTAGCATATAGAGTATCTATTTAATTCAATTTCTTGCATTATGCGTGTCTTCGATTAGAAACTCCATTCCATTTGTAAGGGTTTATTTCATTCAATTTTTCTCCATGACTCCCTGAATTGTAAGTAATGTGGAATTGGCTCTTTTATAATAAATAAAATATTTCTTTACCTCAATTAATGGGATCCTCATTCAAATTTTTATTTTTTCAGAACTATTTTACACAATTATGAATTGAGATAATTGTTTTATGCAATATTTATAGGTATCCAATCATTTTAATAAATATTAAATATACCATTAAAAACCATATTCATATGTATAATGAGACTAAAGACGATGTGGTTGGTCACGTTTCATGGTTACTTGATGATGTTTATCTCTCTAGAGTAGTAAATAATATGACAGTTCTATATATTATAGGATATCAAAGTCGATCTGATATATTTTCATATTTAGTGGGGACGAAAAAATAAATTGTATGGAAAAATAAAAAAATTCATAAATATAAAGTGAAATTTTATGAATTCAAGTCCATTAGAAATGATTTAGGTAAGGATAAAACATCTAGACTAGTGGAATTTAGGAAAAACCCTGCATAGGGGGAGAACCATTTCTCAATTACTAGAGAACTAGTACTTTAAGACTAAAAGTAACATTATATTTTTGGTATGGTATTGAACTACCAAGAAATGATGCTGATATTTCAAATAATTAAATCCTTCATTCTCTAGTAATAATTGATAATTACAATAACAAGATATATATGACTAATTCAAGGAAATCTGATGAGTTTTCCCAATTTTTATTAATTTAGAAGTGCAAGGAACTCATGATGTTGAATATAAATAAATAGTTTCTAAAATTCAAACATAGGTTTCTGGGTTTCAAGATCAGAATGTTAAGAGCTCACAAAATGATGATGATGTGTAAATTCTTATCTACAATGATAATATTTCCAGTTCTTATAGATTTATGGTTCTGTTTATAGGGTAGAAAGATGAGGAAACAAATATGAAGTAGAATAATAAATTTGTGGTTGGTGGGGTTCTATGTAAAATGAGGCCCATCATAAGGGACAAATCCATGTTCAAATGAGGATCAGGTTTTGGAGCTTTCAAGTTATTATAAATGGACAAATTTTCACATCCCATAGACATTTTTTTATTTTCCATGGGAAATAGTTATTTGGTATTATTAAATAGATGTTGAAGTATTAGAATTGAAATTATTGAATTTACATTATATTTAATACTTTTATATATCATTTAATATCCAGGATTGTTCTGTCGAAACCCTTTAGAGTATTATGAATTCATGTATACAGGTTGATAAATATTTTTCAAGTTGTCATCATATATCATTATTAAATATATTCAATGATATTTCACTTTCTCACAACTTAATATATTCTTTTACTTCATATGTGATGTGTATAGAGGTATAGAAGTGTTGATGCTCCTTTCCGTCACAAAGTCTAACTACAGAAAAAGGGAAATACATTAGCACAAATTGATTCATCCTTTGAAGAAAACCCCAAAAATCGTCAAAGGAATGAACAAGGCTTCAAATGCACAAGGGTCGCGCAACTTCCCTCAGTGTCACACAAGTATACTTGCGCGCTACCTAATGGTCATGCAAGGGACTTACGCGCCCTAAATGATAACTACCTGGGGTCTTCCCCAGCCTATAAATAGCCCCAGTGGGCCCCCCATTTCAGGAAGAATTTTTCCAGAATTCAGATATAGAGCTCTAAACGTCCAAGTCTCTTCATCAGGTCCTTCAAACACTTCTAATGTAATTCATTACCTAGAATGGAAGGTCTAAACTAGAAGATTAAGGTCTATGTGTTAGAATTCACTAACACTTGCACGCCTAAGGTGTTTTACCCTTAAGAGAAATGAACATTCTTGCACGTCGCCCTACTTCTTCACCAAAACTTGTGCGCCACTCTTCTGGAAGTACCTCAGGATAATTCTAAAGGCTTTGGTCAAGGATTTCCCAAGTGTTACCCTAATAGTTAACAATCGCGCAAGTACCCATGTGTCGCGCAGGTATACCTACGCGACACATGGGTACTTGCGCGCCCATGCAGTACCTATGCGCCTGCCAAGACTTGTGCGCCCTGCCTTTTTGGGTGCCCTTCTTGCCCATTTAACCCCTCTTATACTATTCCACCTCTCCTATTCAAGATTCAGTCTTCAATATATTCTTCAAATCCATTTATAGCATGTTTTCTTGATTGAATTCTTTATCTGAAAGAAATTATGTGGAATATCTCTCAAAACCTAGTGATTTACACATCTTTATGTCACTAAAGATTGATATTTCATTCATTCAACCTCATCCTTTAAGATGAGAGAACCCCTTATTATGGGCCTCTTTTTCAGGAATAAGCCCCAGTTATAATTCCCAAATATGGGCATCCTCCTTTAGAGTAAGCCCCAAGTCCTCTTTAACCTGGGCTTCCTTTTCAGAAGTAACCCCAGTTTAAAAGTTCACAAATACGGGCATCCTCTTTAAGAGTAAGCTCCAAGTCCCCAAATATGGGCATCCTCCTTAGGAGTAATCCCCAATCTTAAAATTCCCAAATATGGGCAACCTTCTTAGGAGTAATACCCAACCATAATTCTCTTAACATGGGCCTCCTTTTCAAGAGTAATTCCCAAGTCCTCATTAACTTGGGCCTCCTTTTCAAGAATAATCCCCAGTTTCAAATATGGGCATCCTCCTTAGGAGTAAGCCCCAAGTCCCTTAATTTTCTCTTAACCAGTCCTAATTTACTTTTGATTTGGGCTTTCATCCCAAGAGTAAAACCCAATCATAATTCCCCTTCTAATTTGGGCCTCCTTTTAATGAGTAAGCCCCAAGTTAAAGTATCCAAATCTCCATAAAATACATATACCTTTATGGACCCTGTTCCTGGATTTCTTCCCTGAAGTAAATCATAATCTTCATATGTTTGGGCAGTCATACATACATAAGCCCCACATAATTTCTTATGATTGCATTTTTCTTGGCATAATTGTCTGGTTTTTACCAATACCACTTGTTTCTCACACCGAGCATGACTCATGTGATCTTAGAGTGTAAATGTAATCAGGACATCTTTCTTTGAGGCATTAATTATGCATAAACGCCATATTCCCTTAATCGAACTACGTGGATTCTGATTCCTTTTCCTAAACAAAGGATACATAGGTAGCCCATTTGCGGGTACTATCCCAACTCTAAAATAATCCATGTCCTTCTGAATGACAATAAACATCAAGTGACCCACTTAGTGGATTTAAAACCAGTATGGTCATCATAATGACCAAGAGACATTTATGTATTAAAGGATACCATTGACTAAGAATATCTAAGCAAATACAGATGATTTTCTATCGATGAAGAAGCTTGAATACATATAAAAGTTTCTGTAAATTTCTTACATATCAATCATTGATTGTCATATCTAAAGGAAAGATCATTTTATGCTGTGTAATGTAATAAGGATTCACGAACATAACTTAAATATATAATGAGATTCCTGAAGTAGACAATAATTCCCCTAAAAAGGTGTGATGAGTCCGACCTCCCATCCTCTCGACCAATGCAAATTCCTAAGACTCATCAGTCCACAACTAATGAGCTCCTACCTTTGGAATGTAGGTTCAAATGGATATGGAATCATAGGATGTTTCCATTTCTACAAAAAAACCCTTTATAAACCACTTGGAATGTTTGAATCTTAAATCAATGAGATCATCCCCAAATCCAGAGGGAAACAAAAAATGGTGAACCCGCCGTGAATCCTTAACCAAGTTAAAATGATGTTTTACTTATTTGTTAGGCCCCTATTTAAAACTCAATAAGAGGGAAAAAAATCATTGACAGATGTTCTCATCCAAATGATGTGGAGGCTGAATTTATCTTGATTATGTCTGTTATATCAAACATGCACTATTTTCCATGATTTTTTGCATTCTAAGAAATGGTTTCTCTCAAATTTAGACCTATGAATACCGCTGCTACGAATGCCACTACTACTACTCCTGCTAGATTGTCGTCTGCTCTGAGAACGATATCACCTACTCAGCATCTTCAACACTGGGTATCAAACGTGATGGTTAATGAGTACCATCAACACAGTACCATTCCAACTTTGGAGGCTGCCTGACAAGCCCTCCAAGTGAACAACTCACACCGGTCGTCCGGACAATGACGACCGGTGATCAAGAAGCAAGCGATGCTAACCACCATCTCTAACCATTTCAGGTCGTTATCCCCGAAACACAATCACCATTTTCTCCCTTATTATGGGGAGGTGAATGAACATGTCCCTCAGGGCCTTAATTCAAACATACAAGAGTTCTTCCCAAGGGATCCTATCAACAATCGCTGCCAGACTCGTGTGGCAGTGCGCCCTCAACATGATGAGGGTACCGACTCCAGGCGTTCAGCTCAGGTTCCTCGAACCCGAGAAGGAAAGACGAATCTCAATAGGCAAAATCCGGTTAACAGTGAGCAGGTTCTCATCTCTTCCATCTATGAAGAAGTCCACCAACCTAACTTGGTGGCAAGTAACGAGCAGGCACACACACCTGCCCGTTTTAATTCTGTTGTCCAGTAGACTCGTCTGGCAGCATCACGCCAATCCCACCAGGCAATTCTAGTGGAGTATTATAGGCAGGAACATACGCCTATTTATACGTCATCAGCTAGTCAGCAGACTCATCTAACTACATATGATGGATATCGTCAACAACGTTTGGCGAAGTGCAATTAGTAGGCACATACACCTGCTAGTACGGATCAATCCTACCAACAGTCTCTCTTGGTAGCATTCAGAGAAGTCAGTCGGAAAGCTCTGATGATAAACAAGAGGCAGACTCAACTCTCTACCCCTACACTTGAGTACTGTCTGGATTCACTGACAGGAAAAGGATGATAAGAGCAGGAACATACACCTACTCCAAGCACGGAATGGACGTATATCCCCGTTCCGGCAGCTGAAGTCACGAAGCATATTCTATCAATTGTGAAAGAGCAGAAGCAAATCCCTTCTCATATTCTAGATTCTTGCCAGGATATTATAACAGCTTCAGCAACATCTCAGGGAAAGACACACAAATTTGTCCCTAGCAGTGGAGTGACACATCAACAGTTCACTCTGGATCATATACACACATCTGTTCCAGTCCAAGAGGGTTGTGGGACATACTCCCCCATATCATATGGACAACCAAGTCAGGCACATACACCTGATTTGAGTAGATATCATCAACCTAACCAGGCCATCTCTCCTAATCAGGAAGATACACCTACTCAGAGCAGCCACTTTCATCAACAAGTGGTTTCCAAGACGAGTAATAAGGCATCTAAGAAGAAGATCCACCCAGCATAGTCAAGAGATCAAGATCCAATCTGTAACAAGGCCTTGCTCGATGCTAGAGTTCTTGAAGCCCTCAGACAGTTATCAGTTGGAATTCAAGATTCTACTCCCTTATTTCCCAATAGTGGGAACATTAATTCCAAAGGTCTTCAACAGACACATCCTCGTGAAGGCTTGCTTCATGAAAATTTGGTCGATCTCGAAGTTTCAACTTCAGATGAGAGCTACAATAACCCTCTATGTGGCCAGAATAGCAAGGAGCAAGAGATATCAACTTTTTCTATAACCCACCATGGTGGTCCTCCCCATGATGATGAATTTTTCTATGAATGTACTCTCCGCAGTAGTGATGCACATTTCCCGGAAAATGCTCCAGTGGAAAATGTAGTCCCGAGAATGCCCTCTTATATTGAGGCACTTGAAAATGTGAAACCAGTCATGTATGATGCTTCATCTCTAGCAGGTGAAATACTTTCTCAATCGGAAGATAGCCCAGGGTGTAGGTAATTCTCTGAACCACCCCTTAGTCATGCATCTTCTAGTTTGATCAGTGATTTCTCTACCAATCTTGTTGAATCTGATGAAGCAACAAGGAAGCACCAGCTCTGGTCAAATCAGGTATAAGAATCTTCATTGAATGATAAAGAGGAAATGCTGAACTTGAGAAAACAACTGGTGAATGGTAAATTCCCAGTCATGTTTTGGCCTCTGACTGACTCTCAGTATGATATTCCAGAGATGTTGACGGAAGATGGAATTCATGCTATTCATATCAACATATGGAAAACTCTTTGTCAGTTTAAAAATAAAGTATTATATTATGATGAATATGAAAATCATGTTAAGATAATAGAAGGGTTACAACGTCAAATTGACTTGGCATCTCTATTAGTCTCTCGATATCTGAAGGCTGAAAAGCAGCAGAGAGCCCTTCAGCGTTCATGCCTTGGCGCACTAAGAAGATTGCGCCAGTTAATTTCCAGTGCCCCATCTGGTATTCATGTTAGAGGATGGGGTGTTCATGGAGAACTACATTTCACTATGCTCTCTAGTCAGCAAAGCCCGCCTAAAATGGTCTCAAGAAATGTTATTGCCCGTGGTCGGCCATAGTCAATGGGTTTTTGTTTGTAATAAAAATCTTTCCCAAGAACAACCCTCAACTAGTTCTTCTCAAAATAAATAATACAGAGAACAATTTGTTGAATTACTCCTGCATCAAGCAAATGTGAATATTGAACAGGCCTATCGTATGGAGAAAGAACATCCTCAAGTGACAAAAGTGTCTGAAATCATCCAATGGTCTTTTGAGACGGGTGATAAAACTGGATATCGATTGATGCATCCAGCTAATTTCCGGACCAAGCTCCGCAAGATCAGGAGATCTATTAAGAATGTCTCATAAATAGCATGTCAGGAGCCACCCCAGCTTGCCAGACTGGGAACTCTTTTAAACCAACCCTCAGAATTAACAAATAGGATTCGAGGAGTTGAGCAAAGGCAGCAGAAACAGTCCCAGTCTACCGGACTGGGGAATTTTTCAAATCATCAATCCCCTCCTCAGTGAAAGTCAGTCTTCTCTCGATTAGGGAAGAAGCCATAAGAGGAACGAAGAGCCAAATTATTAGGAGATTCCCTCCAAATTACGGTTCGTCAAGAAGTTCCCGTGGGATCAAATCAACAAATGGCAATGTCTCATCAAAGACATGGAATAAGACAATATCACAAAAATGATGATATAAGGGATGCGATTTGTTATGAATAAATCAATGTCATCAATGCCGTTGTTTCTGATCCACTAGATGAGGCTCACTCAGGGGATTCAGATGAAGAGGTTCATACTCAAGAAGATGTACGCACAGACACAAATGAAGAAGGTGTGCGTACAAAAAATCAAAGGATTACTCAGAACCTACGTAATCCTTCAAGTAACCCACTTCCCCCTCTCCAAAAGGGATCAAACAAGGGGAATGGAAAGAATCATGTTATATATCCTTCCTATAGGGAAGGCCAATGGATTTCACTAGAGAAAAGGTTTGCACAATAGGAGGAAGAGATGAAGGAATTGAGGAGGTTGAATGCATAACAACTTCAGGGAAGTCTTCTTCCTAAACGTGTTGGAGTCAGTCAGTCAAGGGAATTTGTTGCAACTACTGAGATGGATCAGGAATATCCTCCTCTATCAGTACACCCTCACAGGTCTAATCCTACGGGTCAAGTGCAACAACAGTTGGCAGTGCTACCATCAGTTGTAGCACCAGCTTCCATACCTGTTCAAACTCCAGTCATTGAAACTTCCCAAGTCCAAGTTCAACTTGATGTTTCTTAAAAGTTAATAACTACCATTGAGTCATTAACAGCTTGGTTAGAAAATATATAAGGGAACCGTGCACATTTTCAACCATAAAAGAGAGCTTACCCTAAATGGGTAGATTCATTCTCTCCCCCATCAAGTTTTGGGAACCCTATATTCCTAATTTTCAATGGATCAGGTGATCCTGAACAACATTTGATGCATTATGTGTCTTGTTGCGATCCTATGATGGGAACTCCAGAGTAGCAAGAGGCAGTAAAACTCATATGCTTCGTGCAAACCTTGCAAGGACCAGAATTTTTCTGGTATACAAGCTTGCAATCCTAGTCAATTACCGAATGGGAAGATCTCCGTCAATGATTTCTTCTTCAATTCAGCTCAACTTTTCCAAATACAATAGTTTTTGATATTACAAACAGTAAGAAAAGGGAGAATGAAAGGGTCTCGGATTTCATTGCTCGCTAGAAAGGATTAACATATTCCCTGAGCTTAGCACTCCCTCAAGAGGAACTGTTGCCAATCTATGTAGAAAATCTGCGTGACGCATTATGTACGCCACTGATCCCTGTGAAATACGCAGGAGGGTTTCGAGACATTACTTCAATCGCTCAACAGATTGAAGATTCTCTTATACAGACTAAGGCTAAATCTCGTGTAATTCCATCAGCTCCAGGAAGGAGAATGGGTAAAGTAGAAACTGCAACAGTTATGCTTAAATAAGCACCTATACCTGCTTCTACCTCAAAACCATCATCTTCTCGAAGGGCTCCACCTCTTGAGCATCAACAAAAAAGGCCGTTTTGTCAATATTATCAAAGATATCAAATACAAAAATAGTTCGATGAGTTGAAGAGCAATGTTTACTCTTTCCGAAATGAAAAAGTTCCTGGCTACTTCATTTTAGCCCTGGAGAATAATCTGGTTCAATTGCCAAGGCCCAAGAGGCCAAATAAAGAAAGAGGTGAAGACCATCCCAATTATTGCCCCTTTCATCAGATGTTGGGGCATACCATCCAGGAGTGTTTTGTTTTCAAAGACCTCCTGCAAAATATGGTCGACTCGGGACAAGTCAAACTGAAAGGTTCTTCATCTCAGGTAGCATGTGTTACTGCTACAGTTCTATAGGAGGAAGGCGAGTGGCAAGAAGTCAAAAGAAAACATGCACAGAAATATGATGATTGGATTGTCAGAAAGACGATCAACCGAACTAATGCTATTTTGAGAACACAATTGAAGAAACCAATTGTGCCTTCTTCCATGAATGCTGCAACAAAATCCTCTTCATAAGGAATATCCTCAAAAGGGCGGCATAATTCCAAAAAAGAGGAACAATCAGAAGAAGATGAGTATGTGTCAATACCTAAGCTGTATTTGACTCTGGAAGATTTCATTCCATCTACTTCGAATCCATGGGCACCGCCCCACCAAACAGCACAGCCTAAACAGTTTAATCAGGCAGAGTCTTCATCGGATGAAGAGTTGATCTTCAGTTCTGTTAATATGATTCAATTAATAGATCCATATGCTAGTCACAGTTTCGATTTTGATGATCCTGAATTCCTTGTATCAAATAAGGGAATCCGAGGAAGTTCCATAGGCTCAAGATACAGGGGGAGATGTTGATCTTTCAGAGGCCACTATTCCAATTCTACTCCTTCTATAACTATGTACGCAGCAGAAACTCGTGGCAGAGCCCTTCAGCGAGCTCAATAAGAACAAGCAAGTTCTTCTACCAATAGAAAATTCAGTCTTGTCATAGTTATTCTGAAGGATCGGTTGGAGGTTCCACCTTCATCCTCTCATCAAATAAATGGATCTAATCGGTCTAATATTCCAAAACCAAGAATATTGCCAACTCCTATCCCGATACAAGAGGCATCAAATTTCAAAACATCAACTTCCAAGGCACCTGATAAACCACATGTTCCTGTTGGAAAGCGCAGACCTCTGGATCAAAAGTATGATGTATTGAAACACTTGGCCTATGTACCAGCCAAGTTATCAATTTTGGATTCTTTGAATCTGTCAAAGGATATTTATGAGGCACTAATCGAGGCTTTGTCAAGTCCTCAAGAGTTTGAAACTGAAATTGCTACAGGTGAAGTCTATCATATAGAGAATAATCCTATGGAATTCCATGTAGTGATATCTTTCCCTGATGAAGATGAAGATGATGTCGTGCATGTACATATTAGACCTTTGTATTTATCTGGCAAGGTCAATGGAGTAGATGTCCGAAGAGCTTTCATTGATAATGGTTCAGGAGTCAACCTCATGACCATTCATACACTTTGGCGATTGGGCCTCACGGAATCTAATTTATCTCCTTCTAGCATGATGTTACAAGGATATGATAAAAATGAACAAGAACCACTGGGTTAAGTTACACTCAGAACTTAGTTTGGAGATCTTGTATCCAATTCAGATTTCATGGTTATTGATCAAGACTCAACCTTCAACATCTTGCTTGGAAGACCCTGGCTACATACACATGTGGATATCCCTTCATCATACCATCAATGTCTCAAGTATTGTTTCGATGGTCAAGTTGGGAAATTTTATAGTGATAAGGCCCCGTTCAAGACATGTGAGTCTCAATACATTGAGGCAGAATTCTATCACATAAAGGAAAGGGAGAAATCCATAGCAAAGGAGATTACCAAAGTTAATGCTCCATATGGTTTGGAGAAGATTCCAGTAAATCCATTTACACATGTGAGTATAGATTATGTGTTTCATATTAGTAAAATTGACAAGATAGACCCAAATCAAAATAATATTTTGAAAATATCCATAATGTCAATTACGGCAATCGAGCCAGACAACATGGGGGAAATTGGTAACCCACCAAGCAGTGATGATAACCCAAATGGTGACGTCATCATTTCATCTGCTGGAATCCAACAAGTCTATACTTCGCTAATCAGGCCAGAAGAAGTTATAGAAACATCGGAGGTGAATAGTGATGTCGATTCTCAATCCATCATCTCCTCTTTATTACCCATAGAAGACCCTTCATCATCAATTGGGTCAGAAATGGATGCTTCTTCTTTAAGATGTTCAAATTTTAACATCTCTTCTAATCATGGAAATTTTTCTTCATCATCTACTATTCAAGTAGAAGTAGAAGAAATAACACATGATGAAGAAGAAGAGGAAGATCTCATAGATGCCCCTCTATCATTTGAAGAGGGAATCTCTACCACCGTGGATGAACTCAGAGAAATAAATCTGGGTACAAAAGAAGATCCACGCCCCGGTTTAATCAGAGCGGCCATGACTCTTGAAGAACAAGAGATGTATATTTCCTTTTTAAAGAAAAATCGAGACATTTTTGCTTCGAACTACACAGAGATGCCCGGGCTTGATCCTGATGTTTCTAATCATTATTTGGGTTAACCAAAAGAAAATCAAGGATTTAAGCAAGCCGCGGGAAGAACATACCCATCTTATGCTTCCATAATTGAAGCTGAAGTGGATAAGCTTATCAAAGATAACTTCATCAGAGAAGTTCAATATCCCAAGTGGTTGGATAATATTGTTCCCATGAAGAAGAAGAATGGAAAAATTAGAGTTTTCATCGATTTCAGAGATCATAATCAGTATTATACTAAGGATGATTTCCCAGTTCCGATTACCGAACTCTTTATTGATGCAACAGCTGGCTATGAAGCACTTTCTTTCTTGGATAGATATTCTGGATATAATCAAATCTGAATGGATCAATAAGTTGAGGAATCCACATCCTTAAGATCCCCTCAGGGTGTGTTTTGCTACCGGGTAATGCCCTTTGGCTTAAAGATTGCAGGCGCAACATATCAGTGTGCCATGCATCGTATCTTCAAACCCTTTTTAGGGATGTTTTTTGAATGTTATATGGATGATTTGGTGGTTAAATCCAAACAACGTTCTAATCACTTGGCTGATTTGTAATTCATACTCTGCAAGCTTCAGTAAAATAGTTTGAAGATGAACCCCTTAAAATGTGATTTAGGATTAACCTCAGGAAAATTTCTCGGCTTTATCGTACGCCATCATGGTATTGATGTCGATCCTGAGAAGACCGAGTCAATCCTTGGTATGTCACCTCCTTGAAATTTGAAATAATTGAGAGGACTTCAAGGACACTTAGCCTATATTCAGCGTTTTATCACCAATTTGGCATGAAAAAGTTTACCCTTCACCTAATTGATGAAGAAGGGAGTCCCTTACGAGTGGACTAAAAAATGTCAAGAAGCATTCGATATTATCAATAAGTATCTCTTGAGTCCACCGGTACTTATGCCACCTTTTGAAGGAATACCACTTATCCTCTATGTGACATCTTTAGAGTGATCATTGGGTGCCTTTCTTGCTCAGAAGAATGATGCTGGGAATGAAAACAACCTCTACTACCTCAGTCGGACTATTCTTGAAGCATAAACCCGGTATTCAAGTATTGAGAAGTGCTGCCTGGCATTAATCTTTGCTGTTCAGAAGTTGATACACTACTTTCTACATCACGAGGTCCAATTGGTATCTCGCAATAACCCGATCAAATTCATCCTTAGTCATCCAATGCTTACAGGACGTCTAGAAAGATGGGTAGTTATTTTACAACAATTCGACATTCAGTATGTGTCTCAAAAGGAAATAAAGGGCCAACCTCTGGCTGATTTTCTGGCTGAACACCCTTCAATGGAAGACACATCATTAGATATTGAACTCCCTGATGAGGAAGTCTTCTCTATTCAAGAAAGTCCTCAGGCATGGGAAATGTATTTTGATGGTTCTTCCAGAAGTCCAACAGGGAGGAAAATGGAAAACCCTAAATTCAACATAATTGGCTTAGGAATTGTGCTCATTTAATCGGAAAAGGCAGTGTTACCTTATTCCTTCTTATTGTGGGAAGGTGGTACCAATAATGAAACAGAATACCAAGCTCTCATCGTAGGATTGGAATTGGCGCTTCAAGCACAAGTGAATCACTTAAAGGTGAAAGGTGATTTAGACCTGGTAATCAAACAAGTCAACGGGGATTATGCCATCAGAAAAGAAGAATTATTCCCTTTGTATCATTATGTCAGAGATTTAATGGTGGAATTCCCTTCAGAACCGACATTTTATTATGTCCCAAGATCACAAAATGCTCATGCTGATGCACTGGCTAATATAGCCACAGCTCTGGCAGATCCAAATCGGGACGAGACAACCATAATTATTGCCCACCGTCGTGCAATTTCACCTTATGTTAGAATCAGAACAGAGGAAATTAATGAAATTAGTCCCATTCATGAACCGTATGGTCATACTATAGGATGGATGTCACCTATCAGGGAATACCTTCAAAATGTAACACTTCCACCTGATAGAGCCGGGAAAGAACAAATTCGGAGACGTGTGGTCAATTTTACTCGTTATGATAACCCAGATCACCTAGAGAAAATTCTCTACAAACATGGTTTTGATGGAATTCTCTTCAGATGCATTAATGGTGAAGAGACAATGGCTGTCATGAAAGAAGTGCATGCTGGAGTCTGTGCTGCCCACCAGTCGGGACATAGACTATCTGATCAGCTTCGAAGGCTTGGATACTTTTGGCCTTCAATGATACAAGATTGGGTTGATTTCACAAATAAATGTCATTCAATCCGTGAACATGCCAATTTCATTCATCAACCTCCATATTTTCTTCATACAGCTAGATAGTCATGGCCATTTGCCACATGGGGAATGGATGTGGTGGGACCTTACAATTCAGCTACAACCATGCAGTTTAAGTATATTCTTACTGCTAATGATTTCTTTTCCAAATGGGCAGAGGCAATACCTCTTAAGGAAGCCAGTTCTAAATTCATTGTCAGTTTCATCAAGTCTAACATCATTACCAGATTTGGTGTCCCTCATACCATATTGACAGACAGTGGCACCAACTTCTGTTAATCCAAGGTGAAGAAGTTGTATCAAGGATAAAACATCAAATCCAACCATTCATCTCTGTATCATGCAGTGGCCAATGGCCAGATAGAAGCCTTCAATAAGATTCTTTCAAATATACTGCAAAAGATGGTGGATAAAGATAATAAATCATGGCCTGATAAAATCTTTCATCCTTTATGGGCTTATCTGACCACCACTCGCATTGCAATGCGGTCAACTCCATATTCACTAGTATATGGAAAAGAATACATCTTTCCCATTGAAGTTTAATTACCCTCACTCAGAGTAGCCATTTGTGATCAGTCATCTACATATGAGCAATCTCAAAAGCGATTGAATGAATTGGAACAGTTAAATGAGAAAAGATTGTGCACTTTGCACCACTTGGAAGTCTATCAGAATCGAATATCATGAGCTTTCAACAAAAAAGTTCGTCTTCATTCATTCACTCAAGGAGAATTGGTATTAGTTCTCAGAACTCCAATGATACCAGGAAAGAAGCCTCCCAAACATGAACCAAAGTGGGAAGGACCTTAATCAATACATAAGGTCTACACCAATGGAGCTTACTCATTTATCTCGATGGATGGAGAACTCATCACCACTCCAACCAATGCCAGATTTATGAAGAAGTATTTTATATAAACACAAAATATATCATAATTGGTCCGGTATGACATTAAACTGCACCATGGTCCAATATGACCTTAAACTACACCATGGTCCGGTATGACCTTAAACAGCACCATGGTCCGGTATGACCTTAAACTGCACCATGGTCTGGTATGACCTTAAACTGCACCACGGTCCGGTATGACCTTAAACTGCACCTTGGTCCGGTATGACCTTAAACTGCACCATGGTCTGGTATGACCTTAAACTGCACCACCGTCCAGCAAGACATTAAACTGCATAACCAATGGTCCATGCATATGACCTTAAACTATTCTCATTTTTCATCCAACATGAAATTAAACAATGTCCCCCTTCATCATCCTTGTTATATGACGTTAAACTATATAGAATCCCCTTATGTCTAGAAAGATGTTAAACTACATAATCAATGGTCCATGCATATGACCTTAAACTATTCGCACTTACGCCCAACATGACGCTAAACTATATCGTCCCTTTTTCGTCCAACATGACGTTAAACTATGAAAAAAATCCCTAATACGTTCAACGTGACATTAAATGGTGTACTCTTTTGTCCTCATTGCATGACATTAATCTACACAGCACACTTTTTGTCCAACATGACATTAAATTATTTTATCCCCATCGTCCTAACTACATGACGCTAAATTGTACCGAAAGTCCATTAAAATGTCCTACATGAAATTAAACTGTACTTTGTCCCTACTACATGACATTAAACTGTGAAGCACCAATAGTCCTAACTGAAAGACTTTAAACTACATAATACCTTTTTATGTCCTACGTGACATTAAACTGTGCATTGTTAGGGTTGTTTCTACCTCTTGTTTCACACACCGAGTATGACTCACGTGAGCTTAGTGAAAATTTAAACCATAACACTCTCTCTAAGCTAATAACTGTGTATAATTCCCAACACTTTTTTTTAAGTTGTTGTCCACAAGGAAAACTTGATCACTAAATCATTCTTTAATTTAACTACACGGACTTTGATCCTAGCCTTCCAAGATGGGTATGTAGGCAACCTCCCAAGGTTCAAGCCCAAAACCAATCTCTTCACATCGGTTCACCTCCATCTCATATGATGTTGATTTGTGAAACCGCCCCCAGAATCAATATATTTACAATGGTTCACTTTCGTCCTTGTTATATGACGTTAAACTGTACAATATTTTTGTCCAGTATGACAATAAACTACAATATTCTTTGATAACCTCACCTGAGAGCGAATCATTATTTACATTTATTTTCAATCATGTTATATTCCAAAGACTATGTGCATACATGGGAGCGCCCGAACCTTTTATCTTGGGTTAAACCATCATTTCACTAAAGTCTCCTTTCACCCTTCAGATGTACGAACCTATTTTGTACAGAGGGTAGTTCTAGAACTACGTGGGCTTGATCCCCATCCTTATGGGATACATAGGAACATTCGAGTGTCCCTCGAATCCATCCCCATGTCTTTTGGACTAACCCCAAATTCCACTTTCAGTCCCTTGGCTGAAAAGTCCCCATGAAAACACACACTGTGTATTTCTTATAATGGTCCAAGCTCTATGACCCTAAACTAAGATCTCCAATCCTTTTGTCCCACACGATGTTAAACTGTAGTTCAAGATCTATGTATGGATTGATTCTCATCATTATGGGATACGTAGTGAAGTCCACCATTTCCATTCAGGACCCAGTCACAACATGATTATGGTTAGCATTGATCTGTGTATCTCTTCATACATTGGAAAATACCCATATTTATGTGTCATAATCCTAACCTTAAATATTTTCAGATATTCATAACCCTTTTATTGACTTCTAGTCACAAATATGTCAAACTTCTGAGAGATCTTTTGCCTGACTATGCAGTATGTGCCTTTAGGAGGCCTTGCATAAACAGTTTCCATAACAGATTTTTCAGCCAAAAGATACTATTATTTGGCTATGTAGCCAATGCCCTTAGGTGGCCCTGCATAATTCAACCCCCTAACGGGTTTGTCGGATACTGGTAACTTCATTCTTGGGACGAAATCATCTTTTGTCCTTATTTGTCTTAAATGATAATATGCAGGGATCCGCAAAAATTTCCATCCTTAACATATTTGTCCCATATCCTTTTCATGATCTGAAAGTATTCAAGTCTATGGTTTATATTCTCTTTCCCTACATTTGGTTCAGACCTTCGTAGGAGTGATAACCATCCAGTTCTTCGATAATCTTGTTTGGACAGATCTTCTCCATATTCAAGTACCTTTTTCCATACAGAAAACTCTATACTTTGGAAAATTTGAATCTCCATAAACTTTCACTGGCTTTTTAGCACTAGGAAAGTAAATTTCTGAGAGTTCTTTTTCCCGACTATGCAGCATGTGCCCTTAGGTGGTCTTGCATAAGTAGTCTATATAACGGACCTGTCAGCCAAAAGATACTATTTATTTGACTATGCAGCCAATTCCCTTAGGTGGCCTTGCATAATTCAACCCCCTAACGGGTTTGTTAAAAAATGGTAACATCATTCTTGGGAACTACTTCTTCTAATGTCTTTTAGCTCTTTTTCATATCATTCCTCAGATTCAAATATTCTTAAGTCATAGTTTACATATTTTCCCTCATACTTGAGTATGGTAATATGTTCTCAGATAAATTTTCGAGGAATTGAGCCAATTTTAATCTATTCGGTCAAAGCTATTTCGACCTTAAACATTAGCCTTTTTATGTCCAACATGCATGACATTAAACTGCCATATTTCTTGTTTTTCTTTTCACCTTAGAGTCAAATCCTCTTTTCTCTCCAGATCCAACATTGAGGGGGGACTTTTGTTGATTCTCCATTCTGTCACAGAGTCTAACGACTGAAAATGGGAAATAACTTAGCACAAATTGATTTATCCTTTGAAGAAAACCTCAAAAATCGACAAAGGAATGAACAAGGCTTCAAAAGCACAAGGGTGCGAAAGTTCCCTCATTGTCATACAAGTATACTTGCACGCTACCTAAAGGTCATGCAAGTGACTTGCGCACCCTAAATGATAACTTCCTGGGGTCTTCTCCAGCCTATAAATAGCCCCGATGGGCCCCCCATTTCAGGAGGAATTTTTCCACAATTCACATATAGAGCTATGAACACCCAAGTCTATTCTTTAGGTCTTACGAACACTTCTAAGGAAATTATTTACCTAGAATGGAAGGTCTAAACAAGTGGAGTATGGTCTAAGTGTTAGAATTCACTAACACTTGCGTGCCTAAGGTGTTTTACCCTTCAGGTAAATGAACATACTTGCGCGCCGCCCTACTTCTTCACTAAAACTTGCGCACCTCTTTTCTGGAAGTACCTCAGGATAATTCTAAAGGCTTTGGTCAAAGATTGCTGAAGTGTTACCCTACTGGTTAACAATCACGCAAGTACCCATGTGTCGCGCAGGTATAATTTCACGACCAGGGCTTATGCGCCCACGCAGTACCTACGCGCCTTCCAGGACTTGCATGCCCCTGCCTTTTTGGGTGCCCTTCTTTCCCATTTAAACCCTCTTATACTATTCCTCCTCTTCTATTCAAGATTCAGTCTTCAATATATTTTTCAAATCCATTTATTGCATGTTTTCTTGATTAAATTCTTTATATGAAAGGAATTATGTGGACTATCTTTCAAAACCTAGTGATTTACATATCTTTATGTCACTAAAGATTGAGATTTCATTCATTAACCCTAATCCTTTAAGATTATAGAACCCCTTAATTTGGGCCTCCTTTTAAGGAATAATCCCCAGTTATAATTCCCAAATATGGTCGTCCTCCTTAGGAGTATTCCCCAAGTCCGCTTTAACCTGGGCTTCCTTTTAAAAAGTAAGCCCCAGTCTCAAAGTTCACAAATATGGGAATCCTCCATAGGAGTAATCCCCAAGTACCCAAATATGGGAATCCTCCTTAGGAATAAGCCCCAATTTTAAAATTCCCAAATATGGGCATCCTCCTTAGGACTAAGTCCCAACCATAATTCACTTAACATGGGCCTCCTTTTTTGGAGAAAGTCCGAAGTCCTTATTAACCTGGGCCTCCTTTTTAGGAATAAGCCCCAGTTTCAAATATGGGAATCCTCCTTAAGAGTAATCCCCAAGTCCCTTAATTTTCTCTTAACCAGTCTTAATTTCCTTTTGATTTTCCCTTCCTTCTCAAGAGTAAAACCCAATCATAAGTCCCCTCCTAATTTGGGACTCCTTTTCAGGAGTAAGCCCCAAGTTAACGTATCCAAATCTCCATAAAGTACATATACCTTGATGGAACCTATTCCTAGATTTCTTCCCTGAAGTAAATCTTAATCTTTATCTGTTTGGGAAGTCATACATACATATGCCCCAAATCATTTCTTATGATTGCATTTTTCATGGCGAATTGTCTGGTTTTTACCAATACCTCTTGTTTCTTATACCGGGCATGACTCACATGAGCTTAGAGTGTAAAATAAATCATGAAATCTTTCTTTGAGCCATCAATTATGCATAAACTGTTGGGACTAAGATTAATGGAGAAGGAAGTTTGAAGAGTTAGCCTTTGCAGAGTGTTGTATTTTTTTTTTCAAAGAAGATAGATTAATTCACTTTGTAGAAGGATTAGAAATCAGACGATGCTTTGTTGGTATGTATTTCACACATATCATGAGTTAGGAGAACTTGTGATGCAAGCCTTACGAAGGAAAGGGGGAGAAATGATGATGTCGGTCATATAATGTTTTGATTGGAAGGAATGATGCTGCTGGGAGATAGGGAAGTTTCAGTTCCCATTACAACTCTGACGGTGCTAAAGCTGATCTATCAAAGGATATATATCATGATAGTGGGATTCATGATAAGAGCAGAAGAATGATTATGGGAAGCAGTAAAGAGATAAAATGACAAAGTAATAGACAATTTGGGGACGGCAGAAAAGCATAGTTTAAGGTGGCGCCGTTTTCCAGTGTTTGCCAAATTTTAGGGCCGGAAAATTAGAAGATGAAGAAATGTGCTTTGCAATGGATGATGCACGCAAGATTGAAGATGGTTTATATTTTTACGTGCAAGGAGTTATTCAAGGTCAGAACATTGAAAAATGGAAAAGGAATGGAGTGCGCGGAAATTAGGCAGGTTGCACGAAAAAATAAAGTGTTGCGCGAAATAAGCAACGGGTTGCGCGAAAAATTGGATTATTGCGCGAAATATTTACGGGATGCGCGAAATATCAGCGGGATGCGCGAAGAAGAAAGTTGTGCGCGTTATATCAGCAGGTTGTGCGAAAAATGAAGTTTGGAGAAATACTGGCATGGTGCACGAAATATAGGAATGAAGTTTTAGCGAAAAATGTGTTTCGAGATCAGAAACTCGAAAATTGGAAAAGGCATAAAATGCGTGAAAGATTGGAGCAGTGCACGAAATATGATGTCGCAAGAAAGATTGGGTTTGCGCGCAATATTGAATACGGTGTGGAATTTTGCGCGCAATTGGTGCTTCATGCTTAGAAGGATGAAAAATGGCAAAGGCATGAGGTGCGCGAAATATTGAAGCATGGAGAAAAATATAAAGTTGCATAAAAGAGTTTTTACGCGCATGGAGGAGGTTTTACGCGCGGATTAGTGTTTTTCGCGCGGGGTAAAAAATGCCTATAAATATGAGGGTAACCCTTGTCAATTGTTAATGCTCGACACTTAGAAGAAATCCCGAGCTCTGGTGCGCATAAATTATACGCTAAGTGAGTTACGCGAAAAGAAAGAAGTTTTTATGAAAAGAGGATAGCTGCACGAAAAATTGAGAAGTTGTGCGAAAAGAGAAAAAGTTGCACGCAAAAGGAAAGTTGTACGAAAATGTTTTTCGCGCCAAAGGGGTTTTTTACGCACAAGCCATTTGAATTGCGTGCAAGGTACCCTAAAGGCTGTGCGAAATATTTGGGGTCTTCGCACGTATTCAGTAGTGCATTAGGGAGTTCTTACCGGCTTCTGGGTAAGAAAGTGAAGATTTGTACTTCAGAGAATACATCTGTTCAATTGTAAAGAAGCACTGAAACATTGTGTTACCCTATTTGTGCTAAGAGGGAGCACACACACTATTGGATTGTTTTCAAAGTGCTGCACGAGTGTAAGGGTATATATTACTCATTGTATTCCACATCAAAGGATTGTTTTCTAGAGGATTGTGTGGTACTGGATTGTTTCCGTACCATACCAAGGACGCAACTACTCTTGTTGAGTAGTGAACCTTGTAAATCTGGTGTTCCTGTGGTTGTGTGTGTTTAGCAGGGAAGAAACTCTTTAATAGGTGGCGAAGGTTGTTTCAAAAAGGGTAAACTTAAAAAGAAAAGTTATCACTGATTCACCCCCTCCCCCTCTCAGTGATACTTGGATCCGGACTGGGAACTTCATAAACACCATATTCCCTTACTCGAACTACGTGGGTTCTGATTCCTTTTCCTAATCAAAGTATACGTAGGTAGCTCATCTGCGGGTACGATCCCAACTATAAAATAATCCATGTCCTTCTGAATGACAATAAACATCAAGTGACCCACTGAGTGGCTTTAAAACCAGTATGGTCATCATAATGACCAAGAGACTTTTATGTGTTAAAGGATACCATTGACAAAGAATCTCTAAAAAATACAGATGATTCTCTATCGATGAAGAACCTTGAATACATATAAAATATTCTCTAAATTTCTTACATATCAATCATTGATTGTCAGATATAAAGGAAAGATCATTTTATACTGGATAAAGTAATAATGATTCACGAACATAACTTAAATCTATAAAGAGAGTCCCAGAGTAGACAATAATTCCCCTCAAAAGGTGTGATAAGTCCGACCTCCCATCCTCTCGACCAATGAAAATTTCTAAGACTCACTAGTCCACAACTAATGAGCGCCTAACTTTTGGAAAGTAGGTTCAAATGGATATGGAATCATTGGATGTTTCCAGTTCTACGAACAAACCCGTTATAAACCGTTTGGAATTTTTGAATCTTAAATCAATGAGATCATCCCCAATTCGAGAGGGAAAGAAGAAGGAATTGGATGTGATTTCTAATCAACTGAATTAAAGTTGAAATTTTATTGTTGAATTCAATTTTGTTCATAGGCATGAAGATAATATTAGATATTATTTTAACATGAATGATTCTAATGAATTCCATTCAATTATATATTCTTATACATCAATTAATTATTCACTCTTATTATGAATTTACTTAGGGAATGCTCAATGTAAATTGAAATAAGATATATATGATTGATAAGTTCATCTTTCATGTGGATGACTGTGGTCAAGGTATTGAAATTGGTTCCATCACACTTTCAAGATTCAAGTCTGGTCATAATCCATTAATTTTATATTTCTAGGTGAATAAAATGAGATCCTATTTGTTCCCCTTTTTGTGTGATAATTCTGAAATTAATATTTTCTATGTTTGGAAATTGTGATTGATTGATGAAAAACCAAGTGTTTTGATGGGAGACATCAGGTCTTTGTTATGATGTTTATGAAGGCCAATTATTATTAATATGATGGGAAAAATCGTCTTTCTCTGAATTATATATTGATATCATTTGTACTCAAGATAATTATTTTCTAATTAAAATTTAAGTAATTAAATAAATGATGAACTATACTAGAGATAAATTTATATTTACTCAAAATTTTATGGAATCTCATTACTCGTGTAATGATTAAAAATTAAATACTTCAATATTAAGTTGTTAAAATGTAGTGATTGGAACACTGTTTTTTATAATTTCATCAAAAGGATTAAAAAATTATTATGTTTAATATGTTAAAACTATGTCAATGATTACCTATTTACTTATAAAAAATACATTTATAATGTTTTTTTTGAGTATATTAACACACTATATAATGACGGAAGTGAGTAAAACAGTTCATAACTAATTGATGATATTTATGTCTGTATCGATGACCATCACATTGGTCTATTGAATATGCTTCTCTAGGAAGATGTTAAAAAAATAATTTAATTTCTCACATAATATATACATTTCTATTATCCCTGATGAATTTTAAAAAAAAAATTCAAAATCTATTAGGATATCCATCATGATGACATAGAGGAGGATATGAATGAATTCATATACTCTGCATCAATTTCATATGGGGTTAATTATCAATTTATTACTATACAATACAATTTGGGGAACACAATTGATATTAAATAATTTAAAAAAATTCAACTAGGAGGAACATCCAAAATTTCATATTCCCTTTCTCATAATGTACCAGTTCCTTAAACAAAACGTAATGTTTGAGAACTTTTCCTTAGTTTTTGACATCTCAAATGCCATTGATATGATTAAATGGACCTATATTTTGAATTTTCTCATGGGGAATGTCTTCTCTAATTTATTAATTAGATTGGTATGTTCCATCCTCATGAATGAAAATTACATTTAACAATTTAACTCTATGAGTACTTTTTGGGTGATCCAGAGGAGATAGACATGGTGATCTTCTATCATGACTACTTTTCAGTTTTTCAGAAATACATGATTTTATCTATTATTAATATTACCCTATATGGTCATATCATACCAATGATGGTTGGGAGGAATTTTATTTTACCCAAACATATTTTTTCTATCGATGATGTCCTTATTTTGAAGAGGAATAATATAATACCTTTAAATCTATTAAATCTATTTTTAACCATTATTAATATTATGATGAAGAGGGTTTCTATAATTTTTTTGGTTTGGTGATGAACATGGTGAATATGAAGTGGGATTTTTATCCTTATATATTTTGTTGTTAATACATAAAACATTATGCAACCATAAGAAGATTTTTTATATCTAATGATTTATTTTATTTTCATAAATTTAAAAAAATTTATAGTAGTAAAGTGTACACATTTTTTTACAATAATTAATGATAGTGAATATTTATTAGAGTCCCCACATGAATAACTGATAACTGATGACATTAGAAAATTATAACTGGCCACATTAATGAATGAGAACTGACCACATGAAGAAATGACCGCCAACCATAGGAAGAAATGTGAAACTACATCAATAAGAAATGAAAATTGACTACATGAAGTAAAGTGAGCCTATATCATGAATGAATGTGATCCAACCATGTAAATTAATGTGAACTGAATTATTGAAGGAATATAAACTTTCTATGTCAAGGATTTAAAACCTATCACATGAAGGCTTTCTAATATATTGCATGGTAGGCCATGTCATTGTTGACACCCAGGGTAATTATCATCATAATTCTTGCTATAAAATAGAAAAGGCAAGTGGTAATGAAAAAACTGATTTGACTATGGATAATCTAAACTATATTATTCCATGCAAGGATCATGTGATAATCTTCAGTGAATAAACATCATAGTTATATTGTGATTGAAGAGTGGATATTGAATACAAATGATTAAGGTGTCAACATAAGCCTTTGGAATAAAATATTAAGACATTAAACCTGGTCATATGACTCTGATGGTGATAGTATGTATTCATGTTTAGATGAATTAATAAACACATGACTTCAATAAGGTGTAAAAATGAAATATTCATAATCATAATAATTCATAAGAGATTAAGTTTAAAAATGAATAAAAATGTGAAAGTCTTGAGTGTAACCCTTTTACTGTGTGTATTAATTTTGTATAAGCCTTCAACACATGGGGATTTTGAGATGTCCATTAGTTCAAAGGATGTTATAAAATGAATTCTATGAAAAACGGAGAATAATTAATGTGGTGAAAAAGAAGTCATATTTTGTGGAATCAATTAAATGTAAATGTTCATGTTATTTCAATATATCATCGAGTGAAAAGAGGAATGAATAACCAAGTATTCAAGGAATGGTCAAACATATTTGAAACTAGAAATCAATGATCATGGATGTTCATAAATAAATAGGTTTCTATAGAATTTTTTGATACCTATTAATTGAAATAAAATTATTGTATCTCAAAATGGTTGGTTCACATGATATTGTAAATATCAATGCGATGAAAGAAGATTAGGTCACAAACACTTCATATTATATATATATATATATATAATGAATATCGAGATGATGCGTAGGTGAGATTTGAGAATGGTAAAAATAAAAATAAGAGGTTACATTTTACAGTTATGAAATAAATTGAAGAAGAAGGACAAGAAGTTACTTATCAAAGAACAAGAATGAAGAATTAATTAAAAACAATAATAACATATTGAATTATATTGGTGATGGTTTGTTCTAGTTTTCAAATATATTTTATTTCCATATCAACTATGTGAGGAGAAAATGAACCCTTAAATTACTATAGTGAAAATCAAATGATTTTTATAAAAAGTTTATTATAAAACAACTTGATTTTTTCTACTGGAATGTGGGGTATTTTATTATTTCCTGATCATGATAAGGACTATATTCTCTTACTATGTAATGAACCATGTAAAATCATGTGTTCCTATGGGTGTGCTTGTATGTTGTCTCTAGTAGAGTCATTTCTCTCAAACTAAGTGAAGATGATATTTTTATATAAGAAAACCTAAAATGTGTTTACCATTTATTCACCCTCACCTATTAGTCACATAGATAATTTATGGTACTTACAGTGAGGAATTAATTCGTTAACAAATCAAGAAGAAAGAATGTTTCATTGTTTCAAGAGAGGGGACCTAAAATTCCAATTAAAAACATATCATCCTATATCCTGGGTGAATGGGGGTAATCTTTCCCATTTGGTGATCGGGTTATCCCATTATATTTTGGGAATCTTAAAATATTATATTTGGAGACCATTTTCTTGATGATCAATGATTAAATAGTAAGATGGAATGGAAAATTTTTACCCCAAGAGGGACATATCTTCTTAGCTAACTCTTTAATTTCATAAATGTTTATCTATTTATTATACATATATAAATGAATTATTTGTATCATTAAATGGATTCATATAATGGTTATAATTTTTATGGATTAGATGTGTTCATTAATGTTAATTTATTCATTTTTCTTGTATTTAATGCACCAACCATATTGAGTTGGGATGACGAGAAACTAAGGATCTATAGAAATTCAATGTGTTCCTTATCAATAAGTTCACATGGATTATCATTACATCCAAATATAAGTGCATTTAATTATTTATGTAAAGGTATATTCTAAATAATCAAATTGGGTATCCATTGTATATATCATAAAATGATTGACCTACATTAAAGTCTTTATATTATGAATTTATTAGTTGCTTGAGATAAATGGTCTCCAAGGACCATGTGATCACATGTTATACCACAACCTAGTTTGGAAGACCATTGATGGAATTAGTTTTGATACCCCAACATCAGAAATATATTTCGATTTGTGATTTGAACGCAGATTTTGGTGAGGTTACTGGTTTTTTTTCTTCTAATATTACTATATAGTTTCAAAGATATGATTATATTGAAATGGACATATTGATCTGGATTACAAGAATTATTATGAGTATTATTTATTAGGGGATCAATATATATAAATGGTATAATTATTCATGTTCACTATGATATCTCCCTAAAAATTAAGATGTGGTTCATTGCTTCTTCTAGAATCCTAATATTATGAAAATTATGGAAAATAATATTCTATTGGACGATCAATGCTAGAAAGGTTTCTCTAATTTTCTAAGGATTTCTCCGCAAGTATAAGTGAATATAAAAATAGATACCACCTACTTTTTGAGTTTTTATTTTTTAAGAACCTATGTGAAAATGTGTAGTATTTATTGAATGGTATCTATTTATAGACAATTGTTTTCTTGATCAGATAGTATATATAAATGAATCATCACAAATTGAATTTATTTGAAATATTATTATAGACACTATAGTAGCTATCATTTAATTGATTTGTAATATGGGGAATAGTCTTGTTATAATTACCCACCTCTATTCAAATGAGTGTCATTGTGATTTATAAATAATTAGAGGAATAATTTAACATAAAATATGTATAATGAGAAATGATATTTATGATTTAATTATTTCTCTACATAGTGTTATATGAAGAATAAAAATTCCCCTTTTGAAGAATATTATTTAATGTATTTCACTAATATCAATATATATTAAGGAGAATATTGATGGTGGGATCTCAGGTGGACTAGTACCTTTTGGTTGTAGTGGTGTTTTTCATATCTATTAATGTTTTTAATGTCTATTTTTAGTAGTATATTTGAAACTAAACTACGTATGAGGTAGATAAATGATTTTTGATTCATGAAATTAATTTTTTCCATTTGGATATAATTTTTAATTGGTTAATTTTGATTCGCCTCTAGTAAAGTAGGTTTTGAGTTCTAGATAAAGGAATGTTTCATAGAGATTTCTCTTGATTATGGATGATTTTCTAAATTCATTGGATGAATTGCACTCACATAGCTGTCAAATTAATGGAGATTTATATCAAATGTAAGATAAATTATCAAATAAATATATTATGATGTTTTCTCATTGTGGCCTTTTATAGCACCCTATTTTTCACATTAATATTAGAAATTGATGATTGGGGTGAATAACATACCTTAATTTGTAGGCCTTCTTTATAACTTCAGCTCTTTAATTTTTGTTTAATTAAAATTTAAGGGCCATTTATTCCTAGTGCTTGAAATTTTATGATTATTATTCTTTCATTTAATATCCATGGATAATACATAGCATTATTCATTATTTCCTAGTAAAATGTGGAAACAATATAATGTGGTGGTCTTAGAATATAAATAACTGGAGGTGTACAATGAAATACAAAATGAAACAAGGATTTCATACATAATATTGTGATAATAAATAAACAAAGAAATTCCATAAAATATTGTATAAAGATACAATATCCAACGTAATGAAACAAGATAATCTCATGGATGTTAATAATAAGTATAAAAAGGAAGAATTATTAATATTTGGAAGAATTTGGGGTGCGCCTCTGTAATGTCCCAGATCCGGGTGCCGCCCAAAGGTACCCCAAAACCGGTTGATCACATAACCTCAAGCCCATTTCCCCAAATTCTAGAGGATACCAACTAGCAGTGTGGACCAAGTTGTGATCATGGGAAAAAAATTCCCTCATTGGTAGAGTATACATAGTGGAAAACCAATAGTGAACAATATTTGAAGCAATAATACCAAACAACAGAAGTAAACAGCCGAAGACTTATAGTAATAAAACTACTAGAGAATATATAAATAATGATTTTCACATGTGTCTAGGAAAGAATCCAAACAAGTCATAATGATATAAATACAATGTTGAAACAAAAGTAAAAAAATGTTGAAAACTCCAACAGCATCGCAAGCCTCAGCATAGTCCCATTCTCTCAAACTCTAAGAGCAATCAAGTGCCTGATGAAGAAGGGTGCTTTTTATTATCTATACCTACAACCATATAATTTGTTTGGGTCCACAAACATGACCCGAATAGGGTGTTAGACAAATCCCAATAGGTAACCACCAAAATATCTAATGAAAATTGTTAGTGAATGTATATACCATGTAATATTATGTAATGAAGAAAAAACTAATAAGTACTCAATAGTAAAAAATCATAGAGTTTTTAGTTACATTTATTATTCATCTTTTGAACCATTTAATCTTGATATCTATCCTATGATTTCTGTCCCCCTGTGTAATAGTAATAGAAAATATGTCTCAAAGAACCATCTAAACAATCCAGAAAGGCCATGTCCATGCTTGTTCTTTGTCTTGGAAGACTCATCACAATCATTCAATCATTAATAAGCAACCCTTTGGTAATGTTCTCACTATCTAACCCATGTGGTATAACATCTCATCAATTCAATAAATAATGAACCTATTTGAAATCTCTCACTGTCTAACCCCATTAGTCCCACATAGCACTAATCATTTACAAACAACCACCTGGGTAGCTCTCATGGTCAATACCCCCTTGGTCTACATAGAATCAATAAACTATAATGACCACATATAATCTCTCATTGTCAATTCCCGAGGGTCCAAAATTCATTGAATAATGACCCTCTAGGTATCTCTCATGGTCTACCCCCTATAGTCTAACATAACAAGAATTCATACAAAAATGACCCGACCTCAAGAGTCTCTCATAGTCAAATTCCCCTTATTCAATCTTTCCCAGAGGGTTTCTTATGAAGGATTTAATGATTGTGACCCGTCTCCCAAGCCAATGCACAATAATGAAATAAGTCTTTCAAGATAGTTTAGATGGTCCTCTAAAACACATTTTTTATACTATTACACATGGGTATATAGAGCATATTCTAGATCCTGATATTACGTGATTCAATGAATGAATAATGAATGTAATTGAAAAATTTTGGATTTTTTTCATTTGAGTACATCCTAGTTTATTTCTATATTTATGGATATTACCTCTTATATAAATTCACTGACAAATATGCAAGGTTTTTTTGGGGTTTCCTACTAGGATTTTCCTCACACCCTATTTGGTTCATCCTTTTGGACCAAAACATATTATATGGTTGTGGGTATAGATAAAAGAAAACGCCCTTATTCATCTGGTGCTTGATTACTATAGGAGATGGAGAGCATGAGACCAAGATGATGCTTGCAATGACATTAGAGTTTACTTATTTTCTATACATTGGTTTCAATACTGTATTTCTAGAATTGTGACCTATTTGGATACATTCCTAGTAACACGTGACAAGCATCATTTATATATTCTCTAGTTGTTTTATTACTTTTAGTCTTCCACCATTTACATCTGTTGTATAGTATGATTACTTTCGCTATTTTTTACTATTGGTTTTTTGTTATGTATACTCTACCAATGAGGGTATAGTTTCCCCATTATGACACCTTGGACATCACTTCTAATTAGTACCCTTTATCATTTGGGGGATTGCGGTTGATGTTTTGTGACCAACTATGTTTGGGGAACTGTTAGTCAGTACACATATCCAGGATGTTACAATGTGATATGGGAGAGAGTGTCCATTTGATGTGCCAGTGAGGATTTTTGACCCTTCTGGGGGGGGGGGATATCCCACATCGAAGAAGGAGGAGCATGAAGAACCCCTTTATATGGTGGTGTGGATACCTCCCCAATTTTTAGACCTTATCCTGGGGATGCCTGAGGGCCAGAGCCCAGGGAAAGCAAAACCATATGGGCTAGACCCAAGGAGGAAAATATCATTATTGTGGGCTGGACAGGGATTTTATAGCCTTAGAGGTATAAGTGACCTATGATTCTACATCAAACATGGGGATCAAATTCGAATGGGATTGAATTTCCACAAGCAGTTGGTGATGTAGGCATGACCCATGCAGGCAATGATGCAAGCATGATGTAGGCAGATGACGATGAAGGCACGATACATTCATGACATTTACCTAGACCTTTGGGCTAGATTGTGGGCCTTTAGGCCATGTAATGGTATTCATTCCCACTGTGTCCTGATGCCATGGATTTAATAAATAAGGCTTCATGGGTGGGTTATCCCATGGGGGGGGTTTGACTTGCTTTCAGGCATGTGTGTGTGGTGATTGTCTGTTTAATTTACTTGTAACCCCAAGTACCTAATATAAAATAATGTTGTAAATCATAAACATTCTACCAAAGCCTCATCCATGAAATCATATATAAATTAGCTATAATATACTAAATAATCAAACAAGTTTTCTTGTATGACATAATGATGCATGGAGGGGTTATATAATTTCAGGCCCTATAAGTTACTTAATAAGTAAAATGCATTAATTTTCTAAAATAAATGGATAAAAATAGAATATTTTATAAACATATATCAGTAATAAATAATTCTACATATATAAAAAGAAAATTATATGAATTACTAATATTTCCTTATTTAATAAATGGAATAACTTTCTTGGTGAACACCATTCTACATGGGTTTATAAATATTAAATGTTTACAATGTATAGGATAATGGTTATATGGTCTAGTAAAATAATTAAAAGAAATATTTAGTGGATCTAATATTGAATAATGAACATATAAAATGAATAAAATGAAAATTTTAAGATACATTTGGAGGGTGTTAGAGAACATAATCACAATAATGAAAATGAATGTGAAAACCCCTTATGAGAAAAGTAATATATGAAATATAAATATAAAAGGGTGAATATTATGTAATAAATTCGTCTTAAAATGATGGTAAAATAGGTTGGTATATATTTAATACCTTGAAATAGGTACATAGAATTTAAAATAGATAAACATTACTTGGAATGAATGGGGATTTGGATAGAAACCCTTACCTAGAGTCCCATCTTGTTTCGTATTTTCTTATAACCTCTTAAGTGATGAAATTATATTTATTAATTACATGATTTGTAATTTTTTTTGAAGATAAAATCATTATTTGTATTCATTATAATTTATTTTTTCTTCAATATATCTAATTATTGAATTATTGTATATTGCATCAGTAATGTTGAGGTTTCTTTATTATAGTTCAAAAACTACATTAATGTAGAGGTAATGGCATAAATACATCATCAAATGGTTCTAGACACTCAAAAATTATAATGGTACTAGTTTCATATAATTAAATAATTTAATTAATTAAATAGGTCCTAAAATAGTTTCAATTATTGGAATCTTCATTTGTAATATTTTTTATGTCTAATGATTGCAAGGATGGTTTATACATGTTTCCTTTTTAACAATAATTTTATTACCATTACAGAATCTGGGAAAATAAATAAATTTAATTTAATTTATAGAAAACTTTGAATTAAATTTTTATGAACAATCATGTAAGGAATATGTGAAGAATAAAATATCATTATTCACACATGTAGTATAAAACTACCCTGAGTGAAAAATGCTTTTAGGAGATTTCTATAAAGAATATATACACTTGTCAGAGAGAGTGTTTTATAAAAACTATTAATAATATTAAAATATATTTAAAATATTATAAAATTAATAAATTGATCCTATACAAGGGTTACAAGTTTACCAAAAGGAAAACCATGTGTTTTAAAACCTTTATTTTTTAAATAGTAATGGATTACTAAAAAAATGAATCATGATAGGAAATAAGTAATATAAAATCTTTTATATAAAAAAAGTATGATAATAAAATGATTAAAAAATTGTGTAATCATATTAAAATTATGGTTATATTAGTTTATAAAAAGGGAAACTTAAAACATTTATGAAAACAAAGAAATACTAGATTATTATTTAAATAAAGTAATTGATTATTAAAAGGTTATTAATGACTGGTAATTGGTAATATCACATCAATAAAAGATAAAAATTGTGTTAATAACATGGTAGTAGAATCATGGTTAAAAAATAATTTTAGTTTTAAAATGTATTTGTAAAAAATAATATGAAACAAAAATGTAGAAAGAGGTTTTGAATCCTTACCTTTCACTTTTATATAAATAGTTTAGATGGATCCATATGAGTTTTTAGGATGGGAGTATGGATACACATGATGATTAAAGATGTAGGATGTAGAGTTTATAGATCTATTTGTTAAGATCTCAAAAACTAAATATGTTTTTGATGTTAGGATAAATGGGAGGAAGAGTGATGTTTATATTGACAAGGGGGAGGGGTATTTTAGAATAAAAATATTGAATGATTTGTAATTTTGGAAAAATGATATTAATAGTTTTGATTATTGTTTCCAATGGTTTTTCTCGTTGGTGTATTCCATCCTGAGTGTGTTTTGATATTCAGTGGGGTACTATGATGTTTCCATGTATTCCTACTTTCAAATGGTGGGAAGCATTGATCACTTCTTTAGAGATGCTTCATCCTTGATTGAAATGAGATAATTAGATTTTATTTTCTCCTTCCATGGATCCCTCCCCTAAATTCATCACATACTCTAGGTCTCCCTTAAAGATTAAGATGTTTTTTGTGAAAAACTTCCTCATTCCATATATTTATGGACACATGTTAATTACAGTGATTCTTTTGAGACTTTCTAAAGGGTCATGTCAGGGTAGAAAACTTTGGTTAGAAGAGTAGTCACATTGGGAATCACTGGCATATATAGACAATAAAACATTGTACACCTGAATTTTCCCATATGATCTGGCTTCTCGAGGGTACGTAAGCCTAAGGAATCCCACATCGAATGCAGGGAACCATATTCTAGATGTATATCCCCATGATTGTTCCTATATTACCATTTTTAACACCATGTATGATGCGAGTTTAGAGTCTAGTAGAGATGGATAAGACTAATAAGAACACTTGTGACAATGGATCAGATAGGCACAACCAATTGAGAGAGCACCAGGAATGTTTACCAGATGGATGGATTAGAATTCCTTTGAGGGAGGAACCTAGATATCATTTCCCAAAAAGGAAAGTGTTCACACCATGAAGAATAATCTGAACACCACAATGGGAGGAGCATTGGAGGGTGGGGCCTTGCGAAGGGGACACCAAGGTTTATTGTTGGCTAGGATTGAACCTCGTGGAGGCATTCCACTAACAAAAAAGGGATCTAAACCCATGTAGTTTTAGGGGGAGGTTCATGGATTACACATGGTTAGAAACCCATTGAATGATATATCCGCACTGTGATAAGGCTGTGGTGATGGATAAAATGACCTTAGAATATGAATGGTTAGAAACCCATATGGATGAAATGATTTTAATGGGATGTGGCAGCCTGGGTAAAATCAGAATTGATATGGAGGATGTGTCAAAGATATGGAATGAATAGATAGGGAATTGGTATGAAGGTGAAAGTGCTGGGATTGAACATTATAGAGGATTCTTGTGTATACTTGAGGTAAGGAATCATAGTCCTTGTAGTTCTGGGATGGGGTGATGAGTCACCTTAGGAGGAAGCTCGTGAGAATGGACGCATGGATGAGCCCTGAAGGAGGTGGAACATCCAGGATGAGGCATGATCTTCACGAAACAAAAATTCTCAAGAGAGAGACTATAATGGGACATTAGTGATGGTTTTGAGCCTTAGGGATGGTTTTGACATACCTTTCTCAAAAATAAAAAAGATCAATTTCCACGTAGTTAAGGATGGGTCAGAAAATTGGGGTACAAGAAAAGTAAAATGACATGAAGGCATGCTAGGGATTATGCATGGTTACCATCTTGTCATAAAAGGGACACCCTTGGTTGGGGGATTATAGATTTAGGGTTGGGATTACGCTTGGTTAGATGGACATGAAGATCAGAACACCTCATAGAGGAAGATGTAGGAGATGGGTCTAAAGATGGATGAAATCAAATAAGGCCGGTACATCCATAAGAGGGAACATTGAGGATTACTGTTAATTGGTGATGAACCTCATTAAGGCATCCTATGTACCATGTATATAAAACAAAGGTCAAACCCCACTTAGTTCTCAATGGAAAGTGGTATATAGTTTAATGTCATGCTAGATGAGGGAGAACCAATGTGAAGTGGTTGATATAGTGGAATACTGGGATTGAACTTCACAGGGGCTTCCTATGTAACCTGTTTTGAAGGTAGGGATCAAGGTTTATATAGTTTGAGAATGAGGGGGCATGGGGATTACAGATTGTTAGCAACCTAGAGAGTCTATCATGGTCACTTCTTTCTCTAAGCCCATCTGAGCCATGCTCGGTGTGAGAAACAAGAGGTATTATTAGACCAAACCATCATGTCACAAAAGGTGGAGCCATGAGGGATGTTGTGGGATTATGCATGGTTAGAAGCCCAAGGAGACGGAGATTGGGATTTAAATTATGAGGGAAGCCCGAGGAGGGTGTCCAGATGTATGAGGTAAATATGGCCATTGTATTGGGATCTCCTTATATGGATTTTTTAGGGATTTTGTAAAAACTGTAGAAGGCGGACATGGTGAAAATCCCAAAGGGAAAGAGAGAGATAGAGGGTGCTAGTGTCTATCCCCTCTCTGATCTTCTCAGACATTCCGCACATGCAGCGATCAAAATTTAACACCATGTGTTCAGGACATGGTTTCTTGGCAGTTTAAAGTATTATAACTCGGATGATGGGGACTCACTCCTAATCCCTTGGACTTACATAAATTACACCAGATCACATTTGGGGATGGTAAGGAATAAAAAATTAATGATGGTGTTGGGGTGAGGGAGTGGATGAAATAAGGGTCCATGTCGGTTTATCAATACGAAGAAGAAATAGCTATTAACGTACCTATGTGAAGAATCATTAGGTAGAGAAATAAAAATTGAAGCATTGTTCAATGGACTATTAAATAAATATTTAGAAGACTGGAGGGATGCATGAAATACATGTTCACAAGATAGGGATGTTTCACATAATAGGAGCTCAAGCATGGCACCTAAGGATGAGGAAAACACGTGGAGAACCAAGGAAAGTGTGTGTGCACGATTGAAGACCTGCACGCAAGATGAGTGGTATGGTTGAAATAGGTACTACACAAAGGTTATATTACATGAAAAAAGATATTTTACATTCAATTTCAATAGAAAAAAAAGGAAATGGGCCAGGGTCAAGTGCAAGTGGGTCCACCCAAATGAGGACCCATGGGAGACATGTCACACAATATACAATAGCCATGGATTTCACGAGGACATGAAATAGTTATATTGCATGCACTAGATCAGTGTTTCCTCATCCATATAATTTTTTAATTTAGGGTGGGGGTGGAACTTTCTATTTATAGATTAAATGTTAGGTGGTGGTGCACAACGAGGCCGATGTGAAACTAAGAATTTGACATCTCATTTGTCGCATAAGTATCATGTGTGATACTCCTATTTTTTGTGCCATCAAGGTTTCATTACCATAGATCACTTGGCCATTTTTTGGGTCCTCAACATGATATAATCCATTTGGAATCACATTTTTTATGCAAGTGCCTTGCACACATATTTCTTTCTTTCACACCTGAGTTTATTCTTATGCATCTACCTTGGGGTCCTCAGGACAGTCCACTAAATAAAAATATGGATTTATTTTTCTCAAGTGTTCTAATTGATGGGATCATCTAAATTACGATTCCAAAAAATCCCGCCCTCATAATGTACACATAAAGAGGACCAAAAGTTCAATTTCTAGGGATAATTCCAAATAAAAAATTCAATTTCCAACGGTTCATTAATAATACCCAATTTGAGATGAAAAATCCTTGCACATGTGGGGAAGCACCGGTTCACACCTATAAATATGAAATGGGTTCCATGGCTTTATACCTTGACATTAATGTGTGATTGGATATTTTTCTATCATGTGTGAATGACACCCCATTCTGTGTGTAATATCATTATTTCAGTCGGTTCATTACATGTAACCACAGAATATTTCTCACCATAGTAAGATCTTGTGTGCTTCTTCCATGAACTAGATTTCATGCATGGATGAGGTCCATATTGCATTAAACAACCTATCTTTCAAACCAAACATCCATTATTTTACCCGAGTCTCTGTGAATTCTGATACATGACTGAGATAGTCATTGACCAAACAGATGTAGAGAGGGAATCTATTCCAGCTGCCTATGCTGCATGGAAGGATGAGATGATTGAAAGCCCTCAAATTCTCCATGTGATAAGGGTATTATTTGATAATAATATTTGTTTGGAATATTAAAAAAATTTCATAAGGATTATGTTCTGATTGATAGTATCTCGATAGAGAACTTTATTATTCTATAAGAGGTGTTAATGTCATATTTTGCAACTGACAAACCAAGGTTGTGGGTGAAGCATGAGGATGACCTTAAGAAGTTCATCATCAATAAAATTTGTCATTATAATAAGGAATATATGGATATTTATATTTACATCATGAATCCAAAAACTAGGATCGTTATACTGGTGAATCAGTTGTTAATGATTCTCTAGTTCATTATACGATTAGTTTCTAGAGCAGTGTTACTAATGAAACCAATGGCTGGATAGAATGGGACTTCAATTCTGGGTGGGATTTTATAAGTGAGTGGGAATAGAGATATTGTGTGTGCCAAACATGTGAGGATTTAAATGTAGAGATATGACATATCTAGTTGTTCGAGGTAAGGTGGAAATCACATTTCCATTTCTACCATCAATAGGGCCTAGTGCCAGTGTTATTTAGCCGATGGTCTCATGATACCAATACCTTCAATATCATTATTTGGAGGATGATACCAGCATTTGAAAATTCTACTATATTAGAGGCATCTCGTAGAAGTGTACTAATATGATGAGTTCCTTCCAAAAGAGAATGTTTGGGGAGACAGGACACAAACCCCCTTGCAGACATGGGATTTTTTGGGCATGGAGAAGGAGAGTCTACAGATCAAGAAAATCCTAAAGGATTTATCTTATCCAAAATGGTTAACTCAATTTTTGAAGAATGATAAGAATTTGAAGATGTCTGGGAAAGGGAATAAATTTCAAGACATGTCTAAAAGGGGTAAGAGATGATCATAATGGATGGTCCTGGAAAGAGGATAATACTAATAATGGGGATTCAGTGTGAATGAAACTTGAGACCATAATGTTCTATTTGTTAGGCTTCTTATTGCATTCCTGACTGGGTGTATAATGCTAGAAAGATACATAATGATTGGATTCCTCCTATTAATTATTGTGATGGTCAGGATCATGGTTTCCATCCATAGTTTAGATTTGGGGTATATATGTTGTCTAGGTTGTAAAAAATTATGGGGCTCATATCCTTAGATAGTGTGTCCATGAGAATCGATGTACCTTTCCAAATTATTCATGGTTGGGTTACGAATCCATGTGGTGAGTATGACTTCCCAAAAAACATCTTCCCTCCTGGTGATGGCCCATGACTATATCTAATAAATATTGCTAGAATTATACCATTGATGGTTAATGGGGAGGGTATAAAACTCAAGATTAGTAACCATGAACAAATTAATTTCCACCCATTTAAAACCCTAGATGGCTAGATGGTGGTTGAAGGATGAGGCACACTAGAGAAGAGGGAGTATTTGCAGAGAAACAAGGGTTGTGTGTAGGTATCCCAAATTGATGGGAAGATATGTTATGAACCCTATGTTCCATCAAGGATTGATAAGTAGTTAAGAGTTCATGTAGTATATGATGAAGATTGTGTGTACATAGGTTCGAGAAGAGCAACATCCTTGCATCCTTCATCAATTGTGGATCATGTTCCTGAATTTTACTTTGGTGAGTTAATTACTTCCCCACCCCCTGATATCATTGCCAACATTTCAAGAATGTATGTTGTGCATTGGGTGGTGGTGTATCTGAAGGTGATTCTAAGAAAATAGATTTGTAAAATCAAGGAGGATAACGTAGATTTTGAATGATGAGGCAGTGGGTGAGGTTTTAGTGTGGAAGTGTGAAAAAAAACAAGTCAGGCAGTTGGGATGGTGTGTACAAGAACATCAGTGGAAAGAAAATCACAAGATACAACTATGCCTCTGCCTTATTAAGAGTAGTGGTCCCATAGGTAACATAGGGGGTCATAATAGGGAAATCCGTGTGAATAAATTGATATTACTCCTATAGTTGACCACAGATTCCATTTTCCCATCCATATGGTTGGTTTGGAGGAAAATGTGACAAACACTAAGTTTGGAAATATTATGGAAAAATTTGGTCTACACTAGACATGACTTTCCAAATTTAGGGGGTATTCAGGTTGAGGAAATGGTGTGATTTCATCACCAACATGTGTAACTAGCTTCCATGGACATCTGTGCATGCCATCGGGGGTGGTATGAAGAACCACCTCTCCTAGTCATTGTAATGGCCGACCAAGTGAAAGACCATGGGGAAATGAAACTTCACGATAAAGATGACGATGCAGACGAAGATGAATAATAAGAAGAATAATTCAAAGAAGAAGATGAGGAATAATAAGAGGAGTTATAGGATGTTAAAGACAATGATCATAAAGGCATGGGGCCTCTCGGGATATAATCCCACCAGGAAAGCCCATGCGAGAGCGGAGAAATTGCATGATCTAAAGAAGAACTGGATGAAAACCTCAAGGTAGGTGTCAAATATTATCTATCTCATCCCTTATTCATTTCATAATTCAGATCTACCGACCAAACTCTGGATTGTTTGGGAACAAATTGGTGGTGATGATCAATAAGTCCCCCAATGGTGGGTAAATGTGTACCAATGGATGTAAAATAGAATCTCCATGAACCTACATCTAGAATTGAGCAAGGAAAAGGATTGACCATGACTGAAGTGGTCAGCGATGAGCCAATAGGAGGGGATAATGTGGAAATCTCAAAACCTCAGGTTCTTCCCACCATCCAAAAGAATCAAGTTCCTATCATTGATTTAACAAGCACTGAGGGATCTCTTGTAGTGGTATCTCCTACAGCGACTCAGGTACTAGACCTGTCTGCGCTTAGATCTTGTATGTTTCTACCTTTTTATAACAACATCATTTATCATAGAACTTATATGACAAATTTACTAATTCCCTTTGTAGTGACCGTAATATTGGAGGCATGAAAAACTTCTATGTCTGGGACATCTATGAGAGATCCACCAGTTATTGTTCCTAACCATGAGTAACCGACCATTCAAACTAGTCCAGCCTTATCACCCAATGATCAAGAAGTTTCTTTTAAAAGTGATTCCACATATGAATTTTTTATTGAATCTTCTAAAGGAAATATCATAGATGAAGATGGAATGCTAGAGGAGGACTCTACTATTGAACTCATGCTTGTATTCCCTGAGTACTTACCTTCCAATCCTGAGAAGAAGGATGATTCTGACCCTAACACATCTGAGGAGTGTGACATGAAATATATAAAGGAATGGAAATGAATTAAACCCTTAATTGGTCATCGATAAGAAGAATGGATAAGTTGGAGAGGCTCACGTCTCAATTGGTTGTGGTTTCCCATGCATAGGAGGGATGGATGCTCTTCATCTCTACTTGATGATCCATGATATTTGGCTGAGAAGATGATAGAGAGAAACCAATGATCTAATATTTCCTTATGCTCAAAGAAATCCATGAATATATAAGGGTTCCTTGAGGCTGAGTTGGAGGTCCAACACCTAGAATAGTAGAAAAATGAATGAGTTACATTCATTTCAAGACAATCTATGCTCAATGAACAATTGAAATATTTGCTGGTAGAATCCCATGAAAAGGTAGTGTAGGAAATCCCTCAAATGGATGAGCTCCAAGATGATTGGGAATGAATTCATATCAGATAAAATAAGATCCGATCCAAAACTATTGATGAGGAAAATGTTCATAGGGATAGGTAAAAAATTCTGGAGGATTCATTCCATAAAGTTGTGATACAGAAGCAATCCATTGAAGGGGATGATCCATAGGGTCAATGTTTTAGTTTTACTCATGAAACATATATTTATTTGTGGTTTTTTACCCTTAACTATGTGAATTTATTTTTTTATTACTTGTTTTTACAGCATCTCGACTGTAACTGTGAAACCAATAATGATCGATCCTTAATCTCACATGGGTCCAACCCTGTGTGAGAAACTAGGGACGACCCCATAACTATCAACTTCATGTATGGTAGTGTTAGCTAAATATCAAATAATATGGGCCTTATATTGTCAACTGACTGTCCGGAGTATTCAGATTGATAGAGAGAGACTATGACATGAGGATAGGTTTCTCGGAGTATCCAACATTCCTTTACAAACGTACTCTAGTGCACGAGAGTGATAACGCCAAGGGCATTGAAATCAATAGAAACAAAGCAAGTGGACTGTGTGAATCATAATAAACAACATTGGGAATGCAGTGAGGGTTTCATAATGATGTATGATAACTATTGACAGAATTCAAAACAAATCATATATATCACATTAGTATGAAATGAAAAAAAACGAGGCCCAATGGATGAATGATTAGAAAACAGAAGGCTAAACTCAAAATTTTATCCAATGTCCTTCAGAACATTGACCAATGATTGTAGGTGAGCCTTGAGGCCAAGCATTATAACCATTAGGGGGGATACTTCAGAAGTGAATGAGGATGAGGATCCAAAATAGAGGTCATGAAAATCACATACATAGAGAGATGGTATATTTGAATTGATTCCACCACTCTTGAAAGTACTCCCCTGTGACGAAAGTTCATTGCGTGGGTGTATCAATCTGAATTAAGATCAAACTTATTTCTATAAAAGACCTCTCAGACGAGGAAATGGGATGAATTTATGTTTTAAATCATGCTAATGACTATGATAAACTCATATTATAGCAACATATGGTGAGGATGATTCATGAAATGGTTTACTGTCATATAGTCATGACATTGCCAATAGTTTAAGGTCAAACTTCTTGGACCCTAACCAATAGTTTAAATTCATGTTACATAGACTGGGGACTCCTAGATTAAGGTCGTAGAATTTGGACCATGATTAGAGACATAAAGAGTTAATAAACATGGGGTTGGGCCAATAGATAAAACACATGGGCATCTCTATGAATCACATAAGTATGGGAATCAATCTGCATATAGTTCTCGAAACACAACATGGTGAAAGACAAACATTGGTGGGGGAAATCCTATCTGATGAGGTGGAAAACGCATCCCATAATTATCATAGGGAATCTGAAACTTTTCCAGGGTAGGTTCATAGTATAAATTCATGTGCTTAGGACATAATCATCCCAGAGGGGAAATGCGCAGTGTGGTGCATAACTTGATGTGAATGGGTACAGAAGGTAGTCCAAACCAAAATATTAATCCTCAAATGGGGAGTTGGGGACATGGAGGATGAATCTATGATTTTATATTTTTGTGGTTAGACCTTTGGATGCGATGTTCAGATGTCACTATATATCATGATAATGCAAAAATCAATCCATAAGTAGTTTTGAGATGTCATTCAGTTTAACTTCATGTTGTAAGGATGAATATGGATCATCATTTAAAAGGGAAAAATGTTGGAGCTGAGCCCAAGATTGATAGTTTTAAGGTCACTACATATCCCATATTTGAGAATCAATCCAAACATTGTTTTGATAACATTTTTCCATGTAGTTCAAACCCATGAACATAGAAAATAGATATTTTATGGTTTTTTCTTGTTCTATTATTTGGTAATTTTCTTTGGAGCGATCAACCCAAAAATAAATGTATGTGGGCCACTTCATGGATAAATCTTTATGTATTCATTGATAGATAACCCTATATGTAGGCCTTGAAAAATGACATGGTGGATAATTGGTACCCCTGGTGATTACCTCTCAAATGATAACACCAAAATGGTGTTCCTTTTATTATCGTGCAGTTAGGATGATGATAAAGAAGTTTAAGGTCACATAACTAGACTAGAAGATGCATATTACCATCATATGGTATGGACAAAGGAGATCCTAGATTACGGTTGTTGGGCTACGACCATGAGGTTGTGTAGTCTTGTATATGGTTATTACCATACCAAAACTCCTAAGACCATTTTAGCCATGCTTGGAGTTGGAAACAAGGAGTGATGTTAGGATTTATCCATAACATCAGAGTGTGAAATGGTGGGAAGGAAATGTGGAGTGGGGAAAATCCCAACCACACTAACATTCCTACTCAACGTGCGCAAATGCACGGGGTAAAAACGCCAGGGGTGTCGACATTACATAGAATAGAAAGGGACATAGAAAATGTGAATCAAAACAAATGATAATTGAGATGAGATAAGTGTGGAGTGACTACAGAGGATAAATATAGTCCGTGTTTGAAATAAAACATCTGTATCACATTAGCCCAGAATGGGAAAAAATAAATGAGGGTCAACCATTGATGATATTCGTAATGCTAAACCTGTTTGAAAATAAAATTCAAAATACCCTGGGTCATTGCCCTACAGTGGTAGGTGGTCCATGAGGCTTTGAATCCATACCATTAGGGAGTCCCTTCATATGTGAATAATGATTGAGACCTAAATAAAGGTACATTGGAAGTGTGGATTCACCCATATAGAATAACATCATGCGGCATGGACGAGTGCTGGGAGGGGTGCTCTTAACTAAAGTACATCAAATGGATATCATAACTCAACCTAAACAAGGACTAGAATAGTTCTCAACCATAGCACATACTCTAGGGAGAACCCATGAAAAAATGGACTATAATGAAAAAAGAGGATACAGATGTGTGGTAGATGGAATGTTGAGGTGTAACTATATATCTAATAAAGATGAGCATCTAGAAACACGTAGTTCTGGATGGTGACATTGTAGATGGCCAATACTAAAAGCGGTGATATCCTCTCAAGAGAGAAACATCAATGTTTTAATATATTTTAATTTCATGAGAACATAGACACTAAGATTATTAGTTTATGTTCATAGAGTTCAACCCGTAAGGTCCCTTGTTTAATGTCATTTGTGTGGGACATGCACATGCGTATTATCTTCATGTGGTAAGGAACAAGAAAATGAGATCCTTTAAGGGAGGTACATGGTATTTTTGTTGAAAACTAGATGGGAATTATAAAAAAAAAGAATGCATACCATACCACATACATCGAAGAGAAATCTAGGATGAGAAGGGGAAGAAAATGATCATAGTGATGTGGCTAGACCTAGGGAAAAAATGTTCAGCTGTCATTATGTATCCCATAATGGTGATAATCAAGACACAAATATTTTTGGAAGATGGCATGACATATGGAAAGATCCAAAGGAGAAATGTTTTCTCGATTAAAGCCATCATATGGGTGGGTAGTTTTTCATCATACAACTTAGATGTAAGAGACGTAGTCATACAATAATGATTCATGATGTCTTAGTTTATTGTCTTAGAGGATGGACCGAAGGTGTAGCATTTACGAGGTGAAAATATGTGATGTAGATCCATAAAGAAAACCAATGTGAGTGAGGGAAATGAGTTCTATACTACACCACAAAATTCATAGAGAACACACACAGTTTAAAGCCACGATTCCTAAACATTTGAACTGTAAATCATTGGTTAAATTGGTAGAGTTCGAACCATAATTGTGTAATTATACCATATGGGAATAAACCTTATCAAACCCCCTAATATAGAAGGAAAGTCTCAAAATGGAAATGTGTATGGTGTTGAAAAAATAGCGTAATGTGAATGAATAAAAATAATCCCCACACTGAACCACATAATAACGAGAGGGAACTCGGTCCAAGATGCCAAGAAAATGAATTGAGGAACCTGGGGATAGACACAAGGTGAAATTCTTAGGTGTTCTTACGTATCCCATAAGTATGTGATTCAAGATGTATGTTGTACTTGAAATACCATAGAGTTTAATATCATGTAATAAGTAATTAGGGTGCCAACATAATTTATTATTGTGGGCCTAGGATAGGAGTAGAATCATGTCTTAAAGGGGATGTGCACGGTGTGTTAAAACTGATGTTCCATGCATCAAATAATAACTGTCAGAGGGGGGGGGGGGGGGTTGAATCAGTTGATCGATTTTTATATGATTCAAAATATAAATAATATTAACCCCTATATCCTATTGTGATTTCATTCCTTATCAATCATTAAAAAAATACTTAATCATGCAAGAATAGTAAATCAAGTAAGGAACACACAATTTACATGGTTTGTCTTCATTGTGAGAACATAAATCCTTGCCATATCCACTCTCATGGGACTATGGAAATACACTATAATGAAAAGGTGAATAAAACTTGTGTCAAATCCTATTATACACCTTCTATCTCCCAATTGGAAAGATTATACTAACTAATATCCATTTAAAATGTTTTCTTAAATAAAAATTAATCTAAAAAATAGGATAAAGTCATTTTTTATCTCCTCCATAAATGACCAGTCTAAATACTCAGTCTGATTTGTCTAAGTCTGATCTTATCAGTATGTTAAGGATGGTTCCGATTTTTTCCATTTCTTAAACAATAAAATAAGACATATTCAATATGGGGGGAACGTTACACATTTAATTATCAAGTGATCCACCTTTTATGCATATGTGAATCTTACAAATGATTGAATGTTCTGAGCAAATATTTATAAGAAACTGGGAAAACAAGGGTGGGAAACATGAAAATAGTTTAATCATCCTAAAATCTCATAAACACTAAACATATCTCTAATTTAATCTTCAATATTTGAATTCTTCAAACCTCCATAAATTTCCTAGAGATTTACCTAAATTTGATATTCTAGTTTGAAAATTCTAAACCATGATTCTGATTTTTCCTGAAGCATTTTCAGAAATGTGGTTCAGATTTTCAAAGAAACATGCTCAGAAATGTGGTTCTGTTTTTCTTAGAAACATTCTTAGAAATATAGTTCATTTTTTCAAAAACATTCTCTTAAATAAGGCTCCAAATTGTTCATAAATCATATTCCAAATTTTTCATAAAATTGGGTCTTAATTACATAGAAATGATGTTTTGAATTTCTCAGAAATCAGGTCCCGAATTGCTCAAAAATCATGTTCTGCATTGCATTGAAATCAGGTTCTGAATTCCTCATAATTCATGTTCCAAATTGCTCAAAAATCAGGATCCCAATTGCACAGAAATCAGGTTCGAAATTTCTCAGAAATCATGTTCCAAATTGCTCAGAAAGAACATTACAAATTGATCTGAAATCAAGTTCTAAAGTGCACAGAAATTAGTTTCTGAATTGCTCAGAAATTAGGATCAGAATTGCTCGTAAATCATGTTATGAATTGATTATAAATGAGGTTCCAAACTTTTTAGAACTCTTATTCTGAATTGGACAGAAATCATGCTCCAAATTGTTCAAAAATCATGTTCTGAAATTTGTATAAATCACGTTCCAAATTGGACAGAAATCAGTTTATGTATTTTACTAAAATCAGGTTTTGAATTTTTCAGAAATCAGGATATGAATTGTTCAGAAATAATGTTCCAAATTCCTCAGAATGTTGCACAAAATTATGGATCTGATTTTTCTTAGAATGTTGCTCGGAATTTTGGATATGATTTTTCCTAGATACGTTATCAGAATTATGGATCTGATTTTTCTCAGAATGTATCTTAGTGAATTCCTTCAAACCTCTTCACCATTTCATAAATAACTTTTCTCATTAAACATTTCATGATTTTTGAGAATATTATGGTCATAAAATCATCATCATATTTTGTTTATAAAGATAGAAAAACTTTTTAACTTATTACTCTTTAATAACATCTTTCAGCCTGAACAACATCTTTTTTTCTCATCAGATTCTTTCAAACTAAGCAACTTCTTTTTAGTTCAGAAACTTTTTTCTGATTGAGAAACTTACTTTAATCTCAACAACTTTCATAAACTTTGAAAATTATTTCTTTCTCATCAATAGTGAAAACATTCCAGCAACCAACAACCTCATATTTCTATATATTAGAAAAATTATTCAACAAAAAGGTTAGTTATCAACTAATAAAAAAAATTCTTTATACAATGAACTACAAAGGTTCTTCAATCTCGCCCATTGGATTTTTTGACAACCATTGTTAACAGCTTTTCCAACTCTTAGAATATTTCCACAGCTCATGTTTTTTATTTTTATCAAAACATATCCTTTGTCAAAAGAGTCTGCATGGACACCAAACTACTAGATAATGTAATTTTTTTTGAATTATTTCCATCCCTCAGTGCAAAGAAAATTTTGCATCTATATAACGATAAACTCCCCATTTACTTTTATCTTTCTTTTTATCACATTTTTTCTCATTTTTCTTTTTCTGTCCCCCATTATATGATAACCACATCTCCAGATTCATAAAATAAAGTTATGTAAAAACTCTTTACAAAGTAAAATGTGTTTCTTAAACTTACCCTTTGTAAACATAATCCAAAAAACAATTGGATTTATTCTATATGAGGTTTATGAAGACATGGGAGGAGACTGAACATGGATTTTCAGCCTCAATTCGACAAACCATTCCTTCGACATTGATTTTATTAAGATATCATTAATCTGATAATTTGTTGCTGTGTATTCCAGAAAAAAAATATCTGGTATCAACATTCTCTTTTATGAAGTGAAATTTTATATCAATGTGTTTTGATGTTGTGTGTTGGACATGATTCTTAGAGAGATCAATTGCACACTTATTCTGAAAAAGTACTTCCATTGGTTTAGAACCATTTACATTCAAATCTTCTAACTAAACTTTCATCCATATCATTTGAGTACAAGATTCAGTAGTTGTGACATATTCAGATTCGATTGTGCATAATGTTACTAAACATTGTTTCTTAGTATTCCAACTTACACAATATTCAACTAATATAAATGTTCCTCCCGAAGATTATTTTCTCTCATTACAACCACCAGACCAATCGGTATCAGTGTAACCATGAAACTTTAACTCATAGTTTCATTTTTTATAATAACCCATATGATTTAATTACTTTGACATATCTCAGAATCGTCTTTTTTTTCAACATATGTGATTCATTTAGATTAATTTGATTCATAATACATAATGTCACAGCATAAAAAATATTATCCCATGAAGTTGTAAGGTAAATAATATCTCTTATCAGCATCCAAAAAACATTCTGATTCCCACATATTCTTGGTTCATCATGGTTCAGCTTGTTTCTCACTGAAATAAGAGTTAAAATAAATTTTTATTATTCCATTTTAAACATCATTAAAAATTCCCTGGAATACTTTTCTTGAGATAAGGAATTTTTTCTTTCTTTTTGATGAACATGTAAGCCAAGGAAGAAAGTTTACTCCCCCCAACATTGAATTTTAAAAACATTTCGTCATATCTTTAGAAAAAACTTCAAAAAACTTTTCTTCATCTCTGTAAAAAATTATATCATCCACATAAACAATTACAATTAATGTTACAGAGCTAAAATTTTTCACATACAAGTTGCTATCAACATTTACTTTAGAAAATTTCATCTTCCTCAAAAAAAATTCAAGATTCCAATACCAAGAATTTGGTGCTTATTTCATCTTATTCAATGCTTTCCTCAATTTAAAGTCTTTGGTTTCATTTCTATTAAGCATAACCCAATAAGGATGATAAATTTAAACTTCTTCCTCAATATCACCACTTATGAAAAATGAACTTACATCCATCTGATAGACTTTGTAATTTTTATGGGCATCCACTACAAGAATAATTTGTGTAGTTTATAGCCTTGCAACAGGGGAAAACGTTTCCTCAAAATACACACCTTCCACCTATGAATATCCTTTACAAACAAGAGTTTCTTTATTTTTTAAATATTTTCCACACTCATTCATTTTATTTTTATAATCCCACTTGTATCCAATAACATTTTTAATTTTTGGCCTTGGAAAATGACCCCATTTTTCATTCTTCTCAATATGATCTAACTCTTCATTCATATCATCAACCTATTATTTATGTTAAATAGCCTTTGAAACTGATTCTAGATCAAATTCTGATATACGTGAAGTCTGATTTTATAATCTCAACTTCCTTCATGTCTAAACTGGCGCTTTCTAATTCCTAATAATGTTTTCAAATTCAATCAGCTTTCATAAGTTTGGAAATATCACTATTTCTTCCCCAAAATCACTTTCTTCACTACATGACTCATTTGAATCATGATGAGGTGGTTTTGGATAACAACCACTATTGTTGAATTTTTCCAATGTTTCTCCCTCAGCATTCTTAACAACTTTTGTTAAAGAAATTTCATTTATAATTACCTTCACATCATATGAGTCCTCTAACTTTTGTAAAAATTAGTTCCAACATTTATAAATTCTCCCAATTGGTGGATAACCCCTGAAAGTTCTTTCCTCATCTCTCACATCAAACCTTCCCTAACATGGATTCTTTACATTATGTAAGTATGGAATTCCAAATACTTTGAAGTATTTCAACAAATATTTTTAGTTAGAACACATTTTATTAGAATAATGATCATTTCTGGTCTCAAGAAGAATCTATTTTGAACATGTAAAATAGTACTAAAATCTTCTCTCCAAAAGAATTTTGATTGTTTGTATTCTTCTAACATTGTTCTTAACATTCCCACCAATATTCTATTCATCAATTTTTCGACACTATTTTTTGGAGTATAGGGAGAACTATACGGATGTTTTATACCACGATTTCATTAATAGTATTCCAAATAATTGTTTGTGAAATAAATACCATTATATTTTCTCACCTATTTATGGATAACCCCAGTTATTTCTCTATGTCTTTTCTAATGAATTTAAACATTTCCATATCTTTTAACTTGTGCTTAAAGGACAAGATGTTTATTATCCAAGTTAAATCATCAATAAAAGTGATAAATTATAAGTCCACTTTTTTTCATTGATGCCTCATCGGCCCACATAGATCAGAATGAATATGATGAAGTGGTTTTTAGATTGAATCTCAACTCTTATATGACTTCTGTTAGTCAACTTTCCTTTTTGAAAAATAATAAAAACATCTTCATCTATTCTTTTCAATTCTAGGAAATTACAAAGTGTATCAACTTTAGAAATAAAATCCATGTTCTAATGCCAAAGGTGGCCAAGTATTCATTACTACAACATGTTTTAATCTTCAGCACTCAAACAGAATGAGTTATTATATTCTCCATTTTGAAAGTGATTCCAACTAGATCTTTCACCTTTGGTAATGACTCTACCAATTTTTTTTCACTTTTGATGATTCAAAAATCCATTCTAATGAATACTTATTTATCATACTTATAATGTGGACCTACACTAGGTAGGTTATGCTTTATCCCATTAACAAGTAACACAAAGATTTCATTTTCCGTATTCAATCTATATCATTCAAATTCCATTAATTTTTAATGAAATATCATAACCAAAAGTAACTACTCCTCTAACCTGATTTTAAACATGTTACAAAAATTTTATATCACCAATAATATGATAAGAACAACCAATATAAATAATCTATGGGTTGTTCCTATTAATTTCTTTCAATGTTGTCCCAACAACAAAATCCCTCTCATGAGCCTTATTATTTTAATATTTCATTTCATTATTATCATAAGAACCATGTTTTGGAAGGAGTGTCATACATATTTCAACATAATGACCAAACTGATCACATATTCCACAAACATCATTCAAAAATTCATAGTGTTTCTTTGTTGGAATATTATTGACGTATTGATAATTCACTTTTACAACTTTATGTGAGTGAGGATAGTTACTCATTCTTATTTCACTATTTCTTAAACTTTTCTCAAACCTTTTTCCTAGTAGATATAAATTATGCCATCAATTATAAGAACTATGACCATAGATTCGGCACCACCTGCAATAGCCATAAAATCATGATTTAACTTTAAGAAATGATCTTTCTCTTTAGAAAATTTGTTGAGGTAGGTAACTTATTTTAACCCTAACATTCTTAGGATATGGACCATATTTTCCCTTAAGTGAGGTTTCAACTTTTTTATATTTCATAAGATTCTCAAAAGATATTTCCACCCAATAATTCCTAATACATCTTCCATAACATGAAATGTTAGAAGAATCATATGAAACAATATTTTTGGTAAGATAATATTTCACTTGATTTTCATAATGATCATTCACACCAATTTTAAAGGTCTTAGAATTTACTTTCGTAGCTTCATTAATGTTTCCATTCATATTCATCAGGGTATTTTTGGGCTCAAGAATTTTGGATTTCAACTTGTTAACTTCTTATTACTTATATTATAGCTTCTTTATAAGATCTTCAATCACCTTCATTTATTCATCATTCGAATATTGTAGTTTAGAATCTCCTGAATGTATTCATCCTCTTGCATGATGAAATCTTTTCTTCCATTTGAAACTTATTCAAAATCTTTCATTATTACTCTAATTTATTTCTAGAGAGGTTTTGTTTCTCAAGACATGAATGTTGTTTGGTTGTGAGCTGATACTCTATATAAGATTCTTCAACTCCTTCTTCACTCTCAGAGGATTCTTTCGATTTCTCACCATTTTCAATGAATGTTGTAATTATTTTTGAACTTTAGTCTTTATAAGAATAATTTTCCATTGAGTATGATTCAACCTTATTTCTCAATAGGCTTATCTTTTTTGATAAAGACTTATTCTTGGATTTTTTGGAATACTCCACTTCTTTATCATTTTCTTCCACTTCTTCCATTATGGGTTTTCATTGGAATTTTATCGATATTATCAAACTCTCTTCTTAGAAAAATTCATAGCAAAGTGACCAATTCCACCACACTCGAAACATTTGAGAGGAAGATTTCCTCCAAAATTTCCTCTTCCTATTCGATAGTTCTTAGATATAAGAGACATGATTTTTTCATTTAGCTCTTTATCATCCTTATAATTGGATTCATAAGGATCGACTTCATCAAAATCATGAATTTTCATCCTTCTCAGGGCTTCAAAATACATTTAATATTTCATTTTATAATTAATGATTGGAGATTTTCTCATTTGATAAGAAAAAATAATGTTATGCAATTCATCAAGAGTTAAATCTTCCTTATCTTGTAAGGAAAAAATTTTAGAATCAACCCTGCTCGAAAATTTTCTCATAAGTATATTCACAATTGTTGAATCTTCTAAGAAATCTATGAATTCATTGATATTGCACTCAATTTTATTAACTCTAGTAATGTATTCATCTATTATTTCATCATCTCCCATTCTGATGTCTTTATAAAAACTACACCAGATTTGTATCTTTCCCCCCTTGACATTTGTATTTCATTCGAAAATGTTACACATCTTGTCCCACATGCATTTTAATGTTTTGAGTCCCATCACCTTATGATAAATATTTTATGTTAAGGACATGGGAATATAATTTCAATACTTTACATCAAATTATATATTAATCTTATCAATGAATGTCATAGGAACATCTTTCTCAATTGGTGGAAAACTGACAACTTCAAGGCCAAGAGATAGAAGACAAGGAATCATTCCATTCTTTCATCCATAATACTTATTGACATAAAATATAGGAATTCCTATAATACTAACTGATTTTATATTCTCCATGGTAAGGATTAAACAAGGGAACCTCACTCTGATACCACATAATGTTCTTGGGATCTAATAACAACTGAGAGGGGGGGGGGGGGTTCAATCATTTGTTCACTTTTTATATGTTTCAAAACATTAAGAAACATAAGCCCTATAACTTTTTAATATTTCATTCCTTCTCAGCCTTTTAAAAATACATAATCATGTAATAATAGTAAAGCAAGTAAGAAATACATGATTTACAGGGTCTAACCTCAAAGTGAGAACCTAAGTTCATTCCACAACCACTCCCATGGGTCGATGAAAATCCACTATATTGAAAAGGTGAATAAAACGTGTGTTAACTCCCATTATACACATTCTATCTCCCAATAGGAATCATTATACTAAATATCGTCAATTTATAATGATTTCGTAATGAGAAATTGAGACAAACACAACAATAAAAACTATTTTGAATATTCTCCAAAAATGATTAGTCTTATTCCTCAATCTAATTTGGCTATGTTCAATCTTCTTAGTATGGTATGGATGGCTCTGATATTTCCATTCCTTAAATACCCAATGAAAAATTCTTCAATCTTCTGGGAATCTTTCACATTTAATTATCTAGCACCCCATCTTTTCTAAGTATGTGAATTTTAGAAATTAGCGAATGATCTGAGCACATATTTATTGGAAACATAAAAAAAGGGTGGGGAATGTGAAAATATTTCCCTCTTACTCAAATCTAAAAAAATACGAATTATATCTCATTTAATAATCAATCATTAACTTCTTCAAACATCCATAAATTTCTCTAAGACATAAAGAAATTTGAAATTCAGTTCTAATAATGTTGAACCTTGATTCTGATTTTTCAAAAAGTATTCTTTGAAATGTGGTTTAGATTTTCTCAGAAACATGCTAAGAAATGGGGTCTAGTTTTTCTCAAAAAAAAAAGATTAGAAATGTGGTTCAATTTATATTATAAACATGCTCAAAAATCGTTCCAAATTGTTCAGAAATAAGATTCTGAATTGCTTAGAAAATAGATTCCAAATTACTCAGAAACCAGGTTTCGAATTTCTTATAAATCAGGTTTTGAATTGCAAATAAACCTGGTTCCATTTTTTTTTCAGAAATAGGTTCTAAATTTCTTAGAAATCAAGATCTTAATTTCTTAGAATCAGGTTCAAAATTGATCAGAAATCTGCATCCAAATTTCTCAGAAATCATGTTCATAATTATTTTTAAATTAGGTTCTAAATTTTTTAGAAATCAGGTATGAAATATCTCAAAAATCATGTTCTGAATTATTCAAAAATATGGTTATGAATTTATCAGAAATCAGTTTCCGAATTTCTCAAAAACCAGGTTTCAAATTTTTTAGAAATTTGGTCTTGAATTACTCAGATATAGGTTCTTATTTATTATAAATCAGGTTTCGAATTTCATAGATATCAGGTTGCGAAGTGTTCAGAAATCAGGTTCCGAATTGCTCAGAATGTTGCTCAAAATTCTGGATTAGATTTTTCACAGAATGTTTCTCAGAATTCTAGATCCTATATTTTCCAAAATGTTTCCTAGAATTCTAGGTCTAGTTTTTTCCCATATTGTGGCTCAATTTTCAAGATCTAATTTTTCTCTGAATGTTGCTCAGAATTCTGGATTAGATTTTCCCCTAATGTTGCTCAAAATTATGGATCAGATTTTTCTCAGAATGGTGCTCAGTGAAAGTCATCAAACCTATTAACCGTTTATTCAACAAAATTTATCATGAATCTTTACATGATTTGCTATAACTTTATGATCATAAAATAATCATCTGATTTTTTTATAATGTGTAAGAATCATTCTATCTTTTGAATCTACAACAACATCTTTCAAACACAACAATTTCTTTAATTATTAGGAACATCCTTTAAACTAAAAAACATCATTTAAGATTTGAAACATCCTTAAGCTTCGAAAATTCATTATTTCTCAACAACAAGGACAAACTTAATGAAACCACCAACCTCATATTCCTATATATCAAAAACAATCCTCAACAATAAGGTTATTTGTCAAAAATAAAAAACATTATTAATAAAAAACACCACAAAAGTGCTTCAAAAATAAACCTCAAATGATTTAGGACAAAAGGATTCTACACCACTACATGCACTTCCAAGAGGAGACTTTGTAAAAGGGGCTGGTGGATAGTCATTTTTTAAACATGTCATTCATTTTAACATCATGTTGGATAAAGGGTTACATACCTTTTAATGTCATGTAGAAAGGAAAAAAATAATTGTTTTTAGTTTAATGTCTTATAAGAAGGATATAACATTTTAATGTCATGTAAGATGGTTGAGATCTTAGTTTATGGTTATAGAAATCAAACCATAGGATAGGGCCATGGGGCTATAAAGGTCTTAGAACCTAGGGTTGTACTCAAGGAGAAATGCCCATGCATTAATACATATCACATAAGGATGGGAATCAAGCCATATATTGTTCTTGAAATGTATTCTAGTTTAACATCATGTGTTAAGAACATAGGGTAAAGAGGTATTCCTAATGGAGTCATATGGTGTGTCTATTTGAAACTTGATGTGAATGAGGAAAAAAGAATTTCACGCCATGATATGTGCTTCCCTAGAGGATCCTCTAGTCATAAGATTGAAAATGCGGAATCTTGTGGTTGGACTAGAAGACAAACTATCTGGGTGTTCCTACATATCCCATTAGGGTGGGAATCGATCCAAAGGTAGTTCGAAAAATAACGTGTAGTTTAATGTCATGTGGTAAATTCGAAATAATAGTTTAACTTCATGAAGGAAAAGGTAAAAAGGTTCTTGTAGTTTAACATCATGTGGGATGCATGGTTTTGTGTTGTTTAATGTTATCTTGAATGACAATGATTGGTAGTTTTTCATCTTGTATCCCAGATAGGGTGTGGAATTTTAATGTTGTACGACAAGGATTTATATTCTAATAAAATGTTCTACTAGTGGGATTTTTCATTGGTGGGAGCAATAATTTTCTCCCCATCCATAGTAATCAATGAGTATTCACCATTAGGGTATACCTTATGGATAATGTAAGGTCCTTCCTAGTTGGTTTCAATCTTGGGTGGCTTTCTTCCATGTATCATAAGTTTCCTCAATGCCAATATCGTGTATCCTTGAAGGAAGAAACAAAGATTAACATTTTCATTGAATGCTCTTGCTATCTTATACAAATGCCTCTCTTGGTTTTGAAAGGCCTAGAGCCTTTTCTCGTTGAGGGTTTCTAGTTTGTCTAGATAAACCTCTACTATTTTTTCTGATGTCTGACAATTGTAGCGACCTCTATGAAGTGAAAAAACAAAATCTATATAGGGAGGAATTCCTATATTATGTAAAATAATAAAATTATTTCATCACCTGAGTGGAATTATGATTTTTCAGCGAATAAGACCATAGATCATTGGAGATATTTTCAGGATAAAATTTCTTGTTCTGACCTACTGTCGTTTGAAAAATGTTATAGAGGGGTTTGTTAAAATCATTGATCTACCCATATTCTTGCACATGGTAATGATAAATATCTTTAGACCAAATGTTACACTTGGCATGCAATTTTTGCATCTATGATGCTAAAAATGCTGTGTCGTTATCAGTTAGGATAGAGTGAGGGACTCTGAATCAGTGGATGATGTTGGATCTCACAAAAATGATGATAGAATGGGTCTTAACATAATTGAGTGGGGACACCTATGATAACTTGAAAAATAAGTCTATGGTGGTCAGAATGAACCTACATTGGCGAGTTATTACTGGTGGATATGGTCCCATGACATTGAGTCCCTAGACAACAAAGGTCAAACAATGCCTCATAGAATGGAATAATAATGGTAGTCTATGAACAAAATTGGCTTGGATCTAACACATGTGGAATATCTTAGCGAACTCAAGGAAGTCATAATCCATGTTGGTATAGAAGTACCCCTAACATCAGATTTTATGGGAGAGATTCATCCCTACTGGATGAGATCCACAGGAACCAGTATGACCTTCTTGGATGACCTATGGAATCACAACTCTTTCAATACAGTGGATGATAAATCCCTTGAACCCACATTTTTAGAGGTTCAACTCAATGTTGAGACCACTATGAAGAGTAAATTAGACTATGTGCTGATGGATTCACTCACATTCAGCTCTGTCTTTCAGGAAATTACAATGTTAGAGGTACATGAAAAATGGATTTGTCCAATCAAGGGTGTATTATACTGTGGTAGGGGGACCGGGAGGTCCCGATGTGGATGCGCCGGTGGTAACATGTCTTTCTTGTTGGCTATCATCATTATCTGGAGTGACAGGAGGGATGACTCTTCAATGCACAACATGTTTGATAAAATCATCCTGGTCAGACTCTGTGAGAGAAGTGACAAGGCTGGAATAGGGGTGAACTCAACCATTCTGTGATTGCAAAACATGAATGGCCTCAAGATGGGAAGGGAACATGGCCATTAGCTAGCGAGTGCGCTCTAACATGGGTATGTTCTCTAGCTTCTTGATGACGTGGTCTTTGTTAATCTGTTTGATGACCTAGCAAGATTCCTCTTTCAATTGCAGATGGGGAAATTCAATCTCATGGGATAGCTAAAGACCAGTGATGAGAGCTGAATACTCCCCCTCATTATTTGTGAATACTTTTGACAATAAGAATGATTAATTCAAGATAGCCAATGTAAGGGTTATAAAAAAGATACCCATGACTACTCTGTTGAGTGGGGGATCATTGAGTCTCATACCAGTCGGGCTCTATGAGGGTCTATCAAAGTGTATCTGCCTACATGGAAATGATTGATCCACTAAGACGATAGTCTTGTCTAGGATATCATGATCGAGATACTTCTCTATGGGCTGGATTTTAGGTGACTAAATATTCCAACATATAACCCTTAACATATTTATATGGGATGAACCTTAAGTTGAACTGCTGCAAGATCATTTCCCACCAATCTAGATAGCATGTTAACATGGGGAAGTTCAGAATATGCTTCAAAAAATCCACACAGGATACCAACTATATCTCATTGTGCTACAAATAATGTTGAAACATCGGCACTACGAAGACTAGCGTGAGGAAGATGTTCTCGATAGAGGAACATCTGTTCTCTAAATCTAAGATCATACTCTAGATATAGTATAAAATTTTCTATGTCCCTTCATTATTATTTTGGGTGATAAGGGAACGAAATGATAATTCTTGAGCTATAACATAATGTACTAGAGGTTTTTCTGTGATGTGTGGAATCAGAACCAGAGGCTTTAGAAAATACTTTTTGATATCTTTAAAGGTGGTTTGAAACTCTTCATACCACTGATGGATGTAATGTTTCATCATGAGTTGGGAAAAGGAATTAAGCTTGTCACACATATTCGTAATGAACTGGCCTATATAGGGCAAGTGGCCTTTAAAACCCTAGGGTTCATGGAGATTGTTTGTTGGAGGAATCTAGATAATATCCTTAATATTCTCGGGGTTGATCTCGGTGGCTTTGTATCTAATGATGAATCAAAGGAACTATCTAGCTATTAAACCAAAGTCACACTTCAAGGGGTTCATTTATAGATGGTAGGAGTAGAGGAAGCAGAACAAATTCTGAAGATCTCTTATATGGTTATGACACTAGTAGGATTTGAAAACTAAATCATCCATGTAGCACTCCACTAATGTCCTATGGATCAGCTTGAATATGTAGTGCATAACATGATGATAAGTGGAACCTGCATTCATTAGTCCAAAAGTAATGACTTGGTAAAATATTTTACCTTGTGGTGATATTAAGGTGGTGGATTCTTCATCCTTAGGGGATATTTGGATTTTATTATACCCAAACTACCCATCCATGAAGGAGATAACTTGGAATCCAATGGTGGAATCAATTAATAACACTATCATTGGAAGTGGAAAATCATCATTTAGATAGTGATGGTTGAGTTCCCAAAAGTCAATCAAGAATTTGATATGTCTGTTCATTTTCAATAATAGAACGATGTTGGCTAACCATCTAGGGTACTAGACATCCATGATGATGTTGGATTTCATGATCATATCAACCTCGACCACGACCATGGAACCTTGAGAGGGGTGAATATTTCAGGGATGATTTTTGAGAACATGATGACATACTAGAAGAACAAGACATTGGGCAATGATATGAGGATCCAACCCTACCATCTTGTCATAACTCCATGAAGACACATCCCAATATAACTTCATTCAATCCACATATTGTCTTTGTTCTTTCAAAAGCATAGTTGTGTTGATCAGTTTTGGTCTTGAATCTACCTCGATATCCATATTCAACTGTACCAACACATCGATGATAGTGGAGATGCCTTCCATGAATGCGGGACTAGGATCTTGAAAATCCTCTCTATCATCCATGGAAAGAGGATCATCAATTAGATGAAAGTATTTTGAATTTGAGGATCCTAATCGAATGTGGTTGGATACCCGAGTGGCAGTGGACTATTTAATGTGGAACTCCCGCACCACCGATACCATGGGAATGAAAAATATTGATCCAATCCCATCAATAATTAAACCTAAGAGGTTATGCTTGATAATAAAAAAACAGTATATGCACATTGCCTTGAGTTGGTTCAACCCTTCCTGGTGAAACAGTCATGTATGGTGTGCTAATGTTTCCATGGGGTGAACATCCCATTACCTTATAGGGGTAAGGGTCTCTGGTATTAATTTTTTATTGATTCGTGTAGGAGTAGAAATTTATCTTCCAGCATTCATTATGTCTAGGGATGCATTTCCCACTCCTTTGAGAGATGAAAAAAAACGTCCCATGTCTGGGTTCATGGCTTCTAACTAATGAATTGAGAGGATAATGGAAGAATCTAAGTCTGTCTACTGGTCAACAACATCAGTAGTGTGCTCTAACTCATTAGTCTAAAACCAATTTTCCTTTCTTCTATAGTATTTTTAATCCATATATACGGATTTATAAGAAGAAAAGAGAGACACATCCCCTTGGATAAAACCCACTTGAACATTAAGGGAGTGCTTGAGGAATTGGTGATTTGAGGATGGGAGTACTACATGTAGATGAATCTAGTGTCTACCCATAAATGCATTATAGTACATGTCATTAGAGATGAACAAGAACTCAATGCTGGAAACTAGGCCACCAAATTGGTTTTGTAGGATTATCTTTCCAATAAGTGTCTTCTCTATCCTGTTATACCCTTGAATCTATAGATCATAGGGATTCAAATATTGTTTATATAGCCCCATCTTTCAGAGTGTCTTGGTGGGAATGAGATTGATCACAAAACATGTTTCAATAAGATAATGGTAGTGTTCCACACCATTGAACTGACCATTAATATACAATGGAAAAAATTTCACATGCATGGGGGACCCTTCATCTTCTCCTGGGAATGAGATGATGGGATGAAATTTTTCTTTCTCAACATCTTCATCATGGAAGGCATCTATAGCCACTACCTCTATTTCAAACTAGAGGGGATTCTCAAAACCTATACAAGGTATTCATGCATATCATTATATAGGTGGATATCCATGATAATTGAAATCAATATAAGAATACTGGAGAGGTGCTTAAGAAAATCATAAATTCATGTGAGGGGCCTACTTCTACAGGGGGGAGGTTTTTCTGCGGTAGGAGGTATGATAGGTGTTTTAGGTTGAACCGGTGGATTCATGCTAGTGATGTGAATATCCCTCTGCTCACCAGTCAAACCATAAAAAATGAATACAGGATAACCTCTGGACTATTGAGGTCTAAGAATAGATGGATGTAGATGATGATAGCATAGTCGTAGTGGATCTTCTAGGTCGAGTGGAATGAATGGAATTGGAAAAAAATATGACGAAACATAGTGGGAAGACTATGCATGATGAGCATTGCGTTGAGACTTCCGTATATCTTGGTGGCATGAATGACTTGGTTGGAGGCACTAGCTGATGAATTTTGGCGATTCACGTATCTATTGTTCCGTTGACACTAGAATTGACATGGGACATTAGGAGGATAACCATGGAATTCCACATCTCTAGGAACTATGTAAGGTTCCAAAAGTTCAACAGTGTTCACCGAGGTGTACTACTAATCATCACATGAGTAATCCTCAATTGTTGGAAAAATTCTAGTTGAAATCACCATCAATAGGGGCATGATGTTTCTAAGAGTATGGGAAAACTTAAACACTAGAGGAGGGCTTTTCATTACCTTGTGATTTCAGTGCTCGACTTTTCAGGAGGAGCAAAGATGAGATGTCGATGAAGATGTATTAGTTGGAGGTATTATGGTGGATTTGGAAGGCTAGGGTTGATTCAAATGGGCATAGACAATACCATGGGTGTGAGAAACTTCCTTGCGACCCACCTAGTAATCAAAATTCTGAATCGAATGGATAGAGACCTACTTTCATTCACCATCACTATCGCTATCATGCTTTGCATATACACATGGCACCAGACCAAATCTAAATATGATGTTATTTAATTGGTCCTAAATACATTATTTGAAAACATATCACATTTTGAGGGTGTGTCCATGTAATCAGTGATATGAGAAATAGTTGGGTTGGTAAGTGATATCATCCACTTTGGGCCTCTTGTATTTTGGAAACCGCATGATTCCCTAATCCAAGGCACTTCAAAAACAATATGGGGACTAATCATTGTTAAATGAGTAGTTCTGGTTTAGCCAATCTAGGAAAGGGGCCCTAGGATCTTGGCCCTAAAAGGGGACTATGTCATGAAGCGTATGAGTAACTTTTTTATCTTACATAGGCCATAGTGGTGCATTACACGATGGCGTCTGCCGATTCTAAGGTGGGAAATTCTATGCCTGAGGTGGAGAATCGTGGAGATGTTACAGAGGTGGCTCTATAAGTAATAATACCAGCAATATAGGGGCCTCTAAAAATGCAATATCAGAGGTATCAGCCTTAGCAGTCCTTCTTGAGGGAGATGCAGGAGGAGGTTGATGTGCCTACATGGATTTCTATAGGGGGTTGGACTGAATTAGCAAATAAAAATCCTATGAAGACCATCCCCACCATCGATGGACTCTATGGGTAACTGATTATACTAGAAGAACATGGGACCTTCCAACATATATACAATAAATGGAGTTTAGCAGCCTCCTACTATGTTGGAGTTCCCAACATGGGTCCACATCGTGAAATGATATGGTCCATATATTGAAGTGGGGAACCTAAAGCATTGAAATGGGATAGTATAGGATTTCTGAAGCACATGGGTGCTGGCATATCATCCACCAATGATAGATATGGCATACCATCAGGTGGTATCACCACCTGTCCGGTCTTGAAGGCCTCAAAAAGAGTAATGATAGTGCCCATTGGATCATCCTAGCAAGGATTTCGGTCTTTGAGAGGATTCATATCCACCAGTTTGTTGGATGGCTCTTCAACATAGTAAACTGTATTAATGGGTTATTGAGAAGCTGGTTGAATAACCTGAGCGGCTGTTGGAAGATTGACCTGCAGAGCAGCTGGGGGTGACCTATGGAGTAGCTAGAGGAACATGTTCTAAGTCCCAAGGGGGATTCTCACTTGCCTCGAGTGGATTCAGGAATGGATACCATTTTCTTTTGTCATAAGATATGAACTCTTCCCTTTTTAAATGGTAAGGTTTCTCGATATCACCATCAGAAATTTTTTTGGGGGAAGTATATTCCCTTGTTAATGGATATTGTAATATGGCCTCTATTATATAACGCATTCACTGAGGAGGTCATCCATAATCCATTTCTATTTGGTGCGTTTTTGACACAATGTGGAATTTTTAGGATCATCATCCATATTTGGAACTAATCTAGATGGTTTAGTGGGTTTTATGGTCCTAATGTTCCTTATACCCTTAATGGGGTCCCTATGAAGAAGAAATGACTTGGAAGTTTCAATAAAGACAACAAATTATATTTTCTAGCGAGTAATCATGGCCGAAAATTCCAACAGATGTGGTGTTGTACCAAGGGGTATGTTATCTTCAATGATTCATATCTCAGCTTCATTCTCTATGAGGTCTGCCATGTTAACTATGATTGTGGCTAGAGGAATATCCACAATATCACCTAGAAAATTGGGTTGGAATCAGATTGGACTGATGTGAAGATAAGCATACATCCCCCATCCATAGATTTGGACATGGGGGGAATCCTCCCTAAAAATTTTACAGAGTAATGAAAAGATCTATACAAAAAGTTTCTAGAGATTCTAATGATAATTGGGTGATTCAGTGTGTTAATATATATGAAACATGACGAACTCAACCATGATGCATTTCTAGCCAATGACGCCTAAGTGTTCCCGTCTCTTGGGGAAAGCTAACTATCTACCTTAAATGAGGAGATTCATTTCCCAAAGAGTTCGATGCATATACATGACCTCATCCACAGAGAGAGACTCTAGAATGTTGAATTCTAAGGTTAAAATAAGGAAGAACATTTTTTGAATGTAATTCATTACGAGGATGTCCTACAATCTTCTCCTCTCAGAAGAAGGATCTAACCCCTGATTACCCCATTCCTCAACTAGGGGTGGCTGGGGAACCTACAACGGTACTAATACAAACCAATACGGTGGTGGGATGGATGGTGGAGAGTGTGGTTCATGATCTGATACACCACTACATATTGGACTATCTCTTGAGGAATGTAATTATTGCATCACAACATCCCTATAGAATGGAGAGTTGACTGCCACTTAATATACTAAGGTGTTGGTAGCTTGCGAAGAATATGGTTGGTGTTCATCATCTACTGGTACCTATAACTACTCTCTATGATCTCTTTTAGAAGAATAGAACAATCCTGGTGATGATAGAGATGATTTCACAACAAGAGACTCAATGTGAACAAAATATTCTTCCTCTTGTTTGTATCTGCAGATGGATTTGGTGATTCATATGCATATCACATTATGGGATGATGAGGCTAACACATGGGGTTCCCACCACAGACCATGATATAGAGGATCAGGGTGAGGGTTCGATCATGGAGCCACACACCTCTTCAGAATCTGAGTAATGAACAATATTGACTATGATTTGGAACATCTCAGGACTATTCCTTTGGTGGTGGTGATTTTTCCTCCTTCATAATGCTGGTTCTTCAGGGAGGGTTATACCTTTTAAATGGGGAGTACCTCAGTGTGGACAAGTGTTGGATTTGGGAGGTACTCCACCAGAATGTGCTGGGGTGTGAGGAGAACCTGGTAAAATGTTGAATACAACATGGAGAAGACCTCTGTTTTTGAAAAAAATGTGAATAAGGAGGGCCTCTAGTGGGGATAGTAAGCACATGGGGAGGACCTACATAGAGAGTACATATAAAATGGGGGGGGGACCTCTGTGCCGATTGTCCATAGTAGAGATGGTATGAGGAGGGCCTTTATACTAATCAAATAGGACACACGGATGTCCTTTGTGTCAACCCTCAACGTGATGGGGAGGGCCCCATCTTTACATGGTCATGATGCATGAAGGACCTTCACACTGAAAGCCTAAAATATTGGGGAAACCTCCATACATGGGATTATGGGAATGTGGAGGACCTCAATGTAGGGTTTTAAAAAAATATGGATCACCTCCACATAGACTATTGATGGAAGCATGTGAAGGACCTCTATGCTGAATAAGAGAGTGAGGAGAACCTCCACTCTATCTATTGGTTGTAATAGCAGGGTATCCATATAGAATTTCCTCACCATGGGTAATAGTGCAATGAATACTAATTAAATCGATGACCAGGAGAGTCAACACAGCTTTCCCATTGGGTGGTTGGTGCCTCATTTCTGACTGGGCATAGAAGTTCCCTAGTCTATAAGAAGAGGTAGATGATAGTCTACATCAGTGGTGGGGAATGCCACTAAATTTTTTGGAGGATGATGCCCCTTGAAAGGGGTCCTCCTGAGCTTTCACCCGATGTTGGCATTGGGTTTGTTAAACTAGGGTAGTTTATGAAGGAGTAGAGTCTAACTATTTGTTGTCACGTGAGACTAGATGGATGTGTTGACGTTTCCCTAAGGGAGCCCTCTTTGGTGGCTCTCTAGTTGCAGCTAAACTTGGGTTGATTTTAACATACCTTACCACATCAGCAAAAGAGAGTGAATTATAAAATAATTCTTGGAGTGTCTCACAAAATGATTAAATGTCAGAGTGGGGAGAAGTGGCTCCCTACATATCCCTTGGGGGTGGTGGTGACGACGGGACCTCGAAGCATATAGATAATGGTCATTCATATCCCCTGTCGGGATGACCCCATCCTATTCATACCAACGAACAAGAATGTACATCACCATCCATTAAATTATTTCGGATAGTGAGATGTGCTGTCGGGAACCAATAGCTATAGTCATGGGAGTTTTTGTGTTGGAGATGAATCAATGCAGGATAAATACAATGGAATTTCCCTTTCCCCAATATCTTTGGGCAGGAGGTGACTGGTTTCCTCTAGCTTGGAATCTACAATGCTGTAAGATTCATCCATCAGTAAAGATAGAGGGAATTCAATACCTATTGTATTAGAGTCTCTAATTATTTTATGGATAGTTATAATTATCCTTGATGATAAATTCACAGATTGGGATTCTCGCTGATTAACTACCCCAAATCCTGATTATTTTCATGCTAGGCCCATTATATGCTTGGAGAGACCCGGTGTCAGATTGTTGGATCCGATGACATGAATATCTACTGATTTTTTTTAAGGATACTAATATCAATATTGAGGAGAATAATATCATGTTGTGTTAACCATTTCTATTTCTGACACTTTTTCTCACTGAGGAATGCCCACCTGAGCATTTTTTAACATTCGTTGGCAGACTTCATTGTTTCCGTTCATTCTTGAATTCAAAAGGAGGGTGGAATTGACCACTTATTTATAGATTATTACTCCTTCATAAAAAAGATACGATGGTATGTATGTTTCTCCTTATGTGGATCCCTCCTTATAATTATTATCCGAGTCTATGTCCCCCTTAAATATTAGGATGTTTTTCCTGATAATCTCTCTGATGCCATCTCTTTGTGGATGTGAGTTAATTATTCCACTTCTATTGAGTCATTCACTAGGGTAAATTTAGGGAATCAACCTTAAGTCAGATGTGTAGTCACCTTTGGCATATCTATCATGTCTAGACACTAAAACATTGGTACAACTGTAATTTACCTAATGATTGGGCGTCTCGAGGGAACAGAAGCCTGAGGAATCCCAAACTCAATGTAGTATACCATATGATGGAGGCATATCTCAAAGGTTTTACTTAGATTCACATGTTTACCATGGGGTATTCTGTGAGTTTAATTTCTAGAAGAGACAGATAAGACTGATTAAAACACTTATGACGGTGGCTCATATAGTCATAACCCTAGGAGAGATCACTTGGATGGCTTACCAGATTGATGGATCAGAACGACTGGTAAGGGATGACCCTAGATATAATGTCCCAGAAAGAAAAGGTTTCACACCCAAAATACTGAACTGAATACCACAATGGGAGGATCATATGATCGTGGGTCCCAATAAAGGGGGCACCATTGTTTACTATTGGATAGGATTGAACCTCTTGGAGGCTTCCTACATAACCTAATGGGATCAAACCACATGTTGTTTGAGGGAGTGATTCGAGACAAACACATGGTTAAATAAAATTGAATGATATAGCCCCACTATGATAAGGGTGAGGCGATAGAGAAAACGACTTTGTCTTATGCATGGTTAGTGCTTGTATGGATGACATGATTTCACTAAAATATGGAAACTTGGGTAAAATCAGGATGAATATGGAGGAAGTGTCAAAGGTATAGAATAAATGGAGAGGGAATGATTATGAAGATGATAGTTTTGTGAATGAACCTTAGGGAGGATTCTTATGTATCCTCATTGTAGGTAATCGATGTCCACGTTGTTCTAGGATGGGGCGATGAGCCACCTGAGGAGGCATCTCGTGAGAATGGGCGATTAGATGAGACCTAAATGAGGCGGAACCTTCGTGTTGAGCTATGATATTCCGGAAACACAAAGGTTCAAGGGAGATACTAGGATGGGATATGAGTGATGGTTTTGAGCCTTATGGAGGATTTCTATGTACCATTCACAATAACGGAAAACATCAATGTACACATAGTTCATGATGGGGCATAGAATAGGGGTGCATGGAAAGGAAAACAACCCAAAGACATACTAGGGAATACACTTGGTTAGTATACCATCACTATATGGAAGCTCGTGGTTTGATGAGTATGGTTTGTGTGTGGTGATTATGAATGGTTAGCTACATATGAAGATCATAACAACACAAGGAGGTGGATCTAGGAGATGTGTCCCAAGGTGGGATGATGTCACATCAGGAGGGTACATCACACTGTGGGAGCACTGAGGATTACTATTAATTAGGGTTGAAACTCAAGGAGGCGTCGTTTTTACCATATATAGAAGACAGGGATAAAAACCCACATAGTTCACAAGGTAAATCGATCTATAGATTAACATCATGCGGGATGAGGGTGAACCGGTGTGAAGTGGACGGGATAGTGGAATGTTGGACTTGTGCCTTGAGGAGGATTCCTATGTACCCTATTTGTAAGGTAGGGATAATAGTCCATATAGTTTGGGATTGAGGGGGAATAGGGATTATGCATGGTTAGATAACCAGTGAGGATTTCATGTTCATTTATTTCTATAAACTCATGTGAGTCATGATCTGTGTGAGAAACAAGAGGTTGCAGTAGACAAGACCATCATGTCACAAAAGCTATATCCACATGAATGGTGTGAGGATTATAGATGGTTAACATAATAGAGAGATTGTTATTTGGACTTACTGATGGATTTAAGCATGAAAAGGGTGTCCGGATGTTTGAGAAAGATATGAACATCATACAGGGAGCACCCTATTAGGATGTGTCAAGGATTACTTAAAGACTGCCCGAGGTGCAGATGGAGATAAATCCATGAGGGAAAGAGATAGAGGGATGACATCAGTGTCTTTACCCACTCTAATCCACTCAAAATTTCTTCACATGCTATGATAACATTTTAATGCCATGTGTTGAGGATGTCGGTTGATGTTAGTTTAACATCATGTAGCTCGGATGATGAGGACTTGATCCTCATCCATTGTAAATACATGACATGTACCGACCCACACATGAGGATGGGAAGGAACAAGAAATTTAAGATTGTGTTGGGGTGGAGGAGTGTCCTATAGAGGGTTCCACATTATAATATCTATGAGAATAAGAAATGGACTTTATTGTACCTATGAAAAAAAACATTTAGAAGGGAAACACAATATGAAGCACCATTCGAGGGACTTGGAAATCATTGCGCAAAAGCCTAGAGGACTGCATGGAGGAGGTTCTGGGAAGATTGGGATGTTTAATGCAATATCAGATTAAACATGGTGCCTTAAAATGAATATAACACCTGGAGAAACTAGGAAAGGGTGAATGCAAGATTGAAGATCATTGCAGAAGATGAGGGGTATGGGAGAAAGAGGTACTGCAGCAAGGTAATCTTTCATTCATGAAGAATATTTTTTTTGAAATTTCCTTTGAATAAAATGAAATGGGAAGGGTTAATTCAAAGTGGGACCACCCGAAGGAGGACCCATGGTAGACCTATCACACATGATCTAGTACCTTGAATCCATTCATTTTTCATAGTCATAGAAGGGTCTTCTTGAGAGAACGGGAGTTGTGTTTCGTCTTTCGTTTCATTTTTTATGTGATAGTGGAACCCTTTTATTTATAAGAAAAAATATTTGTGGGGGCATGAAAGGAGCCCTATGTGGAAGTGGTAATTTGGTGTTTTATAGGGTGCCCATGTATTATGCGCGCTGCTCCTGTTTTTGCGTGCCATCTTGGTTTCATTAGTGTAGTTGACTTGGCTATCTTTTAGGACCTTGGAACAAATGAATATATTCAATGGCACATTGGTAATGAAAGTGCCTTGAGAACTGATTTATTTCATGCACACAAGCATTCAATCTAGTGTGCAGCTCCTTTGGGTTACATGGGATAGTCCACTAAGTCAAAATTTGCCTTTAGATTTCTTAGGTGTTCCAATTGATGGGCTCAACTAAAAATTGACACCCACATTTATCATGATTTTTATTGTTTTATCATTAAAAAACTAAGGTTTATTTGAAATTAAAATTATGTCAAACCTAAATGGAATATTTGAAACAATTAATTAAAGATAAAGAATAATAAAATAGTTTTCTTAGAATAAAATAGAAATTATGCTTAAAAATTTAAATATAGGTTTATAAATTCAACAAAATGTTTTTATATTTATTAATCTTGTCATTAAAAAATCTAAATTAAATATAATTGGTTTATAATATTTTTAATGATATTTATATCATGATGAAGTCATATGTCATATGAAATTCATAAAAATTATCTTTTTTAATATTCATAAAAAATAATTTTTTTAAAAAAATACAATTAATTAATAATATGATTATTTAATGACCTTATTAAAAAAATGAATTTTATTTTATAAATTAATATTATCAAATAAAAAACGAACATTTAAATAAAATCAAACAATCCATGAAATACAATTTTTTTTGCAATAAATGTTATTTCTTTTTACATGGTGATAACATTTATATAGGTTGAAATTTATTAATTATTTTTGGATTTATAAAAAACATATTTATAAATTTTAAAAAAACTAATAATTGTTTTTATAATTATGCTGAATTTAACATTAAAATATATAATTAAGAAATCAATTTTGATGCGATGATGTTTACACACTATGGTAAATATTCTATGTAGGTGAACATTTTACTTTTCTAAAAAGAATATTATCAATATATAGTGATGTTTTTTAATAATAATATAATATAAATATATGAAATTAAAATTTCTAATTAGAATAAAAAATAAATAATAATTTTATTGCATAATAAAACACTTTATTCAAAATTTTAAAATAATTTTATTTGGAGTAATAAAATATTCATAAAGAATATAAAATGAGTATTGAAAAATAAAATGAAAATCGAATTAAATAAATAATGAACCCTAAAATACTAATTTAGGGTATAAATAGTACTTAAAATTTTATTTTTATGAAATAATCCACATAAACAATCATGTAACATTAAAAATTGGTCGATTAATTTCAACAATTATATGATTCAATTATATAACTATGAAAATACATATCATAATTGTTTATAATTTTTTCTTCAATGAATAAATTAATCTTTTAATATAAATATGAAAATAAAACTACAAATAAGAGTAATTTACATCTCAAATAAAACATTATATGAAAATATAATTAGTTATTTTTTAAAGAGATTTTATAGAACTAATTTCCCAAATAGTTTTTATTTATAAAATTCCACTATGATGCATGAATTAATAATTCATGTTAATTATAAAAACTCACATCATTACTGGTTGTTATATTCGATGAAAATATATATCTTTGGCCTTGAGGTAGAGGAATTTTGATATTTGTCACTTATATTCGGATTTTAGGTGTTTCAACAACTCTAAGTTGAGTTTTTTGATGTGTTTGGAGGACATGGAGGTTCTTTGGTTGACCAAAAGAGGGTCAAAGATGGTTTTGAGTGGTCTTGTATTAGAAATATGCTACAGAAGTCAGATCACACTATAAACAGGGGTGTTTCAGCATGGAATATGTTGCATGTGACTACATTTTTGAAGGAGGGAGATGATTATTTATTGAATGAAGGTGATGTAGAATTAGGCATGTTTTCAACAGTAATGGTGGAAGTTAACCAAGATACAAAAATCCCGAAGTTATCAGCTATAATGAAAATGAATATAAAATGGAAGATAGAATTCAATATGAGCGAAAGCACCCATTTTGTGAGCTATTTAAGATATTGGGGAATTCTATCCTGAACTGTTTGCTGGTGAAAAACCATGTTGTCCATACAAAGGATAACTATACTTAGGTTATAAAAAACATGAAAGATAAGGGATTTGTTGTAGAGACCCGAAGCCTGATGTACATTGACATTACATTACTTTGGCGGAATACTTAGTACATAACAAAAACACACACACAAGGATCGTAATAGTTTAGTGTCTTTGGAAACTCGGAATATAATCTTCTAATCGTGGTGAAAGATCTTCAAAATATCCCATAAAGATCTTCCTTTTTTTACCTAAAACCTTTCTTTATATCCTGGGGAAAATAAAACATAAAAGGGTGAGCTCAAATGCTCAGTAAGGGTATACAAAAGAAATAAAAATCATATCATATCTTTTTGAAAATCATAACCTGCAAAAGAGATCATAATATCTTAACATGGAACAAATCATAGAAGTGAAAATGGGATCACCATAATCATAACATGAAACTTGAAACTTTGTGGAATGCACACATAATCATGGAAAATCATTTCTTGTTAGTCATGACTCATTGCCAAGACTATCTTAGTGGACAAAGTCCCTTTCTGAATCGAGTAACCCTCATTTCAGTCCTGTTTCACTGAACCGGTATAACCTACCGTTCCAGCCCTGTCTATCTCATGAGATATAAAATCTTTACCCAATGCATTGGAGGGAGATATAGGTCCCACCCATCTCATAATGATACCATTCTTATGTGTGCCACAAAATCATAAATCATACATCATAGCATAACCCATGAAATAAAATGGGATTCTTAAACATCATGCCATCATAACATAATCCATAAACAATTGATATCAGTTCATCATAAGAAAATTGAATCCATTTAAATCATAGAGAAATTTTACTTGAAACATACACATATGAAATAATTTCATCTTAGATGTAAAATAGTTTTGACAAAACACTTCAAATGAATTGTTGAGGAAAATATCCTTTCTTCTTTAAAATCATGTTCTTTTCACAAAATTCCATGCAAATTTAAAAGACAAGGGTTTTATTAAAAATAATCATGCAATCTTGTAGAGGAAGCTTCTTGAAAATGAGGCGTTATGAAACCGTAAAAATCTGTTCACGCCGTATAAGATAAAAATAACATTCTCCTCGTACTTTTGTCGGAAAAGTCAAAAAGTACCTCGTACGAAAAAAAACGACAAAAGATTCCTTTCATATTCTTTACTAAAAACTCACCGAAGGGTAAAATTGGATTTAAACTAGTGTAAGTGGATGGAAACAATATTACATATTGATGGAACATGGATGCGGATGATAAAATACACCCCAATAAATACTTACGAATAAACAGTCTCGGATAAAAATGAGATTGTGATATTTCCCTTACCTTATGTCCGACTTGCTTTGTAAGTGTCCGAACCTCCTGTATAATGATTTAAATCATGTTATTGACTTATTCCAGAATCGTACATATTGATATGATATCATATATGGTCATATTATTAGCTTCTTGTTAGTAATATTTCATTGTTACTTGTTACTCGGGTCTTTATAACTTTTTGTTCTTATGCATGTTTTGTTGAATAAATTCTTATTCTTATCTTTATGTTATAGATAATTCATTTCCAGAATGGTATTAGTGTAGTATATACCATATTCATTCATTCAATTCATTTATATAATCATTATGAAATGAAGATCATGTAGAACGAGTCGCATCACATCGTGGAGACGGTATTCCGTACGTACGCACGAGTGATGATATCGTTCCTATGATCGTGGAATTGTATTGGAGTATATATATATATTATTTCAGTATCAATATAACTTAATAATAATCATATATAGTTACTCATTACACCATTATACCCATCCCTGTAAGGTGATGGTGGAAAATAGATTACACCACGGCGTGGAGACGGTATTCCGTACGTACGCACGCGCGGTGATTTCATTTTTCCGTAGGATGGATAGAAGGTGAATTAGGGTTGTTTCATATTTATAATAACATATCAGTATGTAAGTAATACTGATGTTATTACTTTATCATGAAACAACTAAAGAAGAAGAAGTTGAAGAAGAAGAAATTGAAAAGATCGGTAATGGATATTACCTCTTCTTTGGAACGCCTCTTTGAATCCTCCACTTAAGGAACTAAGATTGGTCTTTGGAGAAGACCAGGACCTATAGGATTATTCTAGGGAAGTGGAGAGGAGAAAATGGTAGGGGTTGTCCGAGCTTGAGTGCTCAAATTGGTGTGAGGAGGAGGGGGAGGAGGTGCCCTTTTATAAGGGAGGAGAGGGGCACCTTAGGAATATCTCAAAATATTATTTTATATTAAAGTCAAAATCGGTTTATAATGGTTCCAAAGGGTCTTATTTCGAAGATAAAGTGGGGATGGGTCTAAAGCCTATCAAACAATAGGATTTAGACAAGTTTAGGTTATTATTTTAACCTTATCAATTAGATTTAACTCTAAGTTAAATAATTTAACTTTTACCGTGTCTTTTTGTTTTCTTTCACTATATGGTTAATACACTTACTATAACATGCCAAAAGAACCCCAAATTGTATATTATTAATAAATATATCCTTATCTAAGTCATTTGGCCGAACCTTAGATTTTTAGAAATAAAATAACAATTAATAATATAATATTTGATTTAAAAACTATTTTGTGTCAATTTGGACACTATTTGATATATAATTTTTGTGAAAGTCATAACAGAATTATATGTTAGAACCAAGTTGATTAAATCAACACTAATATATCATAGTAACCTAGAAAATTAGTTTAAGTCATAAAAAGTCTCAAATTACATTCATTTGAGCATTTATAACATCAATTATGTTAATATTTCCTTAAAAGGGTAATTACTGCATCATCGTTGTGTCATAAATAAATTAATTTATTTAAAGTCTAAAAATTATAAATAAAATATTATTATGTAGGAAATCTTTTTAGCTTTATAATGAATATTTATAGTCGAATTTATCTTTTGTATAACCCCATATTAAAAATTTTTTAGTTATTAAACTTTGATTTTAACTATTTTAACTATTCATTAAATAATATAATATTAATTGTCATAATCTAATCCAAGTGGACCTAAATGGTCATATTATATTCATAAGGTTGTTTTTGGTCGAATTACACTTATCCAATAGAATTAGGACATGTGTTAGGGTAATAGTAATATCATATTTACCCTTAGTTACCCTATTTACTATTAACCGTGGTAAAAAAAAGTAAAAAGTTACTATTCACCAAAAATTATTTTCATCTCATTGAACCACATTTTACTTACTGAAATCAACCGTGTCTCTCGGATTTTTGAAATTCCATTCACAGAAGCGGTAAAATTAAGATTTATGAAGAAATTAATTTTTTTAACTACCACTTAGTAGTTTCACTATTCATCAATAATTGATGTTTTTCAGAACAATGCCAAAATTTCATCCTAAGCTATATTTCATATTCAGAATTCAAAAATGAAGTATATTTTACCAAATTCATATCATAGAATTTTCATTAATTAATTTTATAATTAAATCCCGCTGTTAAAACAAATAGCGTGTTTTTAAGAAACAATATCTATCAAAAGATTGACAGTTGATTATGTCTGGTTTAAATGTGAAATTACATCCAATGACCAACATTGTATTAAATTGTAAAAATATATTCTAAATATACTTTAAAACCACTCAAATTAATAATTTATCACTATTAATTATTTCGACTAAAAAAGTTGTTTTTAATTATAATTTAGTAATTTTCACTATTCATCAGAATATGAAAGTTATCCGAAAAGTACCAAAATTTCACCTTAGGCTAAATTCGATACTCCGAATCCAAAAATGAAGTTCATTTTGAAAAATAAGATTTACAGAGTTTTAAAAAGTGGTTATTAGTATTCATAACGGCTAGTTTTAATAATATTTTAATAGCATATCGTTGTTTAGTGAAACTCGGTATTGCGTATTACACACGCTATCGAGGAAGGTCGTGATTGCGTGTAATGCAAGGCAATTCAAGGATGCGTGTTGTGCAAGCTCCTTTTGGTGTAGCGTACAACACGAGACTTTAATAAAATTAAAAAGAATATTTTTTTTATAAAATCTTGGGCTGTTACATTCTACCCCCCTTAAAATGAATTTCGCCCTCGAAATTCGTCAGGGTTATAAATGGTTTACTATTTGAAAGTTTCTTTAATAGAAACCCACATCGTAAAAAGGAATATCAAAACCAATCTTTAAAAACAAAAGTATGAAACGTAACGGTTACCCAAATAAACTAATCATTTGGTTTCCACATAGGTGAAAATATGGATATGGAAGAGAAATCTAACCATCATGTTCTGATGGAGAGTGGTAGAGAACATGGCTATGGAAAAGCCAATAATCACAAATCCATAAATTTGTGAAGATCTAAGGTACCATCCGATTCATCAGGTATAAGATCACTAGGACAACATTTTTGGTTTTCAAGATCATTTCCCTAAAGTTGAAAATTTGAATTGGAATAAATACTTTCTTTATTTTCGTACAATCTCACTATTGTTCGTGCCTAGAACAATTTCCACTTCATCTCTTAAATAAATGAAGTTGAATTTGTTATTTGTGAAGTGTTAGCAGATCATGTGATAGAATGACGAGTCATTCCATCTGTCTCAAACAAAAGGTTAGCAAAAATTATATACATAAGTCGATCTATAGTGAGATTAATCATATATAGTTCCTAAAATGGACTTATACTTCATATATCATACTGCTTAATATAATAAAACTAGTTTCTACTAAACAAGGACTTCCTGTAGGCCAGTGGTAGGTGATAAAGGCCAGTCGCACTTCGGTTGTGGGTTCGATTCCCACAGCCTTGTCCGAAGCGATGGGATGTCGCCCGTCCTGCAGGTTGTCCTTTTTCTAAAACTATATTACTATAACATCCCATAAATAATATCGAAAAAACTTCTAAACAATACTAACTTATGTCCAACATAATCCATTCCAATCTTTAGTCCTATCCATAATACTGCAGTCCATTCTCATAACATAGTGAAAACGATTACCAGAGATTTAATACCATCGTTGATCCCCATATATCATAAGATATATCTTGTTGGACACATTCCAAACATTCAAAGGCCTTAATCTTGTACTCTCTTGAATACCCATTGAACCTTAGTGAAAACTTGAATGCAGTTAAAAGTTAACACTTTCCACATACCAAAATCCTCAAAATTCTATATACTCAAACCATGATATCACTTAGTCCTTATATCAATCATGAGCTCATGAATACTGTTAAACATTTCCTTTTCTCGTTTTCCCTTCATTATGCGCATAATAACTCAATTACTTTGAATACCACATTAGACCAATACATAAATATTCCAATATTCCATGATACAACATTATTTTGGAATCCCATTACATAAAAACTTAATCATTCCACCACATCGTTGTCATATTCAACATTGCCAATAGTGATCGCATGTGACTTCCCTTTGTCCTTTGCCTTAAGCGGTTGCTCATGTCGATCATCACTAACCCTTGGATTAGGGCATTTATTGGCATAATGTCCCATCTCCATGCACTTGAAGCATTGAAGTGTTGGTTGTGCGTTCTCTGAAGTGTTTTCTTTATTCACTTCATTAGAATCCCTTTTTCCATTACTTCGACACTCATCTGCTCGATGACCTTATTTTCCACACTTAAAACATTTTCTAGTCCCTTTAAGACAATCTCCACCATGCTTCTTTCCACACTTTGTGCATAAGGAAACATTCATCTTCTTTTCACCATTATTCTGAGATTTCTCCTTGAACTCCATCTTTCGTTTCTTGTCAAAACCATGAGATGGATATGTAACACCAACTTCCATTTCTACCTTGATAGCACAACGCACAATTTCTTCATAGCTACTTAAGTCTCTTATAGCTAATGCCCTTCGAAGACTTGGTTTTAAACCACTGAAAAATCGATCAACTTTACTTTCAGGTTGGATGATAATTCCAGATGCATACCTTGCAAGTCTTGTAAAATTCGCTTCGTATATACCAACAGATTCATCATCCTTTTGATTTAGTTCAATAAACTCCTTCTCCATCTTCGTTCGAAGAATACGAGGGAAGTACTTACTGAAAAACAAGTTCTTGAACTCGTCCCATTCCATGGAATCAATTTCATCTCTTTGCCTCGTATTCTTGATAAGATTCCACCATTGATCAGCTTCACCTTCCAAACGATATACTGCTAAGATGACTTTATCATGTTCAGAACATTGGAGAACTGAAAATATCTTTTCAGTAGTACTAATCCATTGTTCAGCAACTAATGGATCAGTAGACCCACTGAAAGAAGGCGGACGCTGCCTCATGAAGGATTCAACAGAATGTTGCTCATTCCTTTGCTCGTTTGGAAGTCCTGCATGATTCATAGCTTGAGAAAGTTGTGTGATCATGGCTACAAGATTTTGCATTCCAGCTCCCATATCGTTTGGTTGCTCAGGGGGACAATCATTGAATTGTCCATTGCATTGATCAACACGGTTCCTTCGGGTTCCAGCCATCGTCTAAAACCCCAAAAGAATAGTGTGAGAGGCAAAAATCATGCTAGGGAAAACAACATAATAAAGGGGTAGTACCCTCAATATCTAACATCTTAGGTTAAATTCTAAGATCGTTAGAGCAATTCTAGGACTATAACCTATACGTATACTTAACCTTAGAGACATCCCTAGACATACCTTAGAAATATCTCTAGGGATCTCACTAACGTTTTCGCATCCTAGTTTCCAAAGGTTGACTAAACCTTTCCTCTGATACCAACTGTAGAGACCCGAAGCCTGATGTACATTGACATTACATTACTTTTGCGGAATACTTAGTACATAACAAAAACACACACACAAGGATTGTAATAGTTTAGTGTCTTTGGAAACTCGGAATATAATCTTCTAATCGTGGTGAAAGATCTTCAAAATCTCCCATAAAGATCTTCCTTTTATTTTACCTAAAACCTTTCTTTATATCCTGGGGAAAATAAAACATAAAAGGGTGAGCTCAAATGCTCAGTAAGGGTATACAAAAGAAATAAAAATCATATCATATCTTTTTGAAAATCATAACCTGCAAAAGAGATCATAATATCTTAACATGGAACAAATCATAGAAGTGAAAATGGGATCACCATAATCATAACATGAAACTTGAAACTTTGTGGCAAGCACACATAATCATGGAAAATCATTTCTTGTTAGTCAGGACTCATTGCCAAGACTATCTTAGTGGACAAAGTCCCTTTCTGAATCGAGTAACCCTCGTTTCAGTCCTGTTTCACTGAACCGGTATAACCTACCGTTCCAGCCCTGTCTATCTCATGAGATATAAAATCTTTACCCAATGCATTGGAGGGTGATATAGGTCCCACCCATCTCATAATGATACCATTCTTATGTGTGCCACAAAATCATAAATCATACATCATAGCATAACCCATGAAATAAAATGGGATTCTTAAACATCATGCCATCATAACATAATCCATAAACAATTGATATCAGTTCATCATAAGAAAATTGAATCCATTTAAATCATAGAGAAATTTTACTTGAAACATACACATATGAAATAATGTCATCTTATATGTAAAATAGTTTTGACAAAACACTTCAAATGAATTCTTGAGGAAAATATCCTTTCTTCTTTAAAATCATGTTCTTTTCACAAAATTCCATGCAATTTTAAAAGATAAGGGTTTTATTAAAAATAATCATGCAATCTTGTAGAGGAAGCTTCTTGAAAATGAGGCGTTATGAAACCGTAAAAATCCGTTCACGCCGTATAAGATAAAAATAACATTCTCCTCGTACTTTTGTCGGAAAAGTCAAAAAGTACCTCGTACGAAAAAAAACGACAAAAGATTCCGTTCATATTCTTTACTAAAAACTCACCGAAGGGTAAAATTGGATTTAAACTAGTGTAAGTGGATGGAAACAATATTACATATTGATGGAACATGGATGTGGATGATAAAATACACCCCAATAAATACTTACGAATAAACAATCTCGGATAAAAATGAGATTGTGATATTTCCCTTACCTTATGTCCGACTTGCTTTGTAAGTGTCCGAACCTCCTGTATAATGATTTAAATCATGTTATTGACTTATTCCAGAATCATACATATTGATATGATATCATATATGGTCATATTATTAGCTTCTTGTTAGTAATATTTCATTGTTACTTGTTACTCGGGTCTTTATAACTTTTTGTTCTTATGCGTGTTTTGTTGAATAAATTCTTATTCTAATCTTTAGGTTATAGATAATTCATTTCCAGAATGGTATTAGTGTAGTATATACCATATTCATTCATTCAATTCATTTATATAATCATTATGAAATGAAGATCATGTAGAACGAGTCGCATCACATCGTGGAGACGGTATTCCGTACGTACGCACGAGTGATGATATCGTTCCTATGATCGTAGAATTGTATTGGAGTATATATATATATATTATTTCAGTATCATTATTACTTAATAATAATCATATATAGTTACTCATTACACCATTATACCCATCCTTGTAAGGTGATGGTGGAAAATAGATTACACCACGGCGTGGAGACGGTATTCCGTACGTACGCACGCGCGGTGATTTCATTTTTCCGTAGGATGGATAGAAGGTGAATTAGGGTTGTTTCATATTTATAATAACATATCATTATATAAGTAATACTGATGTTATTACTTTATCATGAAACAACTAAAGAAGAAGAAGTTGAAGAAGAAAGAAATTGAAAAGATCGGTAATGGATATTACCTCTTCTTTGGAACGCCTCTTTGAATCCTCCACTTAAGGAACTAAGATTGGTCTTTGGAGAAGACCAGGACCTCTAGGATTATTCTAGGGAAGTGGAGAGGAGAAAATGTCAGGGGTTGGCCGAGCTTGAGTGCTCAAATTGGTGTGAGGAGGAGGGGGAGGAGGTGCCCTTTTATAAGGGAGGAGAGGGGCACCTTAGGAATATCTCAAAATATTATTTTATATTAAAGTCAAAATCGGTTTATAATGGTTCCAAAGGGTCTTATTTCGAAGGTAATGTGGGGATGGGTCGAAATCCTATCAACCAATAGGATTTAGACAAGTTTAGGTTATTATTTTAACCTTATCAATTAGATTTAACTCTAAGTTAAATAATTTAACTTTTACCGTGTCTTTTTGTTTTCTTTCACTATATGGTTAATACACTTACTATAACATGCCAAACGAACCCCAAATTGTATATTATTAAGAAATATATCATTATCTAAGTCATTTGGACGAACCTTAAATTTTTAGGAATAAAATAACAATTAATAATATAATATTTGATTTAAAAACTATTTTGTGTCAATTTTGACACTATTTGATATATGATTTTTGTGAAAGTCATAACAGAATTATATGTTCGAACCAAGTTGATTAAATCAACACTAATATATCATAGTAAACTAGAAAATTAGTTTAAGTCATAAAAAGTCTCAAATTACATTCATTGGAGCATTTATAACATCAATTATGTTAATATTTCATTAAAAGGGTAATTACTGCATCATCGTTGTGTCATAAATAAATTAATTTATTTAAAGTCTAAAAATTATAAATAAAATATCATTATGTATGAAATCATTTTAGCTTTCTAATGAATATTTATAGTCTAATTTATCTTATGTATAACCCCATATTAAAAATGTTTTAGTTATTAAACTTTGATTTTAACTATTTTAACTATTCATTAAATAATATAATATTAAATGTCATAATCTAATCCAAGTGGACCTAAATGGTCATATTATATTCATAAGGTTGTTTTTGGTCGAATTACACTTATCCAATAGAATTAGGACATGTGTTAGGGTAATAGTAATATCATATTTACCCTTAGTTACCCTATTTACTATTAACCGTGGTAAAAAAAAGTAAAAAGTTACTATTCACCAAAAAATATTTTCATCTCATTGAACCATATTTTACTTACTGACATCAACCGTGTCTCTCGGATTTTTGAAATTCCATTCACAGAAGCGGTAAAATTAAGATTTATGAAGAAATTAATTTTTTTAACTACCACTTAGTAGTTTCACTATTCATCAAAAATTGATGTTTTTCAGAACAATGCCAAAATTTCATCCTAAGCTATATTTCATATTCCGAATTCAAAAATGAAGTCTATTTTACCAAATTCATATCATAGAATTTGCATTAATTAATTTTATAATTAAATCCCGCTGTTAAAACAAATAGCGTGTTTTTAAGAAACAATATCTATCAAAAGATTGACACTTGATTATGTCTGGTTTAAATGTGAAATTACATCCAATGACCAACATTGTATTAAATTGTAAAAATATATTCTAAATATACTTTAAAACCACTCAAATTAATAATTTATCACTATTAATTATTTCGATTAAAAAGTTGTTTTTAATTATAATTTAGTAATTTTCACTATTCATCAGAATATGAAAGTTATCCGAAAAGTACCAAAATTTCACCTTAGGCTAAATTCGATACTACGAATCCAAAAATGAAGTTAATTTTGAAAAATAAGATTTACAGAGTTTTAAAAAGTGGTTATTACTATTCATAACGGCTAGTTTTAATAATATTTTAATAGCATATCGTTGTTTAGTGAAACTCGGTATTGCGTATTACACATGCTATCGAGGAAGGTCGTGATTGCGTGTAATGCAAGGCAAGTCAAGGATGCGTGTTGTGCAAGCTCCTTTTGGTGTAGCGTACAACACAAGACTTTAATAAAATTAAAAAGAATATTTTTTTTATAAAATCTTGGGCTGTTACATTTGTTATTGATAAAACTGAGCCTCCCAAGAAAGGTAAGTAGTTTGGTTAAAGAAAGCAATTTACCAGAACCAATCTAGAGATAAATCATGTAAAACATGGGTTGAACTTCTGGAATATGAGAAGAGTGCTAATGTAGAGCTAGTTATTTTACAAGACATTGAAAAACTGATCATGGTGACCATTGAACAGTCCCATATTGATCAGTTTTTGGAGGAGTTACATAAGGAATCCATTAGATGTTTTGGACAACAGTGAACCACTTAGCCTGATAAGGATAATGGAGACCATTATTATTAGGTTTCATTGATAAAAGAAAAGGTAGGGGACTCCTCTTCACAACATTCTACAAGAATTCCTATTGTACAAAATGTCTAGGGTCCTAAATCCATCAAGGATTTTGGGAATTCCTCGACTCAACCAGGCTCTAATTTTATGGAGTTTAGAATGGTGACAGAACCCCCTCTACCCCTCCAAACTAAATGACAACAACATTTCTCATAAGACAATTCAAATTGTTGATGGAACATGTTCTCTTATTTCAATTTTTTCTTCAATTTTGGTACAAACAACTGATAATGATTTTCATTTTGATTTCCCAAATATAGTAGTCACAAACAATTCAAATTCTATTTTGAACTCTAATGAAAACCATCCAATTTCATTAAGTTATAGCCCAAGCGTTACTCCATTTATGGTTTCTCCCCATAAAGTAACTGATAAGGATTCTTGTGCTGATGTTGTTAATGTCATACATGATTCTTCTTATGGATAATAGGGCAAAAAACCTAGTCTAACCTCATCCCATGATTGTAGAATATCCTTTATGCATAAGGGATTTGGATGTTAAAGAAGTTATGTTCGTCAAATTCTAGGTTCTAATGAATTTTCATTTTCGGAATGGTCATGGTATTGCAAACCATGAAAGTTTTATTGTTCTAAAAATATTTCTTAATACTCATCGACCTATGACTTTTCTAATTCTGAACCTAATGTTAACTTCTCTTAAAAAACTATTCCCCTTTTCTCTAATAGTAATAATGTTTTAGTTTCTTGTAAAGAGTGTACTGCAGTTGAAACCCACTGGATTTTTATCAATTGTCACTACAAAATGTAAATGTTTTCCATGTTTTAGAGTATATTTTTACTTGGGGTTTTTTATCATTCACACATTTTTTATAATATGGTCTATGTTAAGAATAGATATGATTATAGAAGAACACTTTCGAATGACCTTACTTTCTTATCTAGAACTATTCATGAGCCCTGGTTTGTGATTGGTTACATCAATTCCATCCTCACCTCATGTGAGGAAACTTTACCAAATCACACTTTTATCTATTTTCGAGAGTTAAAAGCTTTAATCAAGGATAGTAAGCTTGTCGACAAAAACCTTATGGGTTCTAATTTCACTTGGTGTAGAAGGAATTACAATATGGTGGTATCTAGTAAATTAGATAGAGCTCTCACAATTGATTATTATTTGAAAAATTGGAACACCATATCTAGCATAACCACACTTAGGATGAACTCTGGTCATAATACCATCATTGTCTATCTACATATTAATATCATTAAACATACTTTTCCATTCATATTTAATAATGCTTGGTCTTTTGATCCTGAGTGTTCTAGAATTATAATTTTTTTGGATATCTATGAAACATCACAATGAATATTTTTCCTGTATTATCGAACTCAAACATATAAAATTGTGTCTTAAAGTTGGGTGCCTTACTAAATCTAAAAAATTGATAGTGACATATCCCATCCTGAAAATGATCTTATTCAACTTCAAAATTCCAACACTAGTTCTAATATCACTATTGATCCTCAATATGATATTAATACTTCTAATAAACATATCACATTACTTTACCATAAGGATAACTTTCATAATCAAGCCTTAAAAAATAAATAGATTTTTCATGGTTATAGGAACACTAAGTATTACAATTCTTTGCATGGAATCAGGAAAGTAAATGGACCTCTCACTTTTCATAGAGATGGAGACAACCTCATTAACACTGAGTATGGAAATTACAATCATGTTGTCTATTATTTTGAGAATTTTTTCAATGGTCCTAATTTCAACATGGATATATTACCTGATGTCATTCCAGTTTTGGTTAATGGGGAAGATAACGCTTATCTCCAAGGGATTCCTCTTGACAATGAAATCAAGGATAGTGTCTTTAGTCTCAAACATGACAACACCCTAGGTCCCAATGTTTTCAATAATGGATTCTATTAGAAATTTTGGTAATCCATCTATTATGATGATTTTGAAATTGTAAAAACCATTTTTTGGAATGGTTGGATACCCCATGGGTGGAATGCACAAATTCCCTCTTTAATTCCCAATGAGAGAAATGCCTCTGAGATTCATCTTTTTAATACCTATTTGTCACGACCCGTCCTCGGGGCCCGTGCCGTGACTACCCCAAGCCCGCCTTCCATAGGCCAGGGGCTGGCGACTAGCACCAAAGGCGTAAAATCCCGTTAACTGGGAAGGCATTGCCTTTATAAAAGAAAACAAGCACCACAGAGTACAAGCGGAAGTAAAACACTAAGTACAAAAAGGAGAGCTGAAAAGTAAAAGGGGCCGGAAATACAAGCCCAACTGTAAAGTACAACTCGAAAAGGAAAACAGCGACTGAAAAGTAAAGCTGCTACGCTGAGATGTCCACTGGAAATCCCACCTGAAGGGTGGGTACAGATAGCTCCTCTGCTCCTCGGGTCCCGCCATCCGCTCCGAGTATGTCCCGCCCAGTGGTCCACCTCCGGGTACCGCCTCGTCGTATAGTCCACCTCCAGGTACCGTCCAGTCCTCGAACCTTCGGCTTCTGTCAGCACTGTCCGTCGTCTGCAACCAACACAACGAGGTGCGGGCATAGCCCGTGCAGGGGTGAGTATAACGATACTCAGTAGGGACCCCGAGACCCTCATGGTCTCACTAAACCAACAAGGATAAACTCAAGAAGATCACAACAGATAATCTCTACTTAGGTATATGCCCATACATATACCTAAGTTATTAAGTAACTCATCTCAGTCATGAGGAAACACAAGAATCATGAGATCAACAGATAACCACTACCCAGGTATATGCCCATACATATACCTAAGTTATCAAGTAACCCATCTCAATCATGAGGAAACACAAAGGTCAAAAGTCTCAGCTCAAACCAGGATTTTCATTATCGAAACCGTAACTGCTGAAGAGCTCCGTCTCTAGAGTGTACAGTGGTCCTGTCATGACTCCGAGGCTGCCGCTCACTAACCTAGGACTGCTGAAGTACTCCTCCTGTCGAGTATTGCGGGTCTGCTGCCAACTACCAGGCGCTCCGTCCGCTGAGGGTCTGCTGCCAAATACCGGGCGCTACCCAGATAGCCTACTGAGGTACTCCTCCTGTCGAGTACCGCGGGTCTGCTGCCAACTACCAGGCGCTCCGTCCGCCGTGGGTCTGCCGCCAAGTACCGGGCGCTCCGTCCACTGGGCTAGTCGACTCACTCCAAGTCGAGTCGGTCAAGCAGTCGTCAGGTCTCAGCCGGCTACACGGTCTCCGTACTCTGCACGCTCGTCTCCGGGAGGGTCCGCTCCACGAGCTACTGGTCGATACTCCAAGTATCTCAAAGTCCCACGAAGAAGTGTCTCAAAGGTCCGTCTCGTCACAGGGGTCTCAACGCAACAGACGGCGCGTCGATCGGACGCCCGGTCTGTGAGTTATTAGCCTTTTCGTCCCAGGGGCCCGGTTGATTTCGTGAGCGAAACCAATCCCGGCCGTATCTCAACTGTACCCCGAACTCCCATAGGGTAAACTCAAAGGGACCGTTACTCAACGTAACCACCAACGCCGCTGACGGTTCGTCAAACGGACGTCCTGTCTGAAAGATATCAGCTTTCCCGTTCCAGGGGCCCGGTTGGATTTCAGGTACAATCCAACCCGGCCATACTCCGACTGCATCCAAAACTCGGGCGGAGTATGTCAAAAGTTCCGTCTCATCAAGAGGAAGTCAACGAAACAGACGGCGCGTCAATCGGACGCCCGGTCTGTGAGTTATTGGCTTTTTCGTCTCCGGGGCCCGGTTGGTTTTTAAGGCAAAACCAACCCGACCGTACTCCACCTGCGTCCAAACCTCGGGCGGAGTATGCCAAAAGATCCGCCTCATTAAGAGGAACGCAACGCGACTGACGGCGCGTCAATCGGACGTTCGTGGCTCAAGATATGAGCGTTTCCGCTCCGAAGGCCCGGTTGGTTTCGTGAACGAACGAACCCGGCCGAACTCAAAGTAAACCGAAACCTTGAGTGCGATATACCGAAACGACCGTCTCGATCCAAGGATCGCGTTGCCGCAGACGGTTCGTCATTCGGAGGTTCGAGGCTCAAGGTATGAGTCAAAAACCAAATCAGGTTCGAAACGGGGGGGGGTCCGGGTCCGGGCCGACCCGGCCCGACCCCCCCCTGGGCGGCGCGGCGGCCGGCGGCGGCGGACGGCGGCGGCGGACGGCGGCGGCGGACGGCGGCGGCGGGCTGCGGCGGCGGCGGGCCGCGGCGGCGGCGCCAGGCGCCGCACGTGGGGCTGCGCTCGCGGTGGGCTTGCGGGGAGCAAAGCTCCCGCTTTGCTGGAGGGCGGCGCGGCAATTAGCCGCGCCGGTTTGTAATAACCGCCCCCCCCCCCCAACGTGGGGGGCTTGATTGAAGGGCGGCGCGGCAAAGCCGCGCCGTTATTATTTTTTTTTTAAAAACGCCCCCCTCACGTGGGGGGCCTGCTGGCGGTGAACCAAGGGGGCTGGATGCCCCCTTCCCTCAAGAACCGCCCCCTCTCTTAAAGAGGGGGTTTTATTAACACAGCCGGGGAATTTATTTCCCCGGTTTTAAAGACTTCCGGCCGGCCAGCTGGCCGGCCGGTTTTCTCCAACGGGACCGGAAAAATCCGGTCCCCTCTTCGGCTTCCGACGCCGGCGGCCCGGCCGCCGGTCTTATCTACCGCCGCGGCCCGGAACCGGCCGCGGTCTCTTCGTCCCGCCGCGGCCCGGAACCGGCCGCAGCGTTCGTCGTCCGGCGCGGTGCGACGGCACCGCGCCCCTTTGCCGTGCTTTGATAATAATCCAACGCGGCGCGACAGCGTCGCGTTTCTGTTGTTTCTACCATGGTGCGTGCGACGGCATCGCGAAGATATTTGCACGTTCATCCGCGTGGTGCGACGGCACCACGCCACTTGCTTCCTCCCGCAAGATAAAATCAACATAAACGTTGGAGGGGGGTTCGGCCGTGTTCATGCGGTCCGGCCCCCCTCACGTTAAATAAAAACTCAACATGAACATTTCAAGCCTCATGTTAGACATGCCAGATCCATGTTCAAGAAATGGAATAATTTAAGAATGAAACAACAATCCCCTACCTCGGGTATAAGTTCGAGGATTTGACTATGTCCGCGGAAGTCGACGTCGCGGAGATCGGGCGTCGCGGTAGTCGTTCGTCAATTCCGTTGACGAAGAGACGCGTCCGAAGAGGCACGTCGTTGGCGAATCCTTGTACGCCGACGAAGGTTGTCCGAGGAAGGTGCGGTGTTCTCTCTCGTTGACACCGAAGACGAAGAAGAGCGGTGCGGCGTTCTTCGTCGGAAAAAAGGGCGTTCCTCATCAAGTCTTGAGGAAAGTCAAAATATAAAGAGAACAACGAACTCAAGAATCTCTACCTCGATAGTCGCACGGTGACGGAGTCGTGGAATATCGGTGTCGATTCCTTTGACGTCGGAGGAAGAGTCGTTATCGAAGGCGTTCGTCGCGGAAAACCGTCGCGGAAGAGATGACGCGGAAAAGTACGTCGCGTCGCGGACACGGCGTCGCGGATGGATCGTGTTCTTCGGCGGAGAAGTTCTTCGTTGAAGAACGACGTTCTTCGCGTTCTTCGTTGAGTTGAAGAAGAAGAAGAAAAGCTTCCAAAGCTCTCAAGAAATCCTCCCAAGGGTAAAATAAACTCCTAGAATAATATAAGCTTTAACTTATATTATTTCATAACTTAACCACAAGAATTTCAAAGGTTTGAAATTCAAAATGGATAACTCCAAAATTAACTCACTTATTTAATATACATGAATTGTATAAATAAATATAAGTTAACTTGTCAAGCCATTAAGAGGGAGAGTGGGGAGTTGAAAAGGTGGGGGTTCGTGTGGGCCCCACCACACTTAATCCTCCCAAGGGAGGTTAAGTGGGTGTGGGTCCCACTTCCAACCTCCTTTGATAGGTTTTAAGAAGTTATAATAAAATTTGTTCTACACAAATTTTATTTAACTCAACTAAAAACCTCAAAAATTAACTTTCAACCCGCAACAAACGCAACTCCCAAAAAGGTCTCTTTAAGCGAATATCGGTGCTGCGAGTTCATCGGTGCCCTCAGATTTCAATTCCGAGCACCGGATCAAAAGTTAGGAATTCCCGCTCGTTCGTTCACTGAACGTACCCGAGCCAAACTTCGGAAATTAATTCCGGGCACTCCGGGCCTCGGAATCAGGTGCCGTCTGAAACCGCGCTCTTGTAAAATTCTAAAGAAAATTAAGAAAAAATTTCCCTTGAATTTTACGGGTCTTTACATTACTCCCACCTCAGGGCTTTACGTCCCCGTAAAGATACAACAAAAACTAGGGTAACAAAAGAGGGTACTGAGCACGCATCTGAGCCTCCCGCTCCCATGTGCTCTCCTGGAGATTCCCGTGCCGCCATCTGTTGCGCACAAGAGGAATCGATCGCCCATGTAGGACCCGCTCCTGTCGATCCTCTATCTCCACCGGGACCTCCGAAAAAGTCGCCCCATCGTCAACGTCAAGCTCCCAATGGTCAAAGATGTGCGTCGGGTCGTGCACGTATCTCCTCAGCTGGGATACGTGGAAGACGTCGTGCACCCGGTGCAACTGAGGTGGTAGAGCCAGGCGATAAGCCACCTCGCCAACCCTGCTAAGGACTTGGAAGGGTCCGATGAAGCGCGGAGATAACTTGTCGCCTCGGCCAAAACTCCGAATACCACGTCGAGGTGAGACCCGCAAGAAGACGTGGTCACCATCCTCGAACTCTAGTGGCCTCCGCCTCCTGTCAGCGTATGACTTCTGCCGGCTCTGTGTTGTCCTCATCCGCTCCTGGATGACATGGACCTCCTCTGACGTGGCCCAGACCCTCAGCGGACGGAGCGCCTGGTAGTTGGCAGCAGACCCGCAATACTCGACAGGAGGAGTACTTCAGCAGTCCTAGGTTAGTGAGCGGCAGCCTCGGAGTCGTGACAGGACCACTGTACACTCTAGAGACGGAGCTCTTCAGCAGTTACGGTTTCGATAATGAAAATCCGGGTTTGAGCTGAGACTTTTGACCTTTGTGTTTCCTCATGATTGAGATGGGTTACTTGATAACTTAGGTATATGTATGGGCATATACCTGGGTAGTGGTTATCCGTTGATCTCATGATTCTTGTGTTTCCTCATGACTGAGATGAGTTACTTAATAACTTAGGTATATGTATGGGCATATACCTAAGTAGAGATTATCTGTTGTGATCTTCTTGAGTTTATCCTTGTTGGTTTAGTGAGACCATGAGGGTCTCGGGGTCCCTACTGAGTATCGTTATACTCACCCCTGCACGGGCTATGCCCGCACCTCGTTGTGTTGGTTGCAGACGACGGACAGTGCTGACAGAAGCCGAAGGTTCGAGGACTGGACGGTACCTGGAGGTGGACTATACGACGAGGCGGTACCCGGAGGTGGACCACTGGGCGGGACATACTCGGAGCGGATGGCGGGACCCGAGGAGCAGAGGAGCTATCTGTACCCACCCTTCAGGTGGGATTTCCAGTGGACATCTCAGCGTAGCAGCTTTACTTTTCAGTCGCTGTTTTCCTTTTCGAGTTGTACTTTACAGTTGGGCTTGTATTTCCGGCCCCTTTTACTTTTCAGCTCTCCTTTTTTTACTTAGTGTTTTACTTCCGCTTGTACTCTGTGGTGCTTGTTTTCTTTTATAAAGGCAATGCCTTCCCAGTTAACGGGATTTTACGCCTTTGGTGCTAGTCGCCAGCCCCTGGCCTATGGAAGGCGGGCTTGGGGTAGTCACGGCACGGGCCCCGAGGATTCGCCAACGACGTGCCTCTTCGGACGCGTCTCTTCGTCAAGTCTTGAGGAAAGTCAAAATATAAAGAGAACAACGAACTCAAGAATCTCTACCTCGATAGTCGCACGGTGACGGAGTCGTGGAATATCGGTGTCGATTCCTTTGACGTCGGAGGAAGAGTCGTTATCGAAGGCGTTCGTCGCGGAAAACCGTCGCGGAAGAGATGACGCGGAAAAGTACGTCGCGTCGCGGACACGGCGTCGCGGATGGATCGTGTTCTTCGGCGGAGAAGTTCTTCGTTGAAGAACGACGTTCTTCGCGTTCTTCGTTGAGTTGAAGAAGAAGAAGAAAAGCTTCCAAAGCTCTCAAGAAATCCTCCCAAGGGTAAAAGAAACTCCTAGAATAATATAAGCTTTAACTTATATTATTTCATAACTTAACCACAAGAATTTCAAAGGTTTGAAATTCAAAATGGATAACTCCAAAATTAACTCACTTATTTAATATACATGAATTGTATAAATAAATATAAGTTAACTTGTCAAGCCATTAAGAGGGAGAGTGGGGAGTTGAAAAGGTGGGGGTTCGTGTGGGCCCCACCACACTTAATCCTCCCAAGGGAGGTTAAGTGGGTGTGGGTCCCACTTCCAACCTCCTTTGATAGGTTTTAAGAAGTTATAATAAAATTTGTTCTACACAAATTTTATTTAACTCAACTAAAAACCTCAAAAATTAACTTTCAACCCGCAACAAACGCAACTCCCAAAAAGGTCTCTTTAAGCGAATATCGGCGCTGCGAGTTCATCGGTGCCCTCGGATTTCAATTCCGAGCACCGGATCAAAAGTTAGGAATTCCCGCTCGTTCGTTCACTGAACGTACCCGAGCCAAACTTCGGAAATTAATTCCGGGCACTCCGGGCCTCGGAATCAGGTGCCGTCTGAAACCGCGCTCTTGTAAAATTCTAAAAAAAATTAAGAAAAAATTTCCCTTGAATTTTACGGGTCTTTACACTATTTCTCTCATAAATTCCCATTAAAAAGTTATCTCCAAAATCATTACAAATTTTTCAATAATATATGTGGGAAAATTGTATCCTGGAATCAATTTGGATACATCAATGGTAGGTTAATTCAAGACTGTACTTGTCATTCCACTAAACGTACTAACACCTTAAATAGGTATACCATATGAGGCATTATTTCAATTAAACATGATATTATAATGGTCATTGATTCCATTGAATGGAGTTTTATTTTCAAAGAGCTTATTACATAGTCTTGAATGACCCCTACATTGTTAAAATTAAGAATTCTTTCAATTCAGATAGTGTTTCCATCATTTTCAATTGTTCCCATAGGGTTACATTAAATTCACCAAGAGAGTTAGCCATAGTGACCCCCATCTTCCATTCTTTTCACCATTGCGGATGATTGCCACTGTAGATTACTTACTCGCCTTGTTGATTAGAATAATCATAAACCTATTCATGCTTCTAGATAATTAAATGTTCCCATGCATCTCCTCTATGCTGATGATATTAAACTATTCATATAAGGATATAAATAGATCATTCAAAATCTCAAAAAATCACTTTTACATTATGAAGATATCTCAGGTCAAAACATTAGTTAGAAAAAATCCTTTTTTTCTTTGGAAAACTTGTTCCCCTATTAGAAAGAGTTATACTACCAATATTCTCATTATTAATGAAGTCCCCTTCCCCTTCACATATCTTGATATACCTACTTTTTGGAGAAGGCCTAAATATAGTTATATTTCAAACCCTATAGAAAAAATTCTCAATCATCTCTCCTCTTGGAAGGGTGAATCACTCTCCATGACTGGATGAAAATGCCTCATTAAATCCACAATCTTCATTAATATGGTATAATATTTGATTATCAACAAATTTCATGATGGTCTTCATAAAAATAAATGTTTATATAAAGAATTTTGTTTGGACTGGGAGCACACTAGAAAGGAAACTTGTGCTCATCCCTTGGAATACATGTTGTAAGACTATGGAAAAAGGCAGCATTGGAATTAAGAAACATAATATTTTCAATGAGGCCTTACAATCTAGACTAACATTGAACCTCCTTCACATCATTTCAGGCCCCATTCATTTTCTGAGAAAAATATTTCATGATATGTTAATGAAGGGAAAATCGAGTCATATTAGCTCTTCTATTTGTATGACCATTATAAATGACATTTCCAACATCATGAGTAACTCGATATGGATTTTTAACAATGAGTCATTGTAGAATTTTTGGTTAGAAAACTAGATTGGTACCCCTTTTAACTTTATATTACCTCCTAATAATTTATTAGAAGACACTAATTGTACAATCATTGTGGTGTTAAATTCTCATACCTCTAACCTTCTTTGTAACATTATTCATATCATTGATTATTATCCCTATTAAAACTCAGATGACTTCTATATTTTTGGAACCATCTCATAATGGTATTCTTAATTCCAAAAAAAATTATAATCACTACATTGATAATTCGGATAACAATTTCACCTGGTTAAAATCTATTGATAAGCCATGTGTGGATTAATGGTATCTATCCTTAGCCGAGGAATACATTTGAAGTATTCTAGTGAGCCCCTCTCCATGGTTGGGTTAAAGTGATTGTGGAAGGCACCTATATGGGCAATCTGGGTCCCTTGGGTTGTGCTTATATCTTTAGGGACCACCTTGGGTAATGCGTCAGTTATTTCTATGACAGCTATGGAATTGCCTCATCCAAATAATTTGACATATTGAGTATTATCCATGTTGTTTTCTTCTCTAAAAAAAGTTGAATGGTATAATATTTGGATTAAAAGTGATTCGACACTGATTTTCCTAACAACATGGAATGTAGTTGTGCATCTTTCTTGGCTGCTTACAACCAGATGGATAAATTGTATCCATTCAATCCTGGAGATCAGTTCCATTGAAACTCACACCTTCTGAAAATCCAATAGGGTGGAGAAAGGTCTTGCTAATAGGGTATTTAACCCAGACATAACCTTCCTGGTTGACCTCCCTAATGATCTTATTCCTTTTTATGATATTGATTATAAAATGATTTCATCATTAAGACATTTTTAATCCCCTATTTTTTTAATGTAATATTTTGTGTCTTGGCAATAAAAATTAAATGAAGGGGACCATGTCACAAACCATCGATATAATATTAAAAAAAGCATAGTTCTAGTGAATCACACAAAAGAATAAGGGGATTCTACACACGGGTTTGTCAACGGTGAAACATCACGTTACACCAAAAGGATTATGCTGTGAAGAGTGTTTTAGGGGAATATGAATCATGATATATATGATGAGTTTTATTCTATAAAGGGATTAATAGAGGGAGGAATTTTTCATGAGGGGATGCATAAGGGGAAGTCGTACCAAAAAGTAGTGGTCCACATGAAAATTGATTGCCATGGTTCATAAGGTTCTATTAAGGGGTTTATCATAGTATCATGACATAGTGGGTCATCATAACGCGAAATCCGAAATGATTGGCATCATGGAACATCACCCATGGGTCATGCTATAATGGGTGTCTTACATAGGTTTCTTATCACAGAAATACATTTACATTCCATGTAAAACCCTTTTTGGATTTATAATTGAAAGGGGGTTACATTAGTGTAATTTGATCAAAGAATCATCTAATTTTTCATCCTTTATCTCCCTTTATGTGGGGTGGATTTTGGACTGATTTCCAGGGGGAATTCTGAAGAAATATCTTCCTTCTTCCCACATTATTATTATTATTACTATTCTTCTTGTTTTTCCTTAATTTTTCATGAATTTATGTCAGGTTTTTTTATTATGATTCCAATAGAGTATAATCAGATAATCTTATGTGACGGGGTCTTGATATACGATTGATGGAGGATGATGAGAAATGATGAAAACACATTATCTTTCATCATTTTTATTGATCTTTATCACTATATTATTTTATTTTTGGATTTTTATTAAATTTTGGGGAACTATTAGATGTTTGGGTATAGGTTGATATGAATATTTCTCATAGTGGGATTAGGAGCTTACAACATGTGATGAATGATTGTGCACACTTTCTTGGGAATCTTCATTTAGGTGAAATGGATTGGGACATAGAGCACCATATTTGGACATATTTTGTGATGTTGTCCCTCATAAGTTCGGAACTAGTAGCCTTTTGATTATTAAAAAACTATCATCTCTTGAAGTCATTCCTCTAAGGGGTTATAGATATATATTGTGTTAATGAGATTCCTGAGATAGGCCTTGGGATTGTAATATGTAATGGGTGGCCCTTATTAGTTTTTAATATGAATAATATTATAGATGTGAGAGACTTGGACCCTGTGATGATGGGTTATATAGTCATAAGTCTCACACATTCTTGGTAATAAAATTCTTGGGATGCATTCAAATATTGTTTTTTATGAGAGAGATAAATAATTCAAGGATAAATGTAGAGTGTCATGGTGGGTTTCATCAATGTGATGGGATTAATAGATCTTCTATGGTATATTCAAGATATAACCACGGTATGGGTCATGGAAACTATCTTTATGGTTGGTATATGAGTTTCCAATAGTCATTTAGGGCATGGGAATGTAATCATCCACATGGATAGAGACTGAGACATTTATGTGAGATTGGAATGAAATTTGGACTTGGCCTATTGAGGCAAGTTCTAGGCTAGTCATGTGGGTCATGGGGTAATGATTATTGGTATGTATTAATGAGTACACAATCAGTGATGTATAATGAACCATGAGGAATCTGTAATGGGGGAGATAGTGATGATAATGAGTTCAACATGTAAGGCTTGTGTGATCATTTTATTCTTGAAAGGATGAGATGCCAAGGATATGTGGGTGAAGAGTTGTGCATTGAGTTGAATGGTATGACATTAGAAACTAATATCAAGTTATGAGGTGGGAATATGATTTCCTAATGGTATTATATTATGGTGGAGTGATGTTTTTGGTCATTTTTTCTAGTGGTGTGCATATGGGCTCGGATACATTTCCATTTTTTGTTTCTATGTTCATGTGATAGTTTCGATCATGTGGTTGACAATGAGATTGGATTAATGGACTCACACTGAGTGAGTGGGTGATAGAATAGACTATCATTCCTAATAAGGTATTTTTGGGGGATTTTATGTTATTAATATCTCTATGTGAGAGGGTGTTGGTTTAGAATACTATATAAAAGAATGTATTAGTATAGGATATGGTGATAGGCCTCACAAAAAAGTGGTATAATTGTCACTATCAAATGATGTTCAGTTATTTATAGTTAGACGTGGTATAATGGTGTTTCAAATACATTATCTCATGAAAATAGTGCATAAAATTATCATAGGTATTTTGAAAAAAATTATAAATAGGATGGGGTGTTTGTTTGATGTTTACAAAACTAGATGAAGTATGGCATGAGAATAATTTTTTTGAAAACATTTTTATAATGTATAATAAATACAAATATACTGATTAACATAATTATAAATTATTATAATTAAGTATAAATACAAATAATTATAATCCAATAATTTTATAATCCCTAAACCCAAGTAAATAAAGTCAACCACAGAGGTGAAATGAATTTAGCAGTATGCTTACACGTTAATATGAAATCATTGAAAAATTATATGATTATAACTTAAAGGGAATATTATGGTCAGTGGTAGATTAGGGTTCACATTTATAATCTAAATTAAGATAACATGATTTTATTAGTTATATTTTGGATCTATAAATTAATCCCTCATTCATTGGTTTTTATGAGTATGTATATGACCTTACGATTAACATATTCTTAACCTCAAGTGTAAATTGTTTATCGCTAGAGTGTTTTTTAATATAAAAAAATATTCATCAATCACATTAATATAAATTATGTTAATTTTATAGATTTAAAATAAATCAATTAATGACTTTAGAAATATTTATATTACAATGAAAATGTACTCTTCCATGGGAGGAGTACTCATCACACAAACAACATTTATATGTAAAGGAATAGAGAAAGTATATCCTAATGTTGTTTATATTCTTGATTTATTGTCCAAATAAGTTAATTATAGAATAATAAAATGCAATAAAACAAAATAAATATAATATATATTGATAATTTTGTAATTTTAAGTGAAGGATTTAGTATGATGAAGAAGAAAAAGAATAAGTCATCATAAAATAGATCCTTATATATAGATATATACCTATTATAATGAATATATAAATAGATAAAACCCACTTACCCTCTACCCTAAATCATCTAAATCATGTCAAAATCCATCAAAATTTTAAAAATAAACATTTATTTAGAAGATTTGGGATAGGGTTACAAGATGTTATAAGTGTGAGTGGAAAATTTTTCAAAATATATTAATTTGTCTTGCACAAACCTTTTGACATATAAAATCAATGAACAATATTTAGTTCCAGAATTATGATTTTATATATTTTGAGTATCTATATTATTTCCAAATTTAATCACAATGAAATATTTGATTAGAAATAAATGGCCTAAATGGTGAATTGGTGTCCATATTAACGATTTTGGTCCAACATTCACTTTAGGGCCCATTTTATCCCATGAAATGTATGATATAGTAAGGAAAAACCAATTGAAACCTGTATTACATTGATAGAAAAATAATATCATAATATTTTAATTGAAAATAATGTATATACAAATATTTATTTTAAAAATACTATAGTGTTATTTAAATGGTTAAAATGTTAATTTTGATCAGATATTAAAATGCATGATCTAATAACAAGTTTTCCATAAATAATCATATATATTATGAAGTGGTGAAAATATATCATTTATTTTCAATAAAACATTCAATAAATATTAGTTCCATTAAATCCTCCATACATACCTCTTTGAACTCCTATGAAAATGTCAAACATTTTAATTATAATCCACACATAAATCAAAAATTAGAAAATTTCCAATATTGTTTTCAATGTTAAACATATAATATCATCTTTATGAAATAAATTTTCAATAAATTTACTTATATTGTTTATGAAGGTAGTGCCTCAGACAAAATCCGAGACACAATTTATTAAAATAAAATGAAATTAAATTTACTTCTATAACAATCAATAATTATTTGAAATCATTCCTTATCCTAGGAATATTTGTTTCAACCAACCACGTGATAAATTTATGTCATTCATATATGAAGTGTGATATATATATAAATTCATTATAATATCATAGTCATGAAATTCATACCAGAGGTTTAGTGAAATCCAACACTATATAAAAGAGAAGAAAATATATTCCAATCAAGTGTATTTTCAAGGTTGAGAATTGAATCTAGTTTTAGTGGGAGAGTATTTAAAAATTACGGAATCAAATTGGTGATATTTCTCTTAGAACAAAATGCATGCTCTTTCATTTAAATTATGCTAGAATCCTTTGTCAAAGTACCGTAAAAAAATCACCCAACCTAATCCCTCTTTCCAAATAAATCCTACAACTCATAATAATTAATTTGAAAGGAAATATTTTTCCTCTTGTTTTTAAGAAAATTTTTCAGTTTTTTTTTTATTTTCATCCTTCCGTCATTTTTTTGAGCATAGGAAGGAAAATTTAAAGATCTAATGAATAGTTACACATTCCATTTTATTTTAGTGATGTTCAATAGTTAAAAAATGAATATGATGGATATTATTATTCATATTATCTGTATATTTATACATATATACATTTTCCTTTTTCAAGAAGAAATATTTTTTTTAAAATTATATATAATTGACTTGTTGACCTTACCTCAAATAGAAAATTCACATAACAAATCCATATAATATAACTACTCCCCAAAATACACATAAAGTAAACCAATTACCCTAAACTCATTTTAGACATTTATCATGAAATAAATTAAATAGTAATGGAATGAAGGGAATATAAGATTTTAATTTGAATAAATTATAAGCAAATAAATAGGTTATATGGGATTCTATGGGAAAATATAATGGTGGGTATGAGAAGTGGGAAAAAATAATTGATCTTTCGAGTATGTATGTCAGTATGATTATCATATTTACTTCTTATCAATATATTTTATAGCATATCAAACTATGTTATTGATGAAATAATGTAAAATTATATCATTAAAAATAATGGTGATTAATTATATTATAAGAAAATTGGTATGGAGAACCACTCAAGATGGGAAAATTAACATTAGTTAGTGATAATGATGAATGGGGGTCAAAAATCAATCAAACACTTATTATTTGAAAAAAACATCCAAATCTAAAATGATATTTAATTTCCATGGTCATTTGAATTTTTCTCAAAACCTATGTAATTTCTTCGAAAGTAAATCCAGCTTGTATAATGATTTTGCGTATAAAATTTTGTCTAATTTTATTTTTGTTTTTATGAAAAAAATAACACAAAACAAAATATTGAAAATACTAAAAATACATAAAAATGGTGTCACATAAATACACAGAAAATGTTACATTTTCTTCAAAATAACCACAATAATTTATATGATATTGAAATATAGAATAATAAAAGTAAAAGTAATTTATATGGTTAGGGATATCATGATGATTTCAAGTGATTAAGGGGTCATGTAGTGTGATGATATTAATTGAATGTATGGGATTTACCTTAAAAAATCTTCAACCACTTCCCATTGAATATAACTCTCCTTTTTATAGCCCTTTCATGATCTCCACTACATCATAAGAAAAAACATGATATGAAACATTCGGTCATAACCATATTTAATGAACCATACCAAGGATATTCTTTAGTTATTTGTATAATAGAAGTACTTTCTCTACCTCATAGAACTCCCACATCTAGTTCATCTTTCCAGGGGTTTCTTTTTCTCCCTCTTTTTAGAGACTTAAGTTCCCATACAATGATAATTGGATCTACTGAATCTCATTATGTTATAAAATTATTTGATCTCTTTATTAGTGTAAATCTATATAGAATCTCTATATTTCCCAAAACATCACAATGATCATCCTCCAAAAGAAGATGAAAAGACTTCCCAAAGGCAATTTAATATGAAGTAATGTTGATAAGATTCTTACTAGTCATCTTATAAGTCCAAAGTGCATCATGAAATTTTTTTCACCAATTATTAATATATGGGTGAATATTTTTATCCTATATTTTCTTTATCATCGTGAACATAATAATTGTTTTCTTATTATGATTGATAGTGAAAATGAGAGGTTGATATTCAAAATAGGAGGAGCTATGGGGGATAGAAATAATACAGGACAAACTATCACCATAAATTATGGCCACACCATCGGAAGTAAATAAACCCAAAATAGAGTAGAAAATAATAGATTCCCCATGATATCCAATGAATCCATCAATACCATAGAATTATTACCTTTATTCCATATGTGGATGACCTCCACGTAGTTGTTTATGAACCTAATACATTTATGAAAAAATAGGTGACAACCATTGAGTGGCACTAAAACCATGAATAAATTTATTAATGATTTTGTAATATGTTTCAACCACATATAGATCAATATTATGATTTTTAAAATGCTCAAGACCCATAATCATTTACCTGGATTTAGCATGAAGTGATTCACCATTTATGAAGAAGGAAATAAATGAAAGAATTATGGAACCCATGGTGTCCTGAACTATTCCATTTACCTACATGGTTTTCGTATATCAAGAATCATTTATATTGATCTTGTTCCCATTCTTGTGGGGGAGAAAATAAATTCACTATCCTTATGATCCATTTGAATTTGGAGTGGGATGAGTTCAACTATCTTGATGGTGAATATGGGATATGGTGTGGTTCTAGTTTTTATTTATCCTATAAGGATTAATGAAGAAGCTTTATGTTCTAGTGATGAGATTCAACCTCATTCTAGGGAGGTATTTTTATGAGTATTTGTTCCTTACCTTCCAAATTCACTGAAAACCCTATGTAATGATTAACTCTCTTTACATCCTAATGATAATGTTTCACTCTTAGAAATGAAAATAGATGTCGAGAAATGGAGTGACTCGATACTCTTGAGAGGGAATACTAGTGAACCATTCTAACCTATTACAAAATATGCTTTCCCAGTCTCCTTTGAAGAAAAAATTCATCGAAGAATCCTAATTAGTATTCCCAAAATAAGTTCTCTTAGATGCAAGATAAATTCCCATATGCTTGGAAATATTATCGATGTGAAATGTTATGTAGTGAATACTCAAAACCAATATGTTTTGACTTCAAGGGTTTACAAACACTATATCATGTCTTCACATCTTTTTAACTCAATTGGTGGCATCAATAACAAATTATACTCTTTTCCAAAGAACACACACAATGATAAACTATAGAAAACAGATTTATATGGTTCATACTAAAATTCAATAATAACATAGAGCGTACATTGATCTTCATCAAAGATATAATGAGACATGTTTGGAAACACTTTATCACATATGAATATCAAGTCAAACATATGGATTCCTAGATCCTACTGATGATCCACTGAGAATGGATGTGAATGGATGATATGTGTTGGTGAATTTTGATCCATAAGGGAGAGGAGACACTTCAAGGGATGTCCAAGTGGTTTCGGTATTTTTTCCATGATCCTTACCCATGGTTTTAAGCCTTAAATAACATCCCACAAATTTTTTTCATGATTTCCATACAATTATTCTTGAAGGCTATTGACATTGATTCCTCATTCCATCATCATCCACACCATCTTCAACCATGACACCCAACAGTGTTTACTAGCCGATTGAGCATCCATGATAAATAAGGAAATGGAAATATAGTTTCTATTTATAACCACATTAGTAACATTGAACACTACTAATATGTTAATGGGTATTGACTGGATGATTATATTTACTAAAAAAAGTCTTTCATCAAATGTAAAACACCAATTTTTCAAATTTAATATATGGAGTTTGATATTGGCATATACCCTATTAAAGTGGATAATATAAATCATTTTTAAGGATATATGGATTTTAATATATTTATTTGGTTACCATCATCTTCAAAATTCTAGGTATCTTCTAATCAAGCTAATCCTTTTATCCAAGAACTGCATCAAGTGTTAAAAACTTATCATCTCATAGTTAACTAATTCACCACTCTATCTGTATTATTCTTAGACAATATAATAGATTCCATTAATGGATCATATAATAAAATCCAGTAAAAATATTGTATAATCATCATACATGAGGTGAAATACACCACCAATGTTTTTCCCTCAGCGATTCGGATGGATACCTCTTTCCAAGAGGCTCTTATTAACGTTCTAGCTAAGGGAATCTGTCATTAAAATGGAGATTCTGGGAGAAATGGGGTCTCCCTTTCTTATCCCCTTCCAGACTTGAATAATATATTACTATTCAACATTAAGGATATGATGAGACATGATGAGCTAAAGAGCCTACATAAAAGGTCAGAGTTTGAAGTAGAGAATCGCATGAAACAAACAAACTTTATAATTAATCCACACTCAATTATATCATATTCTGATCCATATCACCATTAAAGACCCAAATGGAACCATAATCCTTTCTATATATTCCCTTTATCATCTCCTACGCTAACCCAATATCATAATAGATAGTTTTTCCTCTAATTAAGTTAGGGTTTTCATCCAAGACCCAATAAGAGACATGAAACAATACTATCATTTTAATCTCACCTTCTAAAACCTTGTAAATGATGTTTCACATACTGATTGGGAAGTAGTGATAGAGGTATCAAAGAACATTGATCATAGGAATAAACACCATGGCAGTACAATTCACCACACAGGGGAAAAACACTTTGAAATAGGACCTAAAGTTCACTAACCAAATCATGCTTGATCAGGTCCCATGGAACTCTATAGAATGCACCATGGATTCCATCATTCCAAGCCAAAATTTTACGTTTAAGGCCTTAAACTAACACATAAATCTTCTTATCATCCTATAAAAACTTAATAAATTTATTATAACAAGTTGACAACTTTAATGGGATGGAATCAAACAACTCTTATCTCCACATAAGATATACTCCTTGAATTTTCTTGTTTGAACCAAAAAGTAAATACATAATGTGAAGATTGTCCATACATCCCACTACATATCGATCATCAGTATATGATTCATCATCTTTTATTATATGTTTCCTAATTATTTTCTACATTTCATTAACATGTACTTGTAAGATTATTGTATTTTTATCTCTTTCATTCATTTACTTGATCAGGGATTGTTTGAGAGCCAATCATTTTGATTCAAGCATATTGTTGTCCAGAGGGTCCTTCTTGATAGAAATATCATTGAACATATCCTCATTAATTTATATTAAATCATGGATACAAAATATTTAATTTTGTATTTGATCTAGTCTAAGTTTGGATGTTTTCGTGGTTGATTGATGATACAGGTTTTAAGATATACCTTAATATACCATATTTTTAACTGAAAATGGTCCACCAACATCCCTAAACTAACATACACCACAAATACCTTATTATATGATAATAATTTAGGGACAATGTCGACTACATATGGATGAAAAAAATCCCCCCCCCACTATCTGCTCTGAATGAAAAAAGACATAACTAGAGGGGAATGATCAGAGAGGGATCTAATGTGGTGAGTAACCTTCACATCTGGGTAAGAAGAAATGGAATTAAAATTTTCATGTCACCAACCAATGAGATACCATGTTCAGTTAAGTACCTTTTGATAATTACACCAGGTTAGGTGGTCACTTGTATATCCAAATTCAAGACCAAATTACAAGATAAGATTGAGACAGTGTCTTGGTTGGCCTTCAATGATTAAGAGTGATCACCTTTATTTTTATTTTCCTCCACAATGACATTATTTTTCCCTAAAAAAAAGGATCATCATACAGATTTAAAAAACTCTAATCATTCCACATGTCCTCTATTTTGTGAGCATCAAATTTGGCTTAAAAAATGTGAAGAAGAAATAATGCACACTCAGGATTATCATGGTTGAAATATATTTATGAGAAGCAATCACCATTTCTAAAGTGATAATATATTTAGAAAACTACCATATATGATGGTTTTGGGGATTATCATGAATAAAATTATGCACACATAGTATTCTAGTCATGGAATCTATTTTAAAAGTCAGCTTCATAGGCTCTAAGAATAACACTATAGAGGTATTGGAATTTGGAATTTCATTAGAGATGAAATTAGTTTTCACCCGTGCACCCAACCCATGATAATTAAATAAAAGGAAGGAGATCATGAGAGGGTGTTTTTTGGCTTTGGCACCCACCAACGAGGTTACTGATGTACTGGTGTCTAAGGGGGGATAAGAGGATTTATTTTTTGACATAGTTTGGACACCACTGGATGGAAGGGAGGAAAGACTACTTATTTCACCAATACATCTAGTTTTTCAGTGCATTCTTCATGATGTGACATAGTAGAGAAGTCCTTGAATTGGGGCAGAGGCTAGACGTCTAAGGATTCATCTCCAATATTTTCAAAAACTCTCAATTTGAAACATCAAATTGTAGATTTATTTTTGAGTGTTAAAGAGTCAATATTTTATAGTTCACCCATACTTACAAAGAATGAAAGTTGATTGTATTATTAAAACATAATATCTTTGTCAATGATGACAGACTATGGTACTCTAAATCATTATAAAAATCTATTCCTTGAAAAAACAACTACGAGATTGGACTTATCCATCATATTGGCCTTACCCTCCACTTATTTTCTATAATAATGAATATAAAATAAAATCTATAATAATATAAATGAGTGATGAAAAGGAACCATAAATTAAATACCTTATATGTAAAAATTATCACAGAATAATATGGACTATTGAGTTATTTCATGCGTTGAAAAAATATTTCCACTGGGTTAGAAAAATGGGAATGAAATAAAACAAATGGAAACATATAACAATATATAAAAATATAATCCAGAGTTTAAGAAATTTCTCTATGTACATTAGAGACCTATTTTTCCACTATAATAATGTTTATGATAGAAATGAAATTCATAATCTTACTTAATATCTTGCACACACCTATAAATAACATGACTACTATGCATGCACTAGAGGTAGGGATCGTCCCATATATAAAACCTAGACTCTCTCTTATTTTTTAACATATATTTTCATTTTATTAATATGTATTTACTATGAATAAATATAAGTAACTAAATAAACATACTATGTATGTGTACCAGTGAGTTCCTAAATATTCTTATAGGAAATGTTTTCTAAAATGTTACTTAGTCCATGGTGTCATCCTCTGTAGATTGAGTGATCCTACCCATGTAGTTCTCAAACAACTTATCTAAAATGTGTTTTCAATTATTTTAATATCGATCTATTGATGATGTTTTATTCTATGGATAATACTAGGATTTTCATTTTTCTTCTTCATTTGGTACAAAAAGGATGCACGGTCAGAAAAGACAACTACTATAGTGCCCAATAAATAATAACAAAACTTATATAAAGAAAATATCATTGAAGTGAACTATTTTTATATGATTTAATAGTTATTTTGGGATGAATTAATTTTCCTAAATGTATAGGGGCTAACATATGGTAATCCATCCACCCACAATGATAAGGACACTCCAACTGAAAACATTAAATAATAACACATAAGATATATTAAAACATCGGAATATGGGGGTTGTATGATCGATGGATTAGTGAGAAGTTTCCATGGATCACAAATTAATTCCCTACTAGAATCCCAAAAAATTACTTCATTATAGATTTTGTGAAATTGGGATAATGATAGAGGAATCATATGTAAATTTATAATGATGAATCAATTTAAACAAACATGTATAGGGAATGATTGAAAATAACACACACACATAGGATATGGAATGATTGAAATAATGTATAGTTTTGATCTATAAATATAAGGCCCCGACCTTAAACCATACTTAATATTTAATTAAATGAATAATTTACATTGAGGATCTTTTCAAGTTTAGAGTTTTAGAGAATTAGAACATAACTATTACATCTCAAAAGATTATAAAGTAGACACTTCTACTAAGTTTCCATAGAATAAAAAAACACTTAAAATGAAACATGTCTAGTTCCATGTTTTATATAGCATGACTTTCCCTTGATCCCATCCATGACCCTATTCCACATAAAGTCCTGTGAAAAACATTTCAAAAAAAACATGGGGTTAGCATCAGAAGCTCAGTAAGGGATACACAATGAATGAAAACTGTTAGTTTTTTATAACAATAAGTAAACCATGTATACTTTATCAAAGTAATACTTTTCACCTTTATGAAGTAGTAAAAACTCTTCACTGAATAAAAGATCATTACTTACCCTTTTGTAACCAAAATATTACCCTAAAACCCATATAAAGATCACATAACATATAATGGTAACTTGGGTCATAAACATTCTTAAATGGAATAACCCTACGGTCGACTTCCACACATATCACTTAATGGAATAGCCATACGTCCGACTGCCACACCCAATGCATTGGAGGTTATAACGCAACCACCCGTCCTGGTATTCACGACACCACCCGTCATATGGTTTATCATGTAACCAACCGTCAAATGTCCAAGTACCAATATAAAATCATAAAACATAAAAAAAATATAATGGAATGAAAACATTTCCACACTTTGATCACAATATATCACATAAATATATTGACATAAAAAATCCATTATAAAAACCATTTTCAATACCAAAATACATAAAAGAGTATATGGTAATTATTTCATTTTAAAAACATTTACGGCTTTTTTAGTAAGCCAATGACTAAATAATACTCGCGGCGGTGGAAAAGGTCGTTGTCACCGCGTACGTTAAAAGAAACATTCCTTTTTGTCATTTTGTAAAACGCTTCGTAGAAAAAGATTCCTTTTGTATAAAATTAAAATTCAAAGGATTTTATACACCGTATAAAAGAATGTTGTGTATAAAATGAAATATTCCTCAATGAATGGAGATTGAGATGAAGTCCCTTACCTCGGGTCTGACTTGACTTGATCGTTCCTTAACGTCCTTAAAATCAGGTAACTCTCTTAGATTTGAGTTCAAAGGCTTCATTGGGAAGACTTCTGCCCAAAGTGAAGCTTCTAGGAGTAAGAGAGGTATGTGGAGAGACAAAATGGGCAGGGGTTTTCCGATCCAAAGGCTTGAGTGGTGTGGTTAAGGAGGTAGAGGTGGGGGCCTTTTATAAGAGGAGAGGAGGGGCACTCTTGGAAAGTAAAGAAATGTTACTTTATTTTCAAATGAGTTTCAGATTTAAAAGATCCCACATTGATATAATTCTAGGATAAGGTGATAAGGGTTCGAAATATACCCATCAAATAGGTTTTTGACAAGTGTAGGTCTTAGATTTTACATTATATTTTCATTTTATTTAAATCGTTAAATAATGAGGTAATCGCTGCATCATCATGGTGCCATAAATAATTTAATTTATTTAATGTATAAAAATTATAAAAAAATATCATGATGTAGGAAATATTATTTTCTTTCTAATTAATATTTATAGTAAAAAATATGACTTGTATAACCCCATTTAAAAATTGTTTTAATAAAACATCTCATGTTTGTGACATTTTTATTTTAACTTTAAATAAAAAGATATTAATGTCATTTTCCTACCAAAGTGGCTCCATGGGGTCCCCAAGTTGACCCATGGATTTTCTTGGTCGGCCATGACACATCAAATGAGGGTAGGATATTTTTCAAGTTCATTTCATATTATTAAAACATTATTTTTACCTTAAATTACACTAATTACCTCTAATCGCAATTAAAAACATAAAAATTACTATTCACCAAAAAATTATTTTAATCCCATTGAACCACATTTTACTTCTTAATGACAACCATGTATGTCAGATTTTTGAAATTAAAAACACAGAGGTGTTAAAATTTCATTTAAACGAAAAATCAGTTTTTATAAGTACCATTTAGTGGTTTCACTATTCATCAAAAATTGAAGTTTTTCAAAAAAATACCAAAACTTCACCCTAAGCTATATTTGATATTCTGAATTCAAAAATGAATTACATTTTACAAAATTCAAAAAATATAAGTTGAATTAATTAATTTAATAATTAATTTCCGCTGTCAGAGCAAATAGCGTGTTTTTATGAAACAATAAGTATCAAAAGATTGACACTAGTTTAAGTCCTATTTCAAAGTGAAATTAATTCCAACGACCACTATTGGATTTAATGGTATAAATATATTATAATTTAACCTTAAAAAAAATTCAAAAGATAATCTAATCATATAAATAAATTAGATTAAAAGGAGGTTTTGAATTAAAATACATCATTTTACACTATTCATTAAAAAAATGAACTTTATCGGAAATATACCAAAAAATTACAGAAAGTAAATTTTGATGTCCCGATTCTAAAGAAGAGTTTTATTTGGTCAAATAGAATGTACAAGAGTGAACAAAACAATATTTAAGGACAGTTCGCCATCAAAAGGCGATAAGTGATCCTTTAGTGAAAATTAGGGTATATATGCCTAAAATTGAATTCTTTCCATATTTTAAGCCTTTATCATTTATTAAATAAATGTAAAAACATTTGAAAACATATATAATCATATTTTAGTTATTTCTATCCATTCCCACCAATACAATGGCTATGTGTTAACTACCATTTAAAATAATATTATTTTATTACTAGCGTGCAACGTAAGATTTCAATGAAACTCTTTGTTGCGTATCGGGTACGCTATCGAACATAGAAGCCCCTCTAATGTAAAATTAATATTTAATTCTTAAAAATTAATAAATATGAAAATTATTTATTCTTTATTTACATGGTATGTTACATCCTTCCCCCCTTCTGGGAATTCTGTCCTCGCAATTTTATTCACTTATCAAAATAAGTGGGGGTATTCATCCCTCATAGCATTTTCAGATTCCCACGTTGCCTCTTCAAACATATGATTTTTCCAAAAAACCTTTACCTGGTGAATTACCTTATTTCAAAACACTTTCTCTCTTCGGTCAAGAATCTGGACTGGTTGTTCTTCATAAGAGAGATTCTCTTCCAACTGAACTACCTCTGGGCTCAAAACATGAGATGGATCTGGCATATACTTTCTCAACGTCGAAACATAAAAAACATTGTGTACCTGAGATAAACTTGGAGGTAATTCCACTGTGTATGCAACTGATCCAACTCTCTCCAGAATTTCATATGGTCCAATGAACCTTGGACTCATCTTTCCTTTTTTACCAAATCGCATGACACTTTTCCATGGAGAAAACTTGAAAAAAACATGATCACCTACCTCGAAAGATAGATCCTTCCTCCAGTTATCTGCATAACACTTCTGTCTCCTCTGAGCTGTTCTCATGTGTTATTGAATCAACGGAACTTTTTCTGCCATCTCTTCTACCAATTCTGGTCCCATTAGCTTCCTTTCACCCACTGAATCCCAAAAAGCTGGAGTTCGACATCGCTTCCCATATAATGCCTCAAATGGTTCCATCTGTATACTGGAATGAAAACTGTTATTATAAGAAAACTCAACCAAAGAAAGATGTTGGTCCCAAAATCCCTTATAATCCATCGAACAATCATGTAGAATATCCTCAAAAGTATGAATTTTTCGTTCTGACTGCCCATCTGATTGAGGATGAAAAGCTGTACTGAAATTTAATTTAGTACCCAACGACTTCTGAAGGCCTTTCTAAAAGTTAGAAGTGAACCTGGGATCACGATCTGATACAATGAAGAGAGGAACTCCATGTAACCTGACTATCTCTTTAAGATACAAACGGGAAAGTTGATCTAGGGAAAAAGTATCTCGTATAGCAAGGAAATGAGCAGATTTAGTCAAGCGATCAACAATATGCCATATTGCATTATTACCTCGAGATGTCTTCGGTAATCCCACAACAATGTCCATGGATATATTCCACCATTTCCACTCTAGCACTGGTAAAGGATGAAGCATCACTTTCGGTAACTATCACTTTGCTTTAACCTGCGGACAAGTCAAACACTTCACAGTGAAATCAACAATATCTCTTTTCATTCCATCCCACTAGTAATACTCCTGCAGATCTCTGTACATCTTAGTACTTCCAGGATGAACTGAAAATGGGGAACTATGAGCCTCGCATAACAACTCATTCTTCAACTGTGAATCACCAGGCACACATAATCTATTCCCAAACCTCAAAAAACAAACACTATCAATGTTGATTTAATGCAACTTACCCTTATGAACTAGCTCTACCTTTTTCTGCAACGCAATGTCTTTCTTTTGCGCTTGCTTAATTCTGTCTGATAGAGATGATCTCACTGATACCTGAAACAAATCAGAAGAACTTCCTGCACCAACAACTTCTATTCCAAAGTTCATCAAATAAAAAACCAAAGGATCTCATTCCAAACTTAGCATGGTTAAGGAAGCATTACTTTTTCAACTCAAAGCATCATCCACTTTATTTTCTTTTCCCGGATTGTAACGAATTGTACAATCATAATCCATGATTAATTCAATCCATTTCCTTTGTCTCATGTTCAATTATTTCTGAGTGAATATATACTTTAAACATTTGTGATCAGTATATATTTCACACTTTACTCCATATAAATGATGCCTCCAAATTTTTAAAGCGAAAACAACAGCAACTAATTCCAAATCATGTTTAGGGTAATTTACCTCATGAGTTTTCAACTAACGTGAAGCATAAGCAATTACCTAATCATTCTGCATAAGGACACAACCAAGTCCTTTCAATGAAGAATCACTGTAGATAACAAACTCACCATTCATAGAAGGAATTTCCAAAACAAGATCATTCACCAATCTTCTTTTCAACTCCTCAAAACAATCATCACATTATTTTGTCCAGATAAACTTAACACCGTTCCGAGCTAGCTTAGTAATTAGACTAGATAATCACGAAATATTTTCAACAAACCTTCGGTAGTAACCTGCCAAACCAAGAAAACTACGGATCTCGGTTACATTTGTGGGTCTTGGCCATTCTTAAACAACTTTTGTTTTAGCAGGATCAACAGTTTTGCCATCTTTTGAAAAAATGTGACCAAGGAAAGAAATTTGTTGTAACCAAAACTCACACTTGCTGAATTTTCCATACAATTTATTTTCTTTTAAGGTTTTAAAAATAACCCTTAAATGTCTTTCATTCTCCTCTTTACTTTTAGAAAACACCAAAATATCATTAATGAAAACAACCACAAACATATCCAAGAACTCAGGGAAAATTCTATTCATAAGGTCCATAAATACAGCAGGTGAATTGGTTAACCGAAAAGGCATAACTAAAAATTCATAATGGCCATATCTTGTACGGAACACAGTCTTCGGAATGTATGCTTCTTTTACTTTCAACTGATGGTACCCCGACCTCAAGTCAATCATCGAAAAATACTGAGCTCCCTGGAGCTGATCAAAAAAATCATCGATATGAGGCAAAGGATACTTGTTCTTAACAGTGATATTATTCAAGGCTCTATAATCAATGCAAAGTCTCATTGAGTTATATTTCTTTTTAACAAACAAGACATGAGCACCCCATGGTGATGTGCTAGGTCGAATGAAACCTTTATCTAATAACTCCTGCAATTGTTTCTTTAACTCTAAAATTTCAACTTGAGCCATTCGATAAGGGGGTTTTGAAATTGGATTAGAATTAGGAACTAATTCAACAATAAAAATACATACCTCAGTTATGTTCCTTGGTTTATTTCATTCTTAGAATTCCATTTCCTTCACAATATGAACATATATTGTATCCCCAGATTAAATATTTCCAGGAAAAGAAACTGTTTAGTCCACAATTCACACATTCAAAACATCACATATAACTATTGTATTATAAGAGTTTCTAAAACAATCCATAAGTGGTTATCTTGGTCCTAGTATCTTTTTCAATACAAAAATATTTCATTAATAAATACCATAAGAAAATTATCAATTTATTCATTTAATACTCTTTTTATTTGATCTATAAAAACAGAGGGTTTATTAGTTAGTTCAAATTGCATTAATATATACTAGTAATGTCCATCCTTATTCTAAATGATTCCTTTGAAATGTATTCCTTCATTTCACATAATTGATGATATCTATAATGAAGATCAATACTTGGAAAATTAAGAGTTATATGAAGTGGGTTATGTAATTCATCAGTGTGAGGCATAAGATACTTGTTATTTATTGTAATATCATTGATTTCCCAATATTCAATGCACATCCTCATAGATCAATCATTCATCATAATAAATAGAACATGATCTCCACAATGTGAAACACTCAAGAATATAAATCCATCAATACTAAGTTCTATATTTGTTTGTTTAACTCTATAAAATTCATCTTGGACATTATATAGGGAGTCTTTGATATAGGTCTTACATCATGAAATAAATTAACAGAAAACTCAAATTTCTTCTATAGAGGATGTTTATGTAATTATTATGGAAATAAATTAACATATTCACATTAAATAGGCACATCGTCAATTGGAAGAGCCTTTTTCATTAGTAGGTTTTATCTTGTCATCTTATCCTATAGTAACATTTATAATTTCTACAGGTGGTGGATCCAGATATGACTTAGATGATAAATTACCCCCTCTAAAGATGAGAAGTTCTATATATTCATCAAGAATAATAATTTTCTTGTATTTTTAATTAATTTTTAAATTATTTTTTGAAATACAATCCATATCAAAGTTTGTATGAAAAACAACCATTAGTATGATAATAAAATAAGAAGTCTGAGCACATTTCTCTGTCATAATGGGAACTTCATGACACATCTTTGTTTAAATAAGGCTTTCACTAGGATATTGATTGATAACACCCTTGTTAATGTGAATTGGAAATATATAATTTTTACAGAATTTTGGAAAGATATAAAAGAGTGAGATGATGTTTAATAAGATGAATTTTTATCAAAATTTGAGTATATGATTAATGTAAATTCCACCACATCACTAGGGGAATCATCCTTAACTATTGTAATAATTTAAGCATAATATTTCCCCCTTTTCCTTTGCAGGAGAAAATATATTTCATTTCTAGTAAAATAATGAGAATATTTACCCATATCCTTAAAATTTATACATTTCACATTGTTAACTTCATTCATTCCCTTACAATCATATGCATGGTGGCCTTTTTATCCACACTTTTAATAAACACTCATTCCCAATTGTATTATTTATTATTTTTCATTATACATTTAATAAATGTTTGAAATTTTATCCTTCCCTTATTTCAATTTTCATTATTTCTTTTTATAGAGTACATAGCATCCCACATCTAATATTTCTACCCTTACATGCCATGTGTCTTGTAAAACTCTTTCTCTATCTTGATCGAATAAGATACTATATCCCTATATGATGTGAATATTTTGGATACTAGTTACCTTCAGGGAATTCCATTAATACCATTAATGACATGGTGAATAATATTATTTTGTTAACGTATGTAGACCATGACATGCCTTTATAACCATATAATATTGAATTCATACTGAAAATCATTCTCATCCTATTTCTATCTCAAACTTAATAATTTTCTCTCCATATCCACTCAGTCTTCTCAATGGAAATATCCTTTCAAGAAAATTCATTTAAAATATTCCAGTATACATTTTCAATTTTTTCCCCATCCTTTGTTTTTGAATTAATGACCCCCATTAAACTACATCTCCAAAGAGATGATAAACATCCCTAATAACCATCTCCCTTTAGTTACATCTTAAAGTGAGAAATACCTTCTCTAAGGTACTTATCTATCTATCATCTAAAAATGGTTTTGTAGTCCCAATGAATGATGATGGTTGTTTTCACATATATTATTCAAACATTGTTACACCACATGTGTATTGGGATACTTCATGAGAGTATGGTTATTTCTTATAACCTGAGTGATATTTCCCAACATAGTAATAATTGTTTCAATACTAATTGAATCTCCGTCCCCAAAATCAATATCTTTCATAATAGGGAAATAACTACATAGAATAAGTGCATTGATATGATTTCCATTCCTTCCACAATGCATTTTTCTTAAAAATGGAATACACTAGATTAGATTATGAAAGTAAAACACTAGTAAAACACTTAAAAAAATTATGTATAACTAATATCAAAATGAGAAGCCTGGTTACCTTGTGAATATTGTCAAAGTCAATTATAGGGTTATATTTCCCAAATTTATGTCTTCCTCAATTTAGGTTTCCTAAATTTCTATTAAACATGTTGTAATACCAACATTAAAGACCCCAACCCCAGTAACTCTAAGACAATTCCTTTATTTATTACATTTATACTAAGTAAAATCAATTTCATCCCTAAGGACCAAATAGTGTGTTATCTTTGAAAAAATAGATACAAACTTATGTATTGAATTACAAGATGAAATGAAATACAACATAGAAACCCATTGGAAAACCCATATTCTCATATATTATCCATACAAGTCAATCATAATAGAAAACATTGATTCATGGGAAAAAATAAATCATAAGAAATATGTGATATCATAAGCTCCTTAAGGGTTAGAATACATTGAAATATATCAAATATAAATAGAAACAATAAGGTAAGGTGAATTTTATTAAAACAAAATATTGAGCATCACATGGATTGAATATAATATTACCAAATAATGCATTATAAATAATCAAATAGGAGTGAAACATAACCATTAAAATCCAAATATATAAAAAAATCACATGGATTATCAATAACTAATATCATAATGGGGTAATTCATAATGAGTACATCATAAACATTCCTTTAGGGTTTCAATAAAGACACCATACATAATCATGAAATACATTAGCCAATACCCAAACTAGTTTTTCTCATTAGTCCTTCTGATGCATTGAGGTGTTGTTGCAGGCCTCTTCCACCACTTTCTATGCCCAATGAATTCCTCAAATAAATGAGGTGAAATATAATCAATATATACATTGATATTGAAATTATAATATGAAATGCTAATAACTTTCCCCAAAACAATAAACATAATCATATACCATCATGAGTAATATGATGAATCGTATCAAAATAGCACATCCATAGTCAAAATGAACATAAAAATTCAATAAAATATGTTTTATTGTATCATTATAGTTCTCCCTTAATTAAACATAGGATCCAAAAATGTTTGTTAGACTAGATGAATATACTCTAATTAAATCATTGAGTAAATCTTGATAGAAATTCCATTATAATTGGATATAATTTATTTAAGGAGCTATAAAAGGAATAATATTTATTTGAAAATAACCTTATAAAATTTTAATGGATTAATAAAATAATTAAGTCATCATGAAAGAGGGAAAATTTACTCATGTTTTGTAATTTTAATAAATAATTTTAAATTTTAAAAGGAAACATTTAAAAGTGTATTTTTAAAAGAAAGTTTGAGCATTAACAAATTGAATTGATTATATATAACAGTTATAAATCCACGTAACACAATTTGAAATACAATGTAATATGATCAAAATTATTTTCACACATAATCATATAATTAAATAATCATTGGAGTAGAGGTTTAACCTAATGAATTTAAATTCGGTTAGGAATTACCTTACCACATTGTAATTATTCAAACAGTATGCCCCATAAAATTAATGACTATCAAATGAAACATTTGATTCCATGAAGATAAATAGATTTATGATATTATATATTCAAGGTTGGTATGTACACCAGACACATTAATCTGGGGTGGAATATAGAATATATCTCACAAAGTAAAAGTCAGAAGAGAAACTGTTACCTTTTTTCTGAAATAGTTAGACACTTGTAATTAGTGTCTTGGATAATCAAATTCTTTAAATTAACTAATTAATTTATAACATATTAAACATATATGTCAATTATTATAACATTTTTATGTTAATTTATTGTCCATTTTTATAATTAAATTTTTTAAATTTCATTATTCTGGGAGTGTTTGTTTCATGGTATTATGGTCGGTTCCCTTCAGTATTAATATGAGAGTTCATGTAAAATGGGAATAAATTCTACAGAAGTGAAATTATTCAGTTCTAATGAACTTTATAAAGATTAAATTTTCTCATATTTCATTTTCTTAACAACCCAGGATTTTTTGTTAGCTCCCTTTTTAATTTTAATATTTTTTATAGCCTATGTTGAACGCAACACCGAGCTTAAACGAATCATGATATGCTATTAATGTTTTTAATTAAAATCAAATTATATCATAGATATTAAATTGGTGCTCATTAATAGTATTAAATAACTCCCTAAAATACAATTTTTAATTCTCTAGTTTGCAATTAATAATAAAAAAATATAAAAGATAATAGAATATAAGGGATATTTTTTACAAAAAAACTATTCTTAAGTGTTAAATGCCTTTTATCATAATAAATTAAATTAATTACAGTTAGTATATTATATTACGTAAATTTATATATAATATATTAAATATAATTTTTAACATTAATCTTATTTGTTTTCTAGACATGATATAAGAATAAATCAAATTTTATGCATAAAAGATATATTTTTATAAATTGAAAATTTTACCACCTTTTCATGGAACACTTGTTTTAATTCTATTTTTTACACTTATAAAAATAATATTTCAAAAATTAAACATTTTATTTTAAATCAAGAGATTAACATTTACTTTGTTTTAATATCGTTATTTTTTACATGTTCCATGTTTTGATGTGAGGTGATAAAATACTACATTTTAATTGAAAAGTGAATTTTTGTCTAAATAATTTATAGAAATAAATTATATATTTAAATGGTACTATAGTATATTTAGATAATTTATTTATAATTCAGTTTGTTTTTAGTTATTTTTATCATTTTTACATTGAATTTGGATATCACAGTATTTCAATCGTTGGAATGATTTAACCTATAAAACCTCATTTTATTATTCCATCTACATCAATAATTTTAAAATAATTGAAGCCAATTATGTGTTTCTAATTTTGAAAAATGGATTCAATATTTTTAATCATAATTTTAAAATTTAGTAAATAGGTCCCTTTTATTATTAGATAATGTGAATTGTGACTTTAGTATTTTTTTAAATTACCACAGGTAAGGGAAAAATAGGTAATTAATGGTACAAATAATGTTATAAATATTAGAAAAAAACCTAACAGAAGTCCTAATTTTATTATATGAGTAATTTTTTATAAAAACTATCCTTGGGTTGATTTTCTGGCTTCATGGATCCACAAGTATGACGTTAATGCTTTTGTAGTATTTTATTCTTAGGAATGTAAAATATGCTATAATCGTGTTTTAATAAGTATTATACTTTAAATATATAGTTATTCAGAAGATATAAATGATTATAAATAGTTATTTAAGACATAAAATAAGTATAGTAATTATTATAATTTTTTTAAAAAAATTAATGAAGAAGTAATTATATTATTGGTGGGAAAAATGATGATGTATTATTTTCTTAATTAAATGATATATCAACAAAAGGATATTAAAATTTTTAAAATAAATTTAATTTGAGATAATTACCTTCATGAAAGACTTATTTATAATCCCTAAACATTTCATGTATGTATTAATGGAAATTTTGAATTTATTTTTTGTATTTATATTTTTATAATGTTAAGTAATTAGTAGTGTCAAAATTTAAATTAATAAAATTTTAAAATAAATAAAATTTTATTAAATTATGTAAAACTCATATAAATCTAAAAATATGTCAAATGATTTATATTATCTCTAAAATTTCATCCAATACACATTTATGTCTTGTTATACATATTATAGTAACAATACTAACCTTAAAAGTGTAAAAAAACATGTTGTCAGGGTAAGATCTAAAGGGTTTAAATAAGGGTTAGAACCAAAATATAAGGGTAAAACCATTACCTAAAGAAGTCTAAAAATTATTTTATGAATATAATTACACCTCAAACACCTTAAGATCTAATTTTTATTTTTAATGTAAATTATTCCATGAGAATAACTTATATATAATTTAATTCAAAGATAGTTAAGAAAATGTCACTCTCTTCCTACTTAATTTCATTTATGTGTCCACATAGGGAAAATAGAAGCTATAAACAAACCTAAATGTCTATTTTTATCTTAATAAAATTATAATCGTTATATAAATTTATTTTTAATTTTTATAAATTATATAATTACCTAAAAATCTTCTTCAATGATAAAATAATATTTATTTAATTTACAAAATAATAATCCTTTTAATAAAATTAATTTTGTCATATTTCTGAATATTAAATGTGTATAATTAATTTAATATATATATATGAGATATATTATATATTTTTTAAATAATTATATTAAGATCATACTTTTTCATGATGTATATGGAGTCAAATTAAATGAATAGTTTATAATTTGGAAATAATTTTATTTTATTGAACTAATTTATTATTAAATTATTTAAAAATTAAAAAAATATTAAATAATCACTAATAATATAAGATATGGTCAAAAATATATTTCCATATTCATTTATAGAATATATGAATGTCTGGGGATGTAGAATATCGTTATTATATTTTAATATTTTCATGATTTCTCAAAGTACCCTTCCCCACAATTATAAAAGGGAACCCCTCCCTCACATTCGCACACCTATTTGAGACATATAGTTTTCTCAAAATCTCAAAATATATCTTCCCAAATTTCTTATCCATGTTCTAGTTGTAAAGACCTGGATATTTCAAGGAAACGTTTTTCATAATTTCTTTGGAATTTTAGGAGTCCGCAGTTTCTGACGGCGCCTGATTCTCAGGCCCGGTGTGACCGGAATAAATTTCTAATGTTTTTTTTAGTAAATTCAGTAAACGTACGTGCGAGTTTTCCTATATTTCGAACCGGTGCTCAGAATTGAAATCCGAGGACACCGATGGACTCGTAGTGCCGGTATTCACTCAAGGAGACCTTTACCGTAGTTGTGTTTGGTCGAGAGTAGAAGTTATAATTTGAATATTTATAACAAATTAAATAAAATTGATGTGTTACACAATTTTATTTTTATGTGGTGGTCATTCCTCCAAATGGAAGATGGAGGTGTAGCCCACACCCCACATAACCTCCATTGAGAGGATAATGTGGGGTGGGGCCAACACGCACACCAAACCCCTCAACTCCCCCTTAAACTCCCATGAACCCCCTTCTTAATTTTTGAACTTCCACATAATAGTGGAGCCTATCCACCTCCCTCCCATTAATTATGCGAACACAATTAATTAAATTCCTCTTTAATTAATTTTTGGTGTCAACAATTCATTTTAATTTGGTTGAATTCATGGTAATATTAATGTTCGGGAGCCTTTTTATTATATTTTCCTTGGAAAATATTTTGTTGGGGGTCTTTGGGAGGATTATAAGGAAAGAGTTTTATCCACGAAGAACATCTCCCAGAAAGGATGAAGAACATCTTTGACAATGAATGATGTCCTTTCCGATGAAGAACGAGGAAGAGCGCCCGATCCCATAATCGGCAGCGTGTGACGGGCGGAACATACAATGTCATCTTCGAATTCTCTTTTCGTGACACCGACAAGCGAACAACGTTCTTGAATCGAGGTAAGAATTTTTGTATAATTTTTAATGAATAAAATTATATCTCATTCTTGATGAATGCTTTGGATTGCCTTCAGCATATTATTATCGCCTAACGCGGAGGGCATGGGCCGAACGAACATGGCCCGAAAAACCTATGTTGGTTCTTGATTATTTTGGCGGCGGCGACCGGAGGCGGTGGATACTGGAGTAGGCAGCGACCGGAGGCGGTCTCAAGTGGCCAGGTAGACTACTGTTCTTATATCCTGTGTGGTTTTGACAGTGATGACTACTCTTCTTGTATCCTGTGTGGAAACCGCGGGTTTGACAACGATGACTACTATTTTTGTAGCCTATGTGGGTCCAAAAATTTTGACTTCTGTTCTTGTATCCTGTGTGGGTCTGACAGAGTAGCTGGTCTTGTATCCTGTGTGGGTCTAACAACTTAGCTAGTCTAGTATCCTGTGTAGGTCTGACAACTTAGATTAATAAGTGACTACATCTGATCATCTCAATCCCTATACAAGAGATGTATAACTGTGTGAGCTGAGTCTTGACTTTCATTCATTATCATCAATGTGATTGACTTTACTTGTTGTGTGGACTGGGTTGGGCTTTGGCTCAAGAGTTGGAAATGGAATGTGGTTGATAACTTAGTTATATGTATGGGCATATACCTATGCAGGGTTAGTTGATTCTTCGTGATTGTATCTTTATTCTATGGTTTATCCTTCGTGGATTCTGGGAGTCCTTCGGGGATCTCAGGGTCCCTAATGAGTAACTTTATACTCACCCATACAAGGGATATGCCCACACTTCTTTGTGTTGGTTGCAGACGACAGGTAGCACTGATCGAGGTAGAGACTTATGGAGCTGGACGGTACCCGGAGGTGGACAACTTGGCGAGACATACACGGATTGGACAGACGGACCTGGGGTGCTGAGGAGGCCATCTGTACCCACACTTCAGGTGGGATTCCCGGAGGATGACTCAATAGTTTCTGTTTCCTTTTCTGCAGTTGTACTTTACTATTGGGATTGTATTTTCGGCCCCTTTCCTTTCAACAATTTCTCTTGTATTCAGTTTTCCTTAGTGTTTACTTTCATTTTTTGCCTCTACCACTTGTGTTCAGACTTTGTGTGTGTTATAGGTTAAAAAGGAAATGCCATCTCTTTTATCAGGATTACGCCCCTGGTGCTAGTCGCCAGCACCTATCCTACCGATGGCGGGTTTGGGGTAGTCACGGCATGGGCCCTGAGGACGGGTCGTGAAACTAGTGGTTTAGTTCCATACAAAATACCTACCCAAGATCCCTTAAAAATTAATCTAAATGATGTCTACCAATGAATAACTAGTCTTTTTTAATAACTCATTCAAGTTAATTTCCTCTTCATCTTACACATTATGTAATGTTTCCATGATATGTTAATAAATTAAGTATCATATATATTCTAAGATTTTACTATGATTACGGTACATCCATATTACACCTTTTATCCATACTACAAAAACCGAAAGAACCGTGCGTGTATACATACATCTTACCGTCTCCATGCGGTGGTGTAATCTATCTTTATCACCGCATTGCATGGATGTTTACAATGATGGAAGTAAATTATATTTAAAATAAATTTATAATTATATTTATTCCTGAAAAATTAATATACCATAAACAGATTTATTCTTTCACTTGTTATGGGAATGATATAGTCACTCATGATTGTAGACAGTCTACCGTCTCCACGATGCAATGCGATTCATTTAATATATCCAAAATTAAAGGATGTCCCTAAAAATTTATTACATAAATAAATATTATTTTAATAACACTATTATCATATTGTATATTTTTAATCTTTATCCTATGTAAAATAACTACAGTATTCATGAAATAGCATGCAATGGAAAATGAAGCAGTTAACATCAGAAATGAGTGTAATAAAAAAATATAATAAACAAATAGGTGATAAAATAATATCTGATGATAATATATGATATAATAAATATGAATAAGGTTTTAATATAAGTTAATAAAATTAATAAAACAATTATTCATCTGGTTAAAGCACATTAGACTAAATTAAGTGTAAGGTAGGGTATTTTTATCTCACCTTTAATTTTGTGAGATAATCCTTATTCACCACTTATTTATTTTGTGTGGATTACTACCCCATTGATATTTCATATCAAAAAGTTCTTTATCATCATAATAATAATTTATTAATATGTTTTTTTATTTTATGGGTATTCTGATTGAAATTTTCAAAATTGGTATGTGACACTTTGATTTAAGAATATCCTTTTAAATTGATTATTTAATATATGAGGAATGCTTTGAACATGAATAAAAAAGGTTGGGGATCAGTCAAAGAAATCCCCTAGGTGTATCCATAGTCTATTTAGAAGAAATTATATGGTGAAAAAACCCTTAATGTTTGTTTCTAAGATGTTTTAAATTGTCATGAGGATAGATCTTGTCAAAAATTAGACATGTTTCCACCCACATTATTAAACTATCTTGAAAATATATCTTGATAGAAACTGTATTGAGGATAGATCATTATAGTGTAGATGAAAAACATTATGAATTATGTCATTATTATTATAATTCTATGTTATTATTTAATTTTTTATAAAATTCATGGTCAATTTTTATTCCCATTTCATTATTTATAAGTCATTATTTGGTCATTATTTATTCTTTCCATATTTATTATTCATTATTATTTCAAGTTAACTTCCACTCTACTTTACCCTTATTAAGAATTTGATCTCACCCATTTCTTATTATTTTTCCATAAGATTACAATAACACTATTAGGATTTATATGAAGGGTTAATCTATGAGTATAATTTTTTTCTAAAAAAGTAGTTTTACATTTTATTTTTAAAATGTAATTCATATTTCAAACATGTATCACGATTACCAAGAATACTAAACTATAATTTCCTTTGGGATGAAATATCTTGTATAGAATTATTTTATAATATGTTTTTTCTCCCACTCCAGTATAATAGAGTCAGTTTCATTAAAAAAATTTATATGGTATGAGGATGACTCCTTAGACAAAATTTTGAAGAAAATGTCTAAATTTATTTTGACAGTTTTTATGCCCGTCAAAAAATTGTATCAATTTATTTTATATTAAGTATTCATGTTGGTTCTATAACATTATATAACTCATATAAAATTTATTAATATCTTATTTGACTATAAAAATGGTTATATGACCTTGTTTGAAGGTTATAATGGAAAATGAAAACTCATCATCCATGAAGGTGTTGCATTGACCCATCAAGGACTATGTTTTCATTTTAAAAATAGTAGTAGAGGAGAAGGGATTTGATTATGGATGATTGATTATCACAATAAAATGATAGTATATATTTTATATTGGTTTTACCATTCAAATTTTCATATGATTCATTTTCATAGACTAAGAAAATAAAATAATTTAAAAGAGAATGAATGAGGATCTAACCTCTTGAATATTGTCTGTTTGGGAACCTCATTAAGATATTTGATTTTGGTATTTTGATAAGGCCAGAAGGTATTAAAAGTTGGCAAGAGTATTTTAAGTTAATTGGGTAGAATTTATACATGATTTATGGTTTATGAGGTTTGAGTAGAATATGTGGTGAGTTGTGGTATTTATAAGGGAGGAGATGAATGTTTTTGGATTGTTGTATTCATTTATTTATTATTTTAGATCAAGGCAATCAATAGTGTTGATTCTTGTGACTATTTAAATTATATAGCTCCTGTGATTCTATAACATTTGTCTCAACATCAAAAATGACTCAAAAATTAATGTATATAACATATAATGTCATTTTTCATAAATTACCATATTTCACTATTCATAAAAAAGTCAACTATTTTAGAAGAAACCTAAAAATTAATCCTAACAATTTTTTGACGTGTAGATTTCAAAAATGGATTCCATTTTTTTAAAATAAATTTTAAATATTAAAAATTTAGTTTCTATTAAAAATGATTATTTTTTAGAAAAATATAGATTTTAATATTATAATTGATTTTCTAACACGTTAAAATATTAAATATAGTTTTATAAAATTATTTTATAATGAAAACTCATCATAAAATTAATTAATGAATCTATTTTTTGAAAATAACTTTTCATTTAAATCATTAAACTAATTATAAAATTGAAATTAAAAATTTATATTTCATAAAAATACCAATACTTAATTTATAATTTTTAAGACATTTATTTACTTATTCCATGATATAGAAATATCATATTTAAATTTATGAGATACCAAAAAGTTTATTTATGGATTCATAGTTTAATTTATTTTTCTAATTGTCATAATACTATTCCTAAAAGTCACATTACTATTACATCGTTCATGTTAATATTTAATAATATTTCACTGTTATTTTAAGATCTGTGTTGTGTGTAGCGTGTGCTGTTGAGTAAAAAAGATTTATTTAAAAAGATACATTAAGTAAAATATTATGGTGTTGCACAATTTTCTATAAAAATGACCTATGTAATATTGAAAGAAAAGAAACATAAGAAATTTCATTCTCTTAGTTTTAATTATCTATTATTTTTCCACATAAAGAAAAAAGATTGTTGGGAATTGATAATAATATTATTTTTTCATATAATTAAATTATCTTCATAATGGTAATTTATTTCTTATTTTCTTATTAAATAATAACCAAAATTATTTTGAAACTACAATATAGTATTACTCAATTAATTAATTAATTAATTATGATTTTTAAAATAGTAAAAGTATTTTTAATTTGTTGGGCTGTATTGTTTCAAAAATTAACTACATAATTATAAACTATTAGTGAAGTTTAAAGGTTTTGTATTCAATTTTGACATTTCTCTTGGTGTCTTTAATATCAAACTAATTGAATAGTTATGAAATCAATATTAATGATATTTATAATGAATAATATTTTATTATATGATTTAAATTTCATTAAAATCAGTTACTTAGACATGTGAATAAAATATAATATACCAAATTATCCATTCTATATTTATATATAACTTTTCTATTTATGGTAACATTATTATCCCTTTAAGACTAAATTTATTGTTTTCTTAATTAAGCTCAAAAAAAATAAAATGGCATTAAATAAAATGATATGGTTTCAAATTATACCAAAACCTATCTAAATTTCATTTCATGATTTTGTATCAAACATAGACACGTTTTATTTTAATTCAAGTTCACTTAGTGGAATTTTGACTCATAGTGAATTTTTATTATTTAATCTTTGACAAAATGAAAATTATGTCCTCATGCACCATTAAAAATGGACACCCCTACTTCCTCTTAATTTCATAACATTGAGACATTTATCTCATCCATAATCTAAAAAAATCCATTATAGTGTTCCTTATAAACATTATAGAGGTATTGGTCTTCCCAAACAACTAACCATAGGATCCTTAAGAGGAGATATAAAGAAGTTATTTCTAATTAAAGTTAATCGCATTAATTTTTCTTCTTATTTAACTCTCTCAAATATATATTAGTAGTCATTGAATAATAATTTCTTATATAAAATATAATGAAATTTTATTATGAATATTAAATCACCATTATCCACCCTCTTTCCCATCAAATGAGATGTTAATGTATCATTCATTCATGTGTATGACATACCTTTTCCATGTATCGATACAACTCATTTTCCACCACCAAATTTATTAGGTTTTTATTATAGTAGTTTTAATATTCATATATGATAGTTTTTACATAATTAAATTTCTATAATTATAATATCAAATCTTAATTCATACCTTACAATCTATTGTAAAAATATAATATCTCTCATGTGTATGTGTGGTCTACCACTTCTTCAAAGAAATGGGATTGGTTTTTCATTTCCATTTTATTTTGAGGGTAATAATTGTAAGGGTTGGTGTCCTGAGAACCAACTATTTTGTAATTTGATTACATGAATGTTCACTTATTATATATTGTTCATTGTTCTGCATGACTATAATATAATAATGTCCTGGAATATTTGTTGCATTAATAAGGTCATAGCAGATCCCCGCTATGATGAGAACCTTGAAATGCTATAACAATATTCTTAAATAAAGTTCTGCAGTTGGATGAAATACTATGATAGGACACAGAGTATATAGAATGTCATGTGCGAGTACTCGTAAGAAGACGAGAATCTCTCTCATGGAGTTCGCACTTGGTAATATCCACGATGGGAGATTATGAGAACAGACCCGCCAGTAGTAATTCCGCATATCTTGGTGTCATCAGATATTGCTATCTGCGAGCGTGTGTAATTGTCCTTAGACTGGAAGATTTTCATTAACTCATGTCATGACTCGCGCACTTAGATTTACTGACGAAAACCGTCACGCAGATTGTTGGTGGGAGGTAGGGTATGTTGGGTGCGTCACAAGTGACATGTTGTTAATGGATAAGTCGAGGAAGGATTTCTCCCTTCCATTTATGGAAGTTGATATCTCGGCCCTTTGATTGAAATAGAACTGTCGCATTAAATTCCCTGGCCATGGTGTAAACGACGAGTTTATTTCAGGTAGTCAAAGAACGATAGATCAAGCGTATAGGTTTATGACACTTCCATGAAACCTGCTTGATGATATATTGAGTCAAAGGGATTAAATTACATAGTAATCATTCGCATGAGGTGATACATTAATGCAGCGTCAACTTCTTTCTCTTGGGTGCCTTGACCGGTTTCTAGACAGTAATCCTTGACATTAGCCAAGCCTGCCTAATGCCAATGAGAAAGATTCCTAGAGGGTCACACACTAAGTGTATCCAAGTATCTCAAGTTGAATAAATATTATTCCCGTACGTGGTTTAATAATTATCCAAGGAAGCCTAAGTTGTTTTAAATGATGGAGGAAAAATAAAATAAAACAAGTACACGCCGTGTATTATTAAATGTACACATCGTGTAGTTTTATTTTGGAAAGGAAATGAATAAATGAAAACAAGATATACACGTCGTGTACATTTAATGTACACGCAGTGTAGTTTTCAATGAAAAACAAGTACACACCCTGTATTTATTATTAAAAGCTGTGTAGTTTTTCCAGTCGGGATTTTGAGGATATAATATTGTTTTAAATGATAATTATTATAATAAGTGTGGGCGCATGTCAAGGAATTATCTATTTGACATGGGGGTTTTAATTAAGAGTCAATGAAATAAATAAAACGCGTAACACGTTTATTTATTGTCATAACTCTATAACCCCACACACCCGATTATAAATATCCTCACAACCCCAACTCTTTTCCTACACACAAGAGAATCATTGTGCACAACATCTCTGGAGAATTCTTTCAAGACCGAAAGAACCTCTTCCTCCAAGAACGCTCTCAAGACCGAGAGAGATCCTCTTCCATCAGATCACGATGATCTAAGGCGGACAACGCAAGCAAAGGCTTCTCCACGCTAGCACCCAGAGAATCCTTTCCCGACGTCCAGAGATATGATGTACACATGTGGATCACCGCTAGAGGGAGTCTATACTTGGCTTCTACGACGCAACGATGGATCACATCGACAACGTGATCGAGAAAATCAACGAAGAAAGAACACCCAAAAGTTATTTCTTTATAATTAATTAAATTAATTATAATCAACCTGTAACGATCCTTGTTTGTGGTTCCAGGAAAAACCATCTTCTTTGTCTTTTTCTGTGATTCGATCCGTGGAGACTGGCGTTTATTGTCATATTGATCCTAGATTGATCATTGCCAATGACAAAAATCCAAGTGGGCACATCCACCCATGCGCTTCCGCTGCGTCCGGAACCTTCAAATGGTATCAGAGTGAGGTTACAATGTTGATTATAGTTATTTAATTTTTATTTATAATTTACGCATTTATATTTGATTCAATTAGAAATATATCGTTATATTAATCTAAATAAATGATATCTATTCTTCCTCCTTCGTTTCTCGATTCATATCATAGAAACGACCTTTTAATTTTAATTTTGATTAAAATAAAAACAAGGAACTCATCCGGAGGAGCCGCTCTTTCTGTCTGTACAACATGGGATTACACGACGTGTACTTAAAACTACACGTCATGTACTTAGGTTCAAGGAACCGACAATGGTCCACCAAACCATGCCATGTGAATTTATTATGCCTAAGTTTTAATCACACAGTGTTGACCAGAATTGAACGGCACGTGGAAACCGCAATAAACGGCGTGTATGTTGGAGCAACACGTCGTGTAGTCCGTTCCAGCCCTGGTGAAACTGTGTACAAATATAAGCCGCGTACAATGTACACAGGATCGCCAGGCCGATTACCACGTAACAAGGAAGTACACACCGTGTATGATTCATCTACACGCCGTGTACTCTAAAATTTCCAAAGTACAGAAAACACGCCAAAGCCCCAGCGTGTACGTTGGATAAAGGGTGAAAAGAAAAATACACGCCATGTAATTATAAACTACACGCCGTGTACTTTCCCGAAATAAAATTTCACCAGGTTTCCTCCAATGTACAAAGACCCATACAAGGAATATGGATGAGAAGAATCTCAAGGAAATTCAGAAAGGAATTTAAGATAAAGAATGGATTAATTATAAGATCATAATTAATTGAATTTGAGCGCGTCTTATCTTAAATAAAAGAACAATTGAAAGAATTTGAATTCTAAATATGCGTAAATGTCTTTGCATACTATCGATGATCATGAGATAGACCAAAGATCCTTTGTATGTTTATGGTTTCATTTAAATTTAATTAATTTAAAAATTTTGGCCTGCAAGCCTTCTTCCAATAAAATGTAGGGCCTTCGTGCCCATGGTTTCTTTAATGTAAACCCATGTAATGGAGGATCTCCCAAGCTAGAGGAGACAGTTCAAATCCTGAACCTGAGGTGAAACAGATGCAAGAAGATACAAAGGTGGACAGGTGGGAGCTGTAAAACACAAACCAACAGGTTCAAGGTGTTTTCCCTAGGTCATGGCTAGCTTATCAAAACTACTAGATAAGCTAACCAATAGAAGCTCATGATCATGCCATATTATTTTATTTCTGTCTGATTTCATGGTTTATTTATTATGTATGTGTTGTCGTGATCACATAATTAATAAAATGAACAATCATGCAAAGATGGAATAAAATAAAAACCATACTATGCGTAAACATTATCAGAACATGGTTAATCACTTAAGAAAGAATCACTTAATATTAAAAAGCATGTGATAATGAAAAAATACACATAGAGAATAAAATACCTCAAATACCATATTAAGTCAGACCAAGCCTTCTGTTACTTGATTAAGGGCAAGACTCAATAAAACTATGTGTTTAACCAACCCTTGTTGGGACACTTACTTTTATAAAGGAAGCCCTTATGAAAGGTTTCGGGTTGACATAACCATATTACATCTAGAGAAGTATCCCTTTATAGACTTGATGTAATATTGGAGGAAAGAGTTGAGGAAATCCAAGTCAGGATTTCAGGATTGGGGAGTCCTCTTAACAGATCAAGGAACTGTAAGCTCACAGTTGGCAAACACCTTCCTACCTAAATACCTTCAAATAGCATGACCAACACTTATTGGGGTTATGCGAAGGGGAATATGGATCCTTTCCACTAGAATGTCAAAGAAACTGGACATTCTGAGTTCAATGGTGGGGGACATTGGGACTTGATAAAATAGTTGGAGACTTAATTAATTTATTATTATTTCTCATAAAAATTTAATCAAGAAAGTAATAATAAATCTGCTCTTTTAAAATTGTAGAATCAAGATGAAAAACTCGTCAAACACATTTTCTCTATGATCAATACTGGATAAAGACAATATCATCACCAGCAGTAACTTTAAGGAATGGTTTAAGCTCCATTGGGTTATCCTACGCCATGAACGGAAGTTTTACGTGTTGGAGTCCTCACTTCCTGGTTCTCCTTCCCCAGGGGCGAGTGATGAAGATTTCCTGGTCTATGATCAACATTTGAACGATGCTCTTGATGTTTAATGTTTGATGCTGTCATCTATGTCTAGTGAGCTCATGAAGTCTCATGAAGACATGGATGCCTATAGAATTCTCGAACATCTCCGTGGTCTATACGAGGAGAGAGCAAGACAAGAGAGGCTTGATATCTCCAAGGCTCTATTTCAGAGCAATCTTGGAGAGGGTTCCCCAACTGGGCCTCATGTAGTCAAGCTCATTGGATACATTGAGCACTTGGAGGTTCTAGGGTTTAAACTCCCTGAAGAACTGGGCACCGATCTCATTCTTGCATCACTCCCCCAGAGCTTCTCGAAATTTGTTGTGAACATCAATATGAACAACATGGAGAAGTCTTTGTCTGATCTTCTCATCCTCATTCGCCAAGTGGACACTGACATGAAGCGTGAAAAGCCTTCTGTCCTCATGGGGAATAAAAGGAAAGGGAAGGAGAAGAGATTTAAGACCAAAGCTTCTTCAAGGCCTTCTAAGAAAAGGAAGATCAAAGTGGAGGAAAAGGAATAAGATTCTGTTTGTTTCGCATGTGTCAAGAAGGGACACTGGAAGAAAAACTGCACCCAGCCAAGGAAGCAAGGGGAAGCTTCAGGTGCATTTTTTATCGAATGCAATCTATCTGTTTCTACTAATTGGGTATTAGATACTGCTTGTGGTGATCACATCTATATCCAAATATAGGAACCATGTAGATTCAGGAAGATTGATCGAGGGGAGGTAGATCTACGGGCAGCCAATGGAGCCAGACTCGCTGTTGTAACTGTCGGAGACTACCACCTCACATTGCGTACCGGGATGGTCTTGGTTTTGAAAGGTTGTTATTATGTGCCTTCTATTACTAAAAAAATTATTTCAGTATCCAGATTAGATACTTATGGATTCATATTCATGTTTGTAAATGAATGTTGCTACTTTTATAAGGATATCATTTGTTTTATTAGGGCACATTTATATAACGGTCTTTATGTGTTAGACTACACAAACCAAGTAATGTCAATAGATAACAAAGTTAATTCACATGACTCATACCACACCCAACTTTGGCATCACCGACTAGGTCATGTCAATGAGAAACGTTTGACAAAATTACATCAACATGGGTATTTAGATTCTTTCGAACTAAAACCACTTGGTGTATGTCATGCGTGTCTACAAGGCAAAATGAACAAAGCCCCATTTAGTGGGAAAGGTGAAAGAGCTAAAGAGCTTCTAGAATTAGTTCACACAGATGTGTGTGGACCATTTCCAGTTGAAGCAAGGGGTGGGTTCTTGTACTTCATAACTTTTACTGATGATATTAGTAGATATGGATATATCTAATTAATGACATGTAAGTCAGATTCTTTTGATAGGTTCAAAGAATACAAGAATGAATTTGAGAACCAACTTGGTAAGAAAATTAAGAAACTCCGCTCAGACAGAGGAGGAGAATATCTCAATCAGGACTTCATTGATTTCGTACAGGAGTTTGGGATTCTATCTCAACTCACTCCTCCTTACACACCTCATTGGAATGGTGTAAGTGAAAGGAGGAACCGCACCCTGTTGGACATGGTGAGATCAATGATGAGTCATGCGAGTCTTCTATTATTCTTTTGGGGATATGAATTACAAACAACAATGCACATACTAAACCAAGTACCAACTAAATCGATAAATGGTATTCCATACGAATTATGGAGTAGACGCAAAGCCATGTTATCGAATTTACATGTGTGGGGTAGCGAAGAATTTGTTAGGGCCTCTTCAGGTAACAAACTTGCACCACGAGGAACAAAGTGTATCTTTATAGGATATCCCAAGGAAACAAGAGGATATTATCTATACAACCCCTCATAAAAAAAGGTTACAGTGGAAAGAAACACCATATTCCTTGAGAGGGAGCACATCTCCAAAAGAGATAGTGGGAGCGAGATAGACTTCGATGAAGTCGAGGCTCAAGATACACAGAAGTTGGTTCAAGAACAGATTCCACAAAGCCCCGTGGAAGAACAATCTATTCCAGAGACACAAGAAATGTGTAGGAGCACGAGAGAGGTGAAAGAACCAGAACGATATGGTTTTCATGTCACCGAGGATGGTGACTCATTATTGGTTGACAATGATGATCCTATTTCCTTCAAGGAAGTAGTTTAAGGCACAGACGATGCCAAGTGGAAAGAAGCCATGAATTCTGAAATGGATTCCATATAGCAAAACCATGTCTGGATTTTGGTAGATCCTCCAGTTGATGAAAAGCCTATTGGTAATAAATGGGTATTCAAGAAGAAACTAGACATGGAGGGGAAAGTCAGCACCTATAAGGCACGATTGGTTACAAAATGTTTTAGAAAACGTCAAGGAATTGACTATGATGAAACCTTTTCACCAGTTGCGATGCTGAAATCCATCAGAATCCTATTGACCATTGCTGCTTTCCATGACTATGAAATTTGGAAAATTGAAGTCAAAACAGCTTTCCTTAACGGGAACCTCCAGGAAGATGTCTATATGACACAGCCTGAAGGGTTTGTTACTCCAAAGGATGCCAACAAGGTATGAAAGTTGCAGAAATCCATTTATGGATTAAAGAAAGCATCAAGGTCATGGAACATTTGTTTTGATGAAGCTGTCACAGAATTTGGCTTTGTTAAGAATGAATGTGAGCCTTGTGTCTACAAAAGGTTTAGTAGAAGTGCAGTCGTTTTCTTAATAGTATATGTTGATGACATATTGCTAATTAGAAACGAAGTACCTGTCTTACAGTCAATTGAGGCATGGTTGCATAAATTATTCTCCATGAAAGACATGGGCGAGGTGGAATATATTCTTGGGATCAAGATCCATCGTGATAGATCCGAGAGAATGCTGGGCCTGAGTCAAAGTACACACATTGACAAGATACTGAAGAGATTCAGTATGGAACAGTCCAAGAGGGGATTTTTTCCAGTGTCACATGGCATTCATCTTTCCAAGAAAATGTGTCCTCAGACACATGAGGAAAGAAAGAGGATGGCAAGGATCCCTTACGCATCCGCGATTGGGTCATTCATGTATGATATGCTATGTACGAGGATAGATGTTGCTTACGCGTTAAGTGTGGTAGGCAGATATCAAGCTGATCCAGGAGACCGCTAATGGAAGGTAGACAAGACTATCCTTAAGTATCTGAGGCGTACTAAGGATATGTTACTCGTTTATGGAGGAGATGAGGAACTAGTCATTATAGGACATGTAGATTCTAGTTTCCAGACTGATCAAGATGACATGAAGTCGCAGACTGGATACATCTTCAGTTTGAATAGAGGTGTAGTGAGATGGAAGAGCTCAAAACAAAGTGTGGTGGAAAATTCTACAGCGGAGATCGAGTATATCGCAGCTTCTGAGGTAGCTAAAGAAGCAGTATGGATGCGAAGCTTCGTCCAAGAGCTAGATGTTTTACCGAGCAGTAAAGATCCTATCACACTCTATTGTGATAATACTTTAGCGGTGGCACTTGAAAAAGAGCCAAGGTTACATCAGCAGACAAAGCACATACTTCGGAAGTATCATCTCTTGAGGGAATTTTTCTCAGAGAGGTGAAGTTGCAGTGAGCAGTATTTCCATGGAAGACAACGTGGCGGACCCATTGACTAAAGCCTTGACTTAGCATGAACATGATCATCATGTGAGGTCTAGCGGACTAAAAGTCGTAGGCTGTTGGCTCTAGTCCAAGTGGGAGTTTGTAAGGTTTAGTGTCCTGAGAACCAACTGTTTTGTACTTTGATTACCTGAATGTTCACTTGTTATATATTGTTCATTGTTCGGCATGACTATAATATAATAATGTCCTGGAATATTTGTTTCATTAATAAGGTCATAGCAGATCCCCGCTATGATGAGAACCTTGAAATGATATAACAATATTCTTAAATAATGTTCTGCGGTTGGATGACATACTATGATAGGACACATAGTATACAGACCGTCATGTGCGAGTACTCATAAGAAGATGATACTCTCTCTCATGGAGTTCGCACTTGGTAATCTCTATGATGGGAGATTATGAGAACAGACCTACCAGTAGTAATTCCGCATGTCTTGGTGTCCTCGGGTATTTCTATCTGCGAGCATGTGTAATGGTCCTTAGACTGGAATATTATCATTAACTCATGTCATGACTCGCACACTTAGATTTACTGATGAAAACCGTCATGAAGACAGTTGTCAGGAAGTAGGGTACGTTGGGTGCATCATGAGTGACAAGTTGTTAATGGATAAGTCGAGGAAGGATTTTTCCCTTCCATTCATGGAGGTTGATATCTCGTCCCTTTCATGGAAATAGAACTGTCGCATTAAATTCCATGGCCATGGTGTAAACGATGAGTTTATTTCAGGTAGTCAAAGAACGAAAGATCAAGCATATAGGTTTATGACACTTCCATGAAACCATCATGATGAGATATTGAGACAAAGGGATTAAATTACACAGTAAGAATTCGTATGAGGTGATACGTCAATGCGAAGTCAACTTCTTTCTCTTGGGTGCCTTGACCCATTGCTAGACAGTAATCTTGGACTTTAGAAAAGCCTGCCTAATGCCAACGAGAAAGTGGCCTAGAGGGTCACACACTAAGTGTATCCAAGTATCTCAAGTTGAATAAAGATTATTCCGGTACATGGTTTAATAATTATTCAAGGAAGCCTAAGTTGTTTTAAATGATGTTGGAAAAATAAAATAAAAAAATTACACGCCGTGTATTATTAAATGTACACGCCGTGTAGTTTTATTTTGGAAAGGAAATGAATAAATGAAAACAAGATATACACGCCGTGTACATTTAATGTACACGCCGTGTAGTTTTCAATGAAAACAAGTACACACCGTGTATTTATTATTACACGCCGTGTAGTTTTTCCAGTCAGGATTTTGAGGATATAATATTGTTTTAAATGATATTTATTATAATCAGTGTGGGCGCTTGTCAAGGAATTATCTATTCGACATGGGGGTTTTAAATAAGAGTCAATGAAATAAATAAAACATGTAACGCGTTTATTTATTTTCATACCTCTATAACCCCACACACCCGATTATAAATATCCTCATAACCCTAACTCTTTTCCTACACACAAGAGAATCATTGTGCACAACATCTCTGGAGAATTCTTTTAAGGCCGAAAGAACCTCTTCCTCCAAGAATGCTCTTAAGACCGAGAGAGATCCTCTTCCATCAGATCAAGACGATCTAAGGCAGACAATGCAAGCAAAGGCTTCTCCATGCTAGCACCCGGAGAATCCTTTGGCGACGTCCAGAGATACGAGGTACACGTGTGGATCACCGCTAGAGGGAGTCTACACTTGGATTCTGCGATGCAACGACGGATCACATCAACAACATGATCGAGAACATCAACGAAGAAAGAACACCCAAAAGGTATTTCTTTATAATTAATTAAATTAGTTATAATCAACCTGTAACGATCCTTGTTTGTGGTTCCGGGACAAACCATCTTCTTTGTCTTTTTCTGTGATTCGATCCATGGAGACTGGCGTTTATCATCGTATTGATCCCGGATTGATCATTGCTAATGAAAAAAAGCCTAGTGGGAACATCCACCCACGCGCTTCCGCTGCGCCCGGAACCTTCAATAATGACATATTTAATTAATATATATTATATATATGATATAATAATTTTTATAAAAATATAAATTATTATTTATCGTTACTCTTTTCCATCCATTGAAAAATCAAAGTTGTGATCTGGTTTGTGTACGACATTCCATCTCAATGAACGATGTAATTAATTTTTCTATAGGTAGTATTTATGGATGAATATAACTATTTAATTAAAAAATATGTGATTTTTATTTCATGATTAAAATTGAGGAGATTATTAATCCAATATCAAAGTTCAATGATAAAAACTACTAGACCAAAACATACATGGAAAATGAAGCTGTTAAAACATAGAACAATGGTTTTAATAATGAATTGTAAATAAATGTGTGGTAAAATATTATAAGTAAATAATATATGGTAATATATATATGAGTATGATTTATTAATATAAGTATAAAATATATATATATTCTATAATATAGGGTTTTATTCATAAGAAGGAAGTCGAATATGAGGTAAGGGCTTATTTCACAACCTCATCGTTATTCGACATTGATTATGTTAAAGTATCCACTGGGATATATATTTGATATTTATATTATAAACTAAAATTATTTTATCCTTCTATGGTTTTTAGTTAAATTAAATTTTATCCTTCTATATTTTACTCTTTATGTAATCAAGACACCAAAAACATGTTTTTTCTAGAAAACAAACATGATTTATCTTCTCTCTTGAGAATATTTTCTTCCCTATCCATACTTTCTATTAAATTCCTTAAAGAATATTTTTTAAAATATACAATTATTAATTATAAATGTTTTTACCTATGTTTTATTTTTATGAATTTGGTTAAATTAAATATTCCTACCCGCTACGAAACAAGACATTTCATTACATTTGTCATAGAATTCTGAAAAGAATGTTTTTTAAATTATATAGACTGGAAAAAAATCCCACCATCATAACCACTTAATGTTTAGAATATTACGTACTAAATTTAAAGGGTTCTTTCAATTATATTGCTTCTCTTAATAGTTGGAAACTTTTTATTTAAAAATGAAACGGTTATCTTCTTTAATAAATTATAATGTTATCTTTTTAATGTATATTCATATATACTAACATTATTTGGTTACTATTTTGCCTCACTATGTATGTACTATTTTGATACCATTTTCCATATTAATCATTATTAGTTAACTTTATTTTTATCTATTTTGTAAATATTAAAATTTCATATAATACCTTTTTAATAAAAATTATTACATTAATTAACTTTCATCCATTTTATATGAAAAATGAATTGAACTTATTAAGTGATTGTAAGGGTCTCATATATCCTATAAATTCATTGATAAGTATCATAAGAAATATAATTTGTTTATTTTTGGTATGTATTTCATGTTTTTGTGTGTTGTATTCACACAAACCCTTGGTGGTAAGATTATAATGTCCAACATTATACATTCAAACATTGTAAAACTACATATTATTATCTATGTGATTATTTATGTTTTTATGTTATCGATTTATTTATTCCATTATTTAATGAAATTATTAATATGGAATATTTATTATTGTTTATAATTGTCATTGTTTTTGTTTTATATGCTTTTTTATCTTCCATTGTATGTATACCCATACTAAGAATCGATACACACCCCTTTATTGTGTTTATTTTCTCTATGACACCATAAAATGTATTATGATTTAGATGAAGGGATTTGATTAATTAAATAATTTGGTTATCAACTAAAATAATAATATTTATTTTAGGTTTTCCTAAATAATTTGACCTTCATGTCTGTGTCTATAATTCAAAGGACACAAAAATACTTAATCTATTAGGACGTGATTTCTTATATCCAGTACCAATGTTAAAAAGTGACCACCAACCCATTGCTACAAGGATTAGTGTCTTCAAATAAGGATAGATAAATAGTTTTTTAGTAGAATAAAATATAAATTTTGAATAAATATTTAAAAAATATTTTTTATAAATTCAACATAGAATTTTTAAATGAATTATTTTGTACTTCACGGTGGGGATTCATGGCCATTTATGGATGATGATTCTAGCGATGGATTATATATGGGTGAAAAGTAAGTTACATGATGATGACAGAAAATGAAGTCAGCATGTAACTTTTTTGGATATGAATAATGGATTCCATACAACTAGGCCTTTAGGCCATTAAATTATAATGAGGCAACTACGGAGTTTGTCAACCCATAGAGGGGGTATGGCTTATATTTGCTAGCCCATGGGTTCATGTATTGTTTCATTTTCTTATATCCTCCAAGACCATAATAAATTATTTTAGTAAAATGTATTATTTTAATGTTCATATATATTTCAATTCATGAATTTTATTTATAATTTTTTTAAAAATATTTTTAGAATGATTATGTCATAAATAATAAGGTATTTGTAAAAACTGTATTATTTTACTTTTCACCAAAAAATTAATTTTTTCAGAAAAAAATTCACCATAAGATAATTTTAATGATTAGATTTCTAAAATAAATTCAATTTTATAAAATTAATTTTAACATTATAAATTTAATGTTTTATTCATATCAAATAATTCTAGGAATAACAATTTAATCTTCAATTACTGCTATTTATTTTTCCCTTGTGGGATTCAATTTTATTTTATTTTTATTTATTAACTATTAATTGATTTAGAACTAATTTTTTATAAATTTATAAAAAATAAATTTCATAAAATTGATCTTCAAATTAAGGATAATTTTTCATTTTAATATGTACCCAAAAAACTAATTTTTTTTCAACGAACTCTATACACTACGATTACTATTATATGTCAGCAACCTTTTTACATTTAGAAGAACTATATTATCTAAATGTAATAACAATTTTCTGAAAATGTTACACTATATATATAAGGAATTCCTTTTTAAAATAAAATTAATAATTATGTCATAAATTTAAGTTTATTGTAAAACATGTTATTTAACATTTTCAAAAGAAAATTTTTACACTAATAAAATGTGAAAAATAATATGATAATAATGAAATAAAAATTAAATATATTTTTAATTAAATATTTAAGATATTATAAAATCTTATATTTTATAATAAAATAAAGTAATTTTTTATAATATAATATAAAAAATTTGTCTTCTGAAATTTAAAATTGTTATATTATTTCAATAGTTATAAATTATAATTATATGGCTATAAAAGCATCGATAATACTTTATTATGATTTTAATTTTAATTAATAAATTTTTATTTAAATATCAATATAAAAAAACTTTTAATATGTTCAATGTACTCATAAAAATAAACTATATGTGCAAAAATATTCAAAAAACCTTTTAAAAAAGATTATATAGTACAATATTTCTAATTAATTATTACTAATAAAATTATATTATGATATTGGGATAAATAAAACTAGTTTATTTTCTATAATATATTAATAATCGAAATATATAGTTACATTATCTATATAATTATGAGAAATATGACATAATACAATTGTTTCATGAAAATAAATAATGGGGTTTTTTTAATTAATAAAATTCGATCACTACTAATTATATATAAAATTTATGTTCATGTCATAATGAAAAATAAAAATACATGAATATATTTTTTAGGCCAAAAATTTATGAATACATATATTGAGTTTCGAAGATTTTACAAGAAAGGGGCGAAAATGAAGTATACATTCCATCGAGTTACACACCTCAACTATTCAGGGTCCAAACCTCCGACTCTTCATCCCTAAGATATTTTCACATAATATTTATCCACACCACTATTAAAAATTATTTATCTATTTTAATGGGTTTGAATATGTAGAACATCACTTGATCAAAATAAATAAATAAAATCCTATACCACATTTATTTCCAACGAATACTTATATAATGTTTTTTTCCAAAGTGAAAAAATAATTATAATGAAATATATATAAATAATTACCAAAATATATAAATTAATAAGAATCATGAGATTTTTTAAATTCATTATATCTTTTACATCAGTATTTGTGGTATCTATGACACCACATGGTTACTATCATATTTTATATCATTTAATTTTGGTATATTTTTATTTCTCATGTGTTTCATTTTTTTCTAGGATTTTTATACCTTATGTAATATATTTTGAGAATGTGTAACCTCAACACAACCAAGTGGGGGATTCAAAACATAGTAGTGATAGTGTGGTTTTATAAATAGTGATCATATGCTATGTGTTGGGCATTCTAGTGGTCATTTTTTCTAATGGGATTCCCTATGTGGAACTAGATGACTCAAAATAAATGATCTGATAATGTTCCTTATATGAGGAGGGGTTTAGAAGTTGTGAGACTAAAAATGGGATCTCCCCCACCATGGCCCATTCTCAGTGGTCCATTTGGGTAGACCATAGAAATCACCAGGTTGTATTGCTCACCTTTTCAAGTATTAATGTCCCCTTTCCAAAATACTCAGCATGTGAGAGCCCATCTATAGTGGGTGGGTGTTTTGGTCTTTCTTGAAGCACACGATGAAATTTTGCAGGTGACCATGTTATGGTGATTCCATGATTGATTTATTTTAAATTATAAAATTTATTTCATATCTTTGGTCTCTTTAACAATATTTTTTCCTCCACCCCCCCCCCCCCATTTTATTCATTTCAGAATGGGACATGAACTAGGGAGCACTCTCGACATTATTTGATTTTCAAACCTCCACTACATGATTTTAGGATGATTTCTTGAGGTATTATCACTAATTACAATTACAAACTTCTCACATTTCTTCTTACCACCATGGAAACATAATTGGAGGTTTTAATGGATTTAAACATAGTTTTTAGGTGTCTATATTTTTTAGAAGTCATTTCTTTATACATTTCATAATTCACCATTGAATGAAAAATTGTTTGGATGAGGTTATTCCTGGATGAGATTTGGGTTTATATTTTAAATACCTTATATTACATGAGAGGAAATTATTTAGTCATAATTTTTTTTATGAATAATATATATATGTAACACAACTAGTGGTCTTGAAAATTGTTTCGATATATGTTTTATACTTTGTATGGAAATGTATTTTCATGAATTTCAAATTAATTTTTGTAAATTAAGTGTTTTTTTAATGAGAATTATTTTTTTAAATTCGTAACTGATTTTTAAAAATATAAATAGGGATATTAAAGTGTTTCTTAGAACATTTAATTTTTTTTCAAAGAAGGTGTTTTATGATTTAACTGAGTTTTTTTCTAAAAAAGGTGTATGTTATGATCATTTGAGATGTTTTTTAGTTGTTTTCAACCCTTATGGTTATTTTAATGAAATATTTAGAATAATTATTGACTTAAAAATATATTTCAATGAATCGTATGACAACATATTTTAAAGGGATGTTTAGAAATGAGATTATAGGTGATGAAAGAAGTTTGGAATTCAATTCATGTTTCAAAATTATTGTTTGGAATGTTAAAAATATATTTTATTATGATTGTGATACCCTTTATATAGAACCATGAACATATAATTAATGTTGTGTATTGTACCCCCTTGTCGATGTTTTGTATTAATATTATTTTATAAGATACATTGGTATGGTTGAAATGAGAAGGATTCATTCCTATATAGTTGAAGTATATCATATGAGGATTATTTTAAATTTTTTATTATTGATTAATGAGATGTACTAATGGATTGTTACTTTCTCACCTATACTAATTGATATCATGGGATCCTAGGTAGTTAAGAATATTGTTTGGATGCATTATACACTATATATGGGTGCATATAATGACTACTTCCTTATGAAATATGTTCCATACTATGGGTTGTTATATTGTACTCAATAAAAAAAGGGTTCAAATGGTATGTTCCTAATTATCATAGGGGATCGGTGTATGATCATATGAAAAAATTCAAATGCCATTCATGTCAAATATTAGGGAGTTTCCAATGATGTGTAGTTCCTCTTAAGGATTATTTTTGGGATCTCATTTCTCAACATTACTATACCCCATATCATTAATTTTATATTATAGCACCATTTCTTGGTTATTGAAATTATATTTTCCGTCCTTTATATCTTGCTTCCTAGGATTAAAACATTCAATTTTAGTGGTGTTTTGGTTAACATTCATATTATTTGAAAAATGGTATGGAATGTGTGATTTCTTAAGTAATGTGTTGATTGTATTGAAAATGGTATTTGAGAATTTATTTTTTAAAAATAGGGAAAAGATTGGGTTTTTAATTTTACCTTTTTAATTATATATTTTCATGGTATGAAGGAAAATTTAGAAGAAATATTTTTTTTTTGAAACAAAAAATTTCAAACAATATATTCCTTGTTTTTAGAAAGAGTTTTTTGAAAAGGAATTTAATTTAGGATGATTTTTTTAATTTATGAACGATCATTCAATATTGGGAATATATTGGTATATATTATTTTCAAACTATAATTTATAATTTTTTTTATAAAGGTAATTTCATAGATTCTATTGAAGGAACCTTTTATGCAAAGTAGTGTATGTGATTTTATATAGTTATAGTAAACAATCTCAGGTTACCAGGACTTGTTATGAGATGTATTTTCATATGGGCTTATTGATTGTTGTGTGGTTATGAAAGGTGCCATTTGTTCATACTGTGGATGATTGGGATTTTTCTGTTCGATAATATTTTCATGGTTGAATTAATTTTTCAATTTCTAATAGCTATTTTATTTAATCATGCTTTTATTTAGTTCTATCTATGTATGGATGATGGATGAAATATTTATTTGGAGTATAGATAATTTTTTATTTATATTGTTCCCTTTTTAATGTGTCTATTATTTTTAATCAATTTATATTAAATTCATGAATCCTCAATTAACGGATAAGACATTTCAAATTCTTGTTAGTTTTCATGACTTTATATAATATTATTATGAGTGTGAAACTATTCCCAAGAATGTATCCTTGACAACCAGAAACAAGTATCTTGCCTATGGTGATCGGGAAAATCCTATTGGCCAAATGGCTAGTTAGGATGGGTAATGTATCAGGTAATCTGAGGATGATAAAATACAAATGATATCAGAGATAGCTTATAAAGAGGGAGTTGGTTTTAGGATAACTCTCTTATTATTTGGGAATCCATGTTACATGGAGATATGATTCACAGGACATGAGAGGTAGGTTTATGGAGATTCTAGTTAGATTTTTCTCACAATGAGCCTTGAGTTACTGGTGTTTTTCTGATTTGGTTTCTATTTTGGTTAAAATTATTGGATTAAGGTTTGTGATACGGGTTTTATATCGAAGTATTGATGATATGAGTTTACATGGGAGAATTTATTAGATTTTTGGGTGAGAACTAAAAAGTAATTAAAGGCATATGTTTGGCTTACATGGGTACAAAAACAATACCATAACAACATTATTGATTTTGGAAAAATTCACAGATCTTTAGTGATATTATGAAATATCCATACAACCATGTTTCCACATCAATAATAGTCTTACAAATAATTTGGTTTTTTATTTAGACCCCTTTATTCATGAATTATTTTCATGTGACTATCTCTATTAAAAAACTAATCAAGGTGGAACCTGTGACATCTTGATTTTGTTGGATTGAGTTTAATTAATGATTTTTGTGTTTTCCAGCATAGGATCATGTTGTGAAATTTGTTTTGTGTGTGGAGAATATATTTAATGAAAAAAAATTGTTCTGAAGGTATTCCTTGGGGATGGATTAAAAAATATATTTGGTTTACATGTATTTATTTCAGAAGAGGATGATATTATTATGAAATTTGAAGAACATATTGGTTTTAAAAATATATTATGATTTATCAAAAATGTATTTTGACTCTCTTGGAGTCATTTACCAATAGGTATCTTTATTTAAATAATGAGGAACCTATAGAATATGATATTTTTGTTTCTTTGTATTAACATTTTTGTTATTGTGGGTTTGATTTTCATTAATGATTTTTGAAATATTTTTACTTTTGTTTTCTAAACGAAGTGTATTTATTTGGGAAAGTATTTTACATCCGTTTTCTAAATGATGTATAATGTTTAAAATATTTTCATGTTAATTTATTTAAGGATTGTTTACCCCTTACAATGGTTCATGGGTTAATGAGGGATGTATTTTTAATTGTTTTTTATTTAGGTGAATTTTGTATTTGAATTTTCCCTTTATATTATATTGGGAATACATGATGAGTCTCAAGATAAATTACCTGGTTAGGTTGATGGCCCATGTTCTTTAAATTAAGGTTCTATAAATTTATTGAGTAAATTATCTGTTTTCATATTTATGGGAAATTCCATATTTTTCTAGATCTTCTAAAAATAAAAGTTGCGTATAATGTGTTTTTTGTCTCATGGTGGTGTAGTGGTGCATCATGGAATCATTAGATACAATAATTTTATAATTCCTTTTGTTGGGAAATAATTTATTTTGGTTGGTTAGGATAGGTTTTGAACCTTGTTTGTCTATATGAATTAGTGAGAACCAATATTTTTAAAATTTGGGTGTATAATGTGATTTGGGGACTTTTGTTGGTGATTTTAAAGAATGGGTGATTTTGACATGTTTTTTGATTAGTTTGTCCCTTTATTTAGATATGATTTCTCTTGTTTGAGTGGTGGGTTTTTGTGTATCTATTTATGGTGAGATTCATTTCTGTGGTTCAGTTTGATAATGTCAAAATGGGTAACCTTGGGTGCCCCCATGGGAAGCCGGGATGTGTGGTTATTTATGGTTATACTGTGAGAGATACTAGGTTGGGATTTACTTTTATAATATACATGAGATGGTATTAGTTAATAATGTCCCATGATACCCTATATTGTTATTTCATAATCCATGTTTGGAACCATGTTGTTCCATGTTTAGCCATCATCCTATTTGATTCTTGTTTTGTATATTTTAGGATTTTATGTATTTAATAACATAGTTTTTTGGACATTCAATATTCGATTTAATAATAAATTATTTGTGTTATTTGGGTTTATTTTAAGTGGTTGATTAAGGTTGGAATAATTCAATTATTCTCTTTGAGGATGTGTGGACTTATGGTTTCTTTTAGAATTTCCCTGTTTTATAAGTGGTTCCACATTATTCAACTATTTTAGATATATTAAAAATGGTGCAAGAACCAATTCTAGGTATTCATATTCCATGATATTCATCTTAAATGGTTGTGTTTTGAATATTTTTATGTTTTTATTGGTGATTAAGGATTTTTACACTATTTTTGTTGAGTTAGATAATGTGTGGTGTGTCCTTATATAATATTTTCCTCTGTTTTTTTCTCCCTCCAACTTCTGTTTTCTAAGATTTAGGGTTTTTAGCATTTTATTACTTCAACATGTTTTCAACGACTATAAAGGGGTAGATATAATCATAATAGGGAGAATTATGACACCCCCATGTCATGGATGAATTTTATATCATCTGACTTTAGCTAATTTTGATTATTTTTTATTTTTTCCATATATTCCACTATATTTTGCATTAAGAAGATATTTTGAGGAGGTTTAACCTCACCACACCATGGTTGATGATTTACCACATAATGGTTCAAGTATTATTTTTTGAAATACAGATAATATCCAAGGTTGTAGAGGTTTAAATGACCATTTTGGCCAAATGGTATACTTATGGGAAACAAGGAGTATAAAAATCTTTGGTCCAAGTGTGTTGGATGTTATGGTGTGTTTGGGTGAAAGGGGAATAAAAGATATTACACCACATTATATCCCATTTTTGTTGGGTGTTTTGGGTGGATTATGGGTGGCCCCAAAATGAGTTTCGCATTCTGTCAGGTGGATGTGATCTATATGTAAAACACCCACTATGGGTGAGTGATGCCATTGTGGAAGGGAAATTTGTGATGCCTAGACCTTCACAACCCCAGGTAAAGGTGATCACATATTGGTGACACCTAGTTAAATTTTATCTTAAAAGACACTAAATTTCCCTTATACTCCTAGTATTAATTTATTTAACCTGATTATTTCCCTCCTACACAATCATTACATTTGCTTGTGCGTAGGATATGACCTAGAGAGATATACCACCCTTATTCTGATACCTGTGGGCCTACTATTATTGATTTCATGAGGATTTATTGGGGAACTCTATATTTCTCTATATCTATTCTTCCTTCACCACTTACCTCAATTATCCTTCTCCTAAGAACCATAATGTACATTAGTATGAAAATTAGGTGTTTTATGGGTCTAATATTAGGGGTTTTTTCTATTATTTGGTTAAATATTTTAATTTTTTAGTGGTATTTTTTTATTGAAGTGAAGTGTTACAATGAATTTATGGTTGGATGAGAAATTTTTTTCTATTAGAAATCCATTATATTCTATTTCATTAAAAAATTGACTATTTTAATTTATTTACTATGAATTGTAACAACATATGGTATCTCTTGTGGGCATGAAAATGTTTTTTTTTGAATTTTTTTCTTTTCAAGTAAAGCTAATTGTTTGGATTTCAGATTATTGTATATAAATTAAGAATTGGTGCATGAAATGTGTCTTCTAAAATGTATAAGTAACATTTAAAATGGGAAATGAGGATTTTAAATAGGTTCCTAATATTATTATATTTGTTTTAAAAGAATGGATTTTATGAAATTATGTTTTTATTATTTTTTTCAAAAAGGTGTTTGTTAAGATCATATGATATATTTTTATGGATAGTTCTCCATTATGATTATATTAATTAGGTTTATAGAAGATAAATTGACATCTGAAAGGATTTAAATGTGTGTAAAATTAATTTGTATTCAAGGTATTTCTTTAAATGGTATTTCAAATGATGAAAGTTTCATGATATTCCAATCTTGTTTTGAAAAACAATATTTGTAATATTACAAGTGTATTATATTATTATTATAAGACCCTCAATTTTTCTCCCTGAATAGGTTAGATCAGTTTTGGATTGTGACCCCTTTGTGGGGTGTGTTATATTGAAGTCCTTTATGTGATGCTTCAACAAATATTAAATTAATGGGGTTATTTCTTATAAAGGTTTAGGATATGAGATGAGGGTTATATAAATTTTTTTTGTTACAATATATTTATCTGAAAACCTCATTCCATGTCTCTTTATCAACTCTATTATTTGATTTCCTGCAATACTAGTTATCTATATTGATTATTTGAATGTATAATATGCTATCATGGTGTGTGTGCAACAACTAATGCACAATGAATGTTTTTTCCCTCCTAGGGGTTTCTTATACAATATTTGGTAACTAAAAAATAGTATCGAATGTGATGTTAAGTTTCATATATGTCCCTAATAAGTCATCCAGTGATCTAATTAATAAAAAATACATATTATATCCTTTTTTCCCATGACACTTTTTCTCATTAGGAAATATTTACGGGGTGTATTTTCTTGAGTTTTGTATATTCCCTTACCTCAATTTTATTCAGTGGTACCATTTCCTAGTCATGAAACCTTTATTTTGACTATTTTATACCTTGATGCCTTGTATGTTTGTGTTATATTCAACTAATCTTTTGGATCACTTTCAAATTGGGCTTAAAATGGTTTGGAAAGTATTATTTATAATGTGAAGTGGTAATTATTTTCCAAAAATTATTTTAGAAATGTTTATTTGGAACAGTGGTAAAACTATTGGGTTTTTCTTTATGATTTTGAAAACCCTCTTTTCATGGTTTGAATAAAGTTTTAGAGGAAAGATTTTTTCATTGTTTTTTCTTGAAACAAATTATTTAAAACCTAGTATAACTTATTTTTATAAATGTTTGATTTTTTGTTTCTGAAATGGAATGAAATTAATTATCCTACATGTTTCAAATATGTTTGATCATTTGAAAGATAAAAATATTGAACTATATTATGATAAAAATAGTATTTATGAGCTATTTTATAAATATAATTTTGTAGTCTCCGTGGTGAGGTCATTCTAGGAATGTTTTCCTCACTGCATATATAAAAACACTAGTGTATATGTTTGTACGTCTTTTTTTTCTTATATTAGATTCATGTATCTGTTATATATTTGGATGTTCATAATGATCTGTTAATGGCTGTGTGGTTGTTGTGGTTGATTATGGGTCACTTGGAGAATATTGGAGTTTTTCAGGATCCATTTTATTTATAGGTCGTGAATGTATCGATCATTTCTACTGGACATGGTATTTATATAGTAAGCCTATATTTTCATACATGAATATTACATCAATTTATATATATATATAATATAATAGTGTTAACAATATTAGATAAAATGTTTTATTTTCTTGGGAAAATTAGGCTTATACATAAAATGAACATAATAAAACATATACATTATTTAATTCCATCCTCTCTATCTTTACAGATTCCGTCACATTCTTCTTATCATAATCGATCACATGAGGATATACATCAATGAAAGGGGTGAGGTAATAACCCATTAAGAGGATGAATAAGGGGAATAAATCAATATAACATAGGTTAGAATAATCATTATCATCAAATTATTATAATATGATCATAATAAACAAAATTAAAGAAACAGGTGATCAAGGCATATAATGTGGAAATGAATGAAAATATAACATTGTGTCTTAGTGGTCAAATACCACACATAGTTTTGAAAAAATATAACATCGTGTTCACACATAACATTTGTTAATAATCATAACAAAACCATTGTGAACAAAATTTATCATCGTTTTCACACATAAAAAACACAATATATTGAGATACATCACATTACCTAATTCATAGAGGGGAAATTTTATTCTAGTCCCACCCATCACATAACAACATTTTCAAAATCATTCATGGAACATCAAAAGTATTAAAAACATAGTCAAAAACTAGACCATTGAATTGGATGATTATAATAAGTAGTTTATTAGTCATGATTTCATGAATAAACATGGGGTTACCAAATGAGAAATAGATAAAAATATTTGGTATATGAATCATAATTCTTGAGAAAAGAAGAGACAACTTAAGAGGATTCAATATGTATTTTGTAAAGAAGAGTTCTTTTGGAAGTTAATTATTCTGTAAAATCATGTCGGAAAATTGTATATGTCCCCCAAAGAATAATGATGAAAATATATTTATTGAACATTTGAGAAACACTTAATCTGAATAATTCGGGATAGAGGGATAACTCAAAGAAAATAACTTTTGTTTGAGAATCCCTTTACCTCAATTCTTGACATATTTCATCACTTTTCCACCTCCAAAATAATAAAATTAGTTATGTTAAAAATATAATCTAAAAGTATATTATAGTAATTAATATAATTATTTCTCAATTGTAATCATTGAATTTTATTTCTTAATTTCCAATGATGAAAGTGATTCATCACGACATTATGTTTTTTCTAAAAAAATTAATGTTTCCCTATGATTTCCCTATTTTCATTGAATGTCATATATATATAATTTTATTAAATCATAAATCTTATAATAAAATAAAAAAATTAATTATTTTTTATATAATTATTAAAATACATTAAATATGGTTTCTATAATAATTGTCTTGTAAATATCTTCATATGTGGTTAACCAACCATTAATGGGGTGTTGTCGAAGGAGGAGGAAGGGAAGTATGAAATTTACATTTTTCATAAATAATTAAATTATACTAGGTTAATATAATAAATATAATTTTAAATTACATCATATATTATTTTATTGTAAACAGTTTTGAAAATAATTGGAAACAATAAGAAATAGATGAAGAGAGTGGGAATATTTAATAGAGACTAACTCCCTCCTCTATGTTTCTTCTCTTCTATGACACTATTACTCCCTCAATAATTATAGTTGGATTTCTATGGAATGTCCCTAATGATTCAATGGGTCTTGACGGGGAGTATTTGATTATATCATGGTTTTAGAATTGGGGGGATGATTGGTTCCCCAAGGGAACAGAGCAGAGTTATCTATAATTGAGGAGAGGGGTATTTTTTGGATAAAATATTGAATAAAATATTATAACCAAGTTCAAACATGTTATAGTGTATTTTTGACAAAATAAATCATATATAAATATAATATAATGTTTTTTGATATTAAATACACTTTAAAATTCTACATTAATAGTTTATTCAAAATGAAATGTGTAAAAATTAGAAAATCATATTTTAATGTAATACTTTAGATTTTTAGGATATGGAATGTATATTTAATGTTTGTAAATTAAGATTATCATATTATAATCATTAATTTATGAAATTAAATATATTATCACAAATTCAAAAGTTAGTATTGTTTTATATCATTATTACATTAGGAATAAAATAATTTAAGATACACCTGTTATGTAAAAACTGTATATTTACTATTCACCAGAAATTTTATGTATTTCAAAAAATTACCAAAACAAAATAACCCATGGATAATTTTGACATTATATTTGAAAAAATGGTTTTAATTTTATCAAAATAAATTCACAAATTTGGTAATTTATATTTTTAATCTACAAAATATCATTTTTACGAAAGACATTAAAATACAGTTTATTAAAAATGTGCTTATGTTTTCATTGAGTTTTTTAAAATAATATTTTTTTTGAATTATAAAATTTATATTTATATATAATAATCATAATATATATTATTTATGCCACATTTTATTATTTTGAAGGAAAATTACCCTTCCCATAGTCATGTTACTATTCCAACAGTCACATTACTATTCCAACAGTCACATTTCCTCACATATATAATACCTCATTATATCAGTCAATATTCAACTCAATTATATTCAAGGTTATATAATTTAATTTCCTATGAATTTGATTGGTTTACTAGTATATTCTTTCCATTATAGAGTTTTGTAATTAAGGGAAATGATTCTAGTAGTTTGGTGCGATCCATATTTTCCCATTTTATATTTTCTATTTTATATTTTTTTTATAGTTGTAATGTTTGGAATTTTAATTAGTTCCATTTCTAGTTACTGAATAATTATTTATTAATGAATTTTCTTAATGTGTGTAATACTATATAGTATATTATAGAAAACATATATTTCCTGAGACAAATTTAATTTATAAACTCTAGGTTGTTATATTCTCCCCCCATTAGAAATTTCTTCCCCCAAAACTACAACCTTGTATTTTTAGTGAGGTTACATATGTTTAATTGTTTCCTATGGTTCCAAATTTTCTTATTCATACTTATGGTTCCAACACAACACCTTAACAAGGTCAGTTGTATTTTTGAAAGAATTTTTTCTCTCTAGTGAAATATTTTCATCAAAATCACTTCATATGAGAGGTCATTATCCAATTTTACATCCTCTAGATTAAGAACACGTGGGGATCAAGTATGTACTTCCTTAGGAGTGATACGTGGAAAACATTCTGAACATGATCCTCATATGATGGATGTAAAAATAGGTATACCACTACTAATATGTGATCAATTATATAAAATAGACCAATGTAACATGGGACAAGATTCCCTTTCATTCTAAACCACATGACTCACTTATAGAAATATTTATTATGGAATCCATGGCCTCTAATATTAATATCTTTGTCCCTTCTATGGTTTTTATCATAGCCCTTTTCTCGAATCTAAGCTGTTTTTATATTTTAGTGGATTTCATGTTTCTTCTACGACATCATTTTCACAAGATGTGGTCCTAGTTTCTTTTTTTTTAAAGATTTATTCTATAAATATGGATTTATACATTGATTCATATTACTAGCTCCACATGGAGCCATTTGAATACTCATGTGCTAACCTTTGTTACATGAGAACTCAACAAGTGGGATATTTTGATCTGATCCACCACTGAATTCCATTTATATAGCTAAAAGAATGTCCTTGAGCATCTGAATAGTCATTTTAGATTGGCCATCAGTTTTAGGGTGAGAGGTCGTGATGAAATTCAATTCAGAACTCAAACAATGTTATAGACTTCTCCTGAATTTATATGTGAACCATAGATAAAGATCGAAGATGATCAATAGTGGAACCACATTAATCCTCACCACTTTCTTCCCCTAATCCATTTATGTTTTTTCTTCTGAGAAATCTCTCTGAATAGTGATGAAGTTGGTAGTATTAGATAGTTGATCCACCATAACCCAAATCACATTGCTTCTACTAGATTTCATTGGGATTCTAGTGAAAATGTATATAGTGATATTCTCCCATTTCATTATTTGTATATGAATTGGTTTCATCATCCCTTTGTACTTTTATAGCCCTAATTTAACAAGATAATATACCAAATATATTGAGATATACTCTCCAATATCCATATTCATTTTCACCAACCTGATGTTTTCTCTATGATCACAGTATATCTTGGTGATTTTAGGATAGATAGAGAAATATTATCTATGTGAATTACCCAATAGAAACATATTTATCATAGGTGATGAAGGAAATAAATCCTCATTCCATAAGGAATCACAATATAATCATTGATGGCGAACTCTTATTTTTTCCCATCCATTACTTCTTTCACTTTCTTTTGTAGGTCAAGACAATACCATTATTCCTACATGTTCTTATCTTGGATATATGTTTGGAAAATAATTTGGGAATGTTAGATTTTATTCCCTCCTATCATGATTTCATAATCCATCCTCTTTATATGCTAGAAGATTGGGTCTCTCTGAAACCACATCATAGATAGAGTAGCATGCACTTTTCTACAAGGTGCATCAGCTACTTTTTTTTCTTTCTCGGGTGGCAGTGAATAAAGAAACCATAGTCCTTTATTAGATCTATCAATAAACTTTAATGAATTGTGATCTTTTTTTATATTAATATATACTTTAGACTGTTATGAATGTAATATAAGTCACAGTTTTTACCATAATTATAATGCCTCAAAAAAATTTATGGAAATTACCACTACTATAAAATTCAGATCAATCGGAATGTAGTTCTGATCATGGATCTTCAACCTTCATGAGGTGTAGGATATCACCTTTTTATGTTTCATAAGTACACAACCCAAAACATTCATTGATGAATCACTATATATCACAAAACCAACTCCACTTATTGGTTGTGTGAGTGAAGTTGAAATGATTATACTCTTCTTTAGATCCCTGAATTATTCTTTAGATTCTCCCATACAGACATACATTACCTTATTCCACATAAACATAGTTAGTGGGAATGTAAATCATGAGAAATTACTCAAAAAATGTCGGGAGAAGTATATTAATCAATGAAATCAATGGATTTCTGTTACACTGGTGGGTCTGGTCCATTCCTAAATTTCATTTGTTTTAGAAGAGTACACATAAATCCCCTCACTTGTGATCCTGTGCCCCAAAAATCATACTTATTGTGGAAAAAACTATCACTTGCTAACACAGTTTACATTTGTTTCATTCATTAATGTCTCTATCACAATCCATAGAATCTCTTCATGTTACTCCTAACTCTTGAAGTAAGTGATAATATAATCAATAAACACTAATAATTTTTTTTGAGGTAGCCTAAAAAGACCTTATTCATCAAATAAATGAATATCAAAAGTGAATTATTAGGTTTGATGGCCCTCAAAATGAACTCCTAGTGCCCATACATTGTAGGGAAGGCTATATTATAAATATCATTCTTATTAAGCTACATTTGATGATATCACTAAAAAATCCACCTTTTAAAAGTACTGAGCTTCTCATAGTTGATCAAACAATTATTCAATCCTTGGAAGTATAAATGATTTTTATGGTGATCTTTTTGACCTCATGGTAATTTATCTACAACAATATTGATCCATCCATCTTCATGTAAAAGTGCACTAAAGCACCCCCAAGGTGATACACTAAGGTGTTTGAACCCTTTGCCCAAATTCTCTTACAACTATTTCTTTAAATATTTTGGTTCGATCAGGGCCATCTTATTGAGTAATTTTGACATATGAGTGGCTATGGGTAAATGTTCCATTGAAAACACTACCACATGATCTAGGGCAAGTATCTGTAACTATTTAGGAAATAAATCAGTTTTTCCCTAAAATTTTGAATTTTATCTTTGTTAATACCTTCCTTTGGGTCAAAACATTTGGGAAAGGTATAATTCTTTATTGGGTATCAATACCCATACCATTGAGGTATTTTACAAAGGATATTCATGATCTTCCATTAATTTTTAAAAGAGCATGGGCTGGTTCAGAATATGAGTACAAAATTCTTATTCATGACATTTCATGTGTGATCTATTTAAATAGAGACAATCTATGGAAATTATATCATTAAATTCCACTAAAGGATGTATTAAGAGATACAAGGGATGAATCTTCCTACACACAACAACATGGTAAGTTTCCTAGACTATGGTTTTCATTATCTCACCACTAGTATTATCTTTTTATATGTGTACTTAAAGTTATCGAGACTTCTATTTAATAGTTCTATAAAACATATAGGATATAAAGGAATGTGTTGAACCATAATCCAAATAAAATTATTCCATTATTGATTGAATATTAATTTTACCGTGTACGATATCATTTTATTTCTTCACTTCAGTAGTAGTAATGGCATAAAATTTTCCTTTCCCCTTGGGATTTGGTGGTTTTGATACTAATTACTCTCAAAGACTTGAGGGTTAGTTCATTATATTGTATTTCACCATTTCATTTAATAGTTTTTGTGATGAACCAAAGGTTGAACATTTGGAGGTTACCACCTTTCCTCCTTTATGTTGGTCACACTCTTCATGTAAATTTGAAATTCATGATCATTGTGTCCTTCTATCCTACACATGAATCACTTCACCATAAATTTTATTCAACTACCACAATTATTCTTCCCACGTTTCTGACATATTGGTTTTTATATCCTCTTCCCTTCCCTTTTCATTTGAACTACCACCATTAAACTCCATTATTCTGTTCTTATCTCCATAACGATTAGAACATTACTTGAACTCCATCTATACTTTGATATCACATCAATCAACTAAATCATATATCCCATATTATAGGATATCTAGAACCTTTTAATGATTTGGTTTTAAACGACTAGAAATATATCAATTTTAATATTATTATTGATAACAAAACCAAGGTAATATCTTGCAGGCCTTATGTCATTTTCCTTGTACTCAATGACAGATTGTCCTTCATTTTTCATTTCCCATATGAATTAAATATCTATTATGTTTTAAGGGTTTGTGATAAATAATTTTTAAGAAGTATTTTCTTAATGTATTTCCACTCTATATCTTTTATTCTACCCGTTTTCTTGGTGTTCTTTATCAACACCCACCATTTATTATCTTCTCCACCTAAATGATAAACTCAAAGAGTCACCTTCTCCTTCTTATAAAAATGGATCACAAAAATGATATTATCCACTTATTTAACCAAATATTATACAAAAAGTGGATCATATATTCCACTAAATTTCATTAGTCATTTTCACATAGGGGAATAAATTTAATGTAGATCCTTCTTGTGTGGTGGAAGTTCCGTATGGTTCGGGTTATTTTTCATATCCTAATACAATTGGGAAATCATTTCTGTGATGTTTTTAACTCCACCATCCATGGAATTAGGGATTTCATTTAGGAAATAATTTTTTTGAACCTCAAAAATATAGTTGTCAAAGATTATACTAGTCCCCTACATTTAATAAAAAATAAAATCTTTGAAAAAATATTATGTCTACAAAGAATGATTTAATTTTTGTCATATTTCATCACTTTTTCGCCACATGAATAATGAACATAGATTTATTAAAACATTGATCTAGATGTGAATTACTATTATTTTTAAAACTATTTAACAATTATAATAATTTTATTATTTCTTTCAATTTCTATTTATGAAATTGAATCCACCTAATATCATGTTTTCTTTAAAAATTTCCAATTTCTGTTTCAATACTCTATTTTGGTTCAAAGTAATTTATATACACATATAATTAATTATTCATGAAAAAAATTAATTAATTTTTTATACATTATATATAAATAGTAATATCCATAAACGAAGTGGTTATAATAATTTATTTGTAAAAGTATCCTTATGTAGTTAACTAACCTTTAATGGGACGTTACTGATATAGCAGGAAAGGGAAGTTTGAAATTTATATGTGTTAAAAATATTAGAATTATAGTAAGTTAACATCATTAATATAATGTGAAATTGGTTCATAATTAATTTTGTAGAATATAGTTTTGAAAAAATTTGGTAAAATGAAGAAATATAAGAATAAATAGTAAAGACTAAATGGAGACTTATTATCTCATCTATGTATCGTTACTTGTATGACACTATAACTAACTTGGTGATTGGATTCAAGTAGATGTAGAATGTCCCTAAGGATTATATGGGTTGTGAAAGGGAGGATTATAGTATATCCTAGTCTTTGGAATGAGTGGGAGGAGTTTTTTATAAAGTAAGGGAGAGGAGTTATATATATTTGAGGAGATGGGTATTTTTTTAGAATAAATTATTTAATATGATTTTATATCAACAATAAAAAATTTAATAGTTTATTTTTTAAAATATAAATCATATATAGATATAATATAATGGTTTTAGGACATTAAACCCCATTTATAATTGAAATTCATTAGTTTAATCAAAAGATTATTTGTAAAAAATGCAATAATTATATTTTAATATAATACATTAGATTTTTAGTGTTTGGAAATAAATTTTTAGGTTTATAAATTTTGTTTCTAATATTTTAATTAGAATTTTATGAAATTAAATATATTATAGTCAAACCAAAAGTTATATAATGTTTTATATCTTTATTACATCATGAATGATGTAATTTAAGATACACTAGTTATATAAAAAAACTGTATTTTTACTATTCACTAGAAATTTGATGTATTTCATAAAATTTAAAAAAAAAGGATATTTTTTTTGTGAAAATTTAATAAATAATATTCAAATTAATAAAATACATTTCTAAACTAGGTTTTTTTAATTTTTAATATAAATCTTATGATATTTACGAAAAACTTTAAAATGTAGTTTATCAAAAATGTTTTTATATTTTAATGAGTTTTTATATAATGATATTATGTTTTGGGAACTATAAAATTTATATTTACAAAATTTATTCACTATAAATATTATTTATATCAATTTTTATTATCTTTAGGTAAAATTACTATTACAATGGTTAGGTTACTATTTCAATGCTCTCATTACTATTCCAAGGATCAGATTACCTACTATATATAATCCATTATTAATTTACTAAATATTCAAATAAATTTCTCTCAAGGTTCTATATTTACATTTTTTAGATATTTTTTGGTTTAATAATATATTTTTTCCATTTTTATATTGTTGACTAAGGTGGTGATGATTCTAGTAGTTTTGGGTGATCCATATTTACCCATTTCAGATTTTCTATTTTATATTTTTTGTCTAATTTTAATGTTTGGAATTTTAATTGGATTCATTACTAATTAGTGTAACAATATTTATTTATGAAATAATTTTTATTTCAGTTTATTTATGTTTATAATTATATATAGTACATTATAACACACATTTATTTCAAGTGACAAATATCATTTACAAATTATGTGTTGTGACCATTTATCTCTGGTTTTATTTATTTTGTTACTTGATTGATTGATGGATGCTATATTTATTTTTGAGTTAAATTACTTTTTTCCAGGTGTTCCCTATTTGGAATGTTTATTATTTTTATATTATTATTATAGATTCTTGAATTCCAACATATATATAGGTCATTATAGCTCTTTGATGATTCCAATGCTTTCTTTATTGTTATTATAATTTTGAAGGTGAAACGGTTCCCTTGTGTATACTCAGGATAGCCAAGTACAATCTTCTAGTCACTATGGATCAGAAATTCCATTCATACTAAGTGTTGAACTGAGTTAGGTGACATGTTAGGTCAGTCCATTTCAGTTTGTTACAGTATCTCTCAATGATATAATCAATGATACAGTTTCTAAAATTAATTACACAATAACTGGAACATTCAAAAAAAAGTGATTTTATTTTTCCCAATCACCATATCTATGATAAATGGGATATATTCACTAATGTAAATTGGTGATAAAATGTTTTCCCAGGATAGATAACGAGAAGGGGATTTTTTTGTTGTCATGTGAAATGGTCATTTAAAACCTCTCACCACAGTTTGAGAAGGTTTTTTAATTGGATTATTACAATGATAGATTATCTACACATAATACTATGATTAATAATGACTTGATTAAAATGATGTTGGAAATTATTTTAGGAATTATGGATTATTATAGAGAACCATAAATTTAATCCATATACATTACATCTTAATAGATGAATTTTTACTACATAACAATATGATCCATTATAGAATCATATAGTTTTTTTATCATTGGACTCATAGATACATAATAAACTAGTTCATAAAAGAAACATATCATCTTATAATAATTTATTTATAACTAGAACCATTCTTAGACATATCAAACATAAAACCTTTCTTCATGACATTGGGAAAGGAAACCTAAGAAACAAAGAGATCATATGCTCAATAAGGGTAAAAATGTCATATTTAATTGATCACTCCAGAATAACGTGATCATAAGTGTATGAGAATAAGATATTGATATTTTAAAAACATTACATGCAGATCAAGGTTCATAGTCTTCATTCATTGAATAAATTAGGGAATTTCAATAGAAACGAATCATACAGGAATAAAATAACATGATATATGATGGAATGAAATTAATAATTGACAAAATTTTGTCGAATACAAATTAGAATAGAAAAACATTTCCTTATTCTAGTCTAACTTCCAGTAAAATAATTTTGGAATGTGTTTAATCTCTATTCCATCATATTCTTAGTCCTATATCACTTCCAGTACAATAGTGTTAGAGAAGTTCCCCTACGGAACTAGGTTTACACCCCATTATACTCGTTATTATATCATGATTTATTCATCATTACCCAATTCATTTGGGGGATATATAATCATAATCATCCTAACATAATTATAATACATTCATATTTCTTCCAAATTATGACAACCCCGCTCTTTATTTCACACCTAATAATGATTTATTACAAAAAAATCACTTTCTAAAATTTAGGAGATCAAGAGGTCTAGCATCTTTTTGGCTTAGGATCATTACATAACAAATTAAAACATTAAATACAACATCTTTATTGAAAACTTCTTTTACATGACCACTAAATTCCCTCATAATTAGCATTGCATGGGATAACCTAAGGAGATTCATAAGAAAAGGGTGAGATAAAAATCCTATAAAGGGATTTAACAAAGAATAACATGAAATATAAAATACTTGTTAGAAAAAAGTCATATAAATAGAGCATAAGATAAACATGAACATAAAGGTGTGATATAACATGATAAACATAACATAGAAATGTAGCAACAACATTTAACATGAAATTTAGCATTATCCACCCATGGATAATGATTAAACCTTCACTTCACATTAATTAGCATGAGTAAACCCTCATTGCACTTGTATTATCGAGATTCTAATCATTACCCAATGCATTGGAGCACTATCAGGGCGCACCCTTCTTAAACATTTCAATTCATTCATAAGTGTGCCAAATGTATCATACAACATGTAATCTTTCATAATCATTTAATCCAAGATAAACTTATTTGAAAAACATATATGAAGCTTAATAATCAATAAGTAAATTTGAATAAATGTGAATAAACTTGATAGATAAATGGGCATGGTATTCACTACACAATGACATTGGCACGAAAAATTGCGGTGCAATTTCGACAGCATAACAGTGTGACATAAGATTTCATAAAAATGGTTGATGAGAGATAAAAAGGTGTGTATCATCATCTTTACATGTAATTAACAGTAATGGGGTCATATAGATACATGTCCCAACATAATTAATTGAATTTAGATTCACAGTATAATTGAATATCATGAATGTAAATGTGGAGGGAGAAATTCCTTATGGAATTTTGGCATAGTAACAGATGTACATGGGAGGAATTTAATGATAGAGAAATGGGCCTATGATCATTAATACATAAATAGGGAATTATTGGGGAGGTTTTAAATCATACCCCAACATTTATAATTGAAAATAATGGGTCATAACAATATTAAGAAACATGGATAAAAAGAGAAAGGTAGGAATACCTTACTTGGAAATGTGATCACAAATGCTTGGTAGATGCTTGAGAGAGGCTTTTTGGGATCTTGGGGAACCTTGGGAGGATTCTAGAGAGTGGAAGGAAGAGGATGAATGATCACCAAAGGCTTTTCGTGAAGAGGAAGCGGGAGCTTGGGAGCGTTCATATAGGAAAGGAGAGAGAATTCTTTATTATTTAGGTTTGCGTCACCACACATTAAACTAAACAATACCACAAACCAGCCCATGGTTTTTCCCTGTGGTTTTTGAGAAAGGGGAGTGGAAAAAAATATTTTATAAGGACAATGGCCGAACTTCTAAAAATAAGAGGGTGGCTTATGTGGAGGTGAGTCACACTCTAAAAGAAATACTTTTAAAATAGAAAATGTTTTATAATCATTGAAGTGTCCACCAAAGCACTGTAAAATAAATTAAAAAAAATCTAAAATCGCATTATTTTAATGGTAGAACATATATTGGCCGAACCTAATGTTTATAGTATTTTATTACGTCACTATTGGGTCATTATGATGTCATAAAACATATTATATATGTAAATGGTATTTAATTTTTACCCAAAAATTCGACTGTCTCAAAAAATTATGAAAAATTCACCGTTAGATAATTTTACATCTTTATTTAAAAAATAATATTCATCTTATCTAAATAATTTTCGAAATATGTGAATGTTTACTTTTAATATAAAAAATGACATTTTTTTGAAAATTCATGGGTTTTGAAAAAAATGGCTTTCAAACCTTAATAAAAATTACAATTACATTCATAAAATTATACAATCATTCATATTTAATAAAAATTAATTTAATAATAATAATAATAATATTTTACTAAAATATTATTTTATTCAAAACTCCATTAATTCATCAAAATAGATTTCTTAATTGAATATTAACTAAAAATATTATTTGTGCTTTAAAAACTTTTTATAAAGTACCAATAATAAAATGAATGTATATTCATTGTTATATACAAAAACAATGAACATATTCATAGTTCTAAGATCTTGTTACATAACCCCTTATAACACATGAAAAAGACAGATGGGTAAGGTGTGCGATGGTGATCGACTCTTGGGGTGGCTCGAATAAAATCCCTCGGGTCGTAATCTCTATTAACTTCCACTTCTCCCGTAGTCGGTTCCACTCAAGCTTAATGTATTAATTATTGGATTGGGATTGGTTAAGAGATAAGACAAACGAAAACACCTCCTTTATGAGCTCTGAAAAAATGGGCTTCGTATGGGGAAAGTCTACTAGATGAGGCCATCCCTTCCTTTTTTAGAGTAAATTGGATTTGTTAAAGCCCTATATTTATACTAATCAGGTGATAACTATTTGGCTATATTAACAATGATCAAAATTATTAATGACTTTTTAAAATAAAAAAACATAAAACAAATAATGTTCACATTTATATAAACATTTTACATCACGAGACATATAATATGATCAATAGGAATTTTTCATTAATTAATGTTTGGCTCATTATAATCTACACCCCTTTATAAATTTATCCCTCAAAATTTCCTTTTCCCACACTAAAATAGATGTGGGTGACTCCGCCTCATCATTTCTTCTGATTCCCACTTCACTTCTTCAAACTTGTGGTTCCTCCACAACACCTTGATGAGGGGAATTTTCTTATTTCATAGAACTTTTTCTCTACAATCTAAGATCTTCATTGGTTGATCCTCGTAAGAATGATCATACTCTAATTCTACGACCTCTGAACAGAGTACATATTAAGGGTCTAGTATGTACATCTTTATGTGGTAAAAATTAAAGACATCATGTACTTTGTCCATGTTAGGTGGAAGTGCTAGTCGATAGGCCATAGCCCCAACACCATCAAGAATCTATAAGTGGCCGATGTACCTAGGACTTAACTTCCCTTTCATTCCAAACCTCATGAACTTCTTCCACAAAAACTATTCATAGAAATACCATGTTTCCAACATAAAACTCAAGGTCTCTCTATTGGTTATCTGCATAAGTATTCTATCAACTCTGGGATGCCTTGATATGCTGTTGAATGGTCTTCACCTTCTACACCATTTCTTCGACCATTTTTTGTTCTAGTAGCTTACGCTCACCGACTTCATCCCAAAACATGGGTTTTCTGCACCATTTCTTTTAAAGGGAATCAAATTGTTCCATTTAGATGCTCGAGTGGAAACTGTTATTTTAGGAGAATTAAACTAGAAGAACATGTTAGTGACATCATATTTTGAAGTATATAGAACATGATCGTGGAATAACTTCTAGTGTCTGAATAGTTTGCTCAGATTGGACATCAGTTTGAGGATGATAGGCCGTACTGATGTTCAGTTCAGTACTTAGATCATGTTGAAGACTTTTCCAGATCATCGAGGTGAATCTAGGATCATGATCAGATTCAATAGATAGTGGTACTCCATGCAGCCTTACCACTTCATAGATGTAAATCCATGAAATTTGAACCCATGGTAAGTCCTCTCGAATCACGATAAAGTGAGTTGTCTTCGTAAGACGATCCACAATGACACATATAATTATTTCTTATTAATGTCCTTGGAAGTCCAGTGATGATGTCCATGGTATTGTAGTCCCACTTCCATGTTGGTATGGGTAGTGGTTGCATCATCCCCTTGAACTTTTGCCTCTCAACATTCATTTACAGACATACAAGGAACTTTGATGTATATTTTTCAATCTCCGTTTTCATATTGTCCCACCAAAAGGTCTCTCGAAGATCTCGATACATCTTAGTGCTCCCGAGGAGAATAGAGAAGGTTGAGCTATGTGAGTCATACAGAAGCTCCTTCTTTATCTCTAGATTGGATGATATACATAATCATGACCCAAATATCACAATTCCATCCATGTCAACCACAAATTCTGATGATCTCCTATTTTTGATAGCTTCCATCTTTTTCAGAAATTTTACATCTTTTCTTTGAGCATCCATTATTTTTTCCAAGAGGGACGGTTGAGAAATCATTTGAAGAATGATTTATGATGTTCCTTCCTTAATGATTCCCATGTCTATCCTCTACAAATATAAGATGATTGGATCCTATTCAATTCTCATTAATGATAGAGATGAAGCATCCTTTCTACATAAAGCACCTTCCACCTTGTTCGCTTTCCCATGGTGGTAATGGATTGAGAAATCATAGTCATTAATCAACTCTAACCAAGTTAGTTGGTGAATGTTCAACTCTTTTTGGGTGAATATATACTTGATGCTTTTGTGGTCCATATATATTTCACACTTATACCCAAAGTAATAATGCCACCAATATTTTAAAGTGAAGATCACCGCAACCATCTCCAGATCATGTGTTGGATAATTTTGCTGATGAAATTTCAATTTTCTGGAAGCATAGGCAATAACTTTATCATTTTTCATTAACACACATCACAGGCCCTTCGTCGAAGCATAACTCAATACCACAAAATGTTCTCCAAATGTGGCTAGAGTGAGCACCTGAGTAGTGATAAGCATCCTTTTGAACTCCTTGAAGCATTCTTCGCATTCGTCACTCCAAGAAAACTTTACTCCCTTCTGAGTTATCTTGGTATGAGGGTTGGACAATCATGAGAAATTTCTAACAAATCATCAATAATATCTAGAAAACCCCATAAAGTTATGGATATCCGTTACTGATGTTGTCCTCAGCCATCCCTCTATTTTAGCTATCTTGGAGGGATCCACAGATATCCCATTTCTTGTGATGATATGGCCCCTAAATGATGCCTCCTTCAACCAGAACACACACTTGTTTTACTTTTCATAAAGCTTCTCCTTCCACGAATTCTCTAGTACAGTTCTTAGATGCTCGACATGATCCTCCTTGGTTTTAGAGTATATTAGAATATCATCTATAAAGACTACCACAAAGCTGTCTATGTAATCCTTGAAGACTCTATCCATCTAGTCCATGATGATTTTGGGAGCATTGGTGAGTCCGAAAAGAATTACTATGAATTCATAGTGCCCGTATCTTGTAAAAAAAGTAGTCTTAGTGATATCTTCCTTCTTTACCCTCAGTTAATAGTATCCTGACTATAAATTTACCTTGGAGAAGTATTGTGATCCATGTAGCTGATCGAACAAGTCATCAATTCATAGAAGATGAAACTAGTTATTTATAGCGATTTTATTGATCTCACGATAATCAATGAAAAGTCACATTGACCCATCCTTCTTCATGATGAAGAGGGCTGGTGCACCCCATGGTGAAGCACTTGGGAGTATAAACCGTTTATCCAAATTCTCTTGTAGTTGTATCTTCAGCTCCTCATGCTCCACAACATCCATTATATATGGAGTCTTGGATATTTCCAATGCCCTAGGTATATGGTAAATTGAGAATTCAACATCTCTTCTAGGAGGAAGATCAGAAAAATCCATGGAGAAACACTTAAATGAATTCCCTCACAATATGCATGTCTTTAAGGATGGTTGTTTCCTTGGACTCAATCATCTGAGCCAGAAACACATGATCATAAGACTGTAATATGAATGCTTGAGATGGTGGAGCTAAAGAAGATTCATATTCCTCCCTGCACTTGTATAGAATTGGGGGATGATTCTCTATATGAAGAGTGATTTACCTCTCACAGTAATTTATGTTGGATCTATATAAGGAAATCTAACCCATGCAGATAATTGCATCAAATTCCACCAAAGAGAGTATGAAAAGGTCCGTTGGGAAGTTCATTCAACATATTATGATAGGGGAGGAGTTATATTAATGGGATGCAATGACTGCCCCATTTTTTGTACTCACTGACATCTTTACATCCATGATTTGTGGGAGTGTTAGGATGGTTTAATCAAAATTCAAGATATAAAATAATTCGTAGAAATAGAATCAAAAAGTAAGTTCACTATTCTTGAATGAATAAATAACATACATGTCACCAATTCATTGTTGGGGTTCACTTCCACAGTAGTTATGGGAAAATCTCTTCCTTGTTTCTATGAAGGTTTTTGGTTGCCTCCGAAAACACTTGGCTAAGGGTACAGGTTTTCAAAGTGCCCTGGTTATTTGCAGTTGGAGAAATGAACAAAACATTGAGGTTCGAGTGGAGTGTTTCTCTCCTCTTTCACAGTTTCGGGTTTTTATTGCCGATAGTTAATAGTCAGGTGCCATTCTCTTCCACACCTAAATTATTTCCTCATCCCCTTTAGGAAATTTCTAATGCACTTATTTCCACACTTTTGTCAAGTGGGGTTCTAGATTTTAATAGCACCGTTGGATTTATCCATTAGACCACTAGAATAGATGTCCACAATACGGTTCTTATTCCCTTGATACCCTGAGAATCCCCGATCTCCATTTTGAATTTGACGACACATCAGACAATTTCTTCATAGCTATCAAAGTCAAGGATTTCCAACACATTCCGCATTCTAGGTTTCATCCCACCAAAGAAGCGGTAAACCTTGCATTCAGGGGTAATAAAATATCTGAATGCGTATCGTGCAAGCCTTTTGAATTTTTCCTCATATGATCTGACAAAATTATCATCTTTTTTATGAGGTATAGGAAGTCCCTTTCTATCATAATTTGGAGGGTGCATGGAAAATATTTATCAAAAAACATCTTCTAAAAGTCCTTCCATTCCAACACCTCGATATCCTTCTCAAGATTTGTATTTTTGAGCAACGTCTACCATTGACCAACTTCACCCTCCATACGATAAGAAGCTAGGAGAAACTTCTCATGTTCATAAAATTGAAATATGGATAAGATATTTTTAATGGAGTTTATCCATTGTTCGGAGATTGATAGATCAGACTATCCAATAAAAGTGGGAGGCCTTTGTCTCATGAAGATCTCAATAGCAACTTGTTCTTTCTTGGGGGGGGGGGGTTAACATTCATCTTGACCTATGTTTCTATTCAAATCTTGATTTAACTAAGAGAAAAGTGTTGCAATGTTCGTGATTCCTTCTCCCATCAGATTGGGAATCTCATTAGCACAGTCATCACATTGGTCTTCACATCGGTTATTATCCCAGGTCCTCCTATTACCGACGATTGGCTGGAATAAAAGAAATGTTAGGGGTAACACATAAAGGGTAGTCCAAGGAAAAAACTGATAACTTATAAATAACTTTTATTTCCTTAACATATGAATCCTTAGGCTTTAATCTATGCTATTCATGATCTACTTTCTAACATATATTCCTAGGGGCATTTTTTAATTACCTAAATAAGGGTTCATACCAAGATTGTGAATTTACCAAAGAATAATCCCCAGGAGTGTCCTATCCAAGAGTTTATAAAGGCACATTGTCGTGTACCAGGATACCTTGGGTCATGCTCGAAACTCCTTGTGTGGGTTTTCACCCTTAGGTACATCTGTGCCAGAGCTGCCTCTACCTACTTGTATCCAGAAAGAGATGTATTTTCTTGATAAACTAGTTAATAAATACTCAACAAAACATGTGGATGTTTTTATTATACTTTGGGTTGTATTTAATTCTTTACTAGGGTTTTCTAATCCTATCCCCAAATAAAACTAATCATACCCTCTGATACAAACTATGACAACCTTGCACATTATTTCACACATAAACATGATTTATTGCATAAGAATATCTTGCTACAATGTAGGAAATAGATAGGTATAGTGTCTTTGAGGCTTAGGATCATTACATAACAACTAAATACATGAATGATAACATATTTATTAAAAACATCCTTTACATGACTACTACATTCCCTCGTACTTAGCATTGCAGGGGATAACCAGAGGACATACATAAGAAAATGGTGAGCTATAAAGATTAGTAAGGGAGTTTACAAGGCATAAGATTTAAGATACAATATCTATTAGGAAATAGGCATATGAATGGATCATAAGAGAAACATGAACATAAATGCGTGATATAACATGATTTACAAAACATGGAAATGTGGCAACAACATTTAACATGGAATTTTACACGATCAAAGGATCATTGCCTACGGAGCATAAGAAAAACCTCATTGAACATGAATTATCATGAGTAACCCCTCATTTACTTGACATATCATGATACTAATCTTTACCCAATTCATTTTACCACTAGCATGTCACACCCTTCTTAAACATTTCATTTCATGCATAAGTGTGACACATGGATGATACAACATGGAATCATTCATAATATTTTAAACCATGATAAAAGGATGTGGAATATATATATGAAGCTTAATAATAAATAATTAAATTAGGATATAGGTGAATACCATTGATAGAGAAATGGGCATTGAATTCACTACACAAACACACTGGCATAGAAAATTGTGGTACAATTTCTGTAGCGTAATAGCCTGACATAAGAATTCATATCAAATGGTTGATTAGAGAGAACGAGTTGTATAATAATATGTACATGGAATGGAAGTCATTAGGGTAATATTGTTACATGTCCCAATATAAGTAATTGAATTTAGAATCAATGTACAAAAGAATATCTTGAATGTAAATGTGGAAAGATAAATTCCTTATAGAATTTCGGCATAGTAACAGCTGTACATGGGAGGCATTTAATGAGAGATAAAGGGGTATCTCATAATTAAAACATAATTATGGAAGTATGGGGGAGTTGTGAAATCATACACCATCATTTATAATTGAAGTTAAAAGGGCATAACAATATTAAGAAACCTGGATAAAAAGAGAAAGGTAAGAATCCCTTACTTAGAAGTGTTATCCCAAATTCTTGGGAGAGGCTTGAGAGAGGCATCATAGGAGCTTGGGGGACATTGGGAGGATTCTAGAGAGATGAAGTCACATATTTGATGAACTCCAAACGATTTGTGTGAAGAGGAAGTAGGAGCATGGCTGGGATTATATTGTAAAGGAGAGGGAATTCATTGTTATTTAGCTTTTGGTCACCACACATTAAAATAATCAATACCAAAACCATACCATGGTTATTGACCATGGTTTTTTCCAAATGGGTGTGAAAAAAAATATTTTATAAGGCCAATGGCCTAACTTCTTATAATAATAGGGTGTCTTATGTGGAGGTGAGTCACACTCTCAAGGAAATTCTTTTAAAAAGGAAAAATGTTTTATAATCTTTGAAGGGTCCACTAATGCTTTGTAAAATTAATCAAAAACAAAGAAAATCACATTATTTTAATGGTAGAAAATATATTGTCCGAACATAATGTTTAAAGTAATTTATTAAAACACTATTGGGTCATTATGATGTCATAAAACACATTATATATTTAAATGGTATTTAAATTTTACCCAAAATTCGACTATCTCAGAAAATTATGAAAAATTCACAGTTGGATAATTTCGACTTACCCATTCCTAAAATAATATTCATTTTATCAAAATAATTTTATAAATATGTTAATTTTTTACCTTTAAAATAAAACTGACATTTATTGAAAATTCATGGTTTTTGACAAAAAAGTCTTTCAAACATTAATAAAAATTACAATTGCATTCTTAATATTATACAATAATTAATATTAAATAAAAAATAATTTAATAATAATATTATATTTTATTAAAAAAATATTTAATTAAAAAATCCATTAATTCATCAAAATAAATTTCTTATTTGAATATTAACTAAAAATACTATTTTTGCATTAAAAACTGTTTACAAAGTAACAATAATAAAATTAATGTATATTAATTATTATATAAAAAACAATGAAAATATTCATAGTTCTATGATATTGTTATATAACCCCTTATAACACCTACATAAGACCGAATGGTAAGGTGTGTGATTATGAAAAACTCTTGGGGTGGCTCGGATAACATCACTCAGGTGGTAATCTCTATTAATTTCCACTTCTCCCAAAGACGGTTCTGCTCAAGCTTAACATGTTTAAGCTCGGCTTGGGATTTTTCATGATTGAAGCCCACGGATTCCACCTCTTTTCCGTGCTCTAAAAAATGGTCTTAGTATGGGACAAGTCTACTGGAGGAGGTCATCACTTCTTTTTTCTGAGTAAATTGGATTTGTTAAAACCATATATTTATACTAATCATGTGATCACTGTTTAACGGCTATATTACCAATGGTCACAATTATTAATGAAATTTTAAAATCCAAAAACATAAAACAAATGATGTTCACATTTATATAAACCTTTTACAAAATGAAACGTTTTATAAGATCAATAGAAAATTTTCATTAATGAAATTTTGGGTCGTTACACACATGATCATATAACATTCATCACACACCATAACCCATAGAAAGGAATTGAGTTTCATTATCATTTCATGTTAACATGACCTATGGAAAGGATGCAGGTTTCCTAAACATCTAATCATAAAAATAATGAACCATACATAGAAATAATAAGCCTTTTATTGTTGGATTATATACCCAATAAATAATATGTAACATAAAATAATTTTATCATAAATATATTTTTTTTAAATATCTTGAGACTATTTCATGATAAAAATATCATTTTAATTTAAAAATAACATAATTAAAATATAAAAATTTGAAATATAATATGGATTATAATTTATTTTTTAATAAAAGGTTAAATATATATTTATCTTCAAATAATTTATTTTTCATGATGGTGGGAACTTATGTTCATTCCATGTACGTAAACGAAAAGATCTCTTCCACCTTTTTATTAAAAAAGTAAAATTTACCACTTTCAGAAAATGACAACAATGTTCCATTTAAACATTTTTTTGAAAGATAAAACATGGTTAACGGTGAATTTATATATTCATAATACACTATTATAAATTTTATGTATTTTTTAAAAAACATTTTAACGGATGAAAAATAATTTTTATCCGAAAAGAAAAATAATGTCGGTTTTCTTTTAAAAATTTCTATTGGTATCCTATGTTCTTAAAGAGAGTAAAATGAATGTAAAAATGTAATATATAGAAATATTTATTGGATAAAAAAATTTATTATATTATTGAGAGGTATATCATGAGTTTTCATCATTGGAAGATTAATAAAAAATAATCACAAAAAACAATGAAATTTTTTCATAAAACCATTACCTCATATTAGACTAACATCAAAAGCACATTAACCTGAAGTGTAATATTTTAAAATTTATGTTTATTCTTGTCCAAAATCTTTTAATTAATTATAATATAATATATTATATAATTATAACATTTCAAAACCCATTTAATAATAATTATTTACTAAAATTATTGTTTTCATGCTTTAACTGTATTTTTCATGGATGTTTTAGTTATATAGTTCTGGTTCTTATACATTGATCACGGTTTGAAAATTTGGAAAATGATTATCTTGATATTAATATAATATATTTTTAATATATATATTTTTATTTATAAATGAAGGTGGAGATATAAAACTTAATTACACCATTTATGTATATGGTAGACTGTACATACACATGAACATTGTTTTAACTTCTCAACAGATGGAACAAAAAATGGTTATTAATAATTAAAATATATAGAATAATTGTAAAATTATAAATATAAATAGAATATATATACATTTAATCTCCCATTTTATCACTAACATAATCCATATTTGAAAAAGATTTATATCACTTCAAAGAGGTGGTCATTCGCACATACACACAAGCGATGTTATTGTTTTCCAAAAGACTATATGGTAAGAAGGTAGATGAGATATTATAATTTTAGAAGAATAATTAATATATAAACATTAATTATAAATGTTAAACCTATAATAATAATCATATCAGAAATACGGTGATTGAAAATTAATTGTATCAGTTCATGGAGGTTTTAGTCCACCCGTATGCACGGGCGACACTTTAACTTATGTTTTAATGGAGTATAGGGTGGCTACTTGTAGTTACATAACCACAGATATATTTTAGTTTATTATAGATAATTATTTTTTTATTTTAATATAAATACTATATATTTTGAATTTGTATAAGAATAACAGTTTTAAATAGGTTGATTAAGCTGATTACAAATTCTTCAGTCATCCTCTATTTGATCCTTTAATAAAGACCACTAAAATAGTGTTTTAAGAAGACCAAAAAAAATTCATAATGTATAAAGGAGTTTATAAGAGATGTTTATTGTCCTTTTTTAACCTAGATATCTCATGGAGGTGTTAATAAAAAGGGAAGGGTCATCGTTTTTTAAGGGAGGGAAATAAAGTACTTAGACATTCTTAAAATATTTAAATACTATTAATTTATTTCATTATGTATAATTCTCCCAAATATCCATTAATTAGAATAAAAATATGGTATGTTCAAAATACCATCATCCAATTAAATTTATATATGTTTTCCTCATACATTGAACATTATATTTGGTTTTAACCACTTCATTAACCAATGTTAACATTAATTGTTGTAATGAATCATTCTAATATTAATTGGTTACAATTTTACTTATGAGCAAACAATTTCTTCATAAATGTAAAAGGGATAAAAATTTTACTATTTACCACAATAAATTTTCTATTTCAATATCTTTAGGATTTTTAAATTTTTTTATAATATATAATATTTCATAAAATGTCATTAATTTCATTTCTAACACTATTCAATAACTTTTATTTTATGGTCATTAATATGGTTATGGAATAAAGATATAAACAATTAAAACTTCAGAAATATTTTATTTTTATCTATATTTTTAAAACACAATAATTCACCAAGTTGAATTAATTTTAATATTTATAGAATCATTTATTTTTTTCCCTATCAATTGAATAGATATTGTTTTTATGTAGCATAAGAATTTAAGGTAATTATTCAATCACAAAAATCAATAAATAAATTATCATGTTTAAGGTATTAATTAATATATAAAAATTTATACAATTGAACTTATCATAATTTCATCCTTTTAAAATAAATTTAGAGTTATTAATGTCACGAGAGTGGAATTTTCTATTTATCATTTTTTTCAAATAATATAATGGCCACAATCAATGAATAATGGCACCAAGTGGCCACTTTTTCATGAAATGTTAACGAGTAATCAAAATAAACACATAGAATAAAAAATATAAATTGTTAGAGACATTTTAAATCATTATCCCAATGTATTAACCCGATTTTAACAATTTTACCCTTAAGATAAATTTTTATTACCAAGGTTACGATTCATAATTATAAAAAAGAACACTGGTAAATTTAAAATAATGTAACTGCAATATTAAAATTATGGGATCCATTTTTAAATATTAAATTACTATAAGTGGAAAAAAATTCATTTTTCAATAAGTGCCCAAAACCAAAAAAACCATTTTTTGAAAACATGCATATGTGAACCTAAAAATGGATTTATTTTCATTCAAGGTCTAGTAATAACATTTTGGTGAATATTTGAAAAATTATTGAAAAAATTATATATTTATTTAATTTACATATTCATCAATATAAATTATATAAATTATTTAAAAAACACATTTTGCACAAGAGAACTATTTTTCATAAAAAATATATATTCACCTTTAAACGCTTTGATTTTCATTTAAAAAAAATTTAAAACCAAGGAATTTATTTTATACAAATAAAAATAATATTTTTTTGATATATTTATTCATATCCATAACCACCAGTCTATCATCTAGTTCATAAATGTCACATTAAATAATAATATTTCAATTTTATATCACAGATAATTAAAACTCAGTGTTTCATGTAAATAATGTTATCTAGGAAATAAAATTCATTTGAAGATAAATATAAAATAAAATATCATTTTATTACATTACAAGACCCTTAAAATGAATTTATCCCGCAATATTCCTTCATTATGACCCAAAAAATGAAGATATATCTATTTAACCACATCCTCAAGTTCTCATGCATCATCCTTGAATTTATGATCCCTCTAAGAAATATTAACTAGGTTAGTATTCTAGTTCAATATAATGTTATCTCTCTGATCTAATATTTCAACTGGATAATATTCATAGGGGAGATCATAATCCAATAGTATATCATTTGAATTCATTAAATGTGATGTATAGGGTATTTAATTCTTTAGGTGAGATACATAGAACACATCATTTAATTGATAGGGGTTTGATGGGAGAACTATAAAATAAGCTTCCATCCACACCTGATTAAGAATATAGAAGAGGCCAACATAACTAGGTATCAACTTTCATTATTTATGAATATCATAACCTTTTATAGATAAATTAATAGAAATACCTTTTCACCTACTTTGAATTCCATATTTCCCCAATATTATTTATAATACCTTTTATATCATCTCTAATATGCCTTGACCCGCCTCTGAATAGATCTAGTTTTCTTGGAGATTTCTCCTATTGATCTTTTACGAATAGGATTCCTTCTCCAAAATAACCCCATAAAGTATTATTTCTACATGTCTATCCATACAGGGATTCAAAAACATCACATTAAATATTCAATTGAAATATATTATTGAAATAAAACTAAGATAGAGGAAGGTGTTGATCCCAACCAACATTGATTTCTATAGAAGAACATCTCAAAAAATTCTCAAATTATTCAATGGTTCTATTAGATAAACAATATTTTTTGGATTATAAGATGTACTAAAACACAACTCTAAATCCAGATTATGTGGATGAATTTTCCAGAACATTGAGGTGAATCTCAGATCGGGATTAGATATAATAATATGCCATACTATATGAAACATTACCAGTTGTTTAATGTATATCAGTGAAATAAATCTGATCAAGAGAGTAATACTATCTAATGATAAGGATGTGTGGTGACATAATTTTTTGAACGAGTATAACCCAAATGACAATATCAAATTTTAATTTTTGGGGATTTTGATAAAGAAATTCATGGTGATGTTTTTCGATTTCATTTTTTATGGGTAAAAGTTCTAACATCCCATTATACTTCTATCTCTCAGCCTTAATTTACTAATACACTAAGCACCATGATACATACTATATGATATATCTCTTCTTGTTTTCCCACCAGAAATAATCTTTCATATCTCTATACATATTCATAATTCCAAGATGAATTGAGAATGATAAAATTTGAGATTTAACCAATACCACCTTCAAATCCAGTATGGATGGAAGTCATACATAGTTCCTTAACCTTAAAACTCCATAATTATCAAGGATGAACTAAAAAATATTTCTCACCTTCTTATGTAGTTATATATCTTCCTTTTGAGCCCATTTAATCATTACCATGATAAATGGTTGATCATTAATTTGAGAAAGATAATATTTTTCCATCGTTTAATATTTCTAAATCCATCCTTTGAAAATAAAATTTTATTGGAACATGTGTGATACTCATCATATATAATCTAGCATGACCCATTCAGCTATAACATCTACCACCTTGTTTGAATTTCTATGTTTGAAATTTATTAAGAAGTAATAATATTTTATCAAATTCAACCATCTTCCCTGGAACATATTCAAATATTTATGAATAAATATGTAATTTAAAATATTTTTTTTATATATAACATTAATTTATCTGTAAAGATAATTCCTCCATATATTTGATGAAAGAATTACCATAGCTAACTTTGAATCATGAGTTGGTTAATTTTTATCATGAACCATCAATTATCATGAGTCATCTTCTGTTACATATCATTCTGAAGGATGATGTGTCCCAATTCCTTTCTTAATAGATCATTATTTATTAAAAACCATTATGTAGTACAGTGTATTGTGAAAACATGTTCGCTGACTGAAATTCTCTTTAGTTCCTTTCCATTTTGATCACATTCATTTGTAAAAATAAACTTGGATCCCTTCCATGTTAACATGTATGAAGATTATCCATCCATGAGGAAGTCTCCAATAAGTGTCCATAATATCGATCCAAACCAAGAAAACTATGAATAACAACAATAGTGGTTGTATGAATCCATATTCAGTAACTTCCAACCATAAAGGATCCATAGATAGAACCTCGATCAAGATTATATAACCAATTAATGAACCATTAAAAAACCAAAAATCACACTCGGTAAATTTTACATAATAATTATCATTTATTAAGGTATTCAGTTCAATCTTGAAGTGGTATACATGATCTTCTTTTCTCTTATAATATATTACAGTATCATATATAAAGAGTACCAGACACTCATAATGATAATTTTTAAATACTATATTCATTAAATAAATTAAAATAGAGAGGATATTAAAGTGGCCAAATAGAATCACTATAAATTCTATGTGTTCATTCTTCGTATGAAAGAATGTATTGTATATGTATTCACTTTTTACCTGAACTAGTACTCTCTATATCATAGATAATTCTTGTAAAAATATTGAGTAACTCATAATTGATTGAACATATCATCAATATGAGGAAGATGATATTTATTCTTTAGTATGATCTTGTTCAGTTCATGATAATTAACACTGAGTAACATTGATCCATTTTTCTTCATAATTAATATAACTGATGCACCCATGATGATGTACTTTTCTAAATGAATACCATTTTAAGATTCTTCTAGAGTTACTCCATTAATTTCTATAACCCAATTGGGTAAATCATATTTTTAGTATGTGAAAGAGGTTTAGAACCGGGTATGAGTTCTATCCAAAATTCAACATTATGATTGGGAGGAATACGATAGAATTCATTTTGATATACATCAAAAAAATCCTCACAAAATATAAAAATCTTCATTGTTGAGCTTCTTCCCTACCATATGAAGTGAACATCCCTTTTGAATAAAAAAATACCAAAAAAATGAAAGTAATTTCTATTTGAAGTTAATATTTATCATCATGAGGATAGCCTATCATATGATTGTTTTAAATCTAATATCTGACTTATATTACATAGAAATGTATATGAAATTTATATAAATTAATTAAATCCTTACAAATGGTAATGTTATATTATACTAGAGGGATAATACGAATATTTTCAAGATTCACATTCCAACAATGTTCTATTTTTGAGAATCTATAAACTATTGATTTGATCATAATTCCATTAGGAGTCTTCACTAAAAACTAAAAATTTAATCATTAATGTGATAATTTTATACCATTATTAAATTATCCAGATACAAAATAGTGGGTAGATCTAAAATAAAATAATACATTAGTAGTTCTAGAGTGTATTTTGTGTTCCTTTCACCACTTAATTCTCATACCCCACATCAACAATAGTAATTTCATGAGTTTTATCAATTCCTCTATAATTAACGGTATTATAACACTGAAAATCATTATTAACCCCCATATTTTGTCATTATTTATTATAATACCCATACTCCTTTCATTTGAAATACTTGAGTGGTGGGGGGTACATTTTTTAGTTTATTTTCACCATTATCATTTATTATCTTTATCCCATAAATTTGGATTTAGATTGACAAATGAACATTTATTCCCAAAATAAAACATTTACCAATCCCCTAAATATAATTTCCCCAATGTTATCTTCCACACTTTTAACCTAAATTAAATCTCATCTTCTTCTCTGGAAAATTTTTATTATTAGGATTTCCTTTGAATTACATTTTTCCCTTATTATAAAAACCATGACATTGATGGGTAACATTGATCTCCATCTCCATATTGATAACAAATATATTTATTTCTTCAAATAAACTAAATTCTCTAATAGTTAATTCCCATTGAAGACTTATTTTTATGAAACTGATGAATCTATAACAATAAATTCAGATTTGATGACATTATTTGAATTGTACCATATAATTTTTGTAAAATTCTCTTCAAAGATACCAATAGATTCATTACCATTATACATTTTTCAAAGTAATTAATTCTCCATTTTCATTGGAATAAAATGAGGAATGTGCATATTAAAAAATAATCTCTTAAACTCATCTCATTCCAAATATTCAATTTCATTATGTTCCCTCGTGATTTTAATAAGTGTCCTCCATTGATATTCATCTCCTTCCAACTGAAAAATATCTAAATTAAAAATTTTATGTTATAAAAATTAAAAAATAGAAAATATATTTTTTGAGGTACAAATTCATTTCATAGGAATTAGTGAGTCATCAGACCCACTAAAAAAATGTATATGTTGTTATATTTGGTGTATTTGGACCAACTTAATATACTTTGATTACATATATATTCATTATATTGAATATCAATTTGACATCATATTATATATTGTTCATTTTTTTGAGATTTATTTAATATAATAATTTTCTAAGTTATTTTTTCGCATTTTAAGGTCATATATGTTCCCCACTATGGTGAAAAACTTGAATAGGTATGAAAATATTCTTAACATAGTTTTGTGGTTCGATAATGTACTATGATGGGAGACCTTGTATTTATAACTTCATGAGAGAGGTCTCATAAGGATATGAGGCTTATTTTGAAGAAGTTTAGACTTGATAGTCTCCATGATGGGAAATTTTGAGAACAAACATGCCAGTATAAATTCCACATGATTTGGTATCATTAGTTATTCTTTTCTATGAGAATGTGTATTGGTCTTTAGACATTAATACTATCATTAATTTATATCATGAATCATTTACTTATAATTACTTACCAAAAAAATCAGCCCATATATTGGTGGGAAGTTGGGTGCATTGGGTGGTTCAAGATTAGCATGCCCTTAATGGATATGCAGAGGAAGGATTTCTCCCTTCCATATTTATAAAATTTTATATAGTAGCCCTTTTATTAGAATAGTACCATCACATTAAATTCCATGTCCATGGTATAAGGAAATTTTAATTTCTGATAATCAATGAAAATTAGTATTGAGTAAATAGGTTGATGACATCGTCATGAAACCAACATGATGAAATATTGTGAAAAAGTGTTTATATAATACAATGAGTGTTTGAATCCCGTTGTTGAAAATTTGTAATTATGTTATTTATCATGGTTCTATGACCCATTTCTAGATAGTAATCATTTCAATTTGGTAATCCCATCCAATTCCAATAATAAATAATTTTTAAGGGTTATATGGTATTTTTTCTTCTAATATCGATTAAATTTTATTTCAGTTTAATTAATGTAAGAAATAATAATCTCAAGTCCAAATAATAATTTTATTCATGTTATATTTATATCATATATTTAATAAATATTTATTCTTTTTCATGTAAATGAAAATATAATTATTTATTTTATTGAATATTTAATAAATATTTTTTATCTCATATGTGAATGAAATATTTATTCTCGAATAATATTTTATCCCTATGTTTAATAAATCGATGATGAATTTAATCGAACCATGATCATTTATGGTGAAAAATATTAATCAAAAAGCCAATTAAATAATATTTGTTAATTCACAAGTCAGATCACACCTCAAAATAAAAACAATAATATTATTATGTGGAATGAGGTTTATTAAATGTAATAAATTTTATTTAATGCCTTGAAAGAAATTAAATAATATTTTAACCAAAATCCTAACTCTATTATCAAACAACTATTTATATTGTGTGTCATATCAAAAATTTAGAATATAGAATTGTTTTCATCAATAAATTCTCTCTCGACTTATCCTCCTCTCTCCATCTAAAGAATGTGAAGCACATGAGATATTTATGCACGACCTAAGATTGAGTGATCATGAAGAAACAACACATGAAATTTTAAACACTCTTCTAGAACCTAAAGATAAAGTGGTGTTGATCGGAGATCATAAGAGCACATGTGGATCACCACATGAGGGATTTTATCCTTTGATCCTCATAGTTACATGAAGGTATTATGAAAGGGTCTTTATGGATGTATAATATTAAACAATGAAGACTGTTTTTATTCATAGGAATTAGTTTCTTAAAATATTATGCAAACTTATTATAAATTTTATTTGGAAGATGCTCGATCTTGGTTCCATAAAGTTATTATTAATATAAATTTTAATATATTACACCCCACCGCACACTTCTGTTGGGGCCATAACAAAAAGGTGGTATAAAAGCGGTCATGTTTAAATTTATAATTAATTAATTGATCGTTGATCTATAAAAAATGTAGTTAGAAGTTAAATTCATGTTATTCTTTATTTAATCTGATTTTAATTAAAATTTAATCAAAATATTAATATTGTTTATTTTTTTATTTACTTCAATATCTATGAAAAGATAAATAATGAGTGGAGATACCATTGGGAAGTGCAATTTTTTTTTCCAAAAAACAGGGTTCAATGGGGTGTAGCTTGAGTACATGTTGTGTATCCACAAGAACTGCATCTGGATCCATCAAGAAGTTAATTACACATGGTTCATTTATTGCACATCATGTGTTGACCAGAAAAATTTATTCATAGGATGTTAGATTATTCAACATGTAGATGGAGTACACGAAGTGTAGTCTACATGGGTTAATGGTGTAAATCATGCGATTCATGTGGTCGTTACACATGATAAAATAATTTAAGACTGAAAACCTTGAGAATTTATGATATACATGATTTCTATGTGTTGTACACAATAGGAAATTCATCAAATCTCACTTCATAATAACACACTGAGATTTTAAAGGGAAAAAGGAAACACATGGCCTAAAGGATACACATCGTGGAGCTGACTTATACATGCTATGTGATACATTTGAGATACAAAATGAAGACCCATCAAAGAATATAGAGAAAATGGAATGAAGATAAATAGAATGTATCTAGAATGTACACATTAGGTAGTCTGACCATGTCTACATGACGAATAACCAAACATGTATCCTCGATACATGACAACCGAGATACACAGTGTATAGCTAGAGTAAACAATGGGTAGTCTCCTAATTAATGGAAGAGTTACATTAAATTACAATTTAATATTTTATAATTATGTCTTTAGATTATTTATTGAATGAATTTCTGTTTGATAGTTTTAAAATGGTTTTAAATAAATTTAAATGATAAATTAATGAATTTTAATAAATCTATATTATTTGTTTCTTTTATTTATTTTCCATGAATACCATAAATTATGGGTATCTCAATTAATTATGAATGATCATTAAGATGAAAGGTAATTAATTAATTAATTAATTAATTAATTCAAGTACATTCATCTTAATAATAATGAGTGAATATAGGAATAAATAATAGCCATTTACTTTTACATATTCGTTGCATGTATAGACAATCATAAAATTGAGAACGGTCTATAAATTTGTTGGAATTTATTTAATTTAAATTATTGCATGGGTTTTGAATTATTTATTATTGAAATATATACTGGCATGCATGTCATCCCCCATACATTATTATATTGGACTTTTGTGTATATGGATATTTATGTAATACCATTATCCAATCATTTAGTTCCCCTCACATTCATGTCAGTAATTAATTATTTTAATTAATTGAGCATCCAGAGAAACATGGAGGAGGTTCAAGAAGAAACCAATATGATTCAAACTCATCAGATACATAAGTGGATAGGTGGAATGTTATAACTTTTTAAAATACCATAAAAATGAAGTTATTATCGTAGATCATTGGGTTATTTAATGATATATTATTAAATAATCTGTCAGATAATCTCATGGTCATGTCATTTACTTTATCTGTTAATTTATTTCTACGAAATTATTAATTTTATGGATTCCAGGACACGATCATAGACCTAAATGAATTAATGTACGATGATGTAAATTAAATAATTAAATTATGCCTAAATGTATTATCCAACATGGTTAATTAATTAAGTAACATCCATGTAATATTAATAATACATGTAAAGGATAAAAAAGGATAAAATTTATGGTTAATAAATTAAAATTTATCAATTCAATATTAATTCACACTTGGCCTTCCATTGCTTCATTAGGAATAAAACACAATAATACTATGTGTTTGAATAGTACTTATTCGGAGACTTACTTTTATATAGGGAGTTATTAAGAATATTTTCTGTTTAATTAAACATTTTTCATCAAGAGGAGTTTCCATTAATAGACTGTGTTAAATTTGAAGGCATGTTTTGAGGAAATCAAATTAAGGATTTTTGGATTGGGGAATCCACTCAATGGATCAATGAGTTGCAAGAATACAGTTTGAAAATACATGCCTATCTAAACACCTTCAGGTATCCTAAGAATACCTTTTTGAGTTATTTTATCTTTAATATGGATCCTTACCACTATAATTTTAATGAAACTCAACATTCCATGTTCAATGGTGATGGTTATTGGTCTAACACCCCATGTTTTAATAGAACTTTTTTCCATGAATAAATTAAATATTCATTTATAGATTAAAATGATCTAAGTAAATAAATACTTTCACATGGAACCTACTTCTCATAGGTTACATGACACCAACTTGACATATGATACACAAAACATCGACTTCGTATATGTTATTAGCAACACAGATGTCTCTACAAAACATCATTTTTTATTATAGTTTTTTAAATGAGATAATTATAACCTATCCAATAAACATAGTTATATGAATAGTAACTACTTCCCTTCAAATAATTTTCCTAATTGTTTTATAAAAATATAACATATTTATACTGAAATATATTATTTTTCGTAAAGTCCTTACATGTTCAAAAATATAATTTTCTTGAATAAACTTCTTTTAATGTTCCTCTGTGTAAAATAATAAAATTGATTTTAGAAATATTTAGAAATTCAATTTTATAAAATAAACATCATTTTTTAATTTATAATTTTGAACTTATCTTTGGTATAATGTTTTGTATTTTTCTGAGAAACATCACTTTTTGATGAATAGGAAAAAATATATCAGATTTTAATTAAAAAATAATATTTAATCTAATATATTTTTAAGGATAAATTATATTATATTTTGGTTAAAAATTAATTATATTATATTTTTATCAATTAATATAGTTTTTGTAATTTTTACCAATTTCACATTGAAATTTTATATAAAATCACAGAAAACGTTTTACCATTTTTACATTAAAAACCTACATTTCGAACCAACTGTGGGATTAATATTAATTGATTTTCTTGAATTTATGTGATAGGAATTTATAAAAATTGTTTGATTATTTGGAATAATTTTAATTGATAATTTATAATATGGTAAAATTTGTTTTTGAGAAAAAATATTAGTGAAAGTAATTATAATTAATTACATCGATTAAGGTAAAATTAATCTTAAATAATGACTAAAACAAAAATTTAACACCCAAAAAGAGAGGGAAACTTCTCCAACACCATTTATATGGTTATTATTTGGCCATTATTCTCCCATTATTTAATTTAGTTGGTTTGGTATAAATAGTTATAGGGTAAAACATTGGTATAACTAACTTGTTTTAAAAAATTCCACGTGTGTCCTTTCCCATCCTTACAAAAGGCCACCAACTCTACCTCTTCTTCAAAAGTCTAAAACCTCTTAGTATCATCCATGATATTCCCAATATAAATTAAAAAATACCTAATTTCCTTTTGAATCCTCATTTTGGGGAATAATTTCTTTAAAACAATCCTTTTGGCACAAACCAAAAGGAGTTACCTAATTAAGAGGTAACACCTTTTCTCAAAGTCCTTTATTTGGGTTTCCTTCTCCAACCATCAACTGTATTTATTCCATAATTTCATAAATACACCAGTATCTTTAATATACTATTATTAATTATTATAATGGTTTAAATTACATATACAAACACCTCGGTCTAATGGGCTATGAACATATTATTTATGTGCACGAGGAACTACCACATCACTAATTGACGATTGTATATTTTTTTCTTTACGACCTATCCTGGTGATATTATGATGGAAAATGTATTTATATATGTTATGAATTATATTTATTATATATTTCCATTAATTTTTTTATTTTTCTACACATATCTTTTTTTACATTCCATTTTGTGTAAATATTATAATTTTCATTAGAGATGTGTGGACTCTCGCCCACTCAAACTGATATAATTCCATCATACACCACACAAAATATATTTAAGATGGGTATAGTAAATATATATGAAATATATGTTATCATAAGGCTACTATAATAATGATATAAAAATATACATATATTTCATTTTTATTCATTCTTTCAGTACGATAATAAAAACTGAAATAGTGTTCATGTGAACGTATGACATACCACCTCCATGAACAGTGTATTCAATTTTGTACATATATATTATATTGATTATTATAATAAAAATATACTAGATATAAATGATTCTTATATCGAAATTTAAATTATAAAATCATGATATAATTATAAGGACCAATGATATAACAAATTAAGACACATGTGAACAAACAATACATATATTTTCTGATGTGAATACTTAACATTGTATGGTTAACAATAAAGTAATATAAGGTTGTAATAAAACCATTTATGGTACCATATATAATAATATTGTTATTTAAATTATGTATAGTAATTTTATATTTTTTATAAAGTTGGTTTTAATTAGTATAATGAAAGTAAAGACACAAGGTTAGGTTATTTCATCTCATCTTTTATTTCCATGAGATACATGCTATGTTCAACAAACATTACTTTTTTATGGTGTATGTAATAACCATGAATTTATTCTATGAATACTATAATTAAATTTATTTTTTTATTCACAAATCCATTTTATGATAATTCTTTCATGGTGTTCATGTTTCATAAGTTACAATTTGGAAAAATAGTTTTGTCTCAAATTGCCTACTTGGAGACTAGTGTTTTGTTATGCACCAAAATTATTTTTGAGATTTATATACTTCGATTTTTCATGTTATGTCATTAACATCCTTATTTTTATGTTATTTCAAGCATTATTTCATTTATTTCTATTAAATGGATAGCATGATCCCATGTTAACTGGTAATAAGAGTTTATTGAGACAATATCATCGCTTTTCAAGATTGTTTACATTTATTCTTTCTTGGAGAAAATATTATGATCCATCTCTCAAGAAAACATATTAGTTTACTTAAAAACTATTTATTCTCGATATATCCAAGTATTAGTTCCATTTTTTCCACTATTTGGTATATAAGATAATGTTTATAAGAAAAATTTGACAATATATCTCTTCGGTCAAAGATCTATTGTATAAAAAATGTTTTAAAAAAATTACCTAAGATATTTGAATCACATTTTCAACAAAAAACTATTTTAAATTTGTTTATAGTTTTCAATGAATATTTTATTGGTTCTCAAATCTATTTTCAAAGAAAACTGTTTTCAAAGTTGTTTTATGTTTTAATTTTTTTTCAATGAATAAATGATATTTTTATCTTGAAATGTTATTAAAAGATCATTCAAATTTATTTCCAAAATATGATAAATTCTATTGGTGTAAATTAATCCTTTATGAGATAATAATTTAATGTTTCCATGCATATTATTTCTTTGAACGGATTATGTTTTTATAGCATGATTTTTATGAATCAAAAATCTTTTTCAAGGGTTAGATGATTTTGAATACCGTTTATTTTCAAGGGGTGTGTTTATGAATAAATAATTATGAAGCCTACCTCTTTCCATTGGGTATAATATGATTACATGTTTATAATACCAATTTCATTTCACGGGTTATGAAATGGATATATATTTTCACGTGGAACATGTCAGTATGATTTCAATATGATGTGGGTGGGACCTATATCTCCTCCAATTCATTGGGTTAATATTTATATCACATGAGATAGACTAAGATGGTCTTGGGAATGGACCTGACTACTAAGATGGCATTGTGAGTGAACCATGAGTATGAAGATGGCATGAGGAGTGAACTCATTCTACTAAGATTGCCATGGGAGTGAACCATGACTACAAAGATGGTATTGGGAGTGAATTCATACAACCAAGATGGTATTGGAAGTGATTCCTTAGATACTATGAAAATATTATTATATATTATTATTTTATGCCACAATTCCAGGTTTATTTAATTTGTTTTTATTTCAGGGCCTATGTTAATTATTTTGTTATGATTTTTGTTTTATAAACTACCAGGATTTATTCCATGATTCATGTATATGATATTTGATATGTGGGGTATGATATTATATTTTCATGATCTTGATCTCATACTCGTATTCTCATGATTATTCTTACATATATCCATTGTTTACCCTTATGGATCATATAATCTCACCTTTTTTACTTTTAATTTTGTCAGGACTCGTCCCTTGGGGCCTATTCCATGACTACACCCTGTCCGCCTTACATAGGCCAGGGGTTGGTGACTATCACCATAAAGGCATATCCCAAAATGGAAGAAATTTCCTTTAAACTTATACACAATAAATAAGGAAAACTATAAAAAGCTAACCAAAAATGAAAGAAAGTAGTACAACCCACCAAAATGTAACACTATTGAGGATAAAGTGTGTAAACTAAAAGTTAATAGCTAGAATACATTCCATACTAAAAGGAGAGTACATAAAAAGAAAAAAACTCTAGGGGTATTCCACCAAGGATCCTACCTGAGGGTAGGTATAGAGCTTTATTGGATTTCATTACCGCAAACCATGTCTATCGATCCACCTCTGAGCACCACCTAGTCCTGGATCCCCAAAGTCCATGTCAAGGTTTTCTGTTGTCTGCACAATACACAATATGTGTAGGTGAATCCCATGCAAGGGTGAGTATAAAAATATTTAGTAGGGACCCCAAGACCCCCATAGGTCTCCTAGTAATCAGTTAAGGAAAACACAACAAAGGAAATACACCACAGAGGTAACACCACTAATAAATACCTTAACCACATAGCACAAAGTAAAATATGAAACTCCGACTAGGTATAACATAAGTACAAAAATTAATATGTTTAGTTGTGAAGATAGAACATATTATTTTGTCAAGAGTCTTTGTTGCTGACCCACACAGGGTCGCTAGGTGATGACCCACAGATGATCACTAGATACTGACCCACATAAGATCTCTAGGTGTTGTCCCACTCAGGATCACTATTCTTTCTTCACATCACAACCATCCAATGGATTCTCATACTTAGCACACTAGATTTCCAGATAATATGCTCCTCAATAAATCAATAATACCTTACCCTCCACGAATTCCCACATTTTGTAACCCCGAAGGACCATATCATCATAAGGCTCCCAACGCAATAGACGACACGTTGATCAGACGCCCGGTCTATATGATATAGGAATTTTTTTTAAAAATGGCCCAGTTGGATTCAATTCTGATCCAACCTGACTGTATGCCATTTTCAGCCAAAAATCATGTACAATATCCTAGAAGGATCACCTTGTTATAGGGGCCCAACGTAATTGATGGTGCATCAACCGGATGCCTGGTCTTCAAGTTATGTTTGTTTTGGTAAGTAGGGGTCGTTTACATCTGGGTCCAGTCCGACTCGGTTGGACCGACTTGAACAACTTGAAATAGGGGTCCCATAAACCCTTGTTTAATTAGATGGAATCGACCTAACCCGGTTTTTTTGGGGTCGGTCTGGTCTAGCCTGGCTAGTGGCCTAGGCCCAATGGGATTCACTATACCCAACCTGGTTTGGTCAAGGGTCCGACCATCCGGGTTGCCCGGCGACCCGGTCTCATCCGTCCTGATCCAAAGGGAAAAGTTATATCCAGCTTGAAAGGGTCCGACCCAATGGGTGTAGGTCTAACCTGCTGACATGGATTCAGCTTGGCCCGCTGGGTGGGGCACAGCCTGCCAGCCGAAGACCAGTCGTGTGGTGCAGCTGGTGGGGCATCGTCTAGTCGGGACATGGTAGCTACGCCGAGTCGAGCACCCTCTAGCCCTATGAACGCGGGTCCTCCTCCTGCAACAGTCAACTGACTGTGGCTTACCAGCCACCAGATGGGCCAGATGCGGGTTGTCCCTTCAAGCGGTTCCAAACACCGCATCTCGTTTCCGAAATCCCCATCCATCCACAGCTTCCTGCCACCATAGTGCACCGACTAACGTGCCTCTCATCCCAGACACCAGAATTGTTGGTAGCCCTCAGACCTACCATTCAATGTGCGGATGGTGCCGCAGCGTGTTTCCACCACCACTATAATCGGTGCAAAGACAGATCCCTCAGTGGCCCACCGGATGCACTCCGATGGTCTGTTCTTTGCGTCTCCTTTGTCTATGGCCTCCCAAGATCCCCCTCTTCACCGCGAAGGTCTCAAATTTTTCTTGCCATCAAGTTGACCATTTGACTTCAAAGAATGCACCAAGAACAACTATGGAAGAGGGATCAGGCCTTGATCGAGTAGGCTCGCGCCCTCCGCGTTAGTCTTTAATCATGGTGATAAACTTGAGGATAACAACACATCTTGAAAACCCCTAAATAAAATCCCCGTATAATATCTTCCCGCCAGAATGAATGATTCACGAATCAACCCGTCAGTCAGTTGATTTGCGCTCATCGTTATTTTTCAAGAGTGAGGAAGATACTTTAAATAAATCCAACCCCTGCTTTGTTGACATTCGATGCTGAAGTATACATTCTCGAGGGTTCATAATGTCGATATTTCTTCAGTTCCATTCTTCGACGCACAATGAATATGATGAATTATCTCCATAAGTCGTCATTATTCATTGGAGAAAAAATTGATTTTGGTTTGTCTAATAATCCCCACAGTTTAATTCCCCATTTCACACGTGTTGGTTTATTAAAAAGAATTATGTTTCAGCATTTCTTGAACGCTATGACGTTGCATCGTTACACTTTTTAAGTAATGAAATAGCGTCATTGTTACACTTACTTTATTTCATTATTATGAAGTGTGAAATGAGCCATTAGTGAGCCGCATTAATTCTCCTCATTTCCACTTGTTTGCTTCACCATAACGTCACATTACACCACCCAACGTTGAGTAAAGAAAAAAAATAATTCCTTCTAATTATTTTATTTTATTTCTTGAAATGTCCTAAAAATAAATTTCTTCTCAGCACTTTCCAGCTGAAGTTATGTCATTTATTGGTGAATTATAGTGTTCTGAATTAAATGGTGCCCTTATATTTTTGATACTAACATTGTTTTAGAAGCTAGAAATTCCTGCTCTCATGTTTACTAAGCGTACCTTAAAAAATATTGAAATTCCATTCCAGGCTCTCCAAGACATGAAATCATGTATCGTCAGAGTGTGCGGCCTGAAAATAATTCCATACAATTATAAAAATTTAAAATAATTTCCACAATATTAAATTCACCCCACCTTAGTTCTTTATGACCCAAAATCCAAAACAGAATCAAAACAAATTGATGAGAATACTGAGCATGAATATGATCTTCCCACTCTAATGTGATCTCTAGGAGATTCATGTGCAACCACCGAACTTTCACCAAAGGGATAAACCGCCCATGTTGGATCCAATCCCATTGATCCATTATCTATACCAAAAACTCTATAAACATCAGTCCATCTTCAATTTCTATTTGGCCCCAATTAATGATGTCTGATGGATCATCCAAGTATCTCCTTAGTTGAAACATGTGGAAAACATCATGCACTCGATGAATCTATAGTGGAAGATCTAGGAAGTACACCACCTCTCCAACTTTTATCAGGATCTCAGATGGTCTGATGAACCTCGTAAATAGATTGTGACCCCTTCCAAATATCCTCAATACTCATCTATTTGAGACTTGAAGAAACACATGAACACCTTCCTCAAACTCCAAGAGTCTCTGTATCCTGTCAATATAAGACTCATGCCTTCTCTGTGAAGTCCTCATCCCATCCTGGATGATCTGCACATTCTCGGTTGTATCCCGTACCAAATATGGACCAATTAGTGCTAACTCCCCTAGGTCTGTCCAGTATAGGGGTGACCTACAAGGTTTCTCATACAAGGCCTCAAACAGTGTCATGCCAGTGGTGGAGTGATATCTTTTGTTTTATGAAAACTCTACTAGTGGTAGGTGGTCCTCCCAACTATGACCAAAATCAAGGACACAAGAACAAAACATATCTTCCATGGTCTGTATTGTCCACATTGTCTGACCATCCATCTTGGGGTGGAAAGATATACTCAAGAAAAGTTGTGTCCCGAACGCCTCTTGTAAACCCCTCCACAACTGGGATGAAAAGTGAGAATCATGATCTGAGACGATCTTCCAAGTCACCCCATAGAACCACAGTATCTCCTGGTCATAGAGGAGTCCTAGGCCCTCTACCAGTACCTTCTCCTGAGCTGGTAGAAAGTGATCCAACTTAGTGAGTCAGTCAATGATCACACAGATGGAATCCTGGCCCTTATATGTAAGTGATATCCCTATCACAAAGTCCATGGAGAATACATCCCCCTTCCACTCTGGTACCTCAAGTGGATGGACCCAGCCTGTGGGAACCTGATGCTCATCCTTCACTTGCTAATAATTCAGGCATCACAAATCAAACCTGGCCACCTCTTTTTTCATCCATGGAAACCAGTACTGATGTTGAAGGTCTTGGTGCATACTGCTAAGGGGGGGGGGGGGTGTATGGAACTCCCTCAACCCATCCTCTTGAAATGTCACTAGTACTATGGGGAGCCCTCTAAAAATGATGATGTGCTGCCCACCTATCGAAAATCCTTCAAGATCCCATCCTTAGGATAACTAAGCATGTTGGTCCTCACAGTCATAATCCATAAGTTATTACTCTATAACTCACTATATTAGTGGGGGAGTGACAGTAATTGACTATTGGTAAGTTTCTCCATTACTATCTATGAAGGATATCTACATCGCTAATAGCTTTTCTGTCACCTCACTCAGCAACTTCAAACCAAACATCTATCTGAGTGCGTCTACCACCACATTACCCTTCCCAAGAGTATAGATGATATCAATGTCATAGTCATGGAGGAAATCCAGCCATCATCATTGTTTCTAGTTCAGGTCCTTTTGTGGGAATATATACCTGATACCCTTGTGGTCGAAGTAGATGGTAAATTGTTCACACATAGAGTAGTTCCGCAACATCTTCATGGAAAATACCACTGCTACTAACTCTAGGTCATGGGTATATAGTTCTACTAAGGCTGCCTCGATTTCCATGATCCCTAGGTGATCAATACTCTCTTCTGCACCAGGAAACATCCAAATCTGGTCCCTGATTCATCACAATAGACTACATACCCAACTCCCTATTCTGGTAGTCTCACGATGGGGGCACTCATCAATATCTGACTCATCTCCTATGATCTCTGTCGGAATTTCTTCATCCACACAAACGTTTTTCAATATCGTGTCAAATTCTATTAGTGAGATTCTACTCTAGAAAAATTTGGTATGAACCTAAGATAGTACCCAACCTACCTCGAGAAGCTTCACACCTCATTCACACTTCTATGTGGCTCCCAAGAAATCGCCACCTCTATATTTTCTGGATCTACTGCAACTCTGGCCTCTAAGATGATGTGTCCTATAATGTGGACCTCCTGAATCTAAAACTGGAACTTCGAGATCTTACCATAAATCTGGTCCTCTCGGAGTGTATCTAGGACTATCTATAGGTGTGTACCATGCTCCTCCACTGACACCAAGTACACTAAGACATCATCAATGAATACCACCATGAAACGATCAAGTTAAGGCTGGAAGATCTTGTTCATGAGGCCCATGATCACTACTTGGGCATTGGTCACACCGAAGGGCATCTCCAATAGCTTTAAGTGGTCGTACTAGAATATAACGGTTGTATTCAGTACGTCTTCATCCCATACCTGATATTAATGATATCATGATCTAAGTTCAATCATAGAGAACCAAATTGATCCCTTCATCTGATCAAAGAGGTCATCAATCCTCGGTAGTGGATACATTTTCTTCATGGACACCGAGTTCAGGTGGCGGATGTCCACACATAGCCCCAGGCTTTCGTTCGCCTTCTTATAAAACAACACCGAGGTTGCCCATGGAGAAACATAGGTCCTTACAAACCCCTTCTTCTTCAAGTAGTCCAGTTGTACCCTCAAATCATGAAACTCTGTGAGAAACATCTTATATGCATGTTTAGATATCATTTCCATCCCTGGGTACAAGTCAACATAGAATTATACCTCTCTATGAATAGGTAGTCCTAGTAAATATTCTAGAAATTCATCCTCATACTTTTCCACCACTAAATGAAATCATTGACTCCCTACGTCCACCACACCAAGGATGAGGCTAGCCAACTACTAAGTGATCGGCTACACACCTCTATGAATGTCCATCCAAGGCTGAAAAGGTTCCCTTCTCACTAGTGAAAGAAAACCTAGTCCCATCCTCACAGACACACAACACTTTTCACCTAAAACAGTCAATCTGAGAATGAACTGAGGATACCTAGTCCATACCCCAGATGACATCGTAAGGCCTCAATGCTGCTACTAAGAGATCCTAGCTGAAGCTCTCGCCTCCTAGAGTAAGCTCACACTGCAAGCACCAGTGCATAATTATATAATCCTCTACCATAGGAGTCTATAATCAGAAGGATCAAGTAAACGATTCCACTAGAATATATTAACATTGAAAGGGACCCATGGAAAAGAAGGAGTGACTAGAACGTGTGTCTATATGCACTTAAACTAAGGTGACGTAGACATAGATCATACCTCTAACCAACACCAGAGAACTGTGGTCCTAGGCCTCCATCCAAAACTCTGACCATGCATCCTAGTGCCGTCCTCCGGAAGGTCTGGTCCATTTGGTCCATTGTGTAATCTGACTACTACCTACTGTAGATGATTCTGCCACCCATCGTGCGGTGGTGTATCTCATCATTAGTGCCTGATCATCTATAAATCTCTCCACCAATAGGGATTTATCTATCACTCTAGCCTGTTTTTGGATGTTGAGTGAAAATATCATTGTCTAGATCTCCAATCAGTGTCCCTAATAAATGATTCGGGCCCTGAAGAAAGGGCAACTTACCATGTCATTGGAGTAGTAGGAGAGTTTGGTAAAACTTGTGCAGTACTATGCCACAGTTAGGCTACCCTACTGTAGGTACAGTAACTCTTGAATATTCATTGAGAATAGCATCGTTGGTATGAAATACAACTTAAAGAGTCTCTAGAAGTCTATATAGACAAGGGTCACCTCCTTGTGTGTCAAGAGCATCATGCTCCCCCACCTCTCTAACATGCCCTGAAAAAGGCTAGCGGCTAGAACTACCATCTGGAATGTAGGTTCCTCTAAAAGGAAAAACCCCAAGTAACTATCTCCATCCAATCATAAACTACATGAGGATCTGTATCTCCCCAAAACCGTAGAGGCTGCTATCTCTAGAACTCGTGAAACATACTCAATCAACCTTCACTTTCTACGAGTAGGGATGGTAGAAACCGATACTCTCTGGGTGGTGTTGCTGCTGGTGCACCACCCAAAGGTGCTATCATTACATGTCGTCCATACAATGATTCCTCATCTCTTAGTGGACTATAGTAATGATCTCCCACAATAATCATGGATGGATGTCTTCATTGTGGCATCCTATAGAGAAACAAATGTTCCACGGTCAATTAGTTATACTTGGTGATCTGACTCAAAATATATCTACAAAAAAGAATTCCCAAAACACATGCAACTAGTTTATTCATGTATCGAGCCGAAAAACAGAATTCAGGGTCCTAGTGTATGGATACGTCATCTGTCACACCAACATGGGGCTCCCTGTCCGGAAAGACAAATTAAAATCACCTAACACTATTTACGCATAAAAAACACAGACTCTTAGTTCTTTTAGTAGAATCGACTGCCTATGATACAACTTTCTCATGACCCATTCCCCAGGGAACTTGTTTTGAGTACCCAAAGCATGCCTTCCATAGTCTAGGGGTAAGTGACTAGCACCAGAAATGAATATCCCAAAAGGGGAAGGCATTTCCTTTAAACCTATACACACAAAGAACCACGACGGTTGGAAAGTAGTTAATCCCACCACAAAGTAACACTAATGAGAATAATGTGTGTAAACTAAATGTGAAGGGCCAAAATATAGGCCTAACTAAATGGAATGTATAGAAAAAGAAAAAAAACTCCAATGGTATTCTGCCAAGGATCCTACATGAGGGGTAGGTACAAATATCTTTCGGATGTAATTGTAGTACACCACATCTATCAATCCACCTTCGAGCACCGACTAGTCATCGATCCCCAATGTCTCGGTCAAGGCTGTCTGTCAACTGCACAAGACACAAAAGGTGCAAGAGAAGCTCATTCATGGATGAGTATAACAACAATCATTAGGGACCATAAGAGCCATGAAGGTATCTCAATAATCAGTTAAGGAAAACTCCATAAATGAAATACACCATAGAGGTAACACCACAAATCATGTTTGAAACCACATATCACAAAGTAAATAAATCATCTCACACCAGGTATAACTTATGTAAGGGAATAAATATGATTAGTCATAATGATACATCATCATATTCTGTTGAGAGGCTCTAGTGCTGACCCACCTAGGGTTTCTAGGTGCTATCCCACATAGGATCTCTAGGTGTTGACCCATATAGGATCTCTAGGTGATGACCCACATAGGATCTCTAGGTTCTGACCCACTCCGGATCACTATTCTTTCTTCACGTCACTGACAGTCATTGGATTCCAACACTTAGCACACTTTATTTCTAAGGGATCCATGCCTCCAACCACAAATTATACCTTAATATCTAATAATTCTCACATTTAGTAACCCCAATGGACCATCGCATGGTAAGGGTCCCAATGTAATAGACATCACATTAATCAGACACCCGGTCTGTAATATATAGAAATTTTTGTAAAAAGGGGATGGTTGGATTTGAGTTCAATCCAAACTGACTAAACAACAAAATCCACCAAAACTCAAGTACAATATATTATAAGGATTGAATCGCCGTAGAGGTCCCAATATAACTGAAGACGCATCAATTGGATGCTCGTTCTGCATGTTATGACCATTTCAGTAAATAGATGTCGGTTGCGTTTGGGCCTTGTCCGACCTAGTCGGACCGATCCAACCAACTAAGCCTAGGGGTCCTATGTTCCCTGGTTTAATTAGATGAACTTGACCAGATCTGTTATCATTCGGGATTAGTCTAGTCTGGCCTGGCCAGTGGGCCAGGCCCAATGGGCCTTGCTGTACCCGGCCCGGTTTGGCCGAGGGTCCAGCTCACCGGGTCACCTAGTGATCCGTTCTCATTCGGCCAGACCCGAAGGGAATGGTTTAAGAATACCGGTGAGGTTTCGTAATGTCGGGTATAGTACAGGCCCCTCAACGCGGGTATATCCCACTGAATACAAGTCCGACCCGACCTACTATTTGGGACGTGGCCAGCCAGCCGAAGTCCGGCCGCACGGTGCGACCAGTGGGGCATTGTTCAGCTGGGACATGGTAGTCGCACCGCGTCCAGCCCCCACTAGCCTCACAGATGTCAGACCTCCTCCAACCATAGTAGACGGACCACAGCTCGCCAGCCACCAGAAATCTCAAATGAAGGTCATCCATCCATGCGGTTCCCAGCGCCACGTCTCCTCACCGCTGTGACAGGCCAACGGGGGCACCGCTCCACCCGGCCACTTGCATGGCTGAAAACCCTAGTTCGCACCATCTAGCATGCGTCCAACATAGCCGTGTGCCACCAACACCACTGCAGAACCCTCTACTTCCAGCCGAATGTGCTCCGGTGGTCTGTTCTTCGAATCGCCTATGTCTATGGCCTCTTGAGATCGCCATATTTACTGTAAAGGTCTCAAATATATCCTTCCATCAAGTTTATCAGTCAAATTCAAAGAACAAACTATGAAAAACTTTGGCGGAGGGAATGGGCCTCGTTCGGGTTGGCCCGCACACATCACATTACTATTTAATCATGGAGATAAATATGAGGATAACCATATAGCTTGAAAACCCCTAATCAAATCCCAGAATAATATCCACCCGTAAGAATGAGAGATTTTCAGATAAACCCATTAGTCACTTGATCAATATTCATTGTTAATTTTCAAGAGAGAGGAAGAAAATTTACAGAAATTAAAACCCTACCTTTTTGACATTCGATGCTGAAGTGTTCGTCCTAGAGGGTTCATGATGTCGACATCGCTTCTGGCTCCATTCTTAAAAGAACGTCAAAAATGATAAAGTCTCTATGTTGTTTTTAAATGTTCATTGGATAGTAAAACTATTGGCAGTTCTTTAGAGAATCTCTTCCGTTTAATTCTCTATTCTCCCACATGTTTGTTTAATAAAAAGAATCATATCACATCATTTTTGTTATGCTGTTTAATTTATGAAACAAAAACACTATTATGCTTAATTTATTGCAACGTTACACTATGTGATATAATCCATTATTGAGCCTCATTAATGTGTTTCATCACTGCATGGTCGTTTCCACACAACGTCCCTGTCTTCCACCCAATGATGTGTAATGAAGAAAAATTATTTAAAGTATTTTATTATTTTTCTCAAAAACTCTGATTTTTTATCCTATCGGCCCTTATTGGCTGATGTTAAGTCATTTATAGGTGAATAACAATATTAAGAATTTAATGATGCCCTCATATTTTCGATCTGAGCACCGTTTCAGATGATAGAAAATCCCACCCGCACATTTACTGAACGTACCTCAAAAAAAGTTTAAAATTCCATTATGGGCTCTCTGGACCTCAGAATCACGTTCCGTCGGAGCATACCATCTATGAATAATTACATATAACTAAATAAATAACATGTAATTTCTGATACATTACAAATTTCCTCCATGTTATGAAGATATGAAATATGTTCATTATGTATAGAAAGGGTGTTAATTTGGAATAACATATTGAGAGATGATGTAGCTCATTTATGTAACAGTGTTTATGCATCCATGGTTCCAACGACACTATACTAGTACGATTTTGGGGAATATGTTTGTATAATGTTTTATGTATTCTAAAGAAGTTATATAATGTTAAATTATGAAAATATAGGGTCCCTATATTTGGTATAGGAGCAATAGTTTAGTTAAACATTGGATTCTATGATGAGAAAAACCTTGTTGATAACTATAATTATGTGTCTAAGGATAAGAACACGGATAAGAAAAAGTATGGGGAAATGTCCTATAATTTTATTAATGTATAGAGTGAGTGGTTTCTTAGAAATAAATCCTTTTATGGATACTAAAACATTTTTTGGTTTTGGGATAGATGTAGAGCATGTAACAACTCTAATAAGATGATCTGAGACTGACTTGGGGTAATCGAGTACATGACAATGCGCCTTACCGAACACCTGGTTTGAAAATACCAAGGGATATAATTTGGAAATTTATAAACTCTTTATGATCTATCATAATTAATTTAATAATATTTTGGTTATCAATAACCTTTGATAGAGAAAATTATTCATAGATTATGGAATGTGTCAGAATTTTGACTTCATATAAGTAAATTTTCATGTGTATGTGGTTCCTAAATATAATAATGGTTTTTTAATCTATGATTTGTGTTTTAGTCAATGGATGGAACCTGAAGGAATCATGTTAATGGTTGTTGAGATTTAAAATGAAACAATTTTGCTCCTGATAAATTGAATGCTACATGAGATAGAATAAAAAAAATTCATTACTTTTATCCCACAAATTTATCATGATATGAATAACGGTGGTCTTCTAAATGAGAAAAGGAGGGAAAAAAATTATGAACATTCATTCATGATGTATCTTACACCTTATTTCAGTGGTTCTAATAATCCACTTGTTGCTGAAAAATGGATTAGTGCTACTGAATATATATTCTTCATTCTTCGGTGTTCGCAACATGAGAAACAAATTCTTCATGTTTATCGGTTAGAAGGTGAACCAGATCAGTGGTGGACTCTAATCAATAATATGAGGCAATAAGTTGACATTGAATCCATGTATTATGATGAGATCAAGGAATTATTTTTCAATAATTACATTCCTCAAATTCGTCATACCATGATGAAGAAATATATCATTGATTTTTAGAAAATGGATGATGGATTCTTTGGTACCTCTGAGGCCAATTTCATAGGACTTGTGAGGTATGCTTCAAGAATTATCATCAAACCCCAAAAAAAGTTGATATGTTAATAATTGGAATAAATACAAGTCTCAAAAAGGGAGATGTCCATAATAGACTTTATTAGATATGAATAGATTGTTTGGTTTTCAATCACAATTAGCCTAGAGGTTGTAGTCGCATATCAGTCCCCTGGTTTTTACAAGAATATGAAGATAGAGTTCAAAGGAAAATATACAAACCATGAAGAGAAGAATATGTTATTCCCTTTACGATTAATGTGTGGGAATAAGTGTGGATTAAATTTCTTTAAGGGGTCTAATAAATGTTTTAAGGGTGGAATGGAATGTCATCAGACATTTTATTATTGATTCATTTGGAAGAATTTAGAAAATGTTGTGAATTTGAAAAAGGTAGCACATAATGCACATACCAGGATTCATTTCTACAAGTATAAGTGGAACAAGAATTATGCTGACCACTACCCAAACATAAGGGCTGGCGATAATGATCAACATCAAAAAACCCTCAAGTGGTGGGACAAAGGAAATAACATGGTATCACTATTTTTGATGAGGGGTGATATAATGACATGATTAATGGTATACTTACCATCTACTCTAGAACTTGTAATGTCATATTTCATTCAATATTTACCAACTATTTTATATCTAAATAAATTTATCAATGTGTTTGGATTCCACAAAAACAATTAGATGTGGGGTTAGTAATGAAAACCCCTAATGGTATGATGATTCCAACTCAAGTCTATGATTTATTTCATGTTGAATATTATGGGAATTTTATTCAAGAATGTCTTTTTATTATTCCTTTGGTAGAATTTGATGTCATCTTAGGCATCAATTGGAATTCACTATAAAAATTACACATGAATGTTAAAGGAAGGGATATTATGTTTGATATTTCAAACCCTCCAATGGTCATCCATCAATGTGATGATAATTATGCTCTTACTATGGATATTAAATCTAGTTTATGGGTATTCATTCTCATTAAAATGTGTTATTTCTCAATTTTTTGGGGTGAAAATTGAAATCGATGATATTCCTGTTGTTCATGATTTTTTGGATGTCATTCCTGTATCTTTTTCTAGACTTCCACCAAAACACATAGTTGATTTCTATATAGAAGTCATAAATGCTTCCATAATAGTTTCACAAACTCCTTATAGAATGGATCTGATTGGCTTGTAGGAATTGGAGAAGAAATTTTAAGAAAACCTTGATTGGGGATTTATTCGGCCACATGTGTCACCTTGGGGTGCACCTATCCAATTTGTGAAAACTATTGATGGATCAATGTGGATATACATTGATTATAAAAAGTTATAAAAGATCACAATCAAGAATATGTATCCTATCCCCCATAATGATGGCTTGTCTGATCAATTTCTTGGATCTGATCAAATATCAAAGATTTACCTTAATTCTAGATATCATCAATTGAGGGTTAAGAAAGGGGATATACCCAAGATGACATTACTTACACATTATAGACCTTATAAATATATTTTGATACCATTTGGTATTACTAAATCCTCATCTGTCTTCATGGCCTAATTTAATATTGTCTTTAGAGATTACCTCGACCAATTTTTGGTAGTCTTTATATTTAATATTACTATATATTCAAAGATATGGGAAGAGCATAAAGATCGCTTGATTACTGTACTAAATTCCCAAAGGGATGAGAATCCATATGGAAAATTAACAAGTTGGGTATTTTTTTAATCTGAAATTTTTTTTATTTTTTGGTCACATAATCTGACGAGATGGTATTGAATTAAATCCATGAGTGATGGAAGTTATTTATTGATGACCTAGACCAACCACAAGGACTGATATCCATAAAATTATTTTTTTCACAAGTTATTATAAATAGTTTGTGGATAATTTCTCTACACTATCTGACACTCTAACCAATATAACTCAAAAGTGTTTCATGTTCCTTTTGGATATATGAATGTGAAGAAAATTTCATGGATCTAAAGATATGTTTAGTCAATGCGCCTATTATTTCATTAAAATGTAGTGTATAAGTGTTTTTAATCTATAGTGATGCATTCAAGAATGGATTGGGATGTGTTCTAATGCATATTAACTTGGTTAATGCTTATTCCTCTTAGTAGGTGAATATTTGAGAGAAAACTTACCCAATTAATGATATGAAGTTAGTGGTGGTATTTTTTTAATTAATGATATAGAGGAATTCTCTTTATGGAGAGAAGTGTGATATATATACTGATCATAAAAGTATAAAATTTATATTAGCAAAGAATTATTTGAACATGTGCTAGAGAATATGGTTGGAGTTGATAATGAAATATGACTGATCAATACATTATAACCCTACGAATGTGTACAAGGTGGAGGATGCTTTAAGTTGGAAGGATCATGCTAGATTATCCATTTTGAGGATCATAAAAAATTCAATATTTCTTTTTTTCAAAGGTTAGATCTATATATCCTGAAGTATGGGGAAAATATTATCTTTCATAAAAGAATTTTTAATACTCCATCCAAGTAAAGATTAAGGAGTCAAAGAAGGAAGATGTGGAGATGCAATAAAGGTCAAAAATCTTATTGAGTTTAACCTTGACCAGGATGGAATTACAAGGTTTCAGAATAGTGTATGTGTTCCTTCCATACTATATTTGAAGGAACTTTTAGAGGAAGCTCATAGTTCCTAAATATATATTCCTCCGAGAAGTACGAAGGTGTATAGGTACTAGAATGAATAATCCAGGTGTGATGGCATGAAGAGTAATATCGTAGTGTTTGTATCTTGGTTTTTGATATTCCAACATGTTAAGGATAAAATAAAAAAGTCAAATGTGATGTTTCATCCATTACCCATACTAAATTGAAATGGGAGAACATCAAAGTAGATTATTTCATTGGACTTCCGAAAACCTCTAAAGGTTTTATTGATATACGGGTGGTATTTGATCACCTTACAATTTTAGTACACTTTATCGCTATCAGGGAATAATTTTCTCTCGATCATCTTGACAAGACATACAATAAATAAGTGATAAGGTTTCATGGAGTAACATATTCTATTATATCAAATAGGGATATGAGGATTACCTCAATGTTCTGGTGAAGTCTTCATCCAGAAATTGATACAGAATTAAGATTCATCACTACTTATCATCCTAAAATAAATGAATAGTCTAAAAGAACAATTCAATCCCTTGAGAATTTGTTGATTTCTATTTTCCTATATTTAAATAGTGGTTGAGCTCAACACCTTGCCCTAATTGCATTTTCAAACAACAATAGGTTTCATTCAAGAATTCAAATAGAACATTATGAATCCCTCTATGGGAAGAAATATAGATCTCCCATATACTAGGATGAAGTTAGAGAAAGAGAGAAATTGGGACCTATGATCACTGAAGAAAGTGTAGAGATGGTTAGAAACATTCAAAAACATATCAAGGTAGCTAAAAGTCTACATACAAGGTATGATGATAGATGCCAATATGACCTAGAATTTGAATTTTTGGAAATTTTGTTTTTATGAATCTCACCCTAGAATAAGGATATGATATTCAGTAATAAATGGAAACTAATATGTAGGTATATCGGTACCTTTGAGATTATTGATTGTATTGGGATGGTAACCTATCGCTTGTCACTTCTTACAAATCTCTCCCAATTCCGTGATGTGTTCCATGTATCACTATTAAGAAAGTACATACCTGGCCCATTACATGCAGTGAACCCAGAGGCCATACCGGTGGAGAATTATATTTCTTAAGAGGAGAAACATGTTGAAATTCAAGATCATGCATAAAAAGTTCAATGAAACAAGAGCACTCACCGGGTCAACGTATTTTGATGAAATCAGTAGTTATAGGAAGTTATGTGTTAACATGATGATATTATGAAGTAGAATTATCCAATTCGTTTACCTAAGTGATGAATTTAGAGGGAAAAAGTCATTTTAAGGGGGTAGAATTTAACACCCAATGTTTTTATGGACATTTTTCTAGAATAAAATAAATTTACATTTATATCAATAAATTTACTAAGTCAAACATTCCTTTCAAATGAAATCAACTTGGAATATATTACATGACATGAACATGGTGTAAAATACCTGGAACATTGACTTGGCCTAGGTTAAATGAAACATTGATGCTTCTATAAAACATCATTTTATTGTTATAATTATTTAAATGATATAATTATAACATAGATGTTAAACATAGATATAATAATAGTAATAACAAAATTTAAAATATTTCTTATAATTTTTTATATAAATAAAACATATTTATAAGAATGATATGATTTTTCATAAAGTTTAAATATGTTTAAAAATACCATTTTCTAGAATTAACTGATTTTAATATCCTTTTTTGGAAAATAATAAAATTAATTATAGATGAATTCAGAAATTTTATTTGATATAATAAATATTATTTTTTAATTTATAATATTGAAATTATCGTAGGGAGAATTTTTGTGATTTTTCTAGGAAACATCATTTCTAGATGAATACTTAAAAATAATAGATTGTAAATCAAAACAAATTTTTCATCTAATTTATTTATAAGGTTGAATGATATTTTAATTTTCTTAAATATTAATTAGATTATATTTTTATAAATTAATACATTTTAAGTAATTTTAACCAATTTTATTTTGAAATTAGATATAATAACTTATAAAACTATTGGTATTTTTTACTTTAAAAACACGCATTTTTGACCAGACTACGGGATTAATTTTAAGTAAATTTCTAATAATTATACGATTGAAATTTTGAAAAATGGATTCCATGTTCTGAAAAATAATAATTTATAATTTATAATAAGATCAACATAGTTTTTCATCAAAAATATTATTGAAATTAATTATAATATATTACAACAATTAAGGTAACATTAAGCATAATTAAGGAATATACCTAAATGTTATGACCCAAACGACAAATAAACTTATAAAAAACCATTTCATGGCCATTAAATAAACATAAGCCTTACATTATAGAGTTTTGTTTGTTTTTTATGACTTTTTTGGTAAAAACGTCGGTACACCTAACTTATTTTCAAAAATGCCAAGTGTTTCCTTTCCATTCGCAATAAAATTCCCCCACACTTCCATCTTCATCACACCTATAAGACCACATAGGATCAGAAAATATCATCCCAATATAATTCCCTAAATACATACCTTCTTCCATGAATCCTAAATTTTTTCATATGGTTTACCAGGAAAGCCTTTTGGAACAAACCAAAAGGAGTTACCCGATTAAGAGGTAACACCCTCTCTTAAGCTCCTTTCTTTTATTTTTCAAGCCCACCATCTCCACTCTATTAATTTCGTGATTTTATAAAAACACCAGGATCCAAAATATAATATTTTTTTATTATAAGGTTCCAACCTACACTTACCCACACCACCATCTAATGGGAGACGAACGTACTGTTTATGTTTACAGTGAACTACCGCCTCACTAAAGGATGATTGTTCATATTTCCATTACCGCATATCACGGTGGAAATTATGATTTAAAATCTATTTATTTATGTTATATATTATATTTATTATATTTTAAAAATATTTATTCCTTTTAAAAAACATATCTCTTTTAATTTCCATTTTGTGTAAATATGATAATTTCGTTTGAGGTAGTGTGGACTACCACCCCCTTGAAGTGATATGATTCATTCATACACTAAATTCAATGAATTAATGATGGTTTTAGTGAATATAATATATATATATATATGATATAATAGTGATATAATTATATAAATATATGTTACTTTATTTCTTTTTTCAATATAACAATTAAAACTGAAACAATGTTGATGCGTACGTATGGCTTACCAAGTCCCTGAACAGTGTATTCCATTTTGGACTTATAAATTATATAGATTATTATAATATAAATAAAATGGATATAAATGATATTTATATCATTTTCTACATTCAGTAATAATTATTTAATTATAAGCACTAACAATATAACAAATTAAGACACGTGCAATAAATAAAGTTTATATTATCCAAAGTAAAACCTGAACAAAGGATTGTTAACAAACAGTTAATATAAGGTCTTAATAAAACCACACATGGAACTAGATATAATAATATGGTTACTTAAAATATTTATATAAAATTTATATTTATTAAATAGGTTTTTTGAATGAGTACGAAGAGAGTAAAGACACCAGGTAAGGGGATTTCATCTCACTTTTTATTTTCGTGAAATACATTTTATATTCGCAACTCTTTCATTTTGTGTCTTGTATTTAATTACATTGATTGTATTCTATGTATCATTTTACTAAAATTATGTGTATTAAAATATACATTTTTATATTACTTTCATGGTTTTTATTTTTCCAATGATACCAAATTCGTAAAATAGTTTTGTCTCAAATTGCCTTCTTTGAGACCCGTGTTTTTTGATGCACCTAAATTAATTATCAAAGTATACATATAATTCCATTTTACTAGTTATATCATGAAATTTTTTATTTTCATTATATTTTAGGATTAATTTAATCTCTTATTTTTACATGGATAGTATGATCCCAATTAACCATGTTATAAGAATTTATTGAGACAATATCATAGTTTTTTTAGATTGTTTATGATTATGCTTCCATTTATGAAATATTAGGATCAATATTTCACGAACACTCCGGATTTTAGTTCTTTTATATTTATTCAAGATATATCCATGTATTAGTACCATTTTAATAGTATTTTTAACTTCTGATAATGTTTTTAAGTAAAACATGACAACATCTCTCTCTGATTAGAAATAAATTGTTTTCAAAAAACTATATTTTAATATAATCTTTGAAGAATATTTTCAAGAAATCATTAAAGCACATTTTCCTTGAAAAAGTATCAAATTTTTTTAAAGGATTTCAATGCTTATTTTTTAATTTTCCAAATATATTTTGAATGATTTTTTTTTCCAAAATATTTATGTTTTAAAAATCATATTCATTGAGGAAAGGAAATTATCCTCATGAAATATTTATAAAAGATATTAAAAAAATTCCTTGATAAGATAACATACATTGATTCCACTCATGAACTTATGGTAAATTCATTCAATGATTCCATCCATATCATTTCTCTAAATGAATTTTGTTTTATGGAATGATGTCTATGAAATTCATTTCTTTTTCAAGGATTATATGCGTTGGAAACCCAATTATTTTCACAGGTTCTAGTTATGAATAAATGACTATACAACCTCTCTATTTAGAAATTTAATGATATGATTACATGTTTATAATACTCATTTCATTTCATGGGTTATGATATGGTTATTTATGATCTTGTGGAACATGTATGTATGAATTAACTATGAGATGTGTCGGACCTATATCTCCTTCCAATGCATTGGGTAAAGTTTTATATCTCCTGAGATGCACTAAGTTTGTATTGGGAATTAACCATGACTATTAAGATCACCATGGGAGTGATCCATGTCTATCGAGATTCTCTGAGGAGTGAACTCACACTACTATAATGGCAATGAGAGTCTACCATGACTACCAAGATGGTATGGGGAGTAAAGCCATAATACCAAGATAGTTCTGGTAGTGATGCCTTTGCTACTATGGAAATCATATTATAAATGCTTATTTTTCTACAACAATTCCTTATTTTATTCTTATGTTATGCTTTAATGTTTTATGTTCATTATTTCCTTTAGATTAATGTCCTGTTAAAGACAAGCTTCATTCCATGATTTATGTATATGGTATTTGATATGTAGGGTATGATATTATTTTCTCATGGTCATGTTCTCATAACCTTATGATCATGACTATGATTACATATATCCATTTTTTACCCTTACTGAAAATCTTAGATCACCCCTTTTATGTTTCCTTTTCCCTATGTTATGAATATATGTATTATATTTTATGTGTATGAGAAGGGTTCTATTGAAAATGATCCTAGTGGGAGATTATATAGCTCATTTATAAACCAGTGTTTATGCTTCCATGTTTCCAAATTCACTAGACTAGTATGGTATTTGGGCATTTTTTTCTATAATATTTTAAGTATTATGAAAATGTTATGTAATGTTAATGTTTTAAAATATAGGGTCACTATAATTTATACATGATAAAGTAGTTGAAGATTTAATAAAATCATATAGTTTAAATAATTCAAACATAATTTGTAATCCATAAAACATACCAACAGAAGTCTCTTTTAATTTTAGAATAGAATTGAAATATCTTCATCCACATTATCGTTATGATCCATGTTGTATAAAGACAACATCCTAATTAGAAATAACTTTTAGTAGTAGTTTAGATTACTTTGTGTTGTTCTATGCTAAGAAAAGAAATCTTATGTGTTGGAATCCTCAATGCCGGATCCGAATACACAAGAGGCATGTGATGAAAGTGTTCCTACTATATGAGAAACATAAGAATGATGTGATGAATAATCAATTTTTTATTCTTTAATCTGTGCCAAGTTAATACATGAAGTCTCATTAGAATATTGATGCATACATAATTCTTGGGAATATTCATGTTCTTAACTATGAGAGAGATAGATCAGAGCAGTATGATATTTACAAAGTAGTATTTTTTTTGTAAGATTGTGGAGGGTTCCCCAACTAGTCCTCGTGTAGCCAATATCATTGGCTATAATGAGCTCCCATAGGTCCTAGGGATTAAACTGCTTAAATAACTGGTCACCGAGCTCATTCTAGATTCACTCCCTCAAATATTATGTAGTTTTATTACAAATATTAACATTAAAAACATTGAGAAGTCTCTTCTATATCTTCGTACTTTTATTCTCTATGTATATAATGATATGAAGTTTGAAAATCCTTTTTCAATTATGGTGATCAAAAAAAATTAATGTGAATAGATTTAATCCCAAAGAATCTTCACACCCTTTAATGTAGATTAACGTCAATGGGAATTCATGGTAATATGGTTCTATCTATTTATTCATGTGTCAAGAAGGTCTACTAGAATAAAAAAATTCACCTAGTCATATATGAAAGAGGAAGCTTGAGGTGAATTGGTTTCTAGTGAAATTTATATAATAATTAATATTGGTTGTTCGATACTACATTAGATTCTCACATTTTTTTTAAAATACAAGACCAAAGAGGATTAAAAAATATCTATTAAGAGGATTTAGTTCTTTTAGATTCTAATGGATTTACAATTACAACTTAATCTATTGGGGACTACCACCTCATGTTGACAATGGGAATGATATTGGTTTTAAGAGGATTTGATTACGTTCCATTGGTAACCAAAAATATTATATAAGTAACCAAGTTTGATAAAGATGTGTTTTTTTTCAAATTTGGAAATAATTTATTCTACATTATAAATATATTATTTTTTATATTAATTCATAATTTAATAATGGAATTTATGTGTTCGATTACCTGAACCGAGTAATCGAAATTTATAATGATGTTAATTCACATGACTCATACCAAACACAACATTAGCATCATCGGATTTCTCTTAGAAATGAAAGATTATTTAAAAAATTAAATCAACGTGAATATTTATATTAATTTTAACTAAACCCACATGGTGTCTTTCATGCATGTTTACTATAAAAAACGACTAAATCCCTATTTTTTGGGATACGTGAAAGAGAAAAAATGCTTCATGAATTAGTAAATTATGATTTTTGTGGACCATTTCCTATTGAATCCAAGGGTAGGTAATCATAATTAATAAGTTTTACAGATTATTTGAGTATATATGAATATTTAAAATTGATTATATATATGTAAAATTCATTCAATAAATAGAAAAAACACAATAATGATGTTGAGAACCCACTTGGTAAGAAGATTCAGAAACTCTTCCCTAACCATCAGGGAGAATATCTTAATCATTAATTCATTGATTACATATGTGATTTTCAGATATTATCCAAACCCACTTCTTCTTATAGAACTTAGTGGAATGAAATAAGAAAAATGTAGAATCACACATTGTTGGACTTGGTGAGTTCAATGATGATTCATATGAGTCCTCCCCTATACATTTGGGGATACACATCACAAAAAATACAATATTTACTAAAAAAGTACAAAATAAATTGATGAATTGTATTCTATGTGAATTTTAGAGTGGAAAAAATGATATTTTAAATTTTACATGTGAGGGGAGTTAAAGAATTTGTTAAAGCCTTTTCTAGTAATAAACTTTCTCCTTGAGACAGAAATTGTAAAATTATACAATACCCCTAGGAAAAAAGGTAATATTATATATACAAACCCTCATAAAAATTGATATAGTGTCATGAAATTACATATTTCGTAATGGAGAACACATTTAAAAACAAGATAGTGGGAGTGAGATAGTCTTTGACAAAGTTGAGGGTCATGGTACAAAAGAGTTGGAAAGGGCATACATTCCACATAGCCCTATGGAAGATGAAAATATTATAAAGACACAAGTACTATGTTTCAGTACAAGATAGGTTTGAGAAACATGGTGTTATTTTTTTATAGTCAACAAGGGTGGTGAATCATTATTAGTTGATAATAACGATCCTATATTCAATAAATAAAAAATAAGTTTCACAAATGACTCCAAGTGGAAAGAATCCATGAATTCTAAAATGGATTCCACATACCAAAACAAAGTATGGATTTTTGTAGATCTTTTAGTAGATGTAAATCCCATTGGATGAAAATGGTATTCAAGACGGTATTTTACATGGAAGGAAAATTAAATACCTCTATGGAATGAATGGATGTAAAGGGATTAAATAAAATGAAGGAATTGACTATGTTGAAACCTTTTCACCAGTTATAATGTGGAAATATATCATAATTATACATTATATTATGGATTAACATGAATAATAAATTTGTAAAATGGATTTTAATATATCCTCTTTGAATGGTTTTCTTCAAAAATATTTCAATAGGAAACAAGCCGAAGTGTTTGTCACTCCAAAGGATTCCAATAATATATGGACATTTCTAAAATAAGTATATGGATTAATGAAAGCATTTTGGTCATGGAAAATTCTTTTTTATAAATCCATAATGGAATTTTGTTTCATAAATAATGAGTGTGAGACTTGTTTCTACAAATGGTTTATTGGGAGTGTAGTTGTTATTTAATAGTATATGATTAGGGCATATTAGTCATAAGAAATAAAATAAAAGTCTTATTATCTCTTAATACATGGTATAATAAATGATTCTCCATGATGGAATTTGGGGGAGAAGTGTATATTCTTGGAATCAAGATCCATCATGATAGATACAAGATACTTATTAGGCTTTGTCAATGTTCATACATTGATACAATACTGAAGAGATTTAGTATGAAAAAAACCAATGATAGAAATGTTTTCAGCATCACATTGGATTCATCACTCTGGGAAAATATGTCCTTATGCACATGAGGAATGAATTTTAATGGATTGGATTCCATATGTGTTAGTGACTTGGTCAATCATGTATGTTATTTTTTATACTAGGGTATATGTTTCCTATGCATTGACTGTGGTAGGAAGATATCAAGATGATCTAGTTTACCCCCATTGGATGGAATTCAAGACTATTTTTATGTATCTGAGGAATACTAAGAACATTTTTATGGTCTATGGGGGATATAAAAAACTAGCCATCATATGATATGGATATTTTAGATTCCAAACTGATCAAGATGGCATGAAGTCACAAACAGGATTCATATTCACTTTGAATGGATGTGTTGTGAGATGGAAGAGCTAAAATTTGGATGTTTTCACAAATTATAAAGTAGATTCTGAGTATATTTCATCTTCTAAGGTGGATAAAAAAGAAGTATGTATGCGCATATTTTTATATAATCAGGATGTGGTACCTAGTATAAAAACATAAATCACAATCTATTGTGATAATACTACCATGGAAGATCTCAAAAATGATATAAGGTAACATCAATGGACGAAGCACATAATTGAAAAGTAACATATCTTGAGGGATTTTTCTCAAAGTTGTGAGGATATAGTGAGCATTATTTACATGGAAGACAATGTGGCTGACCCCATTACAAAGTCCTTGACTCATTAGAAACAAAATTATCACATGTGTTCTAGAAAACTGAACGTCATCTGAATTTGGATCTATTCCAAGTGGGTGTATATTATATTTTTCTCCCTGGACTAAAAAATTTTATATTTACTAAAAATATATTCAATGTATTGAATATTAATTTTACATCTTATTATTTATTGTTAATTTTTTTCCATGATTTACTGTAATAATTTCATAGAGTCTTTATTTCATTAATATAGTGAATGAATTCACCACTACGTTGAGGAAATTGAAGTGATATGACAATATTATTAATATAGTAATTTTTTTGGATAATGAATTATGATGGGAGACCGAATATTTATACCTTTATGTGATAGTGATTGTAAGTGGATGAGACTTCTTCTTTTCAAGCTTCCACTTAGTTATATCTAAGATGGGATATTATGAGAACAAAACTACCAGTAGGAATTCCACATGTTTTTCATCATCAGATATTCCTATCTATGATCATGTGTAACAGTCCCTAAACATTATGATTATCATTGATGTGGTTCGTGAGTCATGGTCTTATATTTACTGACTAACACTGTTAGGACAATTGTTGGAGAGATTTAGAGTTCATAAGATGAATCTTTAATGTTTTCTCATTAATCAATAACTCAAGGTATTATTATTCCCTTATATCTTTTTGTAAGATGATTTCTTATCCATTTTATTGGAATAAAACTATGGCAATAAATTCAATGGCCATGATATTACATCATTTAAATAATAGATGTTCAAAAATTTTTGTATCAAGTAAATCGGTTGGTGAAATAATTGTGAACCCTTCTTTATTATATATTATAACGAAGTTACTATATAAAATAGTAAGAATTTTTATGTGGTGGTCGAAATTGGGGCATTGATTTCATTATTTTGGGTTCCTTCACCAATTTCTAGATAGTAATGTCTGACTTTGAGAAATCCCACCAAATTCCAACAAGAAATAATCCTAGAGGGTTAAACATTATGTGTTTTTATTTACTTTGATTAAATTATATTTAAATTTAAATAATAGAACTAAAATTATTCTCTATTCTGAAGATTAAATTTATTCAAGTAACATTTATCACATAAATTAAATATTTATTTTCTCAGCAGATTATGAAAAAATAATTTTTTTTAATATTTAATAAATATTTATTCACTAGTATGTAAATGAAATATTTATTTATGAATAAAATTTTAGTTGAATTTTCATTAAATAAAAGAGGGGGTTGAATATACTAATACCATGTTTGGTGAAAAATACTAATTAACAAGTGAGTTAAATAATATTTTTACTGATCATGTAGGCACATGGAAAAATATATTAATAATAATTTTATTATTTTGGGACATGAGGTTTATTAAATGTATTTAATGTTTTGTATTGGTCATCATATAATTAAATAATATTTTTTCCTAAATCCTCACATTATAAATAGATGGCTATGTCTATTGTACTTTTTAAAAAAAATTGATATTAGAAAATTTTTGCTCACAATGAATTCTCTCTAGAATCTATAATCTATCTACTTCACAAGAATGAAAAGTGCAAGAGAAAATTTTTCAATGAAAAATAACGAGAACTCTAGAAAAAAACAATGAAAGACATTTGAGTTTCTTCCCAGATAACGAGTAGTGTTTCTCAAATATCATACTATCACTCATGGATAACAACTTAAGAGATTCTATCCTTGGATACTCACAGTGAAATGAAGGTAATTTGAAATGGTCCTTTTTTATTATAATCATTCACCAATGAATAATGTTCATATGACCAAGTATTCATTTCTTTAATTATTAAATAATGTAATTATAAATATAACGTGAAAGATCCCCACCCAGTGTTTCACGAAATTATTATTAAAAAAATAAATAATCACCCACCCCCACGTGGTTTTGCTACACCCAAAACAAACACATGTTTCCTTTTGAAGAAAAAATAGGACTTTTACCTCCATTTCACTTTTGTAATATCATCATTATTCAAATCTAAAAAAATTCATAATCCTCGAAAAAATAACTTTATTAGAGCTCCCATGACATTTTGTCACATGGGAGGACAATCGGGGAATTGACTGTCACATTCCGAATTAACATGTTTCCTTCAGGTTCCATCAATTAACCAAAATATGAAATGTATGAGAAAAAATAATCATAGTGGGAAACCACATAATATATAAATTACGAAACTATTATGATGTAATATCATACGTAAACATATAACTAGGGTTCTTACTGACGATTTATTATCCTACTGTCCAAAAGAAACTAAACCTTTCTTGAATACCAACTTTAATAACCAATACTTTTTATAAATAGATATTAAATATTAATAGATTATTATTAATTAAATAACATTACGATACATCCTATAATCCTATTGTTTTGTTGTCTCCAAAATCAAGAATAAATAAATAACTAGTTCAAAATATATCTATACCATCTCTGAAAAAAGTTCATTATAATTATTTCCCTTTGTATACAAATCACACATAAATACATTACATATAAATAGAGGAAAGGAAACAAAATAAAGGGTTAGATTAGATACTTATTAAGGGTAGACACGATAGATGTCAATTACTACTTAAACATAACTTTATCATATGGGTATGATAATAAAAGATTAAAATTTAGAAACCATACCCTGTATATTATAATCTAAATCATAGGTTATGAAATAAATCATGGCCTTTCAGAAGACAAGAATCATAAAGGAATCAAAGAACATGAGCCATGAAATCATAATAATGGGACAATACCTAATTTTTCAGAATATAAAAATCATAGAAAATTGTTCCTTAGTCTGGGATCACATTTAATACTATTATAGTGGATTAGGTTCACTCCTCATTACTCCATATCCTTATTCATTGTTCACCCTCAAAACTATCATAGTGGTCAAGGTACCTTACTAAACATGGTTCAATACTCATTAAAATTATTATTGTCTAATGGGATATTCATATTTAACCATATTATTAAAATAATATTCAATATCATTCCCACCAGTTACATGATCATAATCCATTCATATGTGTGTCACATAATCGAAAAACATTCAACATATATGATTGTGCATGGAAAGTAAATGAGTTTCATATATACTTCAACATGTAATAATAACATAACTTGTGGAAGATATGTTTATTTCATAAAAATCTCATAATTATCCTTATCAATCATCCATATAAATAATAAGGATGATATCCTTATATTATATCATCAAAAAAGTAAATCTATCATCAAAGTATGTTATCCTAAATGAAAAAAAAAAACCATTTAATGAACAATGGATTTTTTTTAGGAAAATAGACCTTTACTTTTTAAATAATTTCGTCAAATTATACATAAATAAAAAATATTATAGAAGAAACAATAATTCAAATTATACATGGAAACATATAAAGTAATACTCAAACCATTGAATTGTTATAGTAGTGGTAACTTATGTTCAGGTCATATATGTATAAGTAATGATCCCATTAATATTTTTTAAAAATATCAAAAGTACCACATTTAGAAAATGAATATAATATTTCATTTATAACATTCTATGAAAAAAATGGGTAAAAATGAACAGAAACAATCATGGGAGAATAATAAAGAAATTATTAATTTTTTTAGAACACACGTACATGTAAAAATCCTATTTCGACAAAAAATAAGTATAAATTACATTTTCCTTTAAATTATTATTTTGGACTCTTAATTACATGAATAAGGTAAATGAAATTAAAACATGTAACCACAAGTAATAAATAGCAGAGAATAAATTTCATGAGATTATTTAGATATATATAATGAAATTTAGTCATCAGAATCAAAACCATAAACAATTTCGATAATCAATGTGATTGTTACATAAATCACCTACCTAAAGATAAAATTTCATTGAAATTTAATTAACATCATGAATAATAAATATAAATTTATCATAATTATATACAAAATTCATGTACATACTTTTTATATCACATAATATCCACTTATAACATTTAAACACCCATTTATTAATAATTATCTTTTAAAAATCATCGTTTACATGTGTTAATTGTTTCATTTTTCAAGGATGTTTCTGTCATGTGGTTTTGACCCCTGTACATTAATCATGATTATATAATATCCATAATGTGAATTAATATATAAATATAATATATATTCATTATATATATATATATATATTTATAGTTATCAATAAAATATAGTGATTATAAAAATGAATTACAACATTCACGGAGACGGTAGGCCATACGTACGCATGAAAAATATTTTCACCTTTCAACAGATAGAATGATAAAGGTAGATAATAATCCACATTTAAATAATTATTATATAATATAATTCATATATAACTCTTAAATATTTTATTATTACGACCCATGTCAATATGATTTGAAAAATGAATCACATCACTTCAGGGAGGTGGCAGTTCACACATACACATGAGCAACATTATCATTTTCAAATAAATTAGAAGGAAAGAAAGAATATATGATGTTATATTTAAAAATAATAATTATGTCATATTTATCACGTATAAATACTAAATATATCCTAATAATCATCCATGGAAGACAATTATGAATTAATAATTGTAATACTACATGGATGTAGTATTCCGCACACACTCGTTATTTATACATTCAGTTCCCATTTAATAGAATATAGTGAGGTGAATAGTGGTTCTGTATTCATAGTAATATTCTATTATATTTAATATATTTAATTTATTAATTTATTATTATTACTAAATATTTCATGGTGGTATAATAATATATAATTTTATAGATGTCAGCTAAGACGATTACCTCTTCTTTGGTAGGCCACATTTAGACCCTTATTATGGACACATGGAATGGTCTATGAAGAATATAAAATTTTTTGTTCATGGATAAGGTATTTTATATGCTAAATGGGTATGGTTTTTTAATATATATTAAGGAATGATTTTTACTGAAAATAGAGATGTTTTTTCCTTTTATAATGGGGGGAAATGAAACACATGGAATATCATAAAATAATTAAATATAGTTAAGTATTTATCAAGTATAATGATTCAAAATATATGTGAATTATAATAAAAATATTATATATAAAACATATCACTATCTAATAATATTTATATAGTTCTAGGATTCATTTAAAACCTTATATTTTTCTTTAACTCCTTCACTAACCAATTCAAATCTTAAATATAATAATAACATTTTTAATTGTAAAGAGTTATAATTTTTATTATAATGTAGAAATTGGATCATAAATGGATAATGTATGGCATTTTATTCCATTTCCCAACATAATTTTATACTTTCAATATTTTGATGATATTTAATTAATTTTATAATATATGATTATTCTTAAAATTTGATTAATCTTATTTTTGACACTATTCATTTACATTTACATTAATTCAATAATGGTAGATATGGAATTAAAATAGAAATATTTAAAACATCCCTAATATGATATTTTTATCTATATAATTCATGTAAAAGTATAATTAACCCAAATTTTATTGATTCAAATATTTTTAAAATCAATTATTTTATTATTCCATTCTACTAAAAAATATTATGTCAGCATCACAAAATAATTTAACGTAGTTATTGAAAAAAAATGTTAACAATAAATTACCATGAAAAAAATATCAATTAATATTTTAAATAATAATTTATAAATTAATTATCCTCTATTATCCTTATAATAACACATTAGAGTTATTAAAGTTAATAATGTGACAATTTGAAAATTTCCATTTCTTTGAACAATATTATGGTCACAATCAAATAAAAATGGCACCAAATGGCCATAATTTCAAGCCTTGTATTAAATGGTTGAACTCCACTAATCTAATATCATATTATTATGAATTATATATGTTTTAAAGCCTTATCCCAAACTTCTATCCCTATTTTATTTGGTTTATCCTTACCCATGTGACAAATATTTACCTTGGTTAATATTTATAATGAAAAACAGTAATAGGGACAACATAAAAAAATTAACTTATTTATTCCAAATATGGGATGAATTTTTGAAGATTTAATTACTATAATTGGAAGAAATATATTATACAAAAAGTGTGTAAATAAAATCATAATTGTGTTTTCAAAAATACATTTTGGATCACACATATCTATTTATTTATATTCCATAATGAGTAAAAATATTTAGATGAAAAATAATAATATTTACGAAATATATTATATTTTAATTTCACTAAAAGAATATATCAATTGATATAAATCAAATTAAATTAAATCAATACTCATTGTTGGAATAAAAATAAATTTTCCATAAAATCATCTTTATTTACAATCAAATGATTTTATCTTCGTTTATAACCATTTAATAACCAATGATTCTATTGTATAAATATCTAATTTTTTTTCATAATACTATTTTCTATATTCATACACAGAAACACACTAGATAATAGATAATTGTCACAATAAATAATAATATTTCAATACTGTATTGTGGTTCATTTAAACTCAATGTTGCATATAATGAAAGCTATCAAAGAAATAAAATTTATTTAGAGATAAATTTATCATAAAATATCATGGTATTACAATTATCCATTCATGTCCATTGTTACATAAGGGGATGGTTTGGGTGAGAGTGTTTTAAAAAACCCAACAAAACATTAGGTTTTCATTGAAGTTTAACATTATATGGAATCATGACATCCCTCACATATTGAGATTCTAATATCGGATATATCTACTACCCATAGAGACAATGATATTAAGAAATGAGTTCTACCATGACTTATTATTTAATTTCAAACAAAAAATAAAATTGAAAAGATAATTCATTGTCAAAATATGCAATGATTATTTCCCATGATATTAATTGTTTAATGAAATTGAGATATGTTTAGGTTTTGTAGTCATAAAATAGTATGGTCACAGTTTTTAATGATACAACTAAGGTAATATGTTTGTTATTATTTGTTTTCAAAACTTTTGATGCTATTTTTTATGTATTGATTTATTTATAAATGGAAAGAACTGGTCTTGCATGAATCAAGTGCTCTACTAGTTTGCATAAAAAATCACACATGATATTATGGAGACTTAAATCTATACTTGATACGCTACTTGAATATGAAATATTTACAAGTGGTCATTTGTGATGGGAACCCATTGCAAATTGTCATTTGTGAAGGGGTCCTGTTGTAAATGACCCATATATGAAAAGTGTGTCACAAAAACTATTTTTGGGATGGGATTGATTCACTATTGCAAATAACTATTAGTGATGGGTGATAAGTCCTATAAATAATAATAAAAAATAAAAATAAGTATAAAAAATAGGAAAAAATTTATAAAAATATTAAATATAAAGATCATTATAATAACAAAAAAAATTACATATAAATTAAAAATAAGAAAATTAGAATTTTATATAAAATAAAAAAACACCATAATTATATAAGAAACACAATATAAAAATTTGTAAATATATGAATTACTTACAATATAAAGATATTTTGTTCATTCAAAATAATGTGTCCATAAAATATAAATATCATTGAGGATATGGAGGGTCATCTAGAGGAGGTGGTGGAGGGATCTATATTACTACACCATGTGTGAAATGTTACTGGTACTCTATCATCACCTTCTGATGATACTCGTGGACTTGATACTTCTCCACCTATAGCTACTCCTGTTATCGATGAGATTCATCATGTTATCTATCTAGGATCTCTATAACCTCATAATGAGATTGCAAATTCTCTTAATACTCTTCAACTGATGATGAAAAATCTCCATGAGATCCCTAAAGCTAGATAATTCCAACATAGTAGTATCATAATAACTACCATGCTTCAATAGTGAAATGGTACTAACAACTCATCCTTTCTAATAATAATTTTGATTCTCTTGTATCCACGATGGACCATCGAATCCTATTGTAATGATGGTTATACCCTTATTCTCTTCAAAACTCTCAGTATGTGCATGTGAATTTATAGTTTTATATGACCCCTTAAAATAAAAATTGATATTAAAATAGTTAAAAAATTAGTTTCAGACAATTCTGAAACAAAAAAAATTAATTGACTATATTCTAACACTATTGAACACTAATAAAATCTCATGTGGTAGGATTAGTGTACATTCTCTTTTAAACATTAAAACCCATATTATCAGGCTTCTCAATTATCCATATGAATAATAATAAAATCAATATACATTTTGGGCACTCTACTTTAGCAAAGAGCTCTCGGGTCCTCCAAGGTTTTTAACCCTGAGAATTTAGCTTTACATCTTCGGTGACATCTTCGGTTTTCTCAGTGGACAACAATTAGTCTCAGTGAATCAACCTAGTGTGGGCCCTCAGCATTGATGTTGTGGTTATGTGTGATGGTTTCAACATGTGGTGATGAGATATCCTATAGTGACGGGTGTGTGGTGGTGTTGTTGTGGCAGCATCTGGCGGGCCCTCAATAAAGTCATCAGTTTTCATGATGGGGAGATCTGGTTGTGGCAGTCAAATGTGGTGGCGATTTGGGCGTCATCAATGTATTAACATTCTATAATGGGTGTGGTGAGGTGGAATCATGGTTGTTTTGGGAGCTTTGACTGGAATGGATTTGATGCCATGTATGTTTGTTGATATGATCTCCATTAGTGTGTTTTTTATATATCTTATAGTGATGTAATGAAAAATTATAGAAGGACAACTCCAGTGGTTTTTTCTGTGGTGTTGGATCTGACAATAGTAGTTTTTTCTAGCCTTTGTGAGGTGTCTAGGCTTTTGGGTCACTTTGGTTATGTTATTGACATTGTGTCAATGGGTCAATGGACCATGGGGTTTTAATGGGTTTTTCCCAATGGGCTCTCGAGCTCCTGAATTTTGGCCTTCAGGCTACTAGGTCTCCGATACATTGTGAATCCTTTCATTGTTTGGGTTTAGGTTCTCTTCCATGTTATGGGTTCCCTCTTAGTTAAAAAGGATTTTATTTTATTTTTTTAAAAAATAGGGATCTTCCCAAGCCTTTCTGGTCAACAATTTACATTTATAATTATATAAATTTTTATATAAAAGGGATTACCATATGTTTTTGATGTGTAATGAACATATGACTACCATCTATAGGTGTGATATCCTTCCACCCCTAGTTCTTCCAACCAAATGATGGTCTCCTCTAAATTTATCTATCATCCAGTATATGAAAAATCCATCCAAAACCCAAGAGATGATGTAGATGGGTCGATGGATTCAACAATACTCATAAAAAATATGTTCATAGATTTCTCAAGTCTAACATCCTCATGTTATGAAAAAACTGATGAAAATGCTAACACATTCATGCATCCCATGCCTCTAAAATAAGGGTCCCCAGGCTATCATTTAAGGCATATCATAAACCCTTAAAAAATTAATAATAATAGGTTAACCATTAAATTAATTTCATAATAATTCTTATATATCTATGTGCCATCAAATGATAAAACATGGGTGTCAAACATAAATGGGAATATGATCCCACATCACCCATACTCAATAAAAATAATTTCACAAAATAGAACTCAAATTTACAATAGCTATATGAGAAAAATAGTGGGAAAAAGGAAACGATATTAGTTCATAAATAAATTGATTATAATGAAAATTATCTAAATTACACAACTAATCAAATCTCTTCATGCATGAGTCATAATCAAGATGTGTATGTCGGTCAATAATTTGGTTATGAATCATTAATCTCATAAGACCACAACTTGTCTGAGTAGACAAATTTCATGCATCCTAAGGGTTAAATGATGATGCATCTGGCTAATCAGCATTAATTATAGCCTCCTCAAGGCTACCTAACATCTCACCAAAAGACTCATCATCCATCTGAAACACAAAAGTGATGTTTTCATCAAATAATTGATGTTTAATATTATATATATTTATATATAATGACCATAACCAAACCATAATTTTTTAGTTCGTCATCTTCATCCACATTTTCATATAATATGGTGTCAATATGCTCATCATCCTCCTTAGTATCATTAATTTCCATAGTTGTTTGATTTTCATCATCTCATGGTAATTCAAATTAATTTTTTACATCTTCAAAATCATAATCACCATGAACCTTTAACTATGGTATGTCATAATTGTTATTAATGTATCTTAATTGAAAAGATTTATTATGAGTTTTCTATTGAAAAGTTTATATTCTGTACACATTAATAGAACCAAATTCACGTTCCATAAATATATTTTCATGGGATATTATTTTTATAATTCCTCACTAATCAATTAACTTCGTTTAAGTAGAATAATAATTTATATAATAAAATCTATGTGCTTGATGATCCAATAAAAATGGATTATTCAAGGTAATAAGGATTTTATATTTTAAATTGAAAATTCAATGGTCTGTATGAATATGCAATCCTCTATCAATATAAAACAGATGGAATTTTAACATTGTTATATAATTCTATCTCAGCTAACATAGTTTACTTTATCACCCAGCATTCCATGAAATCTATCTTATATTTCATTCTGATGAGATCATCTCATCCAAACACAACAATTAATTTTTTTTTTAATTCACCATAAGAAAATTTATGAAATCTAAAACCATTAACCCAAATGAATTCTAATATTTAACTATTTGGAATGGTGTGTTACACAATATAAAAAAATTATTATAAATTTTATCAGCATGTTTTGATTCGCCATAATTACAAAAATAATTAAAAATATAACAAATAATAACTTCATTGAATATGTTATATAATTAACTATTTACCTTAACATTATTTAAAATTATTAGGAAAATTTATATTTGTGATGTTTCTCAAGGTAAGATGATGTAATTTGTTTAAATTGTTTCTTGATATGATCATTATATAATTTAATAATAATATAAGATTAATTAAATATTAAAATAATTGTTGAATAATTATTAAAAATACTCACTATAAAATTTATGTCATTTCTTCACAGTTTTATAGAAAATATGTTTTATCCTTGTGATGTTCATCATTTAAAATCCATCATGCATAAACTCCACCAAATCTATGTTATGGATCATTAAAAGCTAATAATTTAATTTTCAGTGCATTTTCACTATTTCCCTAATTATGACCCATTCATTTATGTTTTGAAGTATACTAAGGTTGGATATAATGAGTGCAGAAAAAAATCCTCCTATAAATAAGCTTATGCAATTGACATTTCAACTAATGATTTTTTATGTACATATTTCTTCAGTTTTTTTATCCATATCACATATGGGTATATTCTTCATAAATGTACTGGCCCTCCAGGTCATTATTTATATGTAAAATGTAATATCTAATGTTCAATTGAATCAAAGAAACTTTAATGAAATGTTTTCTAAATTGACATAAAATTAAAACAAAAACATTTTTTAGACTACATAGTGCATCATAGTCTATTTTTTCAGCACAAATGACAAAAAATTATTATTTCTATTAGCGCATACAACCTATAATAATTTAAGAAACCTCTAAATATAATAGATAGAATTATTTCTAATAAAACATCACATTCATGAAATTTTAATCGAGTAATAAGAATATTTCTAACAAATCTATCCATATTTGAAACATAATCATCTAGTAGCCTCAAATAAATATTCCACAAAAAAATGTTAAATGATTTTATTTGGAATGTATATAAGAAGATTTTGGATTTATTAACTTCTATGACCTATCATTTCAAAAAAACTCATGTTCTTGTCAATTGTAATTTTGTGCAAGATCTAATCATTCGTTTATATTATCTTTAGTCTTACTAGGTGTGTCCAAATCTTCATAAAATATATTATCAAAATATTCCTTCCCAATACGAATGACAAGAAACATGTGTTATACCAAAATTGGAGAACAAAAAATACTTTGTTTAATCCATTTTGAATCATTCCTAGAGTCAAATATTTTTTATGTTCTACATTTAGTCCAAAGGTAATTGGAAATAATAAAAAGAAAATATATTTTAAATCATTACATGAGATCATTGTTTAATGTCCATCTATTTCAATTATACTGTCTCTAAAATAATTTCTATTCCTTTAGAAAGGATAATCAATAGTATGAAATCTGTGATGAAACTAATGAAATTAAGGTGTTCACCATTCACACGAATAAATTATTTCATATTATTCATAAAAAAGAGAAATTCATTTAGAACATTTTTGATCCATCTAGATATCTTGTCATATACTAGGAAGTCGCTATTTCTCCACAGTAATGAAAAAATATTTTGGATGTTCTATTTCGAAATAACAACATATATAGTGACACCATCACCCTAATATAAATTTAACTTATATATCAAGTGAATCAAATAAACATCAATATTCTATTTTATATTCCCTATAATTAGTAATGTTAAAAATATATATTCTTTATTCATCAATATCTAAAGATTCCAATTTTATAGAGTTATAATAATTGGATAAAAATAATATCGGATACCATACAGACCAAATGGATAGATACCATTAGTGGAAGGACCCAATTGCTTATTGCGAGCTTCTGAAGAAAAAGAATGATGTATATGGTAAACATGTTTCTTTGAATCACTAATAAAAATTTGATTCAAAATTTCACTTGTTGAAGCATTGTATTTGTACCAGGATTTCAATGTCATTATGTATTGATACATAAAAAATACTGTAATATGAGTGTATGAATGAAATACAAAAAATTTTTAATAGGAACCAATCAAGAATTACCTTATTGAGACTCCTTATACCTTGATTTTCCACAAGTAGGAATACTGAATAATTACTTATTTTCACCATAATATAAGATGAAATCATTTTATCATGCATTAATATTTTGATAACCAACACCAAAATTTTAATCCAACCTCTTTCTCCCATAGAAATTGGTTGGCAAAAATTTCATTCAAGTAACAATGATTTAACCAAAAACAATATCTTATCAAAATTTATATTTCACAATCCATTATCTGATTTATTATACAAAAAATTTTTTAACACATAAAAGGTGAGTGTCTTTAAATGATAATATAAGTAATCTTCAACAGAATTCATCTACTCATAAAATTGAGATGGTTATAACTCATGTGTTAAATTTATATCATTCTGAGTTCATGTTTGTTGAAATGATGGAACAAAACCTCATGTACTAAATTTTGAAACTATGATGGATCTGGAATCAAATCTTTATTATCTTTTCTATAACCTCAATCACTATGTTGAATCCAAAAAACATAATCTTTCTAAAACCCAAAATGCAATATGTGACCCCAAACATTTTAAAATGTTTCAAATCTCATCAGATCACATTTCCCACATGGGAATATAATTTTCCCTTAAAAAATTAGTTTAGATGTTCAAACATATATAAAATCTTCAACATCATCTATATATACAAGATTTATACTAGAACTGTTCGGATTCCTGTGATGATTAATCCAATTGAGATCATTTAATAATGATTAGTTTCTAGTTCCTTATTCTATATTTTTATAAAAAAATAGAAAATAGGTGTATTACTTATGATTAATGTGATATAAGTAAGAGAATATCCAAAAAATGGAAAATCAAAAAAAAAATCATATGTAAATATTATCAATTCAATCTAATTACTTTTAATTTTTTCTAATTCTTATAATTTCCACTAATTTTATCTATTCATTTATAATTTTTTATAATTAATGTTAATTAACATTATGAAAAATAGAATTATAACCAAGGTGTTTGGAGGATGTATGAAGAATAGGGGATTAAGGTGATGATAGGGAAAAACAATTTCAGTGCCCCTTCAATCAACTCGTTTGAGGATAGATAGTCATGGGTACACTTTATCAATGACTCTCTAGGGGAAGATAATTATATCACTCAATCATCAAATTCATCCCCTCTACTCTATGCTTTGCTCAAGGAAAATAGAGAGAAAAGGGGATATAGGTGACAATATAGGAACTTAATTATAGCATCGCTAGGTTCAAACTGATTACAAAAGAGACATCCATGGATAAGCCTGTCAGTAATGGAAAATAAAGAAGATGTGATAGATAATTATGACACACATAGTGGATTATTTCACTTTTTCAATGAAATATATCATTATGATAAAATTATCATTTATTAAAAATAATGAATTTAAATTATAATTATTAGTAATACATTATTTTATCGTGAATAGATATTGAACAAAAATAGGGAAAAAATCGCTAGTCATGTCATTCTTATCTATCACATCGGTTTCATCTTCTAGCACTCATATGTTTACTAATGTCTATCTATCCCCCAAGTGGCCTAAAATCAGGTGAATCAAACACCTTACCTTCATTTATTGCCTCCATCCCCTCTACTCTATGCTTCTCTCATACCCCTTGGTCAACCTTCTATTACAAATTGTATCTAATTTTCACTAATTGTTATAATTGACATTAAATAACTTTAATTTTTATTAATTAAGTCTCATTACAATTAATTTTTACTAATTATTCTCATTATTAGTAATTTTTAACAATTCCCACTCATTACCACTAATTTTATCTAATTACCTATAATATGTACTAATTACAATGCATCACTGCTAATTTTTACAAATTCACACTCACTATCACAAATTTTTACAAATTATTCCTATGATTCTCAAATTTTTACAATTTAACAATAATTACCACTAATATTTTATAATTACAAATTATTACTAGTATTTTTTACTAATTACCTATCATTACCAGTACTTTTTACTAATTACTGATGATTACTGGTAATTTATTCTAATTAGAGAAGATTACTACTATGGTATACTACAAACTGCTCGTTACCTGTAATTTTTACTACTTACCCCTTTTTTTATTTTTTAATACATCTCATTACAGGTAATTTTTCATTTTTTCACTCGTTTTTATAAATTTTTACATATTACTGATCTTTTACAGCAATTATTACTAATTACCAAATATTAGATGAATTTATTACTAATTACCACTCATTGCCTATAATTTTTACTAATTACTGGTCATCACTAGTAATTTTTAATAATTAGTGCTCATTAATGGTAGTTTTTTACTAATAAAAACCCATTTCAAGAAATTTCAACTAATTATCACTGATTACTAGTAATTTTTAATAATTATTAATCATTAATGGTAATTTTTATTTATTAACATTAATTACCACTAATATTTAAAAATAATCCTTCATTACTAGTAATGTTTCCAAATTACCACCCATTACTAAAAATTTCCACAAATTACCCCTAATTCCCGTTAATTTTTACTAATTACTCCTCATTTTCACTGATTTTTTCAAATTTCCACTCATTTCTGCACAGTTGTACTAATTCTTGTTTCTTTTTTATAATTTTTTCTCCCTATTTATCATTACAAGAAATATTAAATATTTAAAACATGATACTAGTAATTTTTACTAATTGGTGATCAATACTAAAATATTTTACTGATTATCACTCATTAATGCTAATTTTTACTAATTACTTATCATGATAACTAATATTTACTAATTAGTACTCATTATCGATAATTTTTTTAAATTTCATCTCATTTTCCCTAATTTTTAGTAATTGTCACTCATTTCTACTAATTTTCATTAATTACCATTAATTACCCCTAATTTTTACATTTTAGCACTAAAATTAAGATTTTTTTACTAACTTCCTCCCATTACCTGTAAGGCCATGGATCCTTATCATCTATCACTTTATATGTTCATGAAGAAAGTGGATCTCGGTGGAGGCTTTTAAGTGGTATGGAGGGGTTTGGCTATAATATGATGGAAGTAAGGTGTATTTACAATGTGTAAAGCTAACATGCTATGTTTTTTCGGTTCATGGATTGGGGTGGGCTAGTTCATGATGTTTAATTAATCATGTTTAAATAATAAATAGGAAACACTTTTTTCAATGACGTCAAACCTCTATATTTACATGATGTGTGACAGGTTTTCATTCCATGTAAATCTCCGAAGAAACCCATTAATAAATGATGCAGCTACTCGAGGGTTTCTCTATCGATACATCCATTGGATCTCTCTCTCAATTTCAAGTGACTAGTGGCTCCCTTCCATACATTGAGGATATTCCTTCAATTTGGATTAATCATTATCCTTCATCCTTCAACCCACAGTGATCTATGGCGACTAAGGTGTGTTCTTCTTTCATTTTCATGTGATTTCTTCATGTTTAATCTCATTTCCTCTCGTATATACTTCTCAAGTTATTGAATTTGATCAACATGTTTCTAATGGGGTTTCACTTGGTATTTATTGGTGTGTTTGTTCCATTTTTCCTCATATGGTTGTGGTTATTGTGGTAGAGGAGATCATAGATCCACAACATGGTTTTTTCTCATGAGAATAACTTTGATAACATTGGATGTAGGGGATTCATTTGTTCCCGTACATTTTTTTCAAGAAATCATAAACTGATCATGATTTATCACTTTGCATGGGAATTAAATTAAACATATAATATTGATGAAAAATAAAGAAAATGGTATTGATTTTGTTTTGATGATTTTGTTTCATAGTGTTGTGACTGTAGTTTGCCTCATTTTTTGGTATATAGTATGGTTTATATTCCATAAATTATTAGAATGTTGTTCATGATGGAAATTAGTAAATAAAATATTGATATAATTAATTTTTAATTAAATTGGTTATTAATAATTAAATATGATCCATGTTTGTAATCTGGTGTTTCATGTTAATCAAATTGATGCATGAAATTTTTTAATTGAAATGATCATCCAAGAAGTTGATGGAATTGTTAAAATTTTGGTGACCAAACCTGATTCATGAAAATTATTCTTGATATTAATTTAAATATAATGATAATTTAGATTCTACTTTTGTATGTTTTTTGAAACCAGAATAAATTCTAAGACAATTTTTTACATCAATTACTTATTATAGCTTAATGATTTAGGTTTCCCATAGTCGGAAAATATTAATAACTGAATTGGTTAATTGGAGATGGAATAAGAACCGGTTTTGTTAAAAAGATAATTTAATGGGGCATGAGTGTTTTTTTGGATTCATGAGACCTTCGTTTTCTTGATATTATTCAACGGTTTGTTTTGGGGGCCCAGTTTCCCAATTGATTGCATGTTTATTTTCCCGATACCTTGTGGTGTTCCCATGATACAATTATTATGATGTTATCCATGTATTTAAAGGCATGGAGGACTCATGTGTGATTGGGTATAGTATTATATTATATTTGAGCCTATGATAGCTTATCTTGGAATGAGTATTATGAGATGTGGGTTGGGAGGCCTAGATCACATGATAGAAGATGATTAATGTGATGGGGATATGCATCATTATATGCATGGGGGTGTTAGGGATGGACCAAGAGGTGATAAAGTGAGTTAATGTTGGGATTAATCATTGATGAGAAGTTGAGATCTTGTATTCTCCGTCGTAAATTCGTTTAATGGTTGATGGACATGTTTCTTGTTTTATTTTCATTCAATTCACCACTTTATGATGTAGCTAGAGGTTCATGATTTCATTTTTTTCTACAAGTGGTAACATAATATTGTGTTTTTAGAGTACCTGGATATTTAATGGTGCTAGTAATGAATTAAATAAATGTTTAACCAATGGGTTTGGTTAATTATAGAATGAGTTATTACATGTTTTTAACCTTAATAATAGATGTCCTTGGTTTGGAGTTATTCCAGGATGGGGGGGGGGGGCTTTACTCGGAGGATGTAATATCATACAATTCAATGTAATCTAGTATAATTTCATTTGTTAATTAATGGATAATTAATTAATTAACCTATTTTTAAGTGGTTAAAATTAATTAATGCATTTAATATGAATCATTTATATTCTTATGTTCTTAGAGGCTATCTTGTTTTAGTAGTGGAAGCAACGAGTCTGAGAAAAATTTTCTACATATAATTATTAGAGTATGTTATGCCCATTGCGTGGTTATGAGATATATTATAACATATATATTCTATGATTTTAGAAATTTCCACTCCCATGTATGTTAGGGAAACTGACTCCTAGTGGACTTAGATAAGGTGTTTTCCCCAACATCCCAATGAGAGGATAGATAGCTGACAACCCCCTCGGGATCTACTCTCTTCACTTTGAAGTTACTTATGCTGGTATAAATGACCGTTAGTTTTCCCATAAATGTTTGTATTGTCTTGTGATGGCTTTTATTTATTTCAAACAAATGTATTACTCAATATAGTATCCAAAGGATTATTATAGTTATGATATGTATGTGTTGTGGTGGCTTGAGTTACTTACTCCATGTATGGGTTATAATGGATTGATGTAAAATACCTGATGTTTTATATACATCATTTAGGCCTTGGTGGATCCCAGAAACAACCTGTTTATTATATTTGGATATATGATATGGGATGGTGGGGTTACATGACGAATGAGGTGCATCTGGTTGTGCCTTACCCATGTGTTTTCATGCCGACTTTCTTTTGGAGAGAGATTCTCAGGATGGGCGATGTTGGGTAGAGCAGAAAACCAGTGGGGAATCCAGAGTGGGGTATCCATGTTGTTTTATTATTACATTATATTCTCTCTTGTATTTGATACGTGGTGAGAGTTATCCATTTTTAGACTATGAATATAGTATACATATTTTGTTGATGAGGTGGTTTCACTTTTGTTCACTATGCTTTTAGAATCCATTCTTATTCTTTTTCATGAGAGGATCTGGGGAAGATCTTACTAAGTATACTATTATGCTCAACCTACATATTAATAATATATTTTTAGGTCATTTGGAATAGGTTCGTGAAAGGGTTGTAAATTACAAGCTCGGGTTTTACCATGATCTATTTGGTATTTATGGTCTCTATCATCTTTACCATTTTGGTGCTTGTAGTTTTTTTCAGTTGTTTAAAACAGTATTCCATTTTTAGGTTTTCACATGGACTTTCATTACATATATATATATATCTATCTATGAGGAGGTTTTGGTTTTTTTATCCTTCTAATATTTAGCTTTGTCAAGTTTCTCTGAGAGGGTAATGCCTCCCATTTTTATGTTTATTATACACTTAGAACTAGTCACCTGCCCAGGGCCCACTATAGGCGGGATCTGGGAAGTCACCATCTCTCTCCCCTCATTTCAATATCTTTATGGGGTGGGGATCATGATGGTGTGGTATTAGAGGATCATGTTTGAGGGATAGGATGGATTTGGGACTTATCCATTAGTGAGGATTCATGGGTTGGAAGGGAAACAATACAAGTTCATTTTAGTATGTGATGTAAACACTGGATACTGAACAAGTCCTAAATATTTAGGGGCCCTTATGATCTAATTCACATAGATTTTTGTTACTGATCCTACTAAACATAGTGATACCGGTTATAGGGTAGAGACCTAGGAATTGATCATGCATCATTCTTCTTTGCGCCTGTGATTGAAATGTGTATACCTTGGTATAGAATAAAACCTTAAACATGAAAATTAAATAATTAAATAATTTCGAAGATCCCATATTCCAGGTTTAGTAGTTTGAACAAGTTTTTTATTCTTGAATGCATGAATTGAGGTCGACCTCATCATCTAGTTTGTGCTGATGATGTTCAAAATATGTTCCATCAGCTCTCCAGAGAGTGGAGGTTAATGGTGATAATACATGGAGGAGGATACTCTAAGAGTTTCAATACAAGAAACTGAAAAAGTATGAGGGATATGCTTCAGATGTTGTCACATAGGACTGGTTGGAGGAGGATGATATATCTTTTAGATCGATCCATGATTATAAGGATAACTATGTTTTATTGTCCATGATGGTTCTATATAGAGTAGTAAGACAATGGTGGTTCTTGTTCCTCATGGTTTGCAGGGAGTCGTTAGTCTTGTGTGTTTTATTACATGAATATTTCAGAGAATAGTTCATTTCATTGACTGTGAAGGGGGATAGATTCTAGGAGCTTATTACCCATCTGTAGGGGATCTATAGTGCATGAGATTTCAAGATCCATTTTAGGACGCTTCTACGATATTCTTCAGACCTGTTTCTAGATGAGGAGGCTTGGGTGGGTATTTTGAGGTATATATTCATCCATAAATCTAGAACCTGGTCCCCCTTTTTAGGTTGAAGACACATATCAATGTGTTAGAGAAAGAATAGGTTAATGATAAAATGTTGTCTTGAACCAAGTCATCATGGTGGGAGATTCATCATGTTTACTCAAAAATCATAGTTGTGGTACATGGTTCCCATTTAACAGGACAAAATAATTTTTGGTTTTTTGGGGGTACTTCCCAGCCCTCATCATCTCATTTCTCTAGGTTCTGTAGATATCATAACCATATTTAGAGATATGATGGGTGTTTTTCTTATGAAGACTCATTTCATTAGTCGAAAGAGTGCCTGGAAATTTTGAATAGTCCATGTGTGCCATTTGTTCAACTAAATTTTCCTCTATTGAGGTAGTTTTAGTTAAAGAAGATGTAGAATGGTGGTCTAGTATGGGATTAGTAGATATGATATGGGGTAGGTATAGGAAGTCCCCAATATTACCTATATCCTTAGAGAGTAGAGTTCAGCCATAGTGGTTGTTTTTAATAAGGTTATAATGGTCTTATAGAAGGTTTTAGTCCACTTATTTTTTTAGTGTTTCTAGCACACAGAGAGATAAATGTTATTCGAGGTACCCTTATCTTATTTTCCACATTGATTCATGCTTTGTTTGATTCCGAAGTGAAACACTCTTTTATATCACCAACCCTCATATCATTCTTTAAGACATGAGGTTGAGAGGCTTACATCTCCTTTTTCATTTTCTATGTTTGTTGGAGGCTGAAATTACTTGTATTAAGTGTTTATATACTGTGAGGTATTTCTGGGGTAGCACCAATCTTAGAGAGATTTCAAATGTTCATGGATTCATCCATGTGGAATCGTCCACACTATGGATTGGTTTTATTTCATGGAGGATATAACAAATTACTTTAGGAGGGAGGATATGTTTTACGATGCCTATGGATATCCAATGGTGTTTTTGGTTATTGAGATCTTTAGATGGATTATATATGTGTTTAATCCTTGTAATCTTGGATGACCAAGCTGATATTGAGCTCATTGGAGGTTCCATAGTTGGTGTTTCATAAGGTTTAGGAAGTGTGCCATAATGTATTTATAGTGGAGGTTTTAGTGTTACCCCTCAATTGGAAATCATGCTTGGGATTGATTTAAAATGATGTTTTTATCCTATGTCGATGTCAATGTATTGGATGTAGTTTTCCGATAAGAGAGATATATGATTGCGTGTTGATGATCTATTATAGTGATGTTTTCTTCGATGGCTTTTCTCACTATGGGGTGCACTATTTTGGTTTTTGAAGAAGGATTATGTATGTTTTTGGATAAAAATCTATTATTATCACTTCACCAAGTGACAGTGAAGAACCACTATCATATTCTATAGATTGATGATTTATTCAATCAACTGATAGGATAACCTTGGTTCTCAAAGATCAATTTTTTTAAGGACATCATCAGATGTTGGTTATGTATGAGGATATTCAGAAGGGAACTTATATTAATGTCATGTATATAATGAGTTTTTTAAGTTTTTCGGTGTGATTAATTCTCTAACTATGTTCCTGGGGATGATTAACATAGATTTCAAAGAGTTCCTGGATAATCTCATGTTGGCTTTCATCGATGAATTCTTTTCATACTCCACATTAGAGGAGGAGCACGTAGAGAATCTGTGAGCCATTTTGAGAGTTCTTCATTTTGAATTGATATTCAACAAGGATTCCAAGTGAGAGTTATAGTCTCATGAAAACTATTTCATGGGGAATGTGTCATCCTAGTAGGTGGTTTCTTTAGATCCTTATAACATAGAGGAAGTTATTTCTTGGTAATCCCCAAAAATCCTGATGGATGTATGAAGTTTCCTTGGTTTTCAATGATATTAAAGGATGATTTTGGCCAACTTATATTGGTTTGTTACTCTTATGATAGCCTTGATCTGAAAGGATCAATTGTTCTTGTGTACTGAATGGTGTCAAGAAGCTTTTGAGTACCTATAGGATAAGTTGTTCAAAGATGAAGTTTATTTTTCCCTACTAAGGGATTTAAATTTGAGGTTTTCTGTGATGCCTCACCCCTTCAATTGGGATACATTCTGATGTAGTATAAAAACATTGTTATTATGGGTCTTAACTATTACATCACCATGAGAATAACTATGCCACTCATTATCATGATTTGGTGAAAGTGGTGTCTTTTTTAATCTTCTGATTGAATTACCTCATCATAGATAATTATTTGGGTTCTAATGACCAAACGTTCCTAAGGTATGTGTTCTCTCAGCTTTACTTGAGATTACATTAGTGATTATGGATCGAATTCATGCAATTTTACCACCATGAAATTTCATATAGGCTATATAAGGGAAATTTTGTAGCTGATGTGGCTAGAATGATGTCACATTCCAATTCCATGAATGAATCTGGAGATTTTCAGAGACTAATGGAACAAAAATCAGTGGTGTATCCTGATATGGGAGAGGTTAGAGGCAGAGGTCTCCATTTCCAAATAATTGTGTCGCTATCTTTGGTGAAGTAGGTAGAGGTGTCCCAATTAAGGGATTTTGAGGTGGAAGTTTAGAGAGACAGGGATACTTTTGGTGATGCCCCTCATGGTTGTTTTCATGATGGACACCAGTAGGTGTTGTTCTAGGTATGTATTTTCATTCCTTCATCAATGTGTGACATAGTTCTCTCTAAGATCCATATTTCACCTTTGGTGGTATATCTATGTGTCGAAAATATGTATTGAGTATTGAGTAGTCATTTTTCGTGGCCTAGGATCAAGAATGATGTTATGATGTTTTTTCAAAAAGTTTGGTCTTCTAGAAGGTGAAGGTGGGGCACTCTGTTCATGGTGGTTTTCTCCAACCGTTAAATGTTACCCTAGTGGATCTTGTTGGAATATGGATGGAATTCATTAATGAATTAACTTAAGGTCATGGTGTCTGTGACTCTATATGTTTAATAGTATATCATCTCATGAAATCACCCCACTTTATAGTGATCAAGGATTCTAGATTCATGGATGTTTTGTTGACGCGGTATCTAGAGAAGGTTGTGTGAATCAATGGAGACCTGAGGATGATCGATAATGATTAAGATCCCCATTTTACCTCCAGGGTGTGTAGAGGTCTCTAACGGGATTTTGGGTCTCTATTATTCCATAACACTACTTTTCAACCAGTGAAGGAAGGTCAGACATAGAAGACCATTGAGACTCTTTAATAAATATTTTGCTCTTGTGTCCTAGATATTATATTTTCATAGAGATGAGGATCTTGTCATTATTTAAGATTTATTATAATAATAGATTCCACTCCAAAATTTATATTTATACATTTTAAGATGTTTATTTCTGAACTCTTCATTCTCTAATTTGTGGTGTTGGGGTTTGTGATGCGGTAATTCTGAGCCAGAACATGTACAGATTATAGTAGATATGGTTCTTGTAATTCATGATTGGATGAAAGAATCACATTATAAACAAAAATCATATGTCAATCATAGGATCACACATATGGAGTTCAATTTTATAGACCACATGTTCAGGAATGTGACTCCCCATCATGGGAATTAATGGTTTTATTGTGGGAATAAGCATTGTCCCTAGGCTTTCGAGTCTCTTGTGGTGTTGGTTTGATTTACAGCCCTGATATATCAGATATCAAGTCCCTTTTTAAAGATTATGATACATTATTTCTTACACATGTTTTAGATCTATCATTAATTTCATGTGGACTCTCATGTCATTGATTGGGAATAAATTAATGTTTATGATGATGTGGCCTTTGAGGAGTGGCCGGTGGTGATCTTGGAATACTAGGAGAATGTGTTGTGAAGGCATTTTATTCACATGGTTTTTTATCTCGTGGTGGCACATTGATGTGTGTGAGTACCGGGGAATGTGAGTCACAGATTCATGTTCAGTACCCCAAGCTATTTGATGGCTATCTATTCTCTTTTAAGGATGTTCTCTTGTAGATGTTGATCCTTTTTTTCTTTATGATATGGTTTCCTATTAATTGTTATTGATTATTTTATATCATTTTCAAAGAATCTCTGTTGGGAGAGTGTTTAGGATCTAGTTTTGGTTGTTTTGTGGGTTTTCTATGTTTCCGTCGAGTGAGGTGGTTGAGCTCCTATGGCGGTGAGGCCTTTGAGATGTATCTGTATTGGTGGTTATTCATACAACTCCATTTATTTTTTTCTACATTGGTTTTGGATTCTATAGGATGAGAATTTATTGAGAGGAATATAATGTAAGGGACAAAATCCATTTGGCTTAACCCTTTGTGAGTTCCCAAGGCAAGTGGAGATTAGAGGAGGCTTGGAATTGGTCTAGAGGGGTCTATCTTCAAAATTATCAAAGTAAGGTGAATACATTAAATGTGAATCTTACATGATGTGTATGTTCAGTTTATGTCGTGTGTTGGGCCAGTTCATAACCAGAATTTAATAAGGTTTGCATAATAAAAAGGGGATGATTTTTTCAATGAGATCTATACCCAATATCTAATTGACGTTTAAATGGTTTATATGTTCTGAAAAACGCCTATGCAATATGTTAATAAGTCGTTTATCAGAACAAGGGTTTATCTAACACAATGGCGAGTGTAACTGTCTCCTAACTCTAAGTGACCAATATTTCCCATCCATACATTTTAGATATTACATCGATGATGATCAATCCTTATCCATCTACCTTCAATTATAAGCAATTTATGGTGATCCATGGTATGTTCTTCCTTCTTTTTCTCGTGTATTATCTCTATTTGATCTGATTCACTATTGTATATTCTAACCATTATATGGAGTTTGATCACCCATTTTAAAATGGGGTTTAACAAGGTGTTTTATAGTGATTTTTTTGTTGTGGCGTCCACAAATGGTTGTAATTCTGGTTGGAGAGGTGATTGAAGATCCACAGGGTGATCCGTTATCTTACAAAAAATGTTTTTGACTTATGAGGTAGGGGATTTGTTACTTATATTACATTAGTTACATGATATTGTAAAATTATCATGCTCTATAACATTTCATAAAAATGGAATTAACCTAATAATAGTGAACTGGTTTGAAGAAATTGGTTGAGATTGCATGTTGGCAATAATGAATCTTTATACCATGATAGTGGTTTTTGTCATGTTTTTTAGATAGTGTAATATATATGTGTTTCACAATTATAATATGTTTTTTGATAGATATATGTAAATAGAAATCTATATTTAATTTATAGTTAATTGTCTTATGATTAATTATTGAAGAGGGATTTCTTTAATCCTATGTTTGATGTAATTCTATGTTAATCAAATTGATTCATTTTCATTTTTTGTTGAAATTATCTTCATGATATTGATGGAATTGATAATGGTATGGTTAATGTACCTAAATCAAGATAACTCCAGTGAAATAAAATTTAAAATGATATTTAATTGAGAATCATACTTCTCTATGTTTGTTGAGACTGTAATAAATTCCCAAAGAATGTTTTCCCTTTGATATCTTGTTATTTCTTGATCCTTTATGATGCATATAGTTTGAACCAATTAATAAATGAATTGATTAGTTAAAGGTATAATAATAAATAGTATTTAGATAAAGAAATTTTTTTTGTGGAAATAGTTTCTCATGTTCTTGAAAATCACATAGAGAATCCCACCTTTTTAATACATAACTTTTCATTACATTTTACATACAGAGGATCTTTAAAGTCTCGTGTCTTGGAAATCAGGAACATAAAACATGGGAAAAACATAAAAAATACATATAAACACTTGAAAGGCTTCTTCATTGTTCATCCTATGTTCATTACCACATCTCATAACCTGGGATCATACATCAAAGGAAAGGGTGAGAAGAATTCCAAGTAAGGGAAACAAGAGAATCATTTTACATGTGAACTTCAGATACATCAATAAAGTCATGATAAATAAAATAAGGCATGAGAAAGATATCATGAGGCATATCATAATAAAAATAACTTGTTTAATAGCTTGAATATGTGGAAACAAAATTTAACATAGACAATCATTTCTGTATCACCAAGGTCCATCCCCATGGTCTAATTAAAAATTACCAAGGATATTCACCAAGGTATCGTTAAAATGGTCATCTCTAGAGATTTAGTAGTTACCCAATGCAACAGAGAGCTATCAGGGCACACACTTAATTTGTATTTATTATCATGTGAGACACATATATCATCATCAATCATTTCATAAATAACCTATATAGCATAAAAGAAATGGATTTCATTTCATAGTTATAACATTTAAAAAACTGCTTTACAGATGCGATCTTTATGTCACATTAAACCTAGGGAAAAGGAAAGTGGGTATCATGTATGTAAATCCCAAAATTTAAAATAAAAAAATTTGATATATATGTGAATACCCCAGAATAATAAATATTTTTTTGTATTCACTAAATAAAATAAAATAATTTGGGAAAAAGAGAGAGACATTTTGAGACGAAAATTCTGCAGCATAACAACTATGTTGCAGGGTTTTAGAAATCATTGGAAAGAGAGGGACATGGGTCACCTACTCATAAATGATCCATAAAATATTATAGGGAAAGAATCTATACGATATAAGAACATGGTAATGAAATTTGAAGGACATACCATATGAGATGAAAAAATAGAAAGGAGGACAAAAATAAGATTTCTCTTATGAAAAATTCGGCAGCCTAACGACATCACTTAAAACATAAAAAAATGAATTGATAAAATTAAATAGGGTCTCTTATAATGTTAACATAAAATTAAAGTATTATGAATATAGATATCATACCCCAACATGGAATAAAAGAACTTTAATGACTTGACATGAAAGTAGAACTTTGAAAATGGAAAGAGTGAAAGAATCCCTTACAAAAATTCGGTAGCCTAACAGTGCCACTTAAACAATCATAAAAAAGAAATTATGAGATAAATAGGGGGTATATCATCATATGAACATGAAAATTATAGTAATAAGAATATAAAATAACTCCCCCATCAAAAGAACCTGGGGCTTAAAAGAAATGACATAAACGAGAGTACTTGAAAAGAACGTAAGTGGTAGGATCCCTTACCTTGAAGAGTAACTTCAAAATCATGAAGGTCGGGACCTTGGTAGGCTTGAGGGAAACTTTTGAGGACTCCCTAGGAGGTAAAGAGAATAGATCTTCTTTGGGGAGGATTCGACAAAGAAATGAATGAGGGAACGATTTTGTATTTATAGGAGAAGTGAGGGGAAAAAGCATTAATTGCCAAGGGACACCTCATCCGTGTTATTGGAAAAACAACGGCCTTGCCCATGGTATTTTCCTATGGTATTGGCCACTTGGGAAACCTCATACCTTATATTACTATTCATAAGTCGACTAGAATTATTGAATAATTAATACATTCATAATGATGTCATTAAACACCCGAAACTCAAAAACTGTATTTTCACTATTCACCGAAAATTCATCTTTCTGAGAAAAAAACCAAACATTCACCTTAAAGAAATATCAATGTTCTAATTTCAAAAATTAACTCCATATTATGAAAATAATTTTCTAAATATTTTTAATTTAATTTTTAAATAAAAATAATATTCACTAAAAATTCAAATGTTTTAGTAAAATCACAAAAATTCACCTTTTCCAAATATCGATGCTCTGATTCCAAAAATGAACTCCATTTTAAGAAACTAATTTTCTAAATATTTTTAATTTAATTTTTAAATAAAAAACTATTCACCTTAAAAAAATAATACTTAACCAATATTTTCTGAAACGGTTATTTACTTATTTTATTGAATCACATTACTTAATCAAGGTGCCTAAATTATATTAATACTTTCTTACAGTGAGATTACTAATCTATTTGGTCTCATTAATAATCCTAAGAGTAAAATCACTATTCATAATTTAATATTCATCAAAAATTAGGTTGATATTATTAGACTCTAAATTTCATACAAAACCCAACTGTATAAGACCATTTTTGAAAATCATTATACATTTTTAATTATTTAAGGATTACATAAATATTTTTAAAATATCATTTTTCTAAAATTCATCAACAATATGCATATTATATTTATCCAGACAATTAAAACTTCACAAACTTCATCATAAGAAGAAATCACATTTTTTATTTAAATCAAAGGATTACACAATGCAGTTACAGTCTCGTTACATAACCCTTTATAACACCAGCATAGGACCATAGAGTAAGGTGTGCTAGGGTGATAGATTCTTGGGGCAGCTCGACCAACATTGCCCTAGTAGTGATTTCTATCATCTTGAACTTCACGTGAAGGCGATTCTATTCCAGCTTCACACGATGAAGTTCTGCTTAGGGTTTGGTCCCGAGCAAATCCCAAAGGTGCTACCTCCTTCCCAAGTTCTGTCAGATGGGATTTGATCAGCCCGAGACTACTGGATGGTACCATCGAATCTTCTTTCTTTATTAATTAATCCAGATCACTTGTATTTATAGAAAATAATCCCAACATTTAGTTTCCAATGGTCCTATTTTAATTATACTCATTTTATTAAATGAAATAGTTTTATTGGGTATAAAATAAAATAACACACAAAGCTAGGAAACAAAATTTATTCAAAATTTCATGTTGATACAATCTTCCCCCCTTAATAAATTGCGTCCTCACAAGGGCAAAGAAATTTCGTTGAAAGTCCCACATCGGAAAAGATTCACTAAAACTATTACTTTAAAAGAAATAAAGGGAAGTACAAAGGTCACCTGAGTTAACCCATACTAGGATTCCATGTAGGAAAACATAGATATATAATAGAAAACAAAGGGTCAAGTTCTGATGGAGAGTGATAGAAAACATTATTAGGAGAAAATTAACCACAGGAATATCGAAAACATTAGATGTGTTAAACGGTCTTTGATTATCTAGTAGGAAATGTAAACCAACAACATTTTTTGTTTTATGTTCCATTTAATAATTTTGAGGAATTCAATTTCTTCTTAGAATAAAAATATAAGGAAATATATTTACCTTCAAGTAGAGTCTCATCCCTTAATATGTTCCCTCCAAGACTAATCTATTCTCTAAACAATGAGAATTCAAAAAGGCTTGATCTCATCAAAAGCACAAGAATCATCTTCTAGAGAATCACATAATCCACAAAAGAATAACTATATTTTTCCCTTGACATTAGTCATCAACTAAAATGAAAAATGTTAGTATGAGATCATATAATCCCCAAAAAGGATAATCCTTTATAAAAATAAATAGGACTATTAATCTTTAAAATTCAATAAAAGTACCCAAAGTTATAGAAAGACCATTCAACACATAACCATCATTAAAATTCTTCAGAATAATCCAAACAAAGATTGGAACCCAAAGCTCAAAATGAATTAATCACATAGTCTTCCCCTTAAAAATCATAAAATTTATCTCCAAATAACAGATACTACTATTAATGTCTCATACTAAAGTGTAATTAACCTATTCATATATTATTTATTCTAGGTTTATCATTTTCTTGAAATAACCCAAATCATAATATGTCCATAATAAATACATAAATTCTTACAAAGAAATTCAACCATTCCTCCTGAATTAAAATAATATAGTATCTTAGACTTATAGTACTCTAAAATAAAAAACATCATCCAAAATTAACTTTATCATTTAACCACCAATTCATTTTCCTTTACAGTGGATATCCATTTGATATATTTTTCCAAAATAATCTTATTCTTGATCCATAAAAATAACAGTTGTATTAGTCCGAAGGGAATAACAACAAACTCATAATGCCTATATCTTGATCGGAAGGCAGTTTTTGTAATATCATCATTCTTCACCCTCAGTTGATGATAACCAGAATGAAGATCAATATTAAAGAAGAATTGAGTCCCATGATGTTGGTCAAATGAGTCATCAATTATTGGAAGAGAGTATTTTTTTCTTCATTGTGATCCCATTCACTTCTCTATAATCAATGCATAGCTGCATCGATCCATCCTTCTTCTTCAAAAAGAGAACCGGTGCTCCCCAAGGAGACACACATGGTCGGATAAACTCATTCTCCAAAAGATCTTGGAGTTGTTTCTTTAATTTCTATAGCTCCACATTTTCCATCCTATAGGGTGTCTTTGACATTGGATGAGATCCAGGTATGAGTTCAATGGAGAACTCTACCTCTCTTTCTGGGGAAGGGCCAGGTAACTCCTCAAGAAATACGTCAACATATTCCTAGAAGATGGGAAAATTTTCTAAAAGAAAATATCCTCCGTGAGAAACATATTTCATTTATGAATCATTAAACTAAAAATTATTTTATTTCATAAAAATTCATTCTTAGATAGATTACATGTTTCTATAATTCCTTCATAAGGATTCATAAAAAGCTTGCGACTAACCAAACATATCCCCCCGGGAGTGTCGTAACCAAGAGTGCAGCAAGTCCCATTGTCGTGTACCATTTATCGTTTGATTCTAGCTCAAATAGTCCTTTTCGAGTTATACCCCTATGTACATATGTGCCAGAGCCACCTCTACCTGCTCGTATCTAGACAAGGATATATTTTCTTAATAAACCACTTACTCAATACTCACCAAAATACCAGGAAGATTTCCTATATTTAAACATTTATATAGGTTTCATCCTAAAGTATTAATATCCTAATTTACATAAATAACTAAACTATGATTTGATACCAACTATAGCATCCCAACTTTTTAATACAAAACGTTTCATTACATTTGACATACAGAGGATCTTTAAAGTCTAGTGTCTTGAAAATCCGGAACATAAAACATGAGAACAACATAAAACATCATTTTAAACACTTTAAAAGATTATTCATTGTTGATCCTAAGTTAATTACCACATCTCATAACCTTGGAGTATACATCAAACGAAATTGTGAGCAGAAGGCCTAGTAATGGAAATAAGAGAAACATTTTACATGTGAACTTAAGATACATCAATAAAGTCATGATATGTAACTTAAAGGAATGAGAAAGAGATCATGAGGCATATCATAATAAACATAACATGTTTCATAAATTGAAGATTTTGCTACAACATTTAACTTAGACAACAATTTCCGTATCACTAAGGTCCGTCCCCAAGGTGTCATTAAATATTACCGAGGTTATTCACCAAGGTATCGTTAAAATGGTCATCTCTAGAGATTAAGTCCTTACCAAATGCATTGAAGCGCTATCAGGGCGCACCCTTAACTTGTATTTATTATCACGTGATCCACATATATCCTCATCAATCTTTTCATAAATAACCCATATATCATAAAAGAAATGGGTTTCATTTTAGAGTCATAACATTTTAAAAACTCCTTTAAAGACGAGATCTTTTTGTCACTATTAACCCACAGAAAAGGTAGGTGGGTATCATGTTTGTAAATCCCAGAATTTAGAATATAAAAATTTTATATATATTTGAATACCATTATAGACTAAGGAGTTTTGAGTATTCACTAAATAAAATAAAATAATTTGAGAAAAAGAGAGACATTTTGAGACGAAAATTCGGCAGCATAACGACTATGTTGTAGGGTTTTAGAAAACATTGACAAGAGAGGGGACATGGGTCACCCACTCATAAATTATCCATATAGTATTAGAGGGATATAATATAAAAGATATAATAAAATGGTAATGAAATTCTAAAGACATACCATATGAGATGAAAAGCTTGAAAGGAAGACAAATATAAGATTTCTCTTATGAAAAATTCGACAGCCTAATGACGTCACTTAAAACATTAAAAAAATGATTTGATGAGATTAAATAGGGTTTCTCATCATTAAACATAAAAATACATTATGATGAATATATATATCATACCCCATCATGTAAAAAAGAACATTAAAGACTTGACATGAAAGTAGAAATTTGAAAATGGGAAGAGTGAAAGAATCCCTTACAAAACTTCGGCAGCCTAACGATGCCACTTAAAAATTAATAACATAAATGATGAGAGAAATAGGTAGTATCTCATCATATGAAAATGAAAATTATAGTAAAATTAATATAAAAGAACACCCCCATTGTAGGAACATGGGGCTTAAAAGAAATGTCATAAACGAGAGTACTTGAAAAGAAAGTGAGAGGTATGATCCCTTACCTTGAAGAGTAAATTCAAAACCGTGAAGGTCGGGACATTGGTAGGCTTAACGACACCTTGTGAGGACAAATTGGGAGGTAAAGAGACCATAACTTCGTTGGGGAGGATTTAAAAATGAAATTAATGAGGGAAAGGATTGGTATTTATAGGAGAAGTGAGGGAATGAAGCATTAATTGCCAAGGGACACCTCATCGGTGGTATTGGCAAAACCATGGACTTTCCCATGGTATTTTCCCATGGTATTGGAAACTTGGGACACCTCATACCTTATATTACTATTACTAAGTCGACCCGAATTATTGAATAGTTAATACATCCACAATGTTGTCATTAAACACCCGAAACTCAAAAAACAGTATTTTCACTATTCACCGAAAATTCAACTTTCTCCGAAAAAACCCAAAATTTCACCTTAACCAAATATTGATGTTCTGATTTCAAAAATGAAATCCATTTTATGAAAATATTTTTCTAAATATTTTAAATTTAGTTTTTAAATAAAAAAACTATTCACTAAAAATTCAACAATTTTAGAAAAATCACAAAAATTCACCTAAACCAAATATCGATGATCTAATTTCAAAAAAGAACTCCATTTTATGAAAATAATTTTTTAAATATTTTTAATTTAATTTTTATTAAAAAAACACTATTCACACAAAAAAACTAATACTTAACCATCAAATTCCGAAACAATTATTTACCTATTTTATTCAATCACATTACTTAATCAACGTGCCTAAATTATATTAATACTTTTTTAAGTGAGATTACTAATCCATTTGGTCACATTAATAACCCTAAGCGTAAAATAACTATTCATAATTTTCTATTCATCAATAATTAAGTTGATCTTTTTTGAATCTAAATTTCATACTAAACACAATGGTAGAAGACCATTTTTTTAAAATATTTACACATTTTTAATTATTTAAGGTTTACATAAATATTTTTAAAATATCCTTTTTCTAAAATTCATCAACAATATGAATTCTATATTTATCCGTACATTTGAAAATTTACAAAATTCATCATAAAAAGAAATCACAATTTTTATTTAAATCAAAGGATTACAAAAAGTACTTACAGTCTCGTTACATAACCCCTTATAACACCAGCATAGGACCTAAGAGTAAGGTGTGCTAGGGTGATGGAATCTTGGGGCGGCTCGACCAACATTTCTCGAGTAGTGATTTCTATCATCTTGAACATCTCGTGAAGGCGATTCCGTTCCGGCTTGACACGATGAAGTTCGGCTTGGGTTTGGTCCAGAGAAAAGTCCAAAGGTGCTACCTCCTTGCCGTGTTCCATCAGATGGGCTTCTATCAGCACGAGACTACTAGATGGGACCATCAAATCTTCTTTCTGTATTAATTAATCCTGACCACTTGTATTTATAGAGAATAATCGCAACATTTAGTTTCCAACGACTCTATTTTAATTATACTCATTTACTAAATGAAATAGATTTTTTGAGTATAAAATAAATTAACACACAAAGTTAGGAAACAAAATTTATTCAAAATTTCAGGTCGTTACATCATAAGTGCTTTGTTTTCGAGATGAGAGAGCTTATTTTTATGAGAGTACTAAATGGCTTATTTCGAGTTTCCAATTTCCCTATTTGTTACTTTTTCGTTTTCATACATCCATGTGATGTGCTCTAGATATGAGCCATGGGATGTGATCCAGTTATGGCTAATCATAGAGGGATGATGTGTGATATGCGGATAAGTGGCCCAGATGTGATGTTAATTTGGGATTGCTGAAGTCGGAAAGACTCTTTTTAGATGTGGGCATGGAGGCTCCGATGACGTAGTAGAAGATGACCCTTGTGATATTGAGATGAATCAGTAGATACTTGTGTATTTTAATGATGGAACTACTTGTTATGGAGTGGTTAAATTGGGTCTTAACGATTGATGAGGTTATGAGAGTTGGTATGATCTACGTTTAGTCTCTTTACTAGCCGGTGGATGAGTTTCTTGTTTTATCTATATTTACCCCCAATCCCTAAGGTAGGTAGTGGTGATTCATTTCATTTTTTCTCCTAGTTTTATCTTAGGGTGGTTTTACTAGAGTACCTGTAAATGTAATGAGGTTAATAATTAATTAAATGGATTTTTATCTCATGGGGTTGGTTGTTGATGGAATAAAAATTCATAGAAAATGTTATTCTTAATAAACCATGTCTTTGGTTTGGACTTATGCCTGGAGGGCATAGAAATTACTCCGATGATGTAATACAATAAAATTTAATGTAATCTATAATAATTTTAATTGATGGTTAATTTCTAATTAATTAATTAATGTAAAGTGAACTTTTTAAAATTAGTGAATGAATTTAATGTGGCTCTTTTATATCATCATGTGATTATTGGATATCTTGACTTAGTAATAGAATTAGGGAGTGTGAGATCCATTTCCTATTGTTGTTTATAATACATGTTTATTCCCATATTGTGGTTTTGATCGATATTATATCATTCAATTCTATGATTTCCTGAATTCCCCCACCCATGATGGTTAGTGAAATTGATATGCAATAGAATCTGGGGGGGTGTTTTCCCCCATCATCCCAGTTGGAGGATGGATGGTTGAATACCCCCTCTTTCCCTTCTATATTCTCTTTTTAGTTACTTATAATGGTATGAATGGTGGTTAGATTTCCCATAGATGTGTTTAGAGATATGAGGTGGCTTTTGTTTATTTCACACTTGTATTACCAAATATAGTATCCAAAGGTTTATTATAGGTATGACATGTGTAGGCTATGATGGATTGATGTATTAACCAGGTTTATGGGTTTTAATTGCTTTAGGTATAATACCATATATACGATATATTTCATACAAGATGTGGGGTATCTTGAAAACTACATGGATACTATATGTGTATATGTGATATTAGATAGTGTGGTTATGTGATGCATAAGGAGCTTGTGGGAGTGCCTTTCTTAGGTGATTTTATGTTGGTTTAAAATGGAGAGAGATTCTCAAGTTTTGAGATGATAGGGTAGAGTGGAAAATAAGATTTGAAGTAGGATATGGTCACCCTTGATGTTTTATTATTGTATTGTAATCTCTCTTGTATGCGATACTTGTTGCGAGTTCTTTATGGTGATACTGGGAACATAGTATACCTATTTGAGTGATCTGTTAGTTTCACTATTGTTCAATGTTATTTTTCATGCTTTATTTATGTTTTACATGATAGGATTTGGAGAGGAGACCACAGAGTATACAATTTTTCTCACCCAACATATCTATAAACTATTTTTTAGCTCCGCCAACATAGGTTGGTGATTTGGATGTATATTACTATCTCGGGGTTTAGTAGGAGCTTCTTGGGATTCATAGCCACTATCATATTTACATTTTTGTTACATGTAGTATCCTTTTAGTTGTTTAGTATAGTATTTCATTTGAATTATTTCACTCGGGTTATATGTGTGTGTGTGTGTGTGTGTTTGTGCAGGTGGTGGTTGTTGTATCCTTCATATCTCTCTCTTCTGCATGTTTATCATAGATGGTAATTCCTCTCAGATTTTTTTTACTATACCCTTAGTTCTAGTCACGAACCAAGGTCCTTCTAAAGGAGGGAATCAAGAAATCACTATCTCTCTCCCCTCATTGTAGTATATTTGGGGGAAGTGAGTTTTGAAATTACCTATAAATTTTTTATATATCGCTCATTGACACAAATATTTACAAACTACCACTGCATTCCACTAATTATGACTAATTAAAACAATTTTCTTCTAATTTTAAAAAATCAATGCTCATTTTGGATAATTTTAACTAATAAACACTAATTTCGATAATTTAACTAATTATTGCTTATTTCCACAAATTGTTTACAAAGGTCTTCTCATTGCCAATAATATTTACTAATTCCCAATCATTTTTTCTATTTTTTTCTAATTCCCATTCATTACCACTCATTTCTACAAATTAATTATATTTCTACTAATAAATAATCATTGATAATAATTATAAATAATTTCTATTAATTATCATAGTTTTTTATTAAATATTGCTAATTTTTATTGATTAATAAAAACGTTTACTAATTAGTGCTTATTTTTAATTGTTTTTTAAATTATTATTATTTACCATGAATTACTAATAATTAGTGTAAATTAATTCAAATTTCTGATTACTCTTAATTATTTCAAATAAATTTAATAAATTTTTACATGTTACTAAGATCTCTGTATTATTACAATGTGTTATTAATTAGTACTATTTACCTATCAACTATGTGTAGTTAATAATAATCACTACATAATAATGCTAATTAAAATTAATTACTATTAATTAAAAATAATTTGTTCTAATTAAAATTTTTTACCCATAATTAAAACTAAATAAATCAAAATAAAAATAATTACTACATTGTAAAAATAATTTTTTCTAATTAAAAATAAATAATTCTAATAAAAACTAAATTAAAATAATTAAAAATACAAATTTATAATATAAAATAAAGTAAATTAGACAAAAAATAAAAACAATAAATAATACTTCAAAATTTAAGCTTTTATCGGATTGGAATTTGAATGCTTTCTTCCCTATACATAATAGATTTTTTGAAGGATAAAATTAAAAAAAGATGGGAGTTGAGTAGTTGAGTGAAAATGAGATCTTATATGAGGAATGATATTAGAAAAATTGAGTTGGGGATATATATATTAGATTAGTAGCAATGTGACTATCTATAAGGGGATTCCCATCAGAAATTGTATCCACTATGAATAATGAAGTCAATGATAAAAATTAATTTTTGATAGAACCAATGGGAAATACTATTCTTCCAACATAGTATTTATGACAGGTTATAAATTCATATTTCAATTAAAAATTAGGTTGAATAGTATTTTTGAAGTAGAAAATACCCATCAGAAATAATGGTTCATGCTATTTTTTGCTCATGTGCGCCAAATATATTTGTAACCTAAAACATTTCCCATTTAAAATTATTGTTTATTTAGGGTTATTTGTGATGGAAAACTAATCTCACCACATATAGTCCCACTGTAGGGACAATTTTCAATGGGTAATGGGATCGCCACAAATATATTGTCATAATAATTATATTTACGATAGAGATAATTCAAAAATTATATCATTTTCATTATTTTTGATTAAAAAATGATACCCTTAATGAATATAGACACAAAAGAGAAAATATAACAAAATCATATTTTGAATTAGGTATATATTAGAATGTAAAGATGATTACATTATTAAGGTAACAAAAATATTTACTTACGAAACTGGGGTGTCAATGACCTCAAAATAAACTCACACACCCCCTAAATCTAATAAAAAACAAATGAATCACATATCTAGGATTCATTATTTGATCCATTCAAGTCACAACCCACTGATAGAAATAGTGGTCTACTCCAACCCTATATACATGATAAGCTAAGAATAGAACCAAACTATATTTATATAACTAATCAAACTCAATTACATGAAAAAATAATGTGTAACATACTCCATAACATCCACCACAAATCATTGATGAAAATATTTTATGACGATGTCACATTGGGAGCATAAAATACATGTCAGAAGACCATGGGAAAAAATTATCCAAGGAAATGAGGTAATATATAAACTACACAGAGAACATGTTTGAGAAATTTTAAAGCTAATTTTATTTTCCAAAATTCATTTTATTTTCATACTATTATTATTAGAAAGCCATTCCATGATAGAGACCTAATACCAACCTTTCAATTTTATTATTCAAACAGCCTAATAGTAGAAAAATACCCCCACTAAAAACATCAAACAACAAAAAATAACTCAATTATGTTACATAAAATGATAAACTAGTTGAAGAGAACTAAAAAAACTACAAAATATCTCCATTTTTTTTACTATGTAATGAAAAAATTCCTAGAGAAGTATAATTTACCAACTAAAAAATAAGAATCATCTTATAGTGCCAATATATATTAAAATAAATTAACTAAATAAAAATATATCAATCCAAAGAAACAAACCGCTTACAACATGTCACAAATTTATTACATTTAAAAAACAAGTATAAGATTAAATCATATATAAGAATATTTTATTTCCAAAATTTATGATATGTAAAAATGTAAAATAGAAATAAACTATATATAAAATCTCTTAATTTGGACCATCATCATGAAACATTCAACAACACTTAATAAAATATTAAAATACAGTTGTTGATGATACTAAAATTCATCATCAGTGTAAATCCTAAAATTCTAACACAAACCAAATTAAAGGATAATTCATCACAATAAAATATTTCCATAGTGGAATCTAATATCATATGTGAATTTCAATTATTCAAATTATTTTTATTTCATGTAACTCAAATAAACTTATACACTTGTTCCATATCATTACACACACCTTGGGGATTATATCTCCCCCTTAGACTAACTCAAATTATTTTACATGTTAGAATAATTTAATTCATGGGGAGAGGGATACCTCTGGAATCCTGCATAAGAGGATTGTGGTTGATCGAGATGGATCAACTCATCAATACATTCCTGAAAAGCACAATATTTTTATTGTGATTATTATAATTTCCTAGACATCTTCATCTTTTGTGCCAATATGACTAAGAATTATTTACCCGCATACTGAGTCTTCTTCTGATATTAAGGTTTCGTATTATTTGAATATTTTAAAATCTGGGTTTTACGCCCATTATTATAAATTACATTCTTTGATGATCCACTCACATGCCATTTTTCATGACAGTTTCTTTGAATAAGAATCATTCCACTTTTCATCTTCTATTTATCTCTCATCTGTTGGAGGGATCTTCCTCCTAGAATCCGTTCTCACCATGGGCCCAGACATTCAAATTTTCCAAGGAATTATTTATTCACTTTTCATTAATTAGTTATCTGAGTCACCAAACAATTTCGTGATGGGGGTGGGTCCCCCAACGATTGTCTATTCATCATACTCACAACTGGAGTAGCTCCAAAATTTTCTTCTTGGATCATTCTCATTATTTTAAAGAGGGTTGTTTTGAGTGTAACATAGGATATGTTCAGTAGAACATTCATTGAGCCCCATGTGTTTCCTTCAATACTTTAAAACATTTTTCAGCATATCACATTTTCATACAGTATAAGCTTTCTAGTTATACACCATTGGAGTTGAGGTTCTCCTTTTATATTCTTTTTCCTTCCGTGTTTTCTTACTACTATAATATCTTTCCAATTTCTCATCATTAAAACATATATCCTATCAAAAAATGCCTCATGTCATCATTTTTTAGCATAGATTTTGATGCATCTAGTTTTCTAATTCGTGTGAAAGTGATTCTTTGGGCTTCATGATAGATACTCAAGGTGTGTCCCTATATTCCAAATTAATGACATCAGATATAATCTTTTTTCTGAGAAGAATTAATTTCAAATTTTCAAGATGACTCAACTTATTATTAAATTTATCAATATTTATACCTTCATAATATTAAATACAATCCAAGTCTAAAAAACATTATTTATGACAATGCATCCCACCGAAATAGCACATAATCTGATTACATCATGTAAAATTCATTTTTGGTTTGTCTTCAACACCTACATGTTCTTTCCAATTTCATGAACTATTCATTTCATTGTCTTTATCATCCATGGGAGAGGGATCATCATATCAAATACTAGTTTTTCCTAAAATGGATGGCCTTTAGGACGAGACAATATATTCATGTCACTCCTCGAAAGTAGCATATTTTTGTTTTATTTCATTATCACAATCCAGAGGGTAAAAAAATATAAATTTCAAAGCATACTTCAATTAAGTATTTCCTTTTAAATTATATTTATCCACTTATTCCTTAAATGATTCCATATCTTCTCCCAATTATTGAATCTTCTTATCCCTAGTCTCATGTTGCTAATTATATTATCTTATGATATTCATCCCACAATTTATCTCATATACCAATTATAGTATGTTATTATCTATCATGGATGAGTTCTGATTTATTATAGAATTTTTCTGAGCAAGAGAATCATTACAACATGAATTATCGTGATATTGCATTTTTTTCTCTTCAAACAGTTCAGATAGATGTGTGGAAGTATAATCATTTCAAGATTCCTAATTCTGAATTTTTAGAGTTTAGATTCATTCATCAACATTGAGTTTCTCAATCTTCATAGACATCTTTTTCAGTTCTTCAACATTGGAATCATTATTATACCTTAGATAAGTGGCCACTTGTTGAAGTATTTTTTTAGTCCATCAAACTTGTTGATTTAAATTTTAATCACTTGTATCCAAATACTATTATATTTGTTTTCATCATACATTTTCGGATCCAATTATTTTATGTAGTGGAAAAATCCACTTTAAGTATTCTGGAAATTTCATTAGCATCAATAGTACCAACATCAATTGATATATCGAGTTATTCACTCATTCATGTAACATAATTGAATGGTTAAATATTTTCACTATATTAATCATCCAAAACATTCTTTATTACACTGTTCATTTCCTTTAACTGAATCACACTCTTTCAATAGACACTTAAAAAATGAGGAACACAATCAGACTTCTTCTTCTTCTTTTATGTTTTACAACTTTCATTGTTTATCTGATATAATAGAAAATAGAAATTTTATTTCAAAAAACAACGACAACAGGGTAGAGAATAGAATATGATAAAATAAACCAATGCTCTAATACAAATTTTTTGGGTCCAAAATTATCCTATATACCTTGAGAGGGGGTGAATCATGGTATGCATTTTCGTTTCAAAATTCTTCTATCCCTACTAGATCGTGGACTCTTTATTATGAGGGTCTTTTAATTTTCTATTATATTTTTATGATGAACTTTTTCATTCCTTCTTTATCTGATGAAAATTCACTAAATGTTAAAATGGAATGAAATAAAATCTACTAAGTCTCAATTCTAAAATGTGGTTTAGGATAGATCACATAAATGCCTAGGTAACTACATTTACAAGGTTTAGGGCCTACTCATTAATTTACCAAGGGACACTCCCTGCATCTCATTCTCAACCACACTATCAGTGGATAGATCAACTTCTTCCTCTTCCTTTTCTAACTACTCCTGTAAAGAATTCACAAATAGATTATGGAAATGTATGTCCCTTAATTATCAATAAGGAATACATCCTCAGTTAAAGAAAATGACTTGCTAAATTTCCACATTTATCTACTTAATTAATATAACATTTCCAATGATCTATTTGGAAATACATTTTCAAAATATTCTATATTCTCACTACATTCATGAAACAATACACTTTTGTGAGCTAAAATAATATTCATGAAGAAACCTCATTTCATGAATCTCACTTATCCCTTGACAAGCATACAACTTTCTCGAATCTAAATTAGCCTTCCAAAACACCATCATCATTGTGATTATAATAATTTTTTGTTAGCTTTTTTATCCTTCAAACACTTTGTTTTTTCTTTAACTATTTCTAAAGAACTTCATTCTTGAACCACCTTCATGAATTCAGTTCTTTAGAATCTAAATTTATTATAGATACTTTTCTAAAGGGGGTAGAAGTCTACTTATATTAATTCCCTCTAATTACATAATCTTTTATCTATTTCATCAAAATTTTGTGAAGATCACCCATTTTTATCATTTTAATAATCGTCTTTGAAAAGAACCATGGGAATTTCCCATTCTCAAAGGTTATTATAGTCCCGATAATTTCCATCAAACGTTCATTAATCTTCGATGGTCATTCTCGATGATCCTAACCTTTATGAAACAACCTTCATGAAACACAGTCATAAAAAATACCTTGAATTTTCTATATATTTACCAGAAATTCATGGATATCAATATTTTGTGATACTTGAGTTGACCTCAAAGATTGGCACAAAAAAAATTGTAAAATTATTCAAAACAATGCCACCTTATTTACAATTTTTTTTTATATCTTCCAACGCATCCATTAATTTTTCGTAGATATTTTTCAACACGTAGTGTAAAAAATATCTGTGGAACTCCACCACATACCTTGGAAACTCACTTTCCCAAAACAACACAATAAACCTAAAACACTAAAGTGTTTCCTTGAGGGATTTTATCCCAAATTTTTGATGGATTTTCTCTTAATGAATGTTTTTAGGATATATCGTTTGTAACTTGATGGTGATGAAGTTGGTGTGGTCCTCATGCATAGTTGGTGAAGTGGAGCTGATTGGATAACATGGTATAAGTATAACATCATTGGGCCCTTTTAGGTAGTTATTATTCATGATTTGTTATATCTCCAAGTCCTCCATGGAGTAGTCTGATGTGAAGATAATTGGATAGGATAGGTTCCCTAGTTATGGGTGGTTAGTTTAGAAGATGATGTAATTTATATTTCAGAACCTTGAGATGTGTGATTTTACTTGCGTATATTATGTAATATTAGAAAAATAACATGTCAGATGTTCCATGAGTTATGGACTTCTGTGATTTGGGCTAGACCTAGGTGGGGGATCCTACTAACATTCATTACCAGAATCTATTTATGGAGTTACTGCCCTATATTTTTTTAGGGTAACCTATGGAATAGGTCGATTGAGTTATGTTTTCATTTTGGTGTGTGAGTAATAGGTGAATTTTTTATGGCCCTTTGATAATGGTGTGTGAAGGTTGTTTCCTAGTGAAAGTATTTGCCATGTTTTAGGGATTTTTTTTTGGAAAAGTGGAACTTATGAGCTAGTGATTTAGCCTAGTTGTCAGTTTCAATAGGGTATAGTTCATTTAGGTTCCTATCCCATTGAGCGTTGTGAATACATCATGCACCTTTTTGTTATGAGATGGATATGGAGTATAGGGGATTTTATTAGGGTATTTTGGTAAGTCTCATCATCTAATATTTCTTGTGGCATGACACATTTGTTGAAAAATGTTTTACATTGGGGTTACACAAGAGAATGTAATGGTTAAATATTAATGTGATCTTCGAAACATGAATCTTGTTAATGTGTTGTGTCATTTGGAAAATGTATTTAGCGCTACAAAATCATACACCTAATGAACTTGAATTGAGCTTGAATCAATGAGTATATTGAGAATCACTATGGGCGGGATGACATAATTGGATAATGGGTGACCTGAGGAGCTTCTGATAGAATTATGATGTACTAGGAATGAATAAGTTTTTATTTTTATTATGGAATGAAATTCTAGTCTAATATAAGTATAGAAACAATTATTCATAATATCATGAAATTATTCTATTCATGATTAGAGAGTATTAGTTATATGACAAGATATATAGATGTCACTTTGTATTCATAAAGGGTCTCTAATGAGGTTGTGATCGTGGAGAAGTTTATGTGAAGATGTATGGTGGGAGTGAAGCATTAGATATTTTTCAGTATGGTCCTTGAGATGGGATAGATGTTAGGGAATATAATGGAGGTCCTTCTCATAAACTATGAATGGGAAATATTTGATTTTTTGTTTTTTAAATATGGTGGACGTGAGAGAGCGATGCCTAGTTCTGAGGATTGACAATGATTTGAACATGGGATGTGGAATCAGGGTTTGGTTATGAGTTTAATGTAAGGACACTACTATAGTATGAAGTAATGTATTAGTTGTGCCTATGTGACCCTAATGTGGGTAGGGTCATGTATGAAATGACAAACACATCATACTGGTTTGTGGACATCAATGGATTTGTTTATATAGGTGACTCTAATGTTGGGATGTGTTGTATATCAAAACCAACTATTATAGGTGGAGTTCATTGGTGGGGATAACCATGAGCCTTATGATGAGTTCTGGATGATTTTGTGACATCTCAAGATTAGGGGTGTGTTTATGCACTATCTTGATATGTAATTGATTGTTGAAAGTGGGGGCTTGACCTTGGATGGGTTGTACACATTATATTTAGAGTTATGCTAAAGAACCCAGTTTTCATCCAAAAGGTGAATGAAATGATTTGAGCATGAGTTAAAGATGAGTACATCTTAGGATATGTGTATTAAATACCACTAATGATTCTCAAGGATGATAAGTTTTGTGATGAGAAAGTCGTATGTACTCATGTGTCCCTAGATTCTGAATCTGATTAGAATTTAGTATTTTCAGATTTGGAGGCTTTGGAGGGGTAAGATCATCATTTTACACTGGGAGATTATATTATATAATTTATCTAATGATTATGTTGGTAATAGAATAGATAATTTACCCTAGTTCATGAAACTGGTTAAATTTTCTGGTGTTTAAGTATTTGATGACTATTTAATATTTAAATATTTATAAATTAAATTATTCATCTGGGTTAAGGTGGGTATATCTTGTGAAAAGAGAATCAAATTGAGATTCATACTCTGTGGTTGAGTCTAGTATGGGGTTTTTTTCTTAGTCATGGTATAAACTATCATCATGTTCAAAGAATCAATATGGTTATTATAATATTATTTAATTAATTATTTAATTTAAAAGACTTCCCCATGTTTTCCCTCCTTTACACAAAAGGAAAGGGGGAGGGGATCTCCATTTCTTATGGTGGCTGGACATAGAGGGTAGGGGGAAAGTGGTTTCATTGGACATCATCCATGGTGGTGATAATGACATGATCAAACTACCAGAACTTCTGAGAGTGGATTTGAACCCAAAGCATCAACATTTACAACATAACATTGGCTAATTTTTAGGATTTATGACCTAATCCCCTTACATGTGATATTTTTCAGTTTTAAAGCCCTATTATGACCTATAAAGAACCCATGAGGGTTGATCTATAACAAATAGGGTCGAAAAGGGGGTATGGGGAGGGTCACAAGAGTTTTCCATTTAAAAATCATGATCACAAGACAAGTACTTGAGGAACACATGCCATGTGTTCTTCTCCTTACTGGAAGATGTACTTTTTTGTAAGTACATTCCATATAAATGGAGTACACACTATATAGTATCACATTTCTATGTTATGGTACATGTATAAGTGACCTTGAAGATGGGTAGATTAAATTTTCTATACTACATGCTCTGTATTCAAGGTACATAGCATGTAGTGGGACATGGCCTTGTGGTCAAGTAATGGAAAGATACTCAATGTCGGGGGGGGGGGGATGTTCTTGTGAATGTACAAGGACAAAACCTAGGCATGACATGGATGTGTAGAAGTACATGATAAGATCACATTTATTCTTTGGCCATGTAATATTATATGGGCAGAACCCCTGTCAGTTAATCCATATGGATGTTCCTGGACGAACATGAGGTTTTGGCGTACACACAAAGTACTAAGGGTACATGATTTGTATTACCCTTTTCTACGAGTTATACTATTTAGGGAGTTTTTACGCCCAAGAATAAAAATTTGACATATTTTTGGTCCATTTTGAGTGATTTTTCACATATAAAATGATGGTAGATACATGAGGTGTTCTGAGAACTTCTAAGAGGTGGTTTGGGGAGAGTAAGTTATCAAACTATTTTATTCCTTAGAATGTTAGTTTGGTTATCTAAAGAGAGTTATAATTTGGATGTGATGATAGGAAAGGGTCATGAAAACGAATTAATTACATAGCATGTGTCACACATTATATATATAGGGGTGTATGTGTCCAAAAAGGTCTATTCTTCATGCATATTTTAATGATTCACATGTTCTTAAGTATAATGGTGAGAAAATGTCAAAATGCATACCTTGTCGAGACAAGGAGAAGTATTTATTTGGTGTGGATACACAGGATGGGGTGGGTGATAAAACTTGAGTAAGATGTTTCTTAGGTAGTTAACCCCTTGGGTACTATTTAATCTATTTCCAATTGAATGGATCAATGAATAGTTGATTCTTATGATAAGATGTTTCATTTATTTATTTGTTTATGGTTAATTATTATTTTTTTCATTTATTATTTTATGTGATCACATGGAATAATAAATTTTTGTGTGGAAATAAATTAAATAATATGAAATTAATCTTTTCTATTTAATTTGTTTCTATTTTTGAGCATGATCAGAGAATATAGGCATAATAAATGCAAAATGATTTTACTCTCTGAGAATAAATAAAATATTTCAAACATATGTTAAGCCACAATTACTAGGGGTGGATATGTTTTATTCTATTCCTTTAAGTAATCTAATGAATACCAAAATGATGTAAGGAATCATCAGGGTAAAAATATTAAGAGACTCCACTCAGATTGTGGTTGAGAATATCTAAACCAATTATTTAGCAATCACATGAAGGACTATGGGATAATATACCATATAAATCCTACTTATACACATCAGTGGAATGGTTATTTTGATGGGATAGTTTATACATTTATTAATATATTATTATTAATTATGATTCAAGAAATGATCCTGTGACATTAGTAAAAAAGAGGATTGATTTGGAATTTCAATATCTTCTTGAAAATATTCCCAAAAACACATGAGTATATTGAATGGATGAGTATAATCCTTAATTATTGGGTAGTGGGATATATCATGTATGGAATGATATGTGGTAAGTTCTGGTACATTGGTAAATATAATTTTGAGCATCATTTTTCATTGAATGTTTTCATAGAGTTCCTAGGTTTTCGAGTCGAAATTAAGAGTTTTTAGGGAAGAAGACAATAGTTCATAATTAGCGCACAATTTTTATAAACCATGAAAAACTGTGTGAGGGTGGTATAGTTTTTGATTGTGTGGTTTCAAATATTTTTTGAAACTATGTGACACCATAGGAGGGGAATCGTTGCCTATTTTGGGGGAGATAATGACACCTGGATGGTGGTGTATAGTTTTTCTAACCTTGAATCCAAACCATTTGACACCATCCAACTCATTTATAATGGTACAATTACGATATTTTATATTTTTTTATTCTTTTGGGTTCCTTATCCACCCCATCATGAGTATCCCTACTCAATTGGTGATGTAGGTCTCCCACTACGTCACTACTAGAATTATTCATTGTGTTTTGGTGGTTTGGCTTGATGTATGTTGATTTACCCCAAGATATTTAATTATTTCCCCTTACCAAGATTTATTCTTCTATTTTTATGAAACTATAGAAGCCTAGGGGTGGTGTTGGATTAATCTAGAATTTGCAAAGGGTTATTGGTTTAAATTATTATGGATATCTTGTGTGAGGCTTTGTTCTACCTCTTCTAATAAGTCTTCATCAATATATATGATATTTGGATAAAATCTGAGGCATGTATCTCTTTTAAATAGAGTTTTATAGGGTATAACATTAAATTTACAATCACATTTGTTACTTTTTTTAATTTACAATTACATTATTTATTCGTGGTTCATATTCCATGTTTTATATATTTCATGGATTGGTTAGGAAGTTTTGGTTTTTAATGTGGGGATTTCCAAATGGGTGTGGCTTGTATTCCTATAAAGGGTTTTAAAAAATGGTTCAATGTTGTTTTTGTGGTATTAAATGCATTTAAAATTTTATTTTAGAAAATAATTTACCTTGTAATGGTTTTCAATTAAATTGGGAATGTTTTTTATGAAATTTATTTTCTTAGGTCTTTTTTGATTTGGGAACTCGTTTTGGATGTGTTGGCATAGAATAGAATGTGGGCTAATGGGAAGGTTATGTAGAGGATTGTTTGAGGGGTCATGTAAGCCATTATATGGAGTTTTATTTGAGACACTATATGATTCCAACAGATAGAGTGAGCCTTCGGTTAGGAAGACCATGTGGGCCACCATGTTTTTTTGGATAGACCATTTGAGATCTCAGTGTTGGGACTGAGGAAGACCGTGAGAGTGTCCATTGTTAGCTAGCAGAATTTTTCAGTCATTCATGATAGGTCTAACAATTAGTTCTCCTAAGAGCACATTACTCATGTTTTATTAGACTATATGATTTATGAATTTGATTCGATCCATTTGATGTGGTGATATGTATAATTTTCATTGTTTTTATTTTTCATTTATTTAGTTATATTATATTTATTTTATTCTCACCATTAATGTGATTTTTGGGTTATGTTTGAGAATGTTGTACCTTGCAACCTTGATTATATATTTTATCAATGTTTGAATTTATTTTTTTAAAACCATGTTTTGGTTTTAAAAGGAAAAGAAAATTCATTTTGAAGGATTACATGTAAATTGTATATTTTCAAAGTGTTTTTAGTTTTGAAAATTATTTAAAACTAGTTTATTGGTTTTCATGGGTAAGAAATTTGAAAAGATTTATGGCAGTATCTAACTAGGTTTCATGCCTCACACACTACTTGGGCCCATTTTTTGAATTCGGAAATTTCATTTTAAAGGACATATGTAAAGATAATGGAATCATTTTAAAGGGTATGTCTTCTTGATTACTACCATCTGATGTTTTTTTGGAGAAGACATGGTCTCATTGGGATTGATATGTATGGGGTTTCTTATTTCAGGCATGTTGTGTTCTACTTTGTGTTTTTTTATCTTTATGACATTCATTTTGATCTTTGGACTTTTATTTTTTGGGATAGCATGTATATTTATAAACCATTTTATGGACTGTTTTTAAATTTTTGTATGATTTATTTTATGGTATCCCATTATCTTCAACTTTTGACTCCAATGATATCATTTTTACCATTAAATTTTATAGTTGGGTCATTCTCTTTTACCACTGGAGTGGCCATTTTAATGTTTTAATTCCTTATTCTCAGTGATTATCGATACATAGTGTTGATCTGGAACATTCTTTGGGGCATGTAGCAGGCCGAAACCGGTGGGTTTTTTGTTCAAACTAGGTTGGTTCAACATAAAATGGTTTCAAAAAAGGTTATTTTAGGAGTTAGTGTTAGTTTGGAGCTAGGCCCATTAAGTCTCTATAGGTAGTAATAGGGGAGTGCTTGTCCATCACTTCTTTCAATTGAACCTCAAAATTCCATGGGTGGTTCAGGGTAGTGGTTATTTATTAATCCTATTGATGGGTATTTTTATGATATTATTTATCCTTCGTCTAGATGTATCATTTGATTCCCATGTTGGAATTTTATTCAGTAAATTTTTTAGGAGTTGATGTTGAATTATTATTGATGATGTTTTTCTATGTGTCTTATAGACAATTCCTCTTAAAAGGATCTAATCCAAGCATAAAGAGGGTGCTTTGAAGAGTACTGCATAGGGTAACCATCCTATTGATCTTGATTTTGTGGAGTTAGGGATTCCTTTAATCCAAGCCTTGTCACATGTGGGTGTTCATGAGAATATGTTTTCCACGTACCCTACTCAAGAATTTTTTAGGAAGAATACACTAGCGTTTCATGGTGACAGGGGACCCAACGAACCCAAGGAGATTTTGATTCATAACAAGGGGACATTCATTATTATGAATACCCTTCATACATCAAAAGGATATTTACTAAATACATTCTAGATGAACTGGGTAGGACGTGCTATGAGTTCAAGACATTTTTGGGAAAGCATGGGAATCTCACAATAACCAATTTTAAAGATGCATTTAATTTCTAGTTCAACCCAGAGACCTCAAGAGTGGTTAATGATGGTGAATATATGAATTTTTAGTAGGGTTATCATTTATATGTGGAGTTTTTCACCAAATTTTCTGTTTTGTTCCATGTATCTTCGGATCCCCTCAGAAATGATTATCTCAAAGATCATCATTTTGAGATGGGCTTGAGGCTGGATATCATATCTATGATAAATTATCTATGTATACCTACCCATTAAAAGGTGGATTATAAGGAAGTGAAAGAAGAAGAATATTAGAACTGATATATAGTTCCTAATGGTGTTCCTTCAGATGAAAATATCCAAAGTTTTTATTCTATATAGAATTCAATGTTTGAGGAGTCTTGAAGTGGTACTATCAACTGTGACTAGAAGATTTTCGTACCATATTTTGTGGATCCTATAGGGAATATACTATTTTTTTATTAATGACGTAAGGTAGAAATATCCATTACAAATTACATAGAGACTCAAAGGATGTTCCACCAGTGCTGTTAGTTATGGAATATCCAAAAAATTTCACATGGATTCACATTGGAGTGGTGTAGGATTCATTTTTTCAAAGGGATCTCAGGTACATTTATAGGATTACAAGGGAAGTGGATCTCATCCTATATGGGAGGGTTATTTCAAAACAGGATAAATAATCGTAGTTTCTATCATGTTGGGTGACTCTATAAAGAATTGGTCATTCAATAGGGCACATATAATGATCTTTCCATAGTTCGAGGTAAGGTGCTTATTTCTTCTAATATGGAATTAGTTTATTTGAAAATCATAAATCTAGTTTTTTCATTTAACTTATGCTTATTGATTCCTTGGGTATGTGGAATTATTTGATTACATATTCCATGTATTTTCTAACCCCATTAAATATAATTAATGAGAAATATTTTTGGTGTCATGAGGGCCTTGGGTAGATGGAATTGAGGTCATTTGGGACATCCTTGTTTTGGACTTGGATGTTTTTGACTTCATTATTAATATAGATTGGTTATCTATATTTAAAGAACATGTCAAATTTTATCTTCATCAATTCTAGTTTATTACGATTGAAACTATGACCCATATATTATATGTAGATTTGGATTTGTAGCCACAAGGGTTAGGACCATTTGCTTTAGGGTTTGGGATAAACTAATCAACGTTTTCGAGGTTTTTTCTTCAATATTTAGTGGTTGTGAGAATGTAGACATATGTGTTTCTGTAGGATTTTTAGTATTTAATCCCTATTTATAGGTCGATCTTACCATCAATTTTCTCCCTAGTATGTTCCATATTTCCCGGTCTTTATATCCAATTTCCCCAGTTGAGAAGAATATGATAAAAATTTAGCTAGAGGATATTGGGGGGAAAGGGTTTTATTCACCATTTCATGTCACTATGGGATTCTCAAGTGCTATCTAAAAATAATTAGTATGGTATCCTACATCTTTGATATTCTATTATATGTTTCAATAGGTGATGGTGAATAATAATTGGTTATTTATAGTAATTTAAGATTTGTTTTACCTGCTCAAAGGGGCCTATTGTTTATAAAAAATCAACCTATGTTCAGGGTACCAATATGGGTGGTTCTTTAAATATGATGTTTTAAATACCTATATCCCTATTCGGTATGTAAAATTTCAGTATTTTTTAGTCAATTTGGTCTTACCAATTCTCTGAAATTTTTCATGGTGCTAATGAATAATATTTCCCACTGACTTTTAAACTCCCTCACGGTCATGTGTTTTAGCTAATATCTTGGTGTATTACAATATAGATGAGGATTAATCATCCCATTTTAAGTTTTTTTTTTTGTGTTTTTAGATAAAATGTTCTATATTATAAATTTACCATGTCCAAATTTTGTATTCATGAAGTCAATATTCTAGGATAAATGATTTATGAGGCAAAAGTTTCATTGGATCTAGAGAAGATTCTCCCATTATTGTCTTTGGATCATCCCAACATTGTATACTAGTTAATTAAATTTTTAGTAATACATTTGTATTATATATCATTTTTTTGGAACTCTATGGGCTAGCTTATCCCTTGATGGATCTAACTACAAAGTGGATGAAGTTTCAATGGGATGAAAATGTCCAAATTTATTTTGAGTTGTCACAGAACGATTTGACATCCACTTTAATTTTAACTATTCCAAAAACTAGAGTAGAATATTCATTTTTTATTAAAATGTGGGATTGGGGGGTTTTTTGATATAGGATGAACATGTGGTGGCATGTGGATTGTATTGTCTATGACCACCTAAGAGAAATTATCCCACCAGTGACCAGGAATTGGTGGCTGTTATACATGATTTGAATACTTGGAGACACTACCTCTTCATGGATAATTTTTAATTGTATTAAAATCATATGGTCGTAATGTAAAATTTGACATAGAGATACATATACGAATGAAAATTCATAGGTTTTATTGCATTCATACTTTTTATTTTGAGATTTTGTATATTCCTGAGAATCATAATGTGGACGTTGATGTTTTGAGAAAGAATCATTGATTTCATGACGTTTAAGAATTTAAGGATGAATGGATCTAATGAGCTTGTTTTCAAATATGATAATATACAGACATGAGTATGGATGGAAGATATTCATGTCTATTTTATATATTATAAACTCTCTCATCATTCAATTGAGGATGAATCAGGTATCCATCCCTAATTTCTAACATACAAAAAAATTTTAAATGATGGAGAGACGTCATGTGATTGGTCTCATTATCTTGATGGTTCTCTTATTTAACATTTTTTTGTAGTCTATTTGAGACTAAGGCAAGAGGTGAAATGTGAGGTTCATCATTCTACTTGATTAATTCACAAAAAGTGAAAAAATGTTTTACACCTTCATATGTTGATATTTGTGGCCAAGGATGAGACATGCAGTGGTACAATTTGTTTCTATATGCTTAACCTACAAGTGGATCAAGACAGAGCATCACAGACCATCTGTGTTGTTTTATCCACTCTCATTATAGTGTGCAAGTGGGATGGTATATATATGGATTTCATGATCATTATACCATATAATTTTATTGGAAAATACTCCATATGTGTTTTTATTAATCATCCAATTAAATCATGCCATTTTATATCAATTAGGGAGTTGACAATCATATAGGATTTCAGACGCTTATATATCTGAGAGTTTTTTTGGATTCAGGGAGTTCCCAAAGTAATATTATCATATGAGGATTCCTATTTAATATCTCAATTATTAAGGGCCTCTAGGAGGATTTGGGAACCCAATTGGGGTTGAGCACCACATATCACCCATAAAAGGATGACCAATCTCATAAGACCATCAAGACTCTCAAGGATATTTTGTGGGTGATTGGGCTTGATTTTAGGTGTTTCGGGGAAATGAACCATGTATTGGATTATTTTTCATATAATAACAACTATCACTTCTTGATTAGGATTTCCCCATTTGATGATTTTTATAGGTAGACATTCCAATCCTTATTGTGCTAGGCCAAAATGGGTGACTATTCTGTGGGTGGACTTAGCCTTTTCTAGAAGATGACAGATATTGTGATACTTATTCAAAAATAGCTAGTGATAGTCCAAATTCTCCAAAAATTTTATGTTAACAATCTCTTTCATATAGTGTAGTTACATGTTAGTGATTAGGTGTTTATCTTGCTATCAATACAGTTGGGTTCTTGCCATTTAGTAAAGATGTTGAAGTTTGTGTCATGCTATGTCAATTTGATTCAACTTGTGGATTATCATCGAAAGGTATCCAACTAGTTGGATTTTACACCAGGGAAGAACACGATTCCTGATTTCTTCCAAGTATCACTCTTAAATAGTTACCATCCAAACCCATCTCAAATTCTAGAGTTGGAATATTTGGAGTAAAATCTTGATGACACCATGATGGATCATACTATTCATGACATGGATGTTTATAATAAGGAAATATATGGGATGGTGATCCAATTAGTGAATGTAATCTAGTACTGTGGTGGTGATATCCATGAGGCATAAGAGCTATAAGGTTGTGTGAGGGAGTAGTGGCCCCACCTGTTTTCTACTAGTTAATGCCGAGGGATTTTTGGGGGATGAAAGCGTCATGATGGGGTTTTTTTGGTCAAATAATGTTAGTATTAAGTAAATTTTTTATTATTTCATGTCCTTGAGTGCGTTCTTGGGGTTCTTGGGTTCTGGGGATTGAAACTGGGAGTTTCTTTGGGTAGGGAAACTGGGGTGAATGGTCGGCGCATGTTTTTTCTAAACTGTGAAGAAACCGTGTGAGGGTTATATATTTTTTGAAAGTAAAATTTCACATGGTTTGAGAATAGTTTTTCCAATCATATGAAACCCAAAAGGGAGGCAGCCCAACATATTTTGGGTGAAAAATAGAGCCCATGAGGTTAGTATACAGTTTTTCTTATTGTGCTTCCAAACCAAGTGAACCTGTCCAACTCATTAAAAATAGTAAGGTTTCAAAATTTAATGTTTCATATCCATCCTTCCTTTGTGGATTTATTTTTGGATTTGTGGTGGTAATGTAACATCTCGACCTAGGTGCCACTAAAACCATGCCCGAAGATAGGCGGATACATGACCTCAGGCGTGCCTCCATGTAAGTCATAGGCTGATGAATAATAGTGTGGTTCTAAGTAAAATTGTGTGGAAACTATCCCCTTATATGAGAGTCAAAGAAAATAAGTATGTAAAAACATATCATACACATCATAGTAAGAGTAAAGAATAAATAAAATAATGTTTAAACATGCTGTATTAAAAGGAAATACACTAAGAGGACAAAGAGAAATGTAAAACATACAACCAACTGACCATAGGTTATGTTAAAAAATATAAAAATAATAAAAGAAACAATAATCAGGATCTACATCTCACAGATCTAAATGGATCCAATCTTCTAATACCACTCGATCATTCCTGATTGGCCAACAATACTCATCAAGGGCCCCAACATAATCCTATTCCTACAATAAACTTGTGAGAGATTATTAGGTATCCAACGGCAATGGAGGCCCTCAAATGGAATGAGCAAAACATATTATGAAACCAAAATATAGAATCTAAATGAAATAATAGTAATTTAAATATATTTTTTGATAATAAAACGAATAAATAGACTGTATATAAAACAAATAAAATATAAGAAACATGACAGATCATATAATATCTATTGACCCGAGGATTCCAATGTGTCCCACAAGATAACCATGTACGAAATGACCCAAATTAGTCCTATAAAGTGTAACACAGTAGGTACATATTTTAAACATCTGGGAAAGGTGTTCAAATTTCATTCAAATTATGGAAAAATAAAACCTACATCTATGGTACCTATCTAATGTACCTAAGCAACCAGTAAGAAAATTATATGTATAGATTCTAAATAATTTATCAACATAAATATAAATACTTTATGTCACTTCTTTATCTAACTTAAACATATAAAAAACTTGTGATTCAAATATTAAACTTCATGTCTTTTAAACCCATCACAAAACACATCATTTGTTCCTAGTGCCTCAGTCCAGAATCCATCAATGCATGACATCGGTGGTTCCTAGAACATTAGTATATCCTAGCCCATCGAGGAGGGGAATCAGTAAAATATCATATTTCATGTTTTATTCTACCCATAAAATCAGTCTAGAACTTTAACCACATAGTATACTATCAGTTTCTAGCACCTTAGTTTGACACCTTATCCATATAGTATACTAAATGTGCTTTAATAATATGTCTGTCACCTAAATCATTCTATCATTTCACAAACAATAAATCTCAAAATATTGACAATACAAAACGTTCAAAAAATAACAACATCAATTTTTAAACCATTAATTATTACTAGGGACCCCACTATCCTAAATAACCAAACAAGCAACAACAAGCCAAAAAAATTTCACACAATGAAAGAAACTAAAAAACCCCACATTAAGCATTTCAAAAAAATTGTTTTAAAAAATGGGTCATTCTATTTGAAAAAATGAGGCCCATGGCCAATGTTTATATTTGAACAAAAAAATAATTTTCACCAAATAATTAACCCTGCAACCATTTCAATCCTCAATTTAATGTCACGTATAATGAAAATTTTTATAAGCTACTCGGAAGACATTACCTCTTTTTAAAACATAACGTTACCCCTTTCACACTAATAACTAAGTTAAAACTCAATGAAAATAGGTAAAAACTATTACAGAGCACAATATGTCTTTCAAAAAACTCATCTCATAGAAAGACACATTTTTATCCGCTTAAAAGTTTCATCATTTTACCTCCATATTTAAACCATTAGCGATGTTTACAATTGAAGGAGGCCAACCAATGAGGTTTTTCAAGTTAATCCAAAAACCCAACTAATATAATTTATACATGGAAGAACATATTTCACTCATGGGATATAAGTTACACACACCAGATAAACAAGAAAATAAATTAACAAGACCATCGGTAAATCTCTTAGACCACCTACCACAACATCAAATCATTCTAATCCATTTCACAAGCATGATAACCTTACTGAGGTCCATCAAAGTTTTATCCCATCTCTTCAGCACCCAACTAAGCTAATATTTATCACCAAATCCATAACCTCACTCCAGAAAAAAAAATTAATTATTAAAATTAAAATTAATCAATACACTAGAACCCAACATGGAAAAATTCTGGAAAACCCACAAGGATATCATACCACACTGAAACTGAAGCCGACCACTCACTGATGACCCATAAAATAACCTTGACCATATTTTGAGCTAATACCTATAAAAGATATACTAATTAAATAACTTATTAAATTAAATCACAATTAAAATCCAAATAATATTCATTGTGATCAAAAATATTGACAAAACGACATGCAATAGTGTGAAGAATCCATCTTGGGATATACTCTTCCCAAGTAGACCAAAATCACTATGAGAAATGGACGATTTTAGCCTGATCTGGTGGAGTCTTCAACAATCCCAATATTCAAGAACCTAGGAATTCAATAGAAGGAAGGGGACAAAGTAATTAATCCAATATAGGATAAACCATAGATCAAAACACTAATGGATCACCATCAAAAACTACCATGTGAGGCTTGAATAATAATGGAAGTGGGGAGAAACCCTTATATGGTTTGTTTGTGTGACAATGTTAGAAAGGGGAGGATAAAATAAAAATATTTGATGGGAAAATGAAAAAACACATTTTTTTTGAAATTCCCGGAAGTCGCATGGTTTGGCCACATGGTTTTCCAAATCAACAACCAAACATGTAGTTGGCTCTATCCAAGGACACCCACCCAAATGGATTGGCCACAAGACTCAGCGAACTATGTTCCAACCACGTGCACCCCTACTATCCAACACCCATGTCCTAAACAGTTTGGATGCATGGTTTGACTAACCATGCCCCCACCATGATGTTAGTCCTTCCTCCCTCCTACATACAGACACATGATTTTTTTGAAAATGTTTGGACCCATATAACATTCCTCATATCCTCCTCATCCTATAATGGTTTATTTTTTTTCCTTGCATAATTTACCCCAAACTATTTTATTTCCATGAAACTCACCCATGTGAAGTTCAAAATGAACTGGAAATGTCTTGAACATCATGTTGTTTCTTGGTTTCTCATAAACCATGAACACTAAACCATACACCCCTTCTAAAAATATCTCAAAACCTAAATCAACTAATCTCAATACTATCTAAACAACTGAGCTACCCATCGAGCTGCATTACTCATCAAAAAAACACTTTTTGAAAAATTCTAATCTAGGAACTCTATTTCGAGTCTTCATTCATCATCTTATCCATTCAATGTTAAAAATTCAATTTCATTTTCAATTTTGGGCCCATCAGAACATAAGATCATACAATATATCCAATATAAAAAATCTCATTCTAGTGAAACATCAGTTTATATCCATCTATAATGCCCAACATACGTCAATCACCACATTATTTATCAATAGCCTCATTCAGCTCCTAATATCCTATATCACTACCTAGAAACAAACCCTACACTCGATGCCCTCTGAAAATAAAAACATTATGTAAAAAAAATATCAAAAAACTGAAACATTGGGATGATTATTACCTTATCCCATCCAATAAAAACATTAGTTACTACATCACTCAATCACCCATCAATCTATGGTTCTCCGCAATATAATTATTAGATTATAAACACTAAATCATGAGTTTTAGAAGCTCCACAAATTGAAAATTCCATGAAAACCAAAAACTCGAGCACTATAAATGAACCGATCAAATTTTTATTTGAAAAAATCAATCATGGTGGTTATTTTGGTTTGATTTTGTTTTTTGACAAACATTGATCTTATTAACGAAGGTTTTTTTGAAATACGCCATGTAAAGTGAGCATGAATGAATGATCTCATGAAAGCATGAAATGAATGATTTCTCGTAAGTGAGAAATGTATAATCTCAAGTAATAAATAATATATGATCTTGTGGAGGTACATAATGTTTAATCTCACATAGGTATGAAATGTATGATCTCTCAGAAGAGTTAAATGTATGATCTTAAGGAAGCAAGAAATTTCTGATCTTATCGAAGTGAGAAATGACTAGATTCATGAAAGTGGGAAATTTATGATCACACACAAGCATGAAATATCTAATATCACTATGGAAGAGATGTATAATATCATGGAGGGTGATATGTGTGGTCATTTGGAGTGAAAATGTTTGAATTGATCTCATGATGTTTGAATGTATGAACTGATCTCAAAGAGTGTGAATGTCTGAAATGATCTTGCATAGTGTGAATGTCTAAAATGATCTTATATAGCACAAAATTTCTAATATTATTATCCAAATTACTATATTATTGTTTTATGATCTTCCATTGATATATTACTATATTCATGATGTCAATGAATGATAGTGAAAGGATCTCATAGAGAAATACCATGAAGCGCATGGAAATGAACAAAATATGGAAGTGATGGTGGTTTCTACTTGTAATATAAAATAAAGAGACCATAATATATTTCATTGGATCTCATGATAGGATATCATGATGTGATAATGAATATATTTGGATCTCATTATAGATCATGAAATGAAGTGGATGACAGTTTCACTAACCATCAAATGAATGTCAATTGATCACATCATGGTATCTTGTGAAGCATGTGATGCCAATTGTTGTAGTGATGGAAATGATGGTTTTCCATAATTTATGTAGTTAAGGTAGTGTATTCTCTCTTATAAATACCCAATGATCCATCCATAAATGGTGATGATATTTTCATTAAAATATCCTTATGGAAAAACATCCATACCATGGGTTTCATGTGATGTTAAAGATGATACATGATTGACATCATGTAATTGTTTGACATTATCTAAATGTGATCTCACACAATGGTTGTGTGTTAGTATCTCGCATAATGGGGTTTCATGAAAGGATCTCATGAAAGGGGTTTCATGATAGGATCTCACAGAAGGGGTTTCACACTAGGATCTCATTCAAGGGTTTTACTCTAAGATCTCATGGAAGGTTTTTTGTTCCAGAATCTCATGCAATGGTTTCATGCTAGGATCTCAAAAATTGGTTATGTTCATGATCTCATGAAAAGGGATTTCATGCCAAGATATCAGGAAAATGGGTTTTGAATTATGATCTCACACAAGGGTTACATGCAATGATATCGGGATAGGGGTTATGTGCCCATATCCCATGAAAGAAGCTACTTGTTAGGGTCTCACACAAGGGTATCACACTAGCATCCTGTAGAAGGATATATGTGATTTCATTACCCAATAAGTAGTATTATTGTCATATTTGTATTTATAAAAAGATTAATATATAGTATCTTCGTCATATAATTAAACTTCTAAAAGGATTTTATTTACAACAACATCTAATCCTACTAATAGAAGAATTTTTCATCCATTGTAGATCCTACAAAATCATGAGTTCTTAATTCCCCATTTATAAAAAATAAAAGTTTTTTATGTTACTAGAATGTGTTACTTCCAAATCAAGATATTTTTACATAAGTGAGGGATCATCCCATAAATAAATTCAATAGACCATCTACATACAATTTCTGAAGAAATAAATATTGTGGATGATGGCACCTACATGTCCATAAAATATGTATGAATTATTTTCGGAGTAGTGAGAAATGGATTAGGAAGGATATGATTATTTCAACCACAAGTGATCCACTAAAAGAAAGACTTCAGAAGTGACCGTTTAGAATCATTTAACTATACCTATTCCTTTTAAATAATTAATCCTATGAGTAGAAGGGGTTTAACCCGAACCATGATTTGAAAGTGATATTTAGTGGATTTGGGGAATGGATACATTATCATTGTATGCAACATGGATATACCGTAGTGAAGGTCAACCAAGAAGAAATAATTGTGTCATTCGACATTCTTAATTATTTATTTATATGAACCATAATCATATATATATTTGGAAAGGATAACATCAATTTAAACAATAATGATAAAAATAGGTATCCCACAAAATAATGATGTCAATATCCAGTGGGTTAAGAAGATATTTGAAAAGAATATCCATACCCAAATTCAACCCCATCTCAGGGTATATAATACCATTTTTTTTCTAAAAATTATTATTAAATGATATTTTTCTTTTGTTTATTTTTTTTTGTTATAGAAAATATTATTAAATTATTTTAATTTAATATTTAGTTTTCTATTAACTTGGTTTTCCATGGGAAAGGTAAGAACATCAATTAATGTGAAAAACTATTACGGTATTTCATAGGGTTGAAGTGTCTATAGAAATTGCGTGATTCAGTTGAAGGAAACCAAAATTGTACTAAATAAAGGATTAGATAAATCAAACAATAAAAATATTTACTAATTCAATGATGCTTTATGAATAAGTGAAGAACATTATAATCCTAGTGATTTTGGAACTAGTGATGATGAAGAAATTCCAAGAAGGAAAATAGTGCATGATTACCATTTGAAAATTAAATTGGATAAAAAACTAAATGAATAAAACAAGTCTCTAGCTACTTGAATATATTTTTTATGAAATTGAAGCCAATGAGATAAAAGGAGTAAATAAAAAACTTGTAAAAGTGGATATGGAACTAAGGGACATGAATGATTCCACGGATGAAGAACTAAAAAAACTCATCACATATGAAAAGGTACATAATGAAAACTCAGATGAAATTTGTAATTTTAAATGTATAATTGATGATATTACTACACTCATATCTAAATAGGTTCTTGATAACCAAATTATACAACTTGAGAATGCATGTTTTAATGGTTTTGTTGCTAATATTAATTATAGAATAAAGGACAAATAATACAAAGTGGATAAGCTCTATCAGAAATTGTATGATGAGATGACTAGTGAGATGAATTTTAACAGAGAATTTAATTATCTACTTGAATCTTTGTATAATAAGATTTAATAATTTGGAGAAGAGATATAATATATTAATAATTTTTTTAGAAATTTAATTCCAATGGTTTGTCAAAATTTAAAGATACATTTCATTTATTTTTTAACCATCCTTCAGTATATAATAATGGAATTAAAAATAATATATTTTGTTTCATAGAAAAAAAAACAAAGAATGGATTTATCATCCAAAAGCCCATACATTATGGTAAAATATTGTATTACATAGAATGAATTGTCTCACTTCAAAAAGATCAAGATATCTATGAGCAGTTTACGAAATAGGAAAAATCATATAAGTGCTAAAAGCAAACGTAAAAGGATTTATTGAGATGTAATAAAAACAGTTATATTTCTGTTGGATACATGGTAATATTTAATGTTGTTTAGGATTTGGAATATATTTCATGCTGTAAGGATAAGAATATTTCTAAATTTTGAGAATAAAAGGATGCTTTTTGCAAAATATCAAAGAAGAGTCATTGAGAGGAATGTAGAACTCAAATGCTGCTATTGTGGAATATTTGGACACATCCTGACTTTGTGTCAAGAATACCAAGGTCTCAATTTTATACGAATAATTATATATTTATTGATATATCAATTGAAAAATGATTAAATTATGTATGATTATGACTAGATATGTTTTATATGTTGTAGTCATGGGTATTTGTAATGTTATTTTATGGAATCCTATAATTGTATTACATAGTATTTATCAAACAAATGATCATTTAATGTTTTGTGTCTTTGTACAAAGGTAAATAATACATGAAAACATAAAAAATTATTCTATCTAACTTCAAAGGATTATTCAATGTTCATCTTAAGTATATATATTACATCCCATAAACTAGGGACATACATCAATAGAAAGAGTGATAAAAATTCCCATTAAGGGAAAACAAGTGCAACCATTTACATGTGATATTGGGAAATATTGATAATAACATGATGAATATCAATATGGAATGAATAAGAGAACAAAGATTATATAATAAATAAAATTACATGTATAATAACTTGGAAACGTGGATCTAGAATTTAATAGAGTCATTCATAATCATATCACAAAGGTTTATCACTAAGGTGACATAAAAATTATCGAGGTTATTCACCATGATATTTTAAAACTTGTCATCTCTAGAGAATAGATTTTTTACCCAATGAATTGGAGCACTATTAAGGAACAACCATCATATATAATAATTAATTTAATTGACATAAATCATAATAAAAAATCTCATAGATATCTCGTGGAGAATAAAATAAATGGGTTTCATCTCAAATTCATGGTGTTTTAGAAAGTGCATAAAAATAAGATCCTTTGGTCCTTTTAAACCCATGAAAAAGGATGGTGGGTTTCATGTATGTTTATACCAGAATTAAAATATATCATTCTAACATTTATTTGAATACCCCTAGAGAGGATATAGGTTTGGGTATTCATGAATAAAATAAAATAATTTATTGATAAAAATGGGAGATTTTTAGTAGAAAATCCGACAACATAACAGGTATGAAACATGGTTTTATAAAACATTAAAAAATTATTAGAAAATATTCTCACATTCATATATGACTATTTCTGAAGGAAAGGGATGGAATTAAATGAACAAAAGAACATGGTATGTAAATTTTAAATACATACCACATAAAAAGGAAACATGAATGGAATAGATAAGTTGAGAGTTCCATTACCTTGAATAGTGACTCCTAATACTCGATGATCTGGACCTTGGGGGAATGAGGACACCATAGGAAGACTCTTTGGGAGGTAATACTATTATATCATCCTGGAGAATTATTTTTGAATTAATTTAAATTATGTAATTGGTGGGTATTGATAGAAAAAGTGATGTAGTTTTTTATTAATTTCATTAGACAACTCGTTGGTGGTATTTGAAAATCCATGGGCCTTCCCATGGTATTTGACACTTGGAACACCTATTGAATTAATTTAACACATATGTTTCAACAATAATTTTAAATTAGATATTACATAATTATGATAAACCTATGATGTAATTTAACTTACCTGAAAACCCAAAATTTATTTTTACTATTCCTGAAAAACTAAAGTATTTTACAAAATTATCATAAATTCACCCTAACCTAATATCAATATTCTGAAAAAAGAAATTTATTTTATCATAATAAGTCAAAAAATATGATAAATTTATCTTTTACCAATAAATATACTAATTTAATAAAATTAATAGCATACAAAAATGTATAGAAAAAATTAAATAGTGATATTTCTAATACTTGAAAAACTAAAATTATTTTATCACTTAAAATTAAAAAGGACTCTTTTTATAACAATATTTAATTACTGTAAAAATTATTAAATATAATGACCAAAAAAATTTTATATATATATATATATTATATATATATAAATAATTCATTTATTTTTTTTTAAACAGAACCCGAGATCACAAAGTTATAGAGTTTTAGAAAGTCTGTATACAATGGATAAATTCTGATTACATAACCTATAGAAGAAAATACCAAAACAATTATTTAAAATGGTTAAAAACTATAGTGATAACTCAACCACTCTTGGTTCTATGCTTCCATATTTCCTATGGAAAGAGATTTTGAAAACATGGGGTGAGTGCCAAAAAGATCAGTAACTGGTTTTGAAAGCTAAAAGGAAACCAAATAATGTTTTTCAATTCAATAAAAAAGGTAAAATATATTATAATGTTGTTTAATTCATGATTAATGGAACATGTATAATTTTCCAAAATAAATTTTTTATTGAAAATACAGATTTCCATATTAATATAAAACATTTGGAAAATTCACATCGATAATTAAAATAGAAATATTAATTTCACTAGAAAATATTATAATCATTAATAATTAATTATCAAAGAACCCTCATTTATAGCATTAATTCTCGATTCACTATGAAGAATGGAACATGTCAAATTCATTAGTCAAGGATCATTTCACATGAAGGATCATGAGTCATGGATCAATTGACATGGGGTATAATGAGTCAATACTCATTACACATGGAATAACATCAGTTGAACCCCATTGCACAATAATTAATATGAGTAAACACTCATTACACATGAATTAACATGAGTAAACACCCATTTCACATGAATTAGAATGAGTAAATAGCCATTCCACATTAATTATCCAGAGTAACATGAATAAGCATGAGTAAACACTCATTTCAAATGAATTATCATGCGTAAACACCCATTGAACATGAATAAGCATGATTAAACACACATTGCACATGAATTACCATGAGTAAAGAGCCATTTCACATGAATTAATATGATTAATGTAGAAACCCAAAGCTTGACCTACATTTACATTACATTAATTTTTCAGAATACTTAATACATAAGCAAAAATAGACACCAAATGACCGTAATAGTTTAGTGGCTTTGGAAACTTGGAACATAATCTTCTAATCTTGGTGAAAGATCATCAACATCTACCATAAAGATATTTTCTTTTTTTTCTTACCTAAAACCCCTCTTTATATCTTGGGGTAAAGAAAACATATAAAGGGTGAGATCAAATGCTCAGTAAGGGTAGGTATGGATAAAATAAAATAAATCATATACATTTGAACTTAAAAACATGAACATAATGTTTAAACATCAAAATCTTGAGCAATGACATAAAACATGGCAATACATAAGGCATAGATCATAAAGAAACATTAATCATGATAAAATAGCATGGAAATAAAAAATTTAATTGTTGCAAAACATTAAGCACATGATATGATTTTCATAGTAGCCAAGGCATTGCTTTCAAGACCATCTTAGTGGACAAAGTCCCTTTCTGAATCAAGTTCACTGCTCGTTCCAGTCCTGTATTACTAAACCAGATTAACTTACCGTTCTATCCATGTCTATCTCATGTGATATAAATCTTTACCCAATGTATTGGAGGGAGATATAGGTCCCACCCATCTCATAATGAAATAATTCTTACTTGTGCCATAACATAAACATAAATCGTTCATCATAACCCAAAGAATAAAATGGGGTTCATAAACATCATCCCATCATAACATAATCCATAAAAAATGGATATCATTTCATCATAGAAAAATTGAAACCATGTAAATCATAGAGAAATTATACTTGAAACATACACATGTGAAATAATTGCATCTTATATGGAAAATGGTTTTGATAAAACACTTGAAATGAATTCTTGAGGAAAATATCCTTTCTTCTTAAAAATCATTCTCTTTCCAAAAATTGTCATGAAATTTTAAAATAAAAGGATTTTTTTGAAAATATTCATGAAATATTTTGGAGTAGGGTTTATGAAAATAAGGCTTTAAAAAACCATAAAAATATGTTCATGCCGTATAAGTTAAAAAAACAGTCTTCTCGTACTTTTGCCGGAAAAGTCAAAAAGTACCTCGTAAAAGAAAGATTTCATACATACCAGGTAGTAAAAGTTAAAAATGGGTAAAAAAGACATTAAACATACATGAAAACTTTTTTAGAAAACAAGGACAGAGATGATAAATATAACCCCAGTAAATACTTATGAACAAACAATCTCGGATAAAACGAGATTGGAAAATTTATCCCTTACCTTAGGTCCTATATGCTTCATACATATCTGAACATCCTATATAATGATTTATATAATGTCATTGACTTATTACAGAATCATATTAATTGTTATGATATCATATATGGTTCACTTATGGCTTTATATTACCCGTTCTTTTGTATGTTCCATGTCAAAGTAGCATTTTAGGTAAAATCGTTTTATTTATCGTACATGTTTGGACTTGTTGTTCTTGATATCATTACATATATCCTTATTTAATTAATTACAGAATTTAAAACATGATTTATATGTTATATATATTCATCATATACATATATACATGATAGATCGATAAATGGAATGAAATACACCGTTCATGGAGACGGTAGGTTGTACGTATGCATGAACGTTGTTTTCGTTTTCTTATTGAATTGAATGGAATTAAGTAGATGAAATACATATATATATATATATACATAAATCCAGTATCATTATTATGTCATATATTTCATGATTATTTATTATATATACTTTATAATCATTCATGAATGGTTAACATGGAGAATGAATCTCATCGCGTCGTGGAGACAGTAGTCCGTACGTACGCACGGGTGATGATATCATTCTCGTGATCATGGAATTGTATTGAAGTGTATGTATAATATTTCATAATCAATATCACTTTACAATAATCATATATAGTTATTATTTACACCATTATACCCTTCCAAGTAAGGTGGTGGTGGAAAATAGATTACACCACGGCGTGGAGATGGTATTCCGTACGTACGCACGCGCGATGATTTCTTTTTTCGTAGGATGGATAGATTGTGAAATAGGGTTATTTCATACTTATAATAACATATCAGTATATGAGTGATACTGATGTTATTAATTCATTATAAAAAAACTAAATAAGAAGAAGTGGAAGAAGAAATAAAGTTGAATGAATCGGTAACAGACATTACCTCTTCTTTGAAGCGCCTCTTTGAGACCTCCACTTAGGGCACTAAAATTGGTCTGTGAAGAAGACCAGGACCTCTAGGATGTTTCTAGGGGAGTGGAGAAGTGAATTTTTCATGGGTTGGCCGAGCTTGAAGGCTCAAAGTGGTGTGAGGAAGAGAGGGAGGAGGTGTCCTTTTATAAGGGAGGAGAAGGGCACCTTAGGAAAAAATAAAAATATTATTTTATTATAAAGTCATATTCTGTTTTTAATAGCTCCAAATTAATTTATTTCGAAGCTAAGGTGGGGATGGGTCGAAATCCTCTCATCCAATAGAATTTAGACAAGTTTAGGTTTCTATTTTAACCTTATCATTTTGATTTAACTTTAAGTTAGATAATTTACCTTTATCGTGTCTTCTTGTTTTCTTACACTATAAGGTTAATAAACTTACTATAACAAGCCAAAAGAACCCCAAGTTGATTATTATTAATATATATAACCTTATATAAGTCATTTTTCCAGACCATAGATTTTTAATAATAAAAAAATAATTAATAATATAATATTTGTTTTAAAAACTATTTTTTGTCAATTTTGACACTATTTTGTAAATGATTTTTGTGAAAATCATAACAGAAATATTATTTCGAAAAAAGTTAATTAAATCAGTAATAATATGTAATATTTACCTAGAATATTATTCTAATTCACATAAAGTCTCAAATTACATTTATTTGGGTATTTATAACATCACTTATGTCAATATTTCTTTAATATGATAATTACTCCATCATCATTGTGTCATACATAAATTTAATTATTTAATGTCTAAAAATTAAAAATAAAATACCATTATATAGGAAATATATTTAGATTTCTAATTAATATTTATTGTTGAATTTATCTTATGTATAACCATATATTAAAAATTATTTAGTTATTAAACTTTGATTTTAATTATTTTAACACTTCTTTAAATAAATTAATAATAAATGCCCTAATCTAATACAAGTGGACCTATATGGTCATATTTTATTCCTCATGTTTTTTTTTGGTCGAATTACACTTATCAAATAGAATTAGGACATGTGTTAGGGTAATAAAAATATAATTTTTACCCTTAATTATCCTATTTACTTTTAACCATGGTAAAAAATGTAAAAAGTTACTATTCACCAAAAATTATTTTCATCTCATTGAACCACATTTTAGTCCTTGATATTAATCATGTCTCTCAGATTTTCGAAATTCAATTCACAGAAGTGGTAAAATTTCATTAAAATGAAAAATACAGTTTTTCAACTACCACTAAGTGGTTTCACTATTCATCGAAAATTGATGTTTTTCAGAAAAATACCAAATATTCAGCCTAAGCATTATTTGATATTCTGAATTCAAAAATGATGTCTATTTTTCCAAATTCAAAACATAGAAGTGGTATTAATTAATTTTATATGTAATTCCCGTTATCAAAACAACTAGCGTGTTTTTATGAAACTATAACTATCAAAAGATCATCACTTGTTTATGTCCAATTTCAAAGTTAAATTAATTCAAATGACCAAAATTAGATTAAATGGTAAAAATATATTCTAATTAAACTTTAAAACCAATTAAAAAGATAATCTAGCAATAGAAATTATTGCAATGAAAAAATTTGTTTTTAATTAAAATATAGCATGTTTTTACTATTCATCAAAACATGAATGTTATCATAATAATATGAAAAATTTATCCAAATTAATTTTTTATATCCTGATTCCAAAGAAGAATTTTATTTTGTCAAATTGAACTTATAGACATGTCTAAAAACAAGATTTAAGGTGGGTGCACCATCAAAAGGCGGGAAAACTTCATTTTTTGAAAAATGCTTATTTTACCCGAAAAATGTATTTTGTTCTTATACCATGTTCTAGAAAATTTTTAAGATTAATAATAATGTTATAAAATTCAAAATTTAGTTAACACTATTCATAACGGCTAGTTCATAATAATATTATAATAATATATCATTGTTTAGTGAAACGAAGTAATTCGTACAGCACACGCTATCGAGGAAGGCCGTGATTGCGTGTAATGCAAGCCAAGTCAGGGTTGCGTGTAGTGCACGACTCTTTTTTGGTTGCATATAAAAAAATAAATTGGATATATATATATATACTCAATGTTTCGTAGAATAACTACTATCAAACAAACATGAAATTGTGTGTAATATGATCCAAGAATAGTGTTGTGTACACTGCAAGCTCATACGGTGTTGCGTATAGCGCAAGGTAATCTTGTTGTAGCTTAAAACACAAGACATAAATGAAATTAAAAAAATATTTTTCATAAAATCTTAGGGTGTTACATTCTACCCCCCTTAAAATGAATTTCGCCCTCGAAATTTGTCAGGGTAATAAATCGTTTACTATTTATAGAAACCCACATCGTAAAAAGGAATACTAAAACTTAATTTTAAAAACTAAAGTATGAAATGTAATGATTACCCAAAGTAACTCATCACTAGGTTTCCATATAGGAGAACATAGGTGAAAATATGGATATGGAAGAAAAATCTAACCATCAAGTTCTGATGGAGAGTGGTAGAGAACATGGATATGAAAAATCCATCAATCACAAAGCCATAGATTTGTGATGATCTAAGGTACCATCTAATTCATCGGATATAAGGGCACTAAGACAACATTTTTTGGTTTTAAAGATCATTTCCCTAAATTTGATGAAATTGGAATTAGAAGAAATACTTTCTTGATTTTGGTACAGTCTCACCGTTGGTCGTTAATTGGAAAATTTCCACTTCATCTCTTAATGAAATGAAGTTGAATTTTTCATTCGTGAAGTGTTAGCAGATCATGTGATAGAATGATGGGTCATTCCATCTGTCTCAAACAAAAGGTTAGAAACGTTATCAAATATACATAAGTCCATATATAGTGAGATTAATCATATATGGTTCCTTAAATGGACTAATACTTCATATATCATACTACTTAATAAAATAAAACTAGTTTCTACTAAACATGGACTTCCTGTAGTCTAGTGGTAGGTGATAAAAGCCTGTCGCACTTCAGTTGTGGGTTCGATTCCCACATCCTTGTCCGACGCGACATGTTTTTGCCCGTTCTGCAGGTTGTCCTTTTTCTAAAACTACATTATAAATAATATCGAAAAAAAATTCTAGCCTTAAACAATACTAACTTATGTCTAAAATAATTCATTCCAATCTTTAGGCTTATCCAAAATACATATGTCCAATCTCATAGTATAAAGAAAATGATTACATGAAATGTCATCAACCAAGCATGTGAATACCATCATTTATCTCCTATATATCTTACTGGTCACATTCCAATCATGTCAATACCTTAATCATGTATTCTCTTGAAAAATGAAGAGCCATTAAACCTCAGTGAAAACATGAATGCTGTCAAAAGTTAAATCTTTCCACATACCAAAATCCAAAAATTCTATATACTCAAACCATGATATAACCTTCTCCTTATACCAATCATGAGGTCATAAATACTGTCAAACATTTCATTTTCTCCTTATCCCTTCATTATGCGCATATCAGCTTCTTTCCATAATATTTGAATCACTTTTAATGGTTACCGTTACCATAAAATTATTGAAAATCACAATAGACTAATAAAAAAAATATTCTAATACACCATAAAATTACCTCAACAACATTATTCACGAATACCAATACATAAACACTTCAATCCATTCTCTTCAATGATTGTCCTGGAATAAGTCCTTCCTTGATTTAGAAGTAACTTTTTAGGTTAGGGCATCAAGTTGGGTAATGACCATGTTCTCCACAAATAAGACATGGAACTCCCTAAAAGTTTGTCACTCTATGACCCTTTTCTCCACACAAATAACTTATGTCCCTCCATTTGAGGTATTCCTCAAGGTTCTTCTTCCCTTCTTTAGAAATCTCAATTTTCCTTTCTTTATTCTCCTCAACATGCGAACATGCATAAATTTCTATCTTCCTCTTATTTGATGAATTATGCATACCACTAAATTTCACCTTGTTAATCATATATCGCAATGAATGATTCGGAATAATCACAATACCTTTCTCTCTAGGCATTACAAAATTTTGTTGCTCATAGTCACCAATTTTTCCATTGGATTCAATGTTAACCGAATTCCTTCTGGTTCCCTCCATTGACTATAACACAAAATGAATTCTATGAGAGGTAAAAAAAATACAATGAAAATAACATAATCAAGGGGGAGTACCTTCGACATCTAACATCTTAGGTTTAATTCTAATATCGTTACCGTAATTCTAGGACTATAACCTATAATTATACTTAACCTTAGGAACATCCCTAGACAAACCTTAGAAATTTCTCTAGGGATCTCACTATAGTTTTCGCATCCTAGTATCCAAAGGTTTTCTAAAACTTTCCTCTAATACCAACTGTAGAGACCCAAATCTTGACGTACATGGAAATTACATTACTTTTGCAGAATACTTAATACATAACAAAAAAAGACACCAAAGGACCGTAATAGTTTAGTGCCTTTGGAAACTTGGAACATAATCTTCTAATCTTGGTGAAAGATCCTCAACATCTCCCATAAATATCTTCCAATTTTTTTCTTACCTAAACTGTTTCTTTATATCCTGAGGAAAATAAAACATATAAAGGGTGAGCTCAAATTCTCATTAAGGTAAAGCTTGGATAAAATAAAACAAATCATATACATTTGAACTTAAGAACATGAACATAATGTTTAAACATCAAAATCTTGAGCAGTGACATAAAACATGGCAGTACATAAGGAATAGACCATAAAAAAACATTAATCATGATAAAATAGAATGGGAATAAAACATGTAATGGTGGAAAAACTTTAAACACGTGATATGATTTCCATAGTAGCCAAGGCATTGCTGCCAAGACCATCTTAGTGGACAAAGTCCCTTTCTGAATCGAGTTCAATCCTCATTCTAGTCCTGTATTATTGAACCAGATTAACCTACCATTCCATCTAGGACTATCTGATGAGATATAAATATTTACCCAATGCATTGGAGTGATATATAGGTCCCACCCATCTCATAATGAAATCATTCTTACTTGTGCCACAACATGAACATAAATCGTTCATCATTACCCAAAGAATAAAATGGGTTTTATAAACATCATCCCATCATAACATAATCCATACAAAATTAATGGATATCATTTCATCATAGAAAAAGTGAAACCATGTAAATCATAGCGAAATTATACTTGAAACATACACATTTTAAATAATTCCATCTTATATGGAAAATGGTTTTGATAAAACACTTGAAATGAATTCTTGAGGAAAATATCCTTTCTTCTTCAAAATCATTCTCTTTCCAGAAAATGTCATGTAATTTTAAAAGAAAAGGATTTTTTTGAAAATAGTCATGAAATATTTTGGAGGAAGGTTCATGAAAATAAGGCTTTATAAAACCGTAAAAATCCGTTCATGTTGTATATGTTAAAAAAACATTCTTCTCATACTTTTTCCAGAAAAGTAAAAAAGTACCTCGTAAAAGAAAGATTTCATACATACCATGTAGTAAAAGTCAAAAATGGTTAAAAAGGACATTAAACATACATGAAAACAGTTAGAAAACAAGGACATGGTTGATAAATATAACCCGAGTAAATACTTATGAACAAACAATCTCGGATAAAACGAGATTGGAAAAGTTATCCCTTACCTTAGGTCCGATATGCTTCATATATATCTGAACCTCCTGTATAATGATTTAAATAATGTCATTTACTTATTACAGAATCATATTCATTGTTATGATATCATATATGGTTCACTTATGACTTTATATTACCCGTTCTTTTGTAAGTTCCATGTTAAAGTAGCGTTTTATGTAAAATCGTTTTATTTATCGTATATGTTTGGAATTGTTGTTCTTGATATTATTACTTATATCCTTATTAAATTAATTAAATAATGTCAAACATGATTTATATGAGATATATATTCAGCATATACATATATATATGATAGATTGATAAATGGAATGAAATACACCGTTCATGGAGACGGTAGGTTGTACGTACGCATGAACGCCGTTTTTGTTATCTTATTGAATGGAATGGAATTAAGTAGATGACATACATATATATATACATAAATCCAGTACCATTATTATGCAACATATTTCAGAATTACTTATTATATATACTTTATAATCATTCATTAATTGTTAACATGGAGAATGAATCTCATCGCATCGTGGAGACGGTAGTCCATACGTACGCACGAGTGATGATATCATTCCCATGATCGTGGAATTGTATTGAAGTGTATGTATAATATTTCAGAATAAAAATCACTTTACAATAATCATATATAGTTATTATTTACACCATTATACCCTTCCAAGTAAGGTGGTGGTGGAAAATAGATTACACCATGGCGTGGAGACGGTATTCCGTACGTACACATGCGCGGTGATTTATTTTTCCATAGGATGGATAGATGGTGAAATAGGGTTCTTTAATACTTATAATAAAATATCAGTATATTAGTGATGCTGATGTAATTACTTTATAATGAAACAACTAAAGAAGAAGAAGTGTAAGAAGAAATAAAGTTGAAATAATCGGTAACAGATATTACCTCTTCTTTGAAGCGCCTCTTTGAGACCTCCTCTTAGGGCACTAAAATTGGTCTTTGAATATAACCAGGAACTCTAGGATGTTTCTAGGGAAGTGGAGAAGAGAATTTGGCTGGGGTTGGACGAGTTTGAAGGCTCAATGTGGTGTGAGTAAGAGAGGGATGAGGTGTCCTTTTATAAGGGAGGAGAGGGGAACCTTAGGAAAAACTAAAAATATTATTTTATTATAAAGTCATATTCGGTTGTTAATAGCTCCAAATTAATTTATTTCAAAACTAAGGTGGGGATGCATCGAAATTATCTCATCCAATAGAATTTAGACAAGTTTATGTTTCTATTTTAACCTTATCATTTAGATTTAACTTTATGTTAGATAATTTAACTTTTACCGTGTCTTCTTGTTTTCTTATACTATAAGGTTAATAAACATAATATAACAAGCCAAAAGAACCCCAAGTTGTTTATTATTAATATATATAACCTTATCTAAGTCATTTGGTAGAACCATATATTTTTAGGAATAAAAATACAATTAATAATATAATATTTGTTTGAAAAACTATTTTATGTCAATTTTGACACTATTTGGTAATTGATTTTTGTGAATATCATAACAGAAATATTAGTTCTAACAAAGTTTATTAAATCAGTAAAAATATGTAATATTTACATATAAAATTATTTTAATTCATAGAAAGTCTCAAATTACATTTATTGGGTATTTATAACTTCAATTATGTCAATATTTCATTAATAAGATAATTACTGCATCATCATTGTGTCATACATAAATTAAATTATTTAATGACTATAAATTACAAATAAAATACCATTATGTATGAAATAATTTTATATTTCTAATGAATATTTATAGTCGAATTTATCTTATGTATAACCATATATTAAAAATGAATTATTTATTAATCATTGATTTTAACTATTTTAACCCTTCTTTAAATAAATTAATACTAAATGTCCTAATGTAATCCAAGTGGAATAAAATGGTCATATTTTATTACTAAGGTTGTTTTTGGTCGAATTAAACTTATCCAATAGAATTAAGTCATGTGTTAGGTTAATAATAATATCATTTTTACCCTTAATTATCCTATTTACTTTTAACCATGGTAAAAAAAAGTAAAAATTTACTACTCACCAAAAATTAATTTAATCTCATTGAACCACATTTTAGTCTTTTATATTAACAGTGTCTCTCGGATTTTCAAAATTCAATTCGCAGAAGTGGTAAAATTTCATTTAAATGAAAAAGTCAGTTTTTTAACTACCACAAAGTGGTTTCACTATTCATCGAAAATTGAAGTTTTTCAGAAAAATACCAAAAATTCAGCCTAAGCATTATTTGATATTCCAAATTCAAAAATTATGTCTATTTTTCCAAAGTCAAAACATAGAAGTGGAATTAATTAATTTTAAAAGTAATTCCCATTATCAAAACAAATAGCGTGTTTTTAAGAAACAATAACTATCAAAAGATCATCACTTGTTTATGTCTAATTTCAAAGTGAAATGAATTCCAATGACCAACATTGGGTTAAATGGTCAAAATATATTCTAATTACACTTTAAAACCAATTAAAAAGATAATATAGCCATATAAATTATTGCGATGAAAAAAGTTGTTTTTAATTAAAATATAGTGTGTTTTTACTATTTATCAAAATATGAAAGTTATCAGAATAATATGAAACATTTATCCTACTTAATTTTTTATATCCTGATTCCAATGAAGAATTTTATTTTATCAAATTTAACTTATTGAAATGTAAAAAACAAGATTTAAGGTTGGTGCGCCATCAAAAGGCGGGAAAACTGCATGTTTTGAAAAATTCATATTTTACCCGAAAAATTTATTTTATTCTTATAACATGTTCTAGAAAATGTGTAAGATGAATAATAATGTTATAAAATTCAAAATTTAGTTAATACTATTCATAATGGCTAGTTCATAATAATATTATAATAATATATCATTGTTTAGTAAAACCCGGTATTGCGTACAACACACACTATCGAGGAAGGTCGCGATTGCATGTAATGCAAGCCAAGTCAGGGTTGCATGTAGTGCATTACTCCTTTGTTGTTTCATATAACAAAATACATTGAATATATATATATATATGCTCAATGTTTCATAGAATAACTACTATCAATCAAACATGAAATTGTGTGTAACACGATCTAAGAATAGTGTTGTGTATACTGCAAGCTCATACGGTGTTGCGTATAGTGCAAGGTAATCTTGTTGTAGCTTACAACACAAGACATCAATGAAATTAAAAGAATATTTTTCATAAAATCTAGGGGTGTTACAATTAAACACCCATTGTACATGACATATAAAGATACTAAACATTACGCAATGCATTGGACCTATATGAGGGCACACCCATCATATGATTAGATAAAATTCCCATAAGGTTTTGGGTTCACTCTCCATTCCCTGATTTGGAATTAAAACATTATAACATATATTTTTTCAATATGAGAACCGTGAAATTTATTTAAAATCACGAGTTTTGAAAACCATTTCATCAAAAAGAATATTCTTTATCATACACGAGTCATAATAATAGTGTTTACATATTATAAATAAGCAATTATACTTCCATGCATATGTATTTAACATTTTTATATAAAATATACACATATATACATTTATTTATATAGATAAAACATAATGGAATACTCAAGTGTAATAATAATTTTATACAAAATGTCTAATACACATAAATTTGTATATATATATATATGTCAAAAGTAATATATATATATATATAAATATATATATATGTCTGTGAATAAATTTGTTTCATGTGGAATGATATATATACATATATTTATATATTTGTTTTTATAAATCCACTTGTTTTTAAAACAAAACATTAATTACAATGTTTGGTATCCTTTCTTGCACTCATAGGGCATAATTAAAATTCAAGTAAGATTAAATTATTTTTAATAAAGAGTGATACAAGTAATGATTTTTTTAAACATGTAATGATATATATGTATAACTATAAACATGGATGATGTAGATAATAATGTATCACATGGGAACCTTAAATTCTTTTACATAAGTATGAAATTTAATTATATCACACAAGGAATATTCTCGTGAGTACTTATATATATTTGGATGATAAAAAATACAATGACAAGCATGTATATATATATATAACATTGATTTAAAATATAAAATATGAACATAAAAAAATTTAAAATCATATAAATGCATATAATATATATATATATATATATGTGTGTGTGTGTGTTTAGAAACCTGAAATTATAAATAATTAATATAAATATATATGTATACTTATATACTAAATAAATTATAATTTTGAATGATCGTACATGATTAACATAAATAACATGAAATTGGTATAAAAATTTTCATATGCATAAAATCAGAAAAATAATATTCATATACATTAATATGTATATGATTGAAATATTAATAAACCATTTGAATATAAGTGTTAGTAATTGATTAAATTGACGTATAATATTTGAAAAAACTAAAACTAATTAAACTTATTGTGGATATTTTTACTTATAAAAATTATTTGAATCAATTATATTTTCCCTTGGATACATGAATAGAAGAATATATATTACCCATTTCCTTTCAGTTATTTTCCAAATTTTTCAATAGGAAAAACAATTTCACAGAAAAAGGGTTCCTAATTAAATTGGAAATAAATATGAAAATTCCAGAAGAAATTTATTTTCTAAAACATATTCCATGATAAAAAACCCCCCTTACTAGGAAGATGAATCCACTGCTTCACAACAGGGGAAAGAACTCATAGCAATGATGATTTATTTACACTAAAGGTCAATTGAGAATAATTTTAAAATAAACAATAAAAAATTGTTCATATATTTTAAAAAGAGAAATTACCCTTAATAAATAATTCATGGGAACAATTGTGCCCTAGTCTCAGATCCTTACAACGATAACACAGAACTGACAAGGATCTTCAAAATAGGGAAAAGTATGTTATCTTCTATGGTTAGTTTCACAAAATTTGTTTCCCCCATTTTCCTATTTCAGCATTGCAGAACCAGGTGTATATATAATAGACGACCAAATAATCACATAACAAAATCAGTCCCAAAATCAAACTGAAAAGGAATCACTAATTTCCCATAAAATAACCCTAATTCAATCTGATATGGAACCTGATGTGGAATTGATAATTGGAAATACGTATTATTCTAGTCGGTTTGTCCATATCTTTAAAATCTAGCAAACCTTCAAGTCATGTGATTCCTGGGACAGTCGTTCCATGAGAGAAAAACAACATAAACGATTTTTAGTTATCGATAAGGGTTGCAGGTTGACCGACCATTGGCGGGGTGTTAGTTTCATCCACACGTGTCCATCCCGAGTGGATAAGATTCCCATAGAATATGTGTTGCATGCCTCCAACGAGCACTAGAGGAGCAATTATATCATCATCTAGGGGTCATTCTCAGATTGGGGAATGTGGCGGCTCTTCATTATATTTGTGTTGTGAAGAGGAAGTAGATGAGAGGGGTGTCGACTTCGGCTGTAAGGTACTCCCTCCTCTTCATATTCTATTTTTATATAAATATTTACTATATATAATAATTACATGATATTTATATATATACATTTTTTAAATTTAAAAATATTAATTCAAAATTTCATACCTGAAAGGAAAACATATTATATTCAAAATAATGATATATAATATATAATTATATTTTTTGTCTCTTATCTCTTTTATTAAGGTTTTTTTTTAAAAATTAGATAATTCATAATTTATTGTGTCATTAAAATAATACATGTCATATGCTATATTATTCTTATGTAATCAAATTAATTTAATTATGAGAACATAATTCAAAAATTAATAATATAAATAATATTAAAGTTGATAGAATTTATGTTTTATGTAAAATTATATGTATATTAATATTTCTTAAAATGAATTTTTTTTATAAACAATAAATTTTATAGTTTTAAAATTACATTTTATGTGAATGAAACTCTATTGAATTGGAATTAAAAATATATCCTTGAAAAAGAATTATTTAATTTAATCAACATTAATATTTAGATTTAAATTACATATTCATTGAGAATAAAAAAGATGAATATATGTATTTATAATAAATTATTATTATTATTATTATTAATGTTAATTAGTACCAAAACACATGTTCATATATCATAAAGAAATAATTTTTTATTGAATAATCCTGAAAAAAATGTAAAATTGATATATTAAAAAAATGATTCATGGTTTATTTCTATTCAGAAATTTTTTTCTAAAATATATTATTTATAAACAACAAATGATATTATCTTACAAACCATAGTAATACACACACACATATATATATATATTAGTTACTTATGTAATTATTAAAACAAATATTTATCCTTAACCAAAATAAATTGTTTAATATTATAATAAAAATTAATTTTAAAATGAAAATATTATATTTACTAAAACTTAAGATGTTACACTTTACCCCTTAAAATAATTGCATCCTTGAAATTCCATCAACGTACTTAATGAAATTCTAAATTTCACTATTCAAAATTAGGAAAACTAGGAGCATGAGAGATTCCCTTAAAACCCTATATAATTAACATATGGCCTCTAAAGTTTAAAAGGGATTTTCCATATCATGACCTCTAATGTTATTTATACATCGGCTCTGATACAGATTCTAAAGACGGAGAAACCTATTCTATATTATATTTGTGTGTGTCTATATTATTCATTAATTTCTTTAAAACACAACCCACGATTACAAAGGTATATAGTTTTAGAGAGTCTGGATACAATGGAGAAATTCTTATTATACAACCTATAAAATAAATGACCAAAAATATCTATTATAGGGGTTGAACACCTTAGCAGGACCTCGACAACTATCTCACTTCTACACATCCTTTAGCCCCATGAAAATTGATTTAGAAAACATGGGATGAGATACAAAATCTTAGTAATGGGTTTTCAAAATAAAAAAGGAAACCAAATAGAGTTTTTTAATTCAAAATAAAAGGCAAAACATATAATAATATTTTTTAATAAAAGCATAAGAAAACATGTATACTTTTCAAAAATAAACATTTTATTGAAAATAATTATATTAATATAAATATTTTATATTTGACAAATCAACATCAGTAATTCATATAGAAATAGTAATTTCATTGGAAAAAAGTATAAGTATTCATAATTAATTCTCAAAGGAACCTTGATTCATAGCATGAATTCATGGTTTACCCTAAGACATGGAACAATACATAGGCACGAGTCAAGGCTCATTACACATGGAGGATCATGTGTGAAGGCTCATTGTACATAGAGGAGCCTGATTCAAGACTCATTGCACAAGAAGTAGACTGAGTAAAATCCCATTGTACATGAACTAGCATGTGTAAACACTCCTTTCACGAGTGTTATCATGAGTAAACACCCATTACAAATGAATTATCATTTGTAAACACCTAGTGAACATGAATTAGTAGATGTAAACACCCATTCCACATGAGTTAGCATTAGTAAACACTCACTCCACATGAATAAGAAGGATTAATCCCTCATTTCTCATGAATAAGAATGAGTAAAACCCATTTTCACATGACTTAGCATGAGTAAACAATCATTTAACATTAATTAGAATGAGTGAACACCCATTGTGCATGAAATACCATGATAATAAATTTTACATGATGCATTAGAGCACTATCAGGGAACACCCTTCATATTATTGGACAAAATTCCTGTAAGGGTGTGTCATTACTCTCCATTATATTCTTTAGAATTAACAAATTATATCATATGTTATTCATTATGAGAAACCTGAAATTTATTTTAAAATCATGATTTTTGAAAACCATTTCATATAACTAAATTTCATGATCATACATGTGTCATAATAAATGTGGTTTCTCCTTAAAAATACAAAATTATAATTTCCTGCATTTGTATGTAACTGTTTTACATAAAATATACACATATATAGATTTATCTACATATATAAAACATGAAGGACTACTCAGGAATAATAATACTTTTACATAAAATGTAATATACACATAAATTCTTGTATCTATATATATTTCAAAATTAATGTATATATATATTTATTTAAATAAATTTGTTTCACGTGGAATAATATATATATATATATATATATATATATGTATTTTTATACATCCACTTGTTTTTAAATCAAAATAATAAATTGAATTACTAATATCCATCCTTGCATGCACAGTGTTACGCCCCAACCCAAGTTACCCAGATATGGAGCATTAATATATAATATTGGCATTATCACAAGTGATCAAGTCTAGAAAAACCGATTAGTTTAGTAGACTTTGAAGGACTAGATACATAAATAAGATTTTCATTACATCAAGAAATTAAAAAAAACAACATTGTGTCCCCTTTTAACACTCCCATATCCTTTATCCTATACCTATAAGTCAGCCATAAAATACTTCTTCGCATGCTTGGATAAATAAAATATAGAAAGATGTGAGCTCAGATGATCAGTAAAGATAAAAATATAGTGGAAACTTTCATATATAAGCACAATCATTTGTCGAAATGTATAGGACTAAAACAATAGACTTTTTAAACATAAACTTCCGCATGATATGGAAATATAAAACAAAATAATTCCATTTACATAATCACATGGATATTCGACTAGTCTAATAATCACATGTAATATCAATAGCTAATTTCATAATGATGGAATTAATAATATTGGACATCATAACCACATAGTCAAGGCCCCATTCCAAGACTAAAAATAATATTTTTTTCAAGGCCTTGTTCCAAGAAACTAGTTTGTCTAATGAGGCTTACTGATGCATCGAGGAGCTATAGCGGGCTCCACCAATCACATATTATGTCCAATGCATTCCTCATATGAAAATATTTGAAACATAACACAAACATTCGTATTAAAACTAGAATACTAAATGTTAAAACATTAACCATAAAACTTGAATGATATAAAAATAACACATCCACTTTCAAACATATCACAAAACTTTCAATATAATATGGAAGATTCTATCATAATAAATGGACAATAATCAAGTGTCAAATCCATCAATGGATGTTGTCATAGATGAAATCAAAATTACATGAGAGAAATTTTGAGATCATTTAAAAGTCACATTATTATAAAAGAAAACATTTATTTTGAAAACATTCTTATAATATTTCAAGGAAAGCTTCGAATGTGTTATAATGTTAGAGAATAGCTTTACCCACAATACAAGTTAAAAAACATTCTTATCTTAATTTTTTGAAAAGGTCATAAAGTACCTTGTTTGGAAAATGACAGAAAGATTAATTTCAACCCATTTTATAAAAAGTCAAACAAGTGTCTACATTAATTTAACCCATAGTCTAGTAAATAGTAATTTTTTTTTGAAATACATTCTTATGAGAAATGGATGTGGATGATAAAGAGGATCTAATAGGTACTTACGTATTAACAATCACGGATAAGTAAAGAGATTTTAAAATTAACCCTAACATTTTACTTCTCCTTGGTCGGGGGTATTTTAACCTCCTGTGTAATAGTTAAATAATGTTTATTAAATTATAAAATAACCTCATACATAAATATGATATCATATGTGATCATCTAAAATTAGATTGTTAATAATATTTTAGTAGTATCATTGTTTTGGGAGTTAACTGACTCATTTTCCATTATATGTTTTGTTATGTAACTCCTGTTTTTTATGGATATGATGTATTTGATTCATATCCATAATTATATTAAGTTCTTAAACATTATTTTTAATCATAGAATAAAAATTATTCTTGAATTTTTACGACAGGGAAATGAATCTCATCGCGTTGATGGATACGGTAATGAGTACGTATGCACGAGCGACAATATATTTCTTTTGATATAAAAATAATGTATAATTGGAGGTTATACCAGAACGGTCCAGATCAGACAAAAGTCTGATCTCCCAAAATATTATTAGAAAAAAAGTAAAGTGCAAAAGAAAAAACAAGGCAAAGTCACTACATCACGTCAAAGCCATCCCCATCCCCATATCCAAACGCAGTCCAGTTTTCAGTCAGCGTATCACCCAACATCATTTCCGAAGAGCCACCTCGAGACACGAGCGTAGAAATCGCGCACCCACCGCAAATCATGCCGACGTCGAAAACATCATCCAGTCAACATCCAGTCCCCATCATCATCATGCTCCTCGAAACTACCACCACCGTCGTCGTCACCAGAGCACCTCCCCGTCGTCGCCGGAGCACCATCACCAGAGGTTCCAAGAAAACCATCATCGACTTCACCAGAAAACGCCACCTTCACCATTCCAACATATTCAAGACGGAAGATCCCACCATACTCCCCTTCGGCATCAACTTCAGCATCACAACCCCACAGACATTCATCCATTCGCAAAACCACGAAAAACCACGAAAACCATACAGCATCACCACCACATGGAGGGCAGAACTCCCAATCCACCAGGGAAAAGAAAAAACCCTAAAATGAACCAAACAAAACCAGAACAACGAAAACAGAAGAAGTTTCACCAAGAACCGAGTCACACCGCGAACGAAAGCACAACGATCAACACCATGATTCAAAAGATCCCACCGCCACCGACTAGTTCGACCGCATGAGGTACAATAGAACCCCCCGCACTCACCAGAGAAGATTCGGGACCCCCAAATAACTGGCGCATGAGCGCAGACCTCAACCGCTGAGAAACTCACCGGAGGGCAACAACATGCTGCATCGAACAGAACCAAGAGCGCTCTGGAGAGTATGTCGTCGACGAAGACCGGTCTTACACCCGAAGATCTGAACCAGAAACCACCGACGTCCATTATGCATCTCCACAACCAGAGAGGAGCCACGAAACGCATAACGCCACAGCAACAGGGATGAAATTATTACCTCTTCTTTGGGTGCTTCCTATCAAATTGATAAAAATGTATCTTTGGTTTTCTTTATGATACAAGTAAGAAATCTAGGTTGACATGAGGGTAGTTGGGAGGATATTTTAGCAGGGTTTGTCTAATCCAAAGGGACTTGGAGGTGTTATTTTTGGAGAAGGTGAAGTACCCTTTTATAAGAGAGGTGAGGGTCACTTTAGGTAAAGCTTGAAATATTATTTTATTATAAAATAATATTCGTTTTATAATGGATCAAAAGGTTTTATTTTAAGGATAAGGTGAGTATTAGTCAAAAACCACTAAACTAATAGGTTTTAGACATGTTCAGGTCACCATATAAACCTTATCTTTTAGATTTAACTCTTAGGTAAATAGTTAAATGTTTACAGTTTCTTCTTGTATTATTATAATAAATGGTTAATAAAATTACTATAAAAAGACATGAGAAACCCAAGTGGTTAATTATTGATACATATAACCTTATCTATGTCTATTTTCATGTCCTTATATTTTTAAGAATATTATATCAATTAATTATATAGTATTTGTTTTAAAAACTCATTTTTGTCAATTTTGACACTATTTGGAATTTTGTTTTTGTTAAAGTCATAACAAATTTATTACTTTGAGAAAATTTATTTAATCAACCATATAAATTAATATTAACCTAAAAATTTTCTTAATGAATTAAAATTATCAATTTACACATATTTTAGTATTTATAATATCAATTATTTTAACCGTTCATTAACAAGGTAATTACAGCATCATCATTGTGCCATAGATAAATGTAATTATTTAAAGTCTAAAAATTATCAATAAAATACGATTATGTATTAAATAATTTTATCTTTCTAATAAATATTTATAGTTTAAATTTTTCATTTTTATAACCCAATATTAAAATTGTTTTACTTATCAAAATATGAATTTTACACTTTTAACTCATCTTTAAATAAAATAATAATAAATGTATTAATCTAATCCAGGATAAACAAAGGGTATTATATTTTATTCCTATGTTTTATTTTGGTCAAAATAAACTTATCCAATAGTATTAGGACATGTGTTAGGGTAATAATAATATCAGTTTTACCTTTAATTACCCTATTTACTTTTAATCGTGGTAAATAAAAGGCAAAAGTTACTATTCACCAAAAATTATCTTCATTTTATTGAACAAAATATTACACACTAATATCAACCATTTCTCTTTTATTTTTGAAATTAAATTCACAAAAGCAGTAAAATCATGTTTTATGGAAATTTGCTAACGTTCCTAGAAGGTGGGTAAATGACGTTAAAAAAATTCAATAAAATTTTATATATCTAATTTTACTATAAAATGACTCCAATGGATTAAATTTAACTAATATAGGTATTATTTATCTAATTTGACTTAAAATAAATTTAAATAAAAAAATAATTATTTAAATAAAAAGTCTGTTTTAAACAATAACGCAGTGTTGTTCACTATTCATCAAAAATAGGAAGATTTCGGAAAAATACCTAAAATTCACCATATGATAATTTTAATATTATGAATCAAAAAAATTAAGTCCCTTTTGAAATATAAAATTTCTAATATTTAAAAAGTGGGTATTACTATTCATAACGGCTAGTTTGATTGGTTGTGGTGTGTTAGAACTCGAAGTTGCATATAGCACATGCTAATGTACTATTCAAATGGAAACATACCATGGAAGCTTGGGGTGTTACATTATTCCCTACATAAAATAATTTTTCCTTGAAATTTCTAAAATACTACAACATAAAAAGATTTTGGTGGTTCTTCATCATATGTTCCTCAGGATTCCATGTTGCATCTTCCATCTTATGGTTTCTCCATTGAACATTTTCCAAATGAGTCATCTAGTTTCTCGGCACTTGTTATTTGGTATCAAGAATCCTAATAGGCTATTCACAATAAGAGAGATTGGGTTTTAGTTATATTTCTTCATAGGTGCGTACATGGGTTGGGTAAGCCATGTATTTTCTCAATAGTGATATGTGGAAAACAAATGAACTTTGGAGATACATGGAGGAATTACCAAATGGTATGCTATAACTCCAATTTTGTCTATAATGTCAAAAGGGTTGATATACCGAAGACTTAATATACCCTTCTTACCGAAACATATAACATCGTTCCATGGAGATACCTTCAAGGAAACATGATCACTTACTTGGAATTACAAATCCTTCCTTAGGTTATTGGCATAACTCTTTTTCCTAATTTGAGCTACTTTGATGTGGGTTTGGATAATCACCGCCTTTTCAATTGTTTCCTTAACATGTTCTGGGCCTACGAGTTTTTGTTCACCTATATAATCCCAACAAGTTGTTGTGTGACATCTCTTCCCATATAATGCATCATATGGTTCCAGCTGAATAATTGAATGGAAGATATTGTTATATGAAAATTATACCAAAGGTAACTATTGATCCCACATACCTTGAAAGTCACGTGAGAAAGATCTCAACATGTCTTCTAAGGTTTGAATAGTCAATTCTAATTGTCCATCAGTTTGAGGGTGGTAGGCAGTGCTCAAACGAAGTTCAGTATCTAGGGCCTTCTAAAGAATTTTCGAGAATCTTGATGTAAAATGGGGACCACAATCAGAAAAAATCGATAGGGGCACTCGCTAAAGTCTTAAAAAATCATTAATATATAGTCTTTCTAAACGTACATGTGGTAAATCTTATCTTATATAAAGAAAATGTGCTGACTTGGTAAGAAGATCAACAATGACCGATATTTCATCATTCCATCTATGAGTCTTTGGTATCCCCATGACAATGTTCATCATAATATCATCCCGTTTACACCCATGTATGGGAATAGGTTGCATGAATCCTCTAGGATGTTGCCTTCCAGCCTTCACTTATTGACAAACCAATCATCATGAAACATCATCAGAAATCTCCCTCTTCATGTTGTCCCACCAAAAACGTTCCTTCAGATCTCTATACATCATAGTGCTACCAGGTTGTATAGAGAAATTAGAGCTATGAGCATCATCCAACAATTCCCTTTTTAGACCAGGTACATCAGGACACGATTTCTCTTCCAAAATTTCAAAATTCCATCTTCATATATGATGTTGATCAATCTCCCATAATTCATAGATTTAATTATATTTTGAAACACCTTATCATTAGTCTGAAAACTTTTTATCCTTTTTATTAAAGATGATCTCGAAACCATTTGATAAAGTATTGATGTTTCACTTTCCATGACTATTCCCATGTCCATTTTTACTATATCCATGAAGATTGGATCCCATTCAACTCTCATCTTGTTTAGAACTCCATAATAATTTCTTCTCAAAGCATCTTCCACCCTATTTTCCTTCTCTAGGTGGTAGTGTATAGTGCAGTCATAATCCATGAGTAGCTTGAGCCATCACATTTTCTCATGTTGAGTTATTTTTGTGATAAAATATACTTCAAACTCTTCTGATCAGTATAAATCTCTCATTTTTCAACATATAGATAATGTCTCCATATATTCAAATCAATGATAACATATAATAACTCAAGATCATGATTGGGATAGTTTTGTTCATGAATTTTTAGCTACTGTGACGCATATGCAATAACTCTATAATTCTACATAAGGAAACAACCATGTCCTTTCTTTGTAGCATCACTATAAATAAAAAACCCATCATTCCCCGATGGTATAGTCAAGATAAGAGAATTGTATAATATTCTTTTCAGTTATTCAAAATGTAATTTAGACTCTTTTCTCAAAATAAATTTAACCCCTTTATGTTGGAGTTTGGTGAATGGGATATCCAGTCAGGAAAAATTCTTGATGAAGCGCCGATAAGAACCTGATAAACAACGAAATCTTCATACCGCGGTTATATTTGTCGGTCCTGGGAATTCTTCGATTTACATGGTGTTTGAAGTACCAACATAAATTCCATCCTTAGAGACAATATGGCCATGAAAAGAAATCTATTGAATCCAGAATTCACACTTGCTAAACATCCCATATAATTCATTTATTCTAAGAGCCTTTAGAATAATGCAGAAGTTATTTTCCTGATCTTCATAGATTTTATAGTATACCGACATATCATCAATAAATACCACTATAAAGACATCATGATATTACGTGAAAAATCTATTCATTAGATCCATGAAAACAGAGGGTGCACTAGTCAGTTCAAAAGGCATTACTATAAACTCGTAATTCTCGTACCAAGTTCAAAATGTTGTCTTTGTAATTCCTTCCTTCTTCACACACAACTGATGATATCTAGATCAAAGATCAATCTTTCAAAAATATTGATCTCCTTGAATTTTATCAAATAAATCATCAATGTGAGGTAGGGGATACTTATCCTATATTGTTATAGTATTGATATCCCTATAGTCAGTACACAACCTCATAGATCTATCTTTATTATTAAAAAAATGAACAGGGGCTCCCCATATAGAAACACTAGGTCGAATAAATCATGTATTACTCAACTCCTCTTGTTGTTTATATAGTCCTACTAATTCCAAAGTGGCCATTTTATAAGTGTTATTTGATATGGGCCTTGAACAAGGGATTAAATCAATGGAAAACTCAATTTCTCATTTTGGAGGATGTCCCAGTAAATCCTATGGAAACACATCCACATATTCTTGCACAGTAGTTACATCCTCTATTTAAACATTCATTTCGTTAGACATGGTTATTTCACTCTCTTCATCCCCAATAATTGAATTTAGCAGAGCTATAGGTGGTGGATCTAGATAAGAATCATATGGTGTCATTTCTTCTCTAAAGATATGGTACTCCTTATCATCATCAAAAAATGTAACCTCCTTCTTACAATAAATTTTTCACATCATGATCTGAAAGCCAATCCATACAGATGATTATATCCAAATCAATCTTGGGCATGAAAATGATATCAGTAGATAAAGCAACTTTATATGACTTAATGGGAACTGATTAAAAAAACATTGTTGCAATGATACATCCCTTATGAGTTTTGACAGAAAAATCCCATGTTAAATCAAAATTAGAAATATCTAATTTTCATAGAAAAATGGGAAGGTATGAAACAATGCGATGATCCAAAATCAAATAAAGCATTTTCTAAATTTGAGTAAACCATTAAATGACCTTTCACTACGTAATTTAGAGCTCCAACCTCCGCCGTAGTGATCACATAACCTTGGAATTTCACACTTGTCCTTTTATAAGATAGGTTTCCTTGGTGCATAGGGCATTCCTTTTCTTAATTCCCCATTTCTCTACAATTTTAACATTCAAAATTGACAGCCTTTTTCTTTCCTGTGCAATCACGATCTTTGTGGCCTTTTTCACCACACTTATAACACTCTCATTCCCTTCAGGCAAGTACCGTTGTGTTTCTTCCCACATTTACTATAGGATGGAAATTAAACATTTCCCTTATTCCCCTTATTTTTATTTCCCTAGTGTTCATGAAATCTCCTCTTCTTTTAATTTTCTTGTAAGTTGTCTAACGTAGATAATTTCTTTTCTGTCTTGATACCACATGAGACAATATCTTAGTATGATGAGAATGATTGTTAGACTAATGCTCGATGGATAATTGGTTTTAAACTATCAAATAATCGATAATTATTACTCCTTAGGTTATGTATATAATATTTAACATCCCTTGCTAACCTAGTACTATTATCCTTGTACTTTGTGACATTCTCATCCTTATTTTTACTCAGACTAAAAAATTGTCTTTCCATATCCTCTCGATGGAAACGAGGAAAGTATTTTTCTATGAAAATATCATTAAACTCTCTCTATTCCACATTTAATACCTCTCAATCCTCATTTTTGTTTTGAAATAATGAACACCATTGATCTGAATCTCTTGTGAGGCGATAAAATTCTATGACAACTTTTTCCCTTTCGTTACTCCACAAAGCATGAAATATTTTCTCTAGGGAACTTATCCATTGCTCAGGTACAAATTGATTTGTAGTCCGATTGAATGTTGGTGGTTGTTGCCTCATGAAGTGGTCCAAAATTGATCCTCCACATTGTGGATCATGGTGCTACATATGGGTAAGGTTATTATTCATAAACTGAGTGTGTTTTCTCAATATTGCGACAAGCTAATCAGCATCAATTGCATCACCAACTCCACTATAATTATCTTCAGTAAGAGGGAAGTCCCTACATGGATTATGTGCCTTGATACGGTTTTCATTCCTTCCACTGGGTGACATTTGAAAACAATGGAATACACTATATTAATTTATGTATCATAATACATAATTCCAAACATGTAAAACAGTTAACATAAATTGAACAATTTATGGATATAATTCATAATCACAAAAAAAATCAAGGAAGTATATACTCATAAATCCTTTATAATGATTTGTAAAAAAATGTGAATTATCCTAAGCATATCCCCTGGGAGTTTCATAACCTAGAGTGCATCAAGGATCATTGACGTATACCAGAATACCCAAGGTTAAGACCGAAACTCCTTGTCAGAGTTTTCACTCCAAGGTACATCTGTGACAAAGCCGCCTCTACCCGATCCTATCCAACATGGATGTATTTCTTGGAAAACTCATTAAATCTCTACATTAAAAAAATTCTAGGAAGTTATTTTATACTAATCCCAAAATTCTATCTTATGGTAACGTTATCTAATCATAGATTATCTAAATATTGTTTCTCAGGATTTACTAAACTTCCTCTGATACCAACTGTAACACCCCAAACATAGTTACCCAGAGTTGGTGCAATATTACATAACAATGGCTTGATCACAAGAGATCAAGTATCGAATGACTTATTATTTTAGTAGCCTAGTAAGTACTAGATACATATATATGTTTTCTATTACCATTTAATACAATATGGAAGATTTTATCATAATAAATCGACTTCAAACAAGTATAAAATTCATCAAACTATGTTGAAAAAGATGAAATCAACATTATTTGAGATAAATTTTCAGATTATTTATAAGTCATGTAATTATAAAAGAAAACATTTATTTTGAATAAATTCTTATAATCCTGTAAGGGAAGCTTCAAATGTGTTATAATGGTAGAGAGTAGCTTCACCCACAATAAATGTTAAAAAACAATCTTATCTTAATTTTTCGAAAAGGTCATAAAGTACCTTATTGGGAAAATGATAGAATGATTCCTTTAAAATCATTTTATAAAAATTAAAACAATATTATAAATGAATTTAACCCATAGTCTTGTAAATATAAAAAATATTTTGAAATACATTTTTAAGAAACATGGATGTGGATGACAAAGAGGTCCTTGTAGATACTTACGTATTAACAAACTCAGATAAGTAATGATATTGTAAAATTAACCCTTACCTTTTAAATTTCCATGGTTGAGGGTAAGTTAAACATATGTATAATTATTAAATAATTGTTATTAAATTATACAAGAACCACATTCAAAAATATGATCTTTTAATGTTTCATTGTTTATAATATTTTAGTTGAATCATTGTTTCTTGTGTTAACGGAATATTTTTCTTATATATTTTTTGTCACGTAACTCAGGTTTTTTATGGATTGAATGTATTTGATTAATATCCAGAATGATATTAAGTTCTTAAAAAAATTTAATCATAAAATAAAAATTATCCTTGAATGGTTACGATGGGGAAATGAATCTCATCGCCTTCGTGGAGACGGTAATCCGTACATACGCACGAGCGATAATATTATTCTTTTGATATTAAAATAGTATGTAAATAGATGTTATACCTTATATAAATAATCATTGACATGTTATATATATTATTTACATAGATTATACTCATTTTTATACCCATCCAACTAATGAAGTGCTGAATAACAAACTGCACCACAATGTGGAGACGGTAAGCCATACGTATGCACATATGGTGACTTTGTCATTCATAGGATGGATAGAATAATTAATATGGTTGTACCATATTTATAATATCATCATATGATGTAGAAGTAAATATAGTTATTATTTTGGTATGGAAAAAAAAACAAAGAGGATATGGAAGAAGAAAATAACATCGAAATAGGTGATGAAATTATTACCACTTCTTTGGGTGATTCCTTTTGATATGATCAAAAGGGATCCTTAGGTTGGATTTATGATCAATTTAAGGAATCTAGGTTGAATTGAGGGTAGTTTGGAGGGTATTTGAGCAGTGTTTGGCTGAGCCAAATGGCATTAGATGTGTGATTTTGAGAGAAGGGGAAGTACCATTTTATAAGAGAGGTGTGGGTTACTTTAGGAAAATCTTTAAATATTATTTTATCATAAAATCATATTCAGTTTATAATATCTCCAAAATAATTTATTTCAAGGAAATGTTGGGGATGGGTCGAAATCCACTCAAATAATAGTTTTTAATCAGGTTTAGGTCACCATTTTAACCATATCTTTTATATTTAACTCTTAGTTAAATAGTTTAACTTTTACAATGTATTATTTTATTATTATAATAAATGGTTAATAAAATTTCTATAAAATTCCAAGATAACCCAAATTGGTTCAGTATTTATATATGTAATCTTATCTATGTCATTTTCTGAAACATAGATTTATATGAATATTATCTTAATTAATTAGATAGTATTTGTTTTAAAAACTTATTTATGTCAAATTTGATACTATTTGGTATTTTGTTTTGGTTAAAGTAATAAAAACATTATTAATTAAAAAAACTTATTTAATCAACCTTAAAATTTTATATTAACCTAAATAATTCGTTTAATGCATCAAACGTATAAAATTTCATTTATTTTTATATTTATACTATCAATTATTTTAGTCTTTCATTAATAAGGTAATTATTGCGTCATTATTATGTCATAATGTAATTTTATTATTTTATGTCTAAAATTATAAATAATATACCATTATGTAGGAAATATTGTTATATTTATAATGAATATTTATAGTCAAATTTATCTTATTTATAACCCTATAGTAAAAATGTTTTAGTTATGAAAAATTGAGTTTAACACTATTAACTATTCTTTAAATTAAATAATAATAAACATCCTAATATAATCCCTGTGGAAAAAAGAGGGTCATATTTTATTCCTATGGTTTATTTTGGTTTAAATACAATTATCCAATAGAATTTAGACATGCTTTAGGGTAATAAAAATATCATTTTTACGTTTAATTACCTTATTTAGTTTTAACTATGGTAAATAAAAGTCAAAAGTTACTATTCACAAAAATTAATTTCATCTTATTGAACCACATTTTACTTAATTATATCAACTACGGAATGTAGATTTTTGAAATTCAATTCACAAAAATTAGTAAAATAACATTTTATGCAAATTTACTAACATTCCTAAAAGGTGGGTAAAAGACCATAAAAAATCCTTTAAATTTTATACATCTAATTTTATTATAAAAGGACTCAAATGAATTAAATTGAACTAATATAGGTATTATGTATCTATTTTTACTTAAAATAAATTTAAATAAAAAAAATAATTATTTAAATAAAAATTTGGTTTTAAACAACAACGCAACGTTTTTCACTATTAATAAAAAATTGGATGTTTTCAAAAAAATAACAAAAATTCACCCTAAGCTAATTTTGAAATTCCAAATCTAAAAATGAAGTCCATATTGATAAATAAAATTTATAAAATTTCAAAAAGTGGGTATTACTATTCATAACGTCTTGTTTGAATCGTCATTGTGTATTACAACTCAAAGATGCGTACTGCGCAAGCTATTGCATTATTCAAAGGAAAACATATCGGTGAACATTGGGGTGTTACACATAGGGCCTAATTAAAATTCATGTAACATTAATTGAATTTTATACGAGATTGATCCATGGGAAGATATTTTTTTAAACATGTCATGTTATATAAATATATATAACTATGAACTTATAAGATTTTGATAATAATGTATCACATGCACATCTTAATTTCTTAACTAAAAGTATGAAAAATAATTATATCCCACGAGGTATATTCTCATGATTACATACAAGTATTTGGTCGAAAAAAATGCATTGACATGCATATATATATATATATAACAAATATTTAAATTCTAAAATGTGAAAATTAAGTAATTAAAATTCATATACATGACTATAATATATATAAATTTTTTTAGAAACATGAAATTATATAAAATTTATATATATGTATATGTATACTTACATACCAAAAAATGAGAATTTGGAATGATCCTACATGATTAACTAAAAAACATGAAATTGACATATAAGTTTTCATATACATTAAATATGAAAAATAATATCCATATAAATAAATATGTGCATGCATGAAATCTTAATAACACATTTATGATAAGTTTCATTAATTGATAAAATTTACACATAACATTCGAAGAAAACTGAAACCAATTAAACTTCTAGAGAATATTTTTAGTCGTAACTAGTAAAAAAATTATGTTTGCAGTAAGAAACATGAATAAAAGCATAGATAGTACCCCTTTCCTTTCAGATGTTCTCAAATATTTTGAAAAAGGAAAAACAATTTCACAATAGAATGGGTTAGTAATTAAATTGTAAATAAATTTCAAAATGCAAGAGTTAATTTATTTCCTTAAAAATATTCCTCAAAAACAAAATCCACATACTATGCAGATGAATCCACTTAATCGCAATAGAGAAAAAACATTACATAGCACATAATATTGATTAACACAATAAGTCAATTGAAAAAAAATAAAAGTAACAAGAAAAAACTATTTGTGTATTATACAATATAGAATTCCCCTTACTATATGATTCAAGGAGATAGATTGTCCCACATTCTCGGATCACAATAGTGATAAAATAGAATTAACAAGGATCTGTAAAAATGGGAAAACTAGGCTAGCTACTTTGGGGAGTTTCACAAAATTCCTTTCCCCCTTTTCGATATTTCAGCATTGCAGAACCATATATACAGATAACATACACCCAAAGAAGCACATAAAAATATTAGTTTGGACATTTTACTGACAAGGAATTTCTCATTTTGTATAAAATAACCCAAATTCGAACACACATGGAACCTGAACTGGAAGCACAAATTGAAAATATCAAAAATTCATGTCGGATTCTCCACATCTTCAAAATCCATCATATCTTTGAGTTATGTGATTCCCAGGAGAGTCATTCCATGAGAAAAACAACAACTGAAACTATTGAGAGTTACCGATGAGGGTTATAGGTTGACAGACCACTGGTGGGGTGTCAGCTGCATCCACTAACTTGAATTTCTCATGTAGAAGATTTCATTTAAGCATAACATCTTGAAGCTCGGCTTGGTCTTTGTCAAGGGGAACATCCAAAGATGCTACCTCTCACCCACGCTATGTCAAATGGGCTTTGTATGGAACTACTCTACTAAATGAGGCCATCAAATCTTCATTCTTCATTAATTTTCCTTTGTCATTTCTATTTATAAACAATAATCATAACATTGAGAGTATACAATAGAATGGTCATATTGACCAACGATATTATTGACCAATAATCTTATAATGGTGAAAACTTGATGTTCACATTAAAATATACTTACTTAATCATTAATGAGATATAGTTCTCTTGAGTACAATAATAATATAACACACATTTTGAGGAAGCAATTATCATCCAAAATTTTTGGATTGATACATTTTACCCCCTTAAGAAATTTCATCCCCCAAATTTAAACATGTTCTCTCAGTTGATAAAATTTTATGGTACTTATGTCTCATTATTTCATCCAATTCCCATGTTTCTTATTCATACGTATAGTTCCTCCATAACACCTTGATGAGTTGGGTAGTCCTTTTGTGTAGAAACTTGTCGCTACAATCCTAGATCTCCACTTAATACTACTAATAAGAGAGATTGTGTTCAAGTTGGACCACCACTGGATTCGGGTTATGTGATGGGTCATGTATTTAGTTCTTCAAGAGATATACGCGAAAACATCCTGAACTTGAGACATATTTGGTTTATGTGATAGCTGAAAGTCCACTTCTCTTATGTGATCAAGGATTTCATTAGGGCCAATATACCATGGGCTAAGCTTCCCTTTCTTCCAAACCCTCAAGACTCTCTTCCTTAGAGAAATTCAAAGGAACAATTTGTAACTATCATAAAACTCCAAGTCCCTTCGATGGTTGTCCAGATATCCCTTTTTCTAACTCTAAGAATACTTAATGTGTTGTTGGATGGAAAGAACCTTTTCTGTCATCTCTTACATAGGATTTGGTCCAAGATGCTTTCTCCTACCATATTCATCCCAACAAGTAGGATGTATACATCGATTACCATATACAACTTTATAGGGATCCATTTTAATACTACAATGGAAGATATTTTTTGAATGAGAACCCAACTAATGGGATATTCTAATCCCACCCACCTTAAAATTACATTGATCATGATCTCATCATGTCCTCAATTGTCTGAATAGTCCTTCCAAATTGTCCAAAAGTTTGGGGACGAAATTCCATACTAAAATTCAATTCAGTTCCAACATCATGTTGTTGACTTCTCCAAAAATTTTATTTTAACCTTGGATTATGATTAAATATGATATAAAATAAAACTACATGCATTCTTACAACTTCATTTATATATATCATTGCGAGTTGGTCAAGAGATAAATCTTCCCAAATAGTGATTAAATGGTTTATCTTGGCCAGATGGTCCACTATAACCCATATAACAATATTTCCATTGGAATTTCTTTTGAGACAAGTGGAAATATCCATAGTAATATTTTCCAACTTCCGTGATGATATGGATAGTGGTTGTAATACCCCTTTATGATGTTTTCAATCTTCCTTCACTTGTTGAAACATAAGGATACTTATTGTGTTTTTGGCTATCTCCCTTTTCATGTTGTCCCACCAATAATGATCGAGATGGTCCCTATACATTTTATTCTTTCCATGATGTATACATAATGTATAGCTATGAGCTTCATCCATCAGCTCCTTCTTTATTTCTGAAATAGATGGAACACATAGTATTGTGGGAAATTTCAGTACACATTCTTGAACAATATTTAACTCTAGAAACATACCATTATTCAAAGACTCTATCTTCTTATGCAACAATGGATAATATATTTCAGTTTTATTGATCTTATATACGAATTAAGATAGCTTAATCATTTGGGATAGGGTTGATAATTTCCCTTCCCGTATTATTCCCATATTTAGTTTTAATAGGTATTTGATCAATGTATCTATTTTAATATACATCATTGATAGAGCATTAAGGTCCTTACAACATGATACATCTGTGAATTTATTTTATCTTATGTAATGATAATTAAATGAAAAATCATTGTCTTGAAAAAGATCCAACCATATCCTCTGACTCAAGTTGAATTTATTTTTTTCTGAAATTTACTTCAAACATTAATGTTATATTTATATATCACATTTCTCCCCATAAAGATCATTCCTCCATATCATCATAGTAAAAACAACCATAGACATCTATAGGTCATGTGTATGATATTTTTTATCCTGAAGTTTCAACTGTAGAGATGCATAAGAAATTACATTCTATTTTTTCATGATAACACACCATCAAGCCTTTAGAGATTCATCGCTAAAAAATGAATCCACCTCTGATTGAGGGAAGAGTTAACAGAAGTGTAGTGACCAATCTATTATTCATCACATGGAATCATTCCTCACACTCTTTTGTCCGGATGAAATTAACCCCTTTTCAAGGTAACATGGTTATTGAAGTAGAATGTTGTGATTTTTTTTAAAATCTCAAATAATATTCTTCTAAACCAAGTAAACTATAAATCTAAGTTACAGTTTTAGGATGAGGCCAATCCTTCACAGCCTCAATCATTGAAGTTTTAAATTTCATTCCTTCACTAGCTATAATGTTTCCCATGAAATAAATCTGTTATAAAGATGAAAAAAATTACAACTAACCTCTCATTCCTCAGATTTTTTTGTGTCACCCTTTGATTATCCTCTTTCTCCTCACCAATTTTGGAATATATTATAATATCATAAATACAAAATAACAGAATGTTTTCAAGGTATTCCTTAGAGAATATATTCATCAAATCCATAAAAATAGAAACTGTATTAGTCAATATGAAGGGAATAACAAAAAATTCATAGTTCTCATATCTTGATCAAAAAGAGGTATTGGGAATATATTCTTACTTCAACCTCAATTGATGCTAACTATATTGAATATCACCTTTTTATAAGAATTATGCCCCATGAATAATGTCAAATAAATCATCAATTCATGGAAGTGGGTTCTTCTTCTTCAATGTAATCCCATTATATTCTCTCTAATAAATTCATAGATGCATTGATCCATCCTTCCTCATCAAAGAAATAATATGTGATCACCAAGGAGGAACAGTTTTCCAAAAGAACCCTTCACTAAAAGATAATTTTGTTTCATTTTTAATTCCTTGGACTCTAAATTTCCCATTCTATACGGGGTTTTTGATATCTTCTTGGATCTAGTAATAAGGTTAAAGGAAAAGTCTACCTCCCCTTCCAGGGGAGTCCCCTATAACACTTATGTAAATAACTCAATGTATTATTAAATTATGGGGACATTCTCTATTATTATAGCTTCATTAAATTTCTTCATATTCATCAATCAACTCCATAAATAAATATATGGGTGGTGCTTCTTGAAAAATATCCAATTGATAAATCTCTCCTTTGAAAATATCTATAGGTTTTCCATTCAATACTACTGATATTTCCTTGCTTTTAAAATTTATTTTATCAATATACATTGAGATATAATATATCCCTATTATAATGTCAAATTATAACATGGGAATGGCTACTAGATATGCGTTGAGATCAAGCTCTCCATAGTGAATACAACATTTTCTAAACACTATTGATTCTTGGATAATCCATATAGGATTATTGAAAAATAACTCTAATTCTATAAATTTGGGGAATTATTATATATTAATTGTAAAATTGGAGGAAATAATGTAATGTGTATAACTATAATTGAAAAAATTACATTCTTTCATTGAATGAACTATTACAGTACCTACCACCACAAAATTTAGAGCTTCAACATCAGCTATCGTGGTGGAAAATCATGACCCTACTCCATTGGATTATAATGATTTCTATGGTGATTCACCTCTATTGACACTAGATTTGGGTATTGATTTCAAAAGTTCTTAATATGTCCAAAATTGAAACATTGGACTTCAATCAATGCCTACTCCGTATTACCTTTATGGTTTGGGTTGAGAAATTGAGGATTCACTTCACTATGATTGTTGAAGGTAATATGGTCATATCTTCCTCAATTTTAACACTTCCAGCTCCCGACCAGGTTGTTCCCTGAATGCTTCTTCCAACATTTGTTACATGGGAAATTTTCCACTTGCTTTCTTCCTCTTCCATGGTCAAAGATCCTCCCCAAGTTCAGTTCTAAAGATCACTCCTTTTCATTTCACAATTAAGACAATTGCATCTCACCGATCTCTAGTTCAACTTTTATAGCACTCCCTACAATCTCCACATAGTTTTCATCATGTCAATTGGTAATATTATTCTGTATATGAGATCTTAGTCCACCTTATAATCTATCAACCTTCTCATTAGGATCCACGACATAATAGCGGTGTAATGGGAATGTATGGTGAATCTTATCTCATTATTACCAACATATTAATTCTCCTCCAACTTCATTTCATCTAATTCCATATCCATTTTAATTCTCATAAAATGAAGGAATTAATAATTAAAGAGGATTTAGTTGAACTCTTCCCACTTAATGAATCAATATCCACTCTTGGTCTCATGTTTTTATAAAGTGTCTATCACTGATTATGTTCTCCCTCTAAATTATATACATTTATAGTGACTTTCTCTTATTTTGAATAATGGTGTTCATAAAATATCTTTTCTATAGAGATTATCTGATGTTACGCAATCAATAAAATGGAATATCCAGTGAAGATTTGTGGCATTGACGCATAAAAGACTCAATTGAATGGTGTTCCCTTCATGGTGAAACCAACCTCTCAGCTTGATTGAAGATATTTCCCATTACTTGAGTTATTTGATTCTTAATTCTCTTTAAGGTTTCCATTCCAAATTCTAGAAGAGGGTCGTCAATGAATGGTATGTTGTGCTCACTTTTTATGTGGTTTCTCTTATTTTATTCCATTTTCTAAATCAAGAAACCGATATTTAAAATCTTTTGTCTTTTAATAGCCTTATAAATGTAAACAATTTTATGTGTTAAAACATCATACTTAAATTTTTTATTCATTAACGACAATTAAATTTTCTATAAACCCCTAATAATAGTTCAAAAACAAATTGATTAAAAAAAATATCCATGTGAGTGTAAAACTAGGAGTGCAGCAAGGCTTATTGTCCTGCACCAATTAGCATTTGAGTCTAGGTCAAAGAGGTATTTTCAGGTTTTACCCATATATATACATATATATATATATAAGTACTAGAGACACATCCACTTGTTCATATCTAGAAATGGATTTCATTTTTAAGAAACTAATTACATAATATTTCAACGAAATACCAGGAAGTTTTACTCTATTTAAACATTTCTATAGGGTTATTCGTAATGTTTTAATATCCAAATTTCAAAAAATAACTAATTAGTCCCATGACACCAACTATGGAATCCCACATTTTTATTACATAACATCACATATCAATTTAAAAAAATAGAAACTTTAAAATTTTAGTGTCTTGGAAAAAAAGGTATATAATACATGAAAACATAAAGCATTATTCTGTTCCACTAGAAAGGATCCTTCATGTTTCATCCTAATTAAATTTATTTCATCTACTAACATGGGGACATAAATCAATGGAAAGGGTGTGGAGAAGGCCTAGTAAATGAAAACAATTGAAATGGTTTACATGTGATTTTGAGAAATATTACTATGAATATTAAGAATATCAATATGGAATGAAAAAGAGAACATGATGAATATCATAAATAAAATAACATAAACTATAACATGGAAATTTGGATATATTATATAATTTATTCATTCATAATCATATCACAAAGGGTTATCACAGATGTGTCATAACAATTTCCACAGTTATTCACTATGGTATCGTAAATCTTGTCATCTTTATATATAATTCATTACACAATTCATTGGAGTTAAATATGCCAATAAAATTAATATGTATTATTTAATTTGATCCAAATATATCATATTAAAATATCTCATAAATAACCCATGTATAATAAAATAAATTAGTTTTATTTCAAAATCATGATGTTTTAGAAAGTGCTTAAAAACAAGATCCTTTTTCATTTTAAACCCACAGAAAAGGAGGGCTGGTTTCATGTCTGTTAATCGCATAATTAAAATAGAAAAGTTTTACATATATATGAATACATATATAGATTATATAGGTTTGGGTATTCAAAATGAAAATAAAATAATTTCATGATAATAAGAGAAACATTTTGAAATGAAAATCTGGCAGTATAACAGGTATGAAACATAGTTTTAGAAAACATTTAAAAAAGAGAGAACTAGGGACTCCAATTCATAAATGACTCTAAATATAGTAAAGGGATTTAATAAAATGGACAAAATAACCTGGTATGTTAATTTTAAATACATTACACATAAAATGGAAGTATGAAAGGAAAATAGAAGATGAGAATTCCCTTACCATGAATAGTAACTCCTAAAACTCAATGATCAGGAACATGGGGGCTTGAGGAAACCTTTTGAGGGATCCTTGGGAGGTAATAATTTCATGTAATTGTGTATAATGATATTTTAATGAAATGAAACTATTTAATGAGTGGTTATTTATAGAAAAAGTGATGGAGTTTTTTGTTAATTTCTTTTGACACCTTATGGGTGGTATTTGGAAAACCATGTGCTTGTTTGTAGTATTTGAAAATGGTATTTTAAATTTGAGAAACCTGTTGATTTTCATTAAAAATTAATATTTGAACATCATTTTAAATTAATCATTATCTCATTATGACATAGCTATGATGTCATTAAACATACTAAAAACTCAAATTGTATTTTTACTATTCACAAAAAACTAATGTAGTTTATTAAATTATCCTACATTCACCCTAACATAATATCAATATTCAAAATTAAAAATTATTGGTTTTTATCATAATAAATCTCCAAATATGATTAATTTCACAATAAACTATAAAAATACTTATTTATTAAAAATTATTTTGGAAAATAATGAATAGTAAAACTACCTAGTAAAATTTATAAAACATTAATAACTAAAATAATATTATAGTTTGTATTTAAAAAAGAATGATTTTATAACAATTTTTAATTATCATAAACATTATTAATCATACCATAGTTTATTATAAAAATTATATGTTTTCTAAAAAGAAAATTTTATTTCCGAAAAAATAAATTAATCAAAATCAAACTCAATTTTATTAAGAAAATCTATTAATAAAACAGAAAATATGAAATAAAAAATTTATCTATAAAACGTTTTTTTACACTATGTCATTAATTCCTCATATCATAACATCTTTAAACACCTATGTATGAACTTAGGGTATGGTGTTTGATGGTGATAGAATTGTAGTGTGGCTCAGATAACATCACTCAAGTGGTAATTACCACTAACTTGAACTTCTATCTTATGTAGTTTCATTCAAGCTAAGCATGTTGAAGCTCATATTAGTATTGGTCAATATTAAATCCCAATGATGCTACCTACCTCCCATTCTTAAAAAAATGGGCTTTATATGGCACAACTCTACTAGAATAGCCCATCTAATCATCTTTCTTCATTAAATTTCCATTATCATTTCTATTTATAAACAATAATAAAAATGATAAGAGTATATTTTTAAGTGGTAATATTGGCCAATGGACATATAATTTTAAAATAAAGATAGTCACATTTAAATATACATACATCATCATTAATGGTATAATGTTTTATTGAGAAAAAAAATAATATAACACAAATTTTGTGGAAAAAATTATCATTCAAAATTTTTTATCCTTAAAATTATAGTTATACTATAGTAGGTAAGGTCATGGAATCCAAAATTATATCATAAAATCTACTTCTATATAATGATAATTCTTAAACTAGATGACATCCTGTGATGTTGAAAAGGAGGATTATGATTATAAGGACCCATCCTTATTACATAGATAATCTTGAATTTAGTCAAGAAAAAACATCCTTTTACATTGAAGATCATTTCAAGTTTAGAGATTTAGATAATTGGGATATCATACATTCATAACATTACACATTGTTACAAAGTGGATACCATAAAAACAGTTTCCATTTTTTTTCAAAATATAAAACATTAAAAATTAATAAATAATTTATTTACAATTCATCAATAATTAAACGTGGCTTCCTTAATTTTCCTACACATCCTTATAAACTGTAGAAAACATTTGAAAACATGGGATGATAAAAAATCTCAGTGAGGGATATAAAAATAAGGAAAGAACAAATTACTCTATGAATACTTGTAACATATGAAATCATTTTAAAAAGACATACTTATCACCTCTATATATATACTTATATTGTGAATCATGGCATTTCCACAATACATAATAACATAAGTAGAACCATACTGGTATCTTGAGTAAATACATACATAATATTGTAACCCTCTTGGCTACCTTATAATTTGTAACCCTCACGGCTACCCTACAATTTCTGTAACAATAACACTTACAGATGGAGTAACCATACGACCGACATCCAACATACACATACCAAATGAATTGTAGTGAAATATAGGTCACACCCTTCATCATAAAAAATTCCTAAGAACCACAACATAATCTTTCAACAAGAATAATTCCATAAAAAAATTACTCTGTGGTTTTGTAAAATATATTTTTGAATGAGGATTTTAAAATCAAAGACCCTTACATATATCATAGAATGAAAGTGATATTTAATAGAGTGGATGGAATATTTATATACAATCTAGGTAGACATAATTCAACATAATATAAGAAAAACCCATCACACAAATAATTTTAATACGACATAAATAACGAAGTAGAAGGTTAACCCAATGAATGGAAATCGGGTTAAGAATTCCCTTACCTCAGGCTTGTCTTACTTCAAACTTGTTTAAAATTTTTATATAATGGTTAAAAGAAAACTATTAGTATTTTATAGAAATATTTTCATGTTTTTAACATCTTATATGATCATTTAATAACCTCATTTCACCCATTAATTGTCAGTATTTTGTTCCTGTCACTGTTTTGGGTGAGTTCTTTACAGATCTTAATGATTAGTCCAAGACTGAAGTTCTTGTCGATTACAAGTGAAACTCCATAATTGGAATGGAAAGATATTTATATATTTATAGTAACATAAGTTATACCATTTATCATTCTGATGTTTTATATGAGGATGATTCATATGCTAAAACATTAATGATGTTCGTTAAGATCATTTTAGTGGTGCTTTGATAATAACGACCTAATTTTGTATTAAAAATTACAACCATGAGTAAAAAATTATTCCAAAACCATGTATGAGACATAATACATACATTATAACTTTTTTCAACCATAAAATGATTTCATGACCAAAATTAAAATAGTTAATGAAAATTGAAATCACATCATCCACGATGTCGATAATTCCACACATCACGGACAATGTTTTTATTCCATGAATAAGTGAGAGAGGATAAGAAGAATGATTGTGAATTTTCGATGAACATGAGAAAATCTAGAATATACAAGATTTCTGGAGTTTTCACGTCTCTTTGGTAAGAGGTGATGAGGAAATAATAAGAAAAGAAAGGAACTCAAAAAAAAAGAGTAATTAAGAAATCCATTACAAAAATTCGGCAGCTTAACGACTATGAAACATTGTTTTAGAATATATTAAAAAGAGAAGGGAAAAGGGTCATCCATACATAAATGAATCATAATACAAAATAGATCAATAATATGATTGAAATAAGTTCATTTTATGGAATCTTGAATGTTATTCCACATAAAAGAGAACTTGAATGAAAAAAGAAAGAAATTGATAATTTTCTTCCCTTGTAGAGTAACCCATAGAATTTGATGGTTGGGAACTTGGGGGATTCAAAAAACCTTAGGAAGAATACTATGGAGGTAAATAGGATATAGATTCATATATAATGAATATGGAATGAATATAATGAGGTAATGGGTTGGTATTTATAGCAAAAGTGGGCGAATATTTTAATAATTTCCAAGGGAAACCTCAATAGTGGTATTTGAAAAACCATGGGCATGACTATGGTATTTTCCAATGGTATAAGCTACATGGGACACCTCATAACTAATTTTACTGTAAAAAATTCTACCAGATTTATTCCATCATTATAACATCATTAATGATGTCATTAACACATCGAAACTCAAAACTGTATTTTTTTACTATTCACTGAAAAATCAACTATTTCAGAAAAATCCCCAAAATTCACCCTAAACATTTTTCTATGTGATGAATTCAAACATGAATTCCATTTTTTGAAAATATTTTTGAAAATATTTTTAATTTAATTTTTAAATAAAATCATACTTAATTCAAATATTAATTATTTAAATAATATAATTGCATTTATATCACATTGAAAAATTAATCAACATGTCATTATATTAAATCCTTAATAAAATAAAATAATAATACATTTTACTATTCATTAAGGTCATATTACTATTCATAAGGGTATGTTACTATTCACCAAAAAAACAAGTTGGTTTCAATAGACTATAAATAACATAATGAACACAATTGTAGATGACCATTTCTTGAAATTGAAAACATATAAGTAGTAAAATTTTGTTTAAAGGAAACATATAAATATCCAATTTTTAAAAAAAATAAAGAATTTCAATTAATTTTTAGAAAACCATTGGGTGTTACAAATATCATGGGTGAAACAAATGGAACTCAAATAATGTTATACCATGAACCTTCCCTGTTACACTCACAAAATATTTCTTATAAATATTTTGAAAAAAAACAAATAAGAAGAAGGGAGGATCTATTTATTTTTCAGAGTCATTTAAATGTAATTTTGGTGAATGACTCACCACAAACAAAAATGGGTGATGTGATTTGGATAACTAATAAAATAATAAATAATAAATAATTATTAGATAATTTAATGTGTCCTGAAAGAAGCCGATAAGTGAAGGAAATAGAAATATATCTCCTATTTATGAAGAAGAAAGAGAATTTGTCATGTGAAAATATTTTTCTCAAAGAAAGAATAATGAAAATGGAATATAGGTTGAGAATTAGAGAATGAAATTTTCACTTGTTGACCTAAATCCCAAAATGATAAAAAGGCCAAGCCTTGAGATTCTACCTATAGAAATATGACTGATCGTTGGTAAATAATGTCTTGTTATATAGCTAGATTAGTTGATGATGGTTGGGCTATTGTAATATTCACAAAACCAATAAAATGATTTGAATGAAATTATCGAAGGGTTGGTCCATTAGGATCGAACAAAATATTCTCATTGAAGATTCCATAGGTAACCCTATCCGTAGTCCTTAAATTTTTATAATATTTGATAGAATTTGAATTTTCAAAAGGAGAGATACAATTCAGGGGGTGTGTGTGATAATGGATCATAGGTGCATAAGTTTAATTATGATATAGGTGGTAGGAAGAATCCAAAAAATGAAAATTCAAATACGGTGTCAGATTCAACAAGTGGTGTTTCAAAACTACAATATTTTTAAAATATGTATCAGTAAAATATGTGTTATAGAAAAATGATATTATATGATTAAAAGAATAATGTTAAACTACAAGGTTTTCAAAGATATACTTGAATTGTTGAGTAGTTGCAAGTTTCAATGAATATTCAACCACTGGTCTATGCCTTAGTTAAAGTGATATTTCTCCCCCAATAGAATACCGATTGGGGAAGATGCATCAATATTCATGTATTTCAAGATTATTTATATTTTTCACACAATGTGGAATTGGATTTCCATTTGAGGTTATCAATAAGATGAAAGATAAACAAAACGGTGTCTCCAAAAAGTGGTCTTCCCGTTCTAAAGGGGATATATAATAAAAATACCTCTAAATTATATATCCTAATATAGAAAGATACTTATTTAAATATTTTAGGAATGTTATGCTGCTAGAATCAATGTATGTAAATGAGCAACCTAGACATAATTTTTGTTTAAAGGATTAAACTCTTGTTTTTAATAAAGTGTTTGGAATTAGTTGGTATAGGGTATTTGTAAATTGCTCAATGTTAAGGGGTAATTTATCTTTCTAAAAACTATTATTAATGTGGAGATATAAATAATATTATTAAATTGATTATGAAAAGAATTAAAATAATTATTGATTCAATATGATGTTTGATAAATTGAGTCAATGTTAAAATTGAAAATAGTCTCTATATCCAGGTAGTCTTCAGATGTTAACATATTGTGTCTCACAAGAGAATAATAAGTATAGGCTGAAAGTGGGTATTAATTTATATTTATCTATATTTCAAGAGATAAAAGAATAATGTGTGTCCCCGCTTAATTTTGTAGATTATTCAAAATCTAATTACTATATATCATTCACTATGGTATGAAAATTCATAAATAAAGGATTCAATTATTTAATTCTATGAGAAAGGGGTAGATTAATGTGTATTTTTTAATTTGTATCCATTTTCATAATTTATGCTCTATAAATCCTAAAAAAAATAGAATATATATTTTATGAAAAAACTACATTAAAATAAAATATAAATTTATTAAGAAGAATTAGATCTTAAGCCTGTTAAGCCAAAAAATGTTCCTAATTAACTATGGGTACAATACAACATGGAGAGTGCCTTAAAAAAGAATATATTGAATGGTATCTACCAGCTCATGAATTTTAGTTGACTCCCCACACACGAACAATGTGGATGTGTGACCCCTCCATGAGGTAGGAGGTGTTTTCCCATATATGCTGATATGTTTTCTTTAATTTGTTTCATAACACAAAGTAGGGTCCTTTGGGATCATTGACAAAGGGGGTGAATTTTTTTAATCAAGATAGGGGAGAAGATGATAGATGGATTAGATAAATTAAGAAGCCTTTAATCTGATTATGATAAAACTTGTCTTTCAATGTTTGAAAATAATGCAAAGAAGTGTCTTGTGTGTTCATAATGCAAGAAGCAGACATGTGCAGTTTAAAAATTTATCTATAATGAAAATATTATTTTATCAATTTGCATCTAGAAGGTTTCTCATGGAATGATTTAAAATACAGTGATTCATTGATGATCCTTACATGTCAGTCTTATTTCTAATTATGAGATTTACTCATGTTTTCTTAGGGTATGTGGTAAGGATGTCCTTGATCAGTATCTATATAGCATCCCTCTATTTTCAAAAATATACATTCCATAATTTTTTAGGAATACTGAATACATTAAAAAAAAATAGATGCCAAACAACCATATTATTTTAGTGCCACTGGAATCTTGGAACAAAAATCATCTAACTCCTTTAAATATCATCAATGTTTACCACAAATATATCCCTCTTAGTGACCGTACTTAAAAAACCTTCTTCATAACCTAGGGAATGAAAACATAATAAATGGGTGATCATAAATGCTCAATAAGGGTAAATAAATGAAATATGTTATAAAAAAAGAACCTAAGGTCACACTAATATTAGCATAACATTCTAAGATAAACACATGATTATCAAATATCATTAACATTAATCATAAAATAATTGTTGGAAGACCATAATATATGCATCCAGTTTGAATCAATATAATAATCCATGAAATCCTAAATGTGGAATAATATGTAGAATTTTCAGAATACACAAAAGCATAGAAGATGAAATTTTAATTCTACCTACCAAGACCTTTAAAACATGTTAGTCTTGTTATAAGACAGGTGTAACTTTTAATTTTCAGGCATGGGTTAAAACTCGTGTACCTAAATGTTTTTTTGTCATGGGATAAAACCTGTGTGCCTTCTTTTTTTCAAGATTCGTATATAACTCGTATACCCTCTTAATTTTTGTATTGTGATACAACCTATATGCCCTCTTACATTCATGAATGGGTACAAAACGTTTCCCCTCTTACTTTCAAGCTTTGGCTAAACCTGTGTTCCCTCTTACTAACTGGCTTGGGATACAACCCATGTACGATTGGAGATCATAAACAACTTATCATTACCAAATGCATTAGATAAAGATATAGTTCCCACCCATATCATAATAAAATAATTTATACATGTGCCACATGATAATAAAAAATTCATTATATCATGATAAATAAAAATAGATGGGTTTTATAGGCATCAAACTGTTACCCATGAAATGAAATGGGCATCATTAACATTTCATAACATCATAACCTAGGGGAAGTAGATAGGTTTATTAACCATTTCATTAAGGAATAACCCATGAAAATATGTGGGATTCAAAATCATATCACTTGTTGAAGAGAAATGGATGTCATAGGAATAATTCAATAAGAATATAAGCCATTAGAGAAATAATATCAATGGAACATTCAGATCATTTCTAAGAAAATTAAGTGTAGCATCAATGGATTTTATATTAGATGGAAAAAAATTGAAATATCATTTAAAAAAATCATGATTAGAATAACATTTTTTCTTGGAAAAATTCACATTAAAACATAAATCCTATTGGTAATAATTTCCCTTGGAATTATATTTAAAACATAGAAATAAATATTGATATCATTTTGAAAACATTTTTTACCATGAAAACATACAAAATAAGCTTCTAAATTTTTATAAATAATTATTCAATGAATTTTATCTTCAAACATCATTTGAAAACATTTTTTAAAACATTTTTGAAAACATGGTTTCTAATATAAAATATATTTTCGATAGAAGAAATAAATAGAGTTAAATTTTTATAAAAAAAAATTTTAATTATATTTTATACCAAAGAGTGAAAAAAACTAATATGTGGAGATATACATAACAAATAAATTATATAAAAACTCATGAGTTCTATTGAGATAACGATCATAATATTCCATTAATGGGAGAACATTCATAAACGATCATGATAAACGATGAGATTGTTTCAATAAACTATTACCACATGGTAACTTGGAATCATGCTCTCTATGTAATAAAATGAAATTAAATAAATATTAAAATATCATGACAAAAGGAGATTCATGTTAGAAAATTTTATGTGAAATTATATACATCTCAAAAAATAATTTTGGTTCATAACAAAACATGTGTCTCAAAGAAATATAATTCAGACATAACTATCTTACCGATTTGGTAACGTTTAAAACATAAACCCCATGAAAGAAATATCATAAAAATGATATTTAAATACAAAAATAAATATGAATAATAATCATAGAATAAATATATGTTCAATATAAACACCATGAAAAAGAAAAGAGTGTTGAACATGGCATGTATGTTAGGGATATAAAATGTGAGATGAAATTCCCACACCATGTGTCTTATATTTCGCCATTCACATACAATCCTCCTATAATATATATATAAGTTTATTATAAATTTTTCATAGAACCATATTAAAATATATAATACCATATAATATTTTATTATAAAATTATTTTACCCATTTATTAAATATTCCATGTTAAGGTAACATTTAGAGAAATAACCACATTGTTTATCATGCGTGTTTTGACTTTTCATTCTAGAAACTCTTAAGTAATTAATGTTTTTCTTATTTCCAGAATATAAAAAAAGATTTATATACCATATTTATTCAGTATATAAACAATTAAAATAAAATATAAAATATTTATATATGACATCAGATACACAGATCATGGAGATGGTAGGTCCTACATACACATAATGGATGTTTCATTATCATAGTGTTTTGAAATAATGAATGTAAATTAAAAATATGTATATATGTATAAAATATCATTAAATTTTACTTTTTATGTCATATATATATCACATAATTTAACTAAACTTTTCCTTACAATAATCTATAGTGTGAATGAATCACAATACTTTGAGGAAGTAGTAATACACACTTCCAAAAATGATGTTATCATATTTACACAAAATGGAATGCATGAATATTGGATTTAAATAATATATAATTAAGTATAAATAAATAATAAATATCATATATATCATATGAAAAAAAATTTCCATCATAATTCACAATCATAATATGTGGTAAATGTAAAACGACTAGCATCGTTTCGTGATGTGGTAGTTCTTCGGTAAGTAGAATGGTAATTTTGAAACCCATTAGATGTTAATCTGTGTAAGTGAAGGAATAAAAACTAATGAAAAAACATATATGTATATTTAGGATATAGAGGCTACTATTTTTTCATGTAATAATATTAATTTAGGTGGTGGAGATGGAAAATAAAAGAAATCATTTTGAGTATGAATGGTACCTCTTCTTTGGGAAACTCGTTTTTATTTGCACAAAGGGGATTACTTGGATGGAATTATTCCTAGAGGGAGGATTCAAGTAGAAATTTATGAATTTTGGTAAGTGTATTGGGTATACCTTATCTAATCCTATGTGTTTTGAGAGGTGTGAAAAAGGGGGGAGATGTGGATGCCTTTTAAATGGGAGGGACGTGACACACTTCCACTACAAATGGCCCGAAAGCCTTATTTTTTATTCTATTATAGATAATATATCTTTTAAGGGTTGAAGGGGAACCTGTACATGACCTATAGGCCCAAGGAAAAAGGCTTGATTGACTCGCAATACATGAATCAAAGTCTTAGAGGCATACCACGCCAAAAAAAATCATAAAAAAATATAAAAATAAAAAATATAACTTGAATGGAAGAAAAATGACCATAAAATGGGTTTCAGAAAAGTTTCTAGGTCATTTGTTCCCTGAAGATTACAGTTTATTCCCTTGGTAAGCTTAATTTTACCTTAATCACTCTAATTCATCTAAATCACATTCACTAATATTGTTTTTCAAAATTATGTATATATTATTAGGATATAATTATAATACTAATTAAAATTTTCATGTTTTTTTAATTCAATACATAAAAGTGGTAAAATTATGTTTAATGTTAATCTCAAATATGTTAAAATAAAGATGGTTTTTAAATTGAGAATTTTCAAAAGATCATTACGATTTCATTATATAAATTCAACATAAAAATGATTTAAATGTCAAAATTTGTATTAATAGATATAAAATTGATCTATTATGACTTTTAAAAAAATATAATATATAATTAAACAAAAAAAATAATTTAGAATAAAAGGTTTATTGAATTAAAATTCAGTATTAGTAACTATTAACATAAAGTGATGTTTTTAGAAAAATACCAAATAATCACCCTAAGAAAATTTTGTCCATATGAATTCAAAAATAATTTTAATTTTATAAAATTTAATATCTAATTGTTTCTAAAATTAATTTTATTATTTTTTACATGAGGACATAAAATGAATCTCGTTTGAAAAAATTGTATTTCCAAACGTATACAAACATTAAAAAAATTTAAATGTTTTATCATCATTAGTTTTTATTTATATAAAACCATTAAAAATAATATTTAAATTTTTTTTATTACTATTGATTTTATTGAGTTTACTAGCTATGTTATAACTATCTATTTTAATTAATTATAATAAAAATGATGTTTTTAGAAACATAGTGTTTTTTGTAATGCAATACGAGTCGATGTTATGTGTAATGCATTCTATGTTGGGTTTTAATGTTGTGAAAAATTATATTAGAGTATCACATAATAATATATTAGAATATTGTAGTTTAAAAATAATGAATAAATCAATTTTATTATATTACACAAAATATATTATGTGCATTGTGAAATAAAAACTATCAAAAATGATAAATTAATTTGAAAAATATATTTCACAAACGTCATGGTGTTACATTCAACCCCATTAAATATATTTTTTCACTAAAAATTCATCTAGGTTATCAATGGATTAATACCAATTATGCTCTTTTAATAGAATCCCACCAAATAAAAATGAACACTAAAACTTCCTCTAAGAAAAGGAAAGTTGGAACCATAATGGTTTACCATAGTAACTAATATCTAGGCTTCCACATAGGAGAACGTAGGTGGGAAATATAAACATGTAAATTGAGTAAAAGCATAAAAATTAAAATGGATTGAAAGAGGTCCTGAATTAGAAGCAAGTGAATGATCAATGAAAATATGAGGGCCTCAATGTCATAAATTTGTGATGATTTAAAAGGATATATGTTCCATATAAATTTTTGTTTTAAGAAAATAGTGTATTTCTAGATCACCTTCCTAAAGTTAAAGAATTTACATGGAAATATATAATTTAATGATTTCAGGAAACATCACCCTTTGATGTTTCATGTTCTAATTCACCTCTTTCTCATAAAATAAGGTGATTTTCTCATTCTTGAAGCACTAACAGATCATGAGATCCATGATATTCCATCCCATATCTCATTAATTATATTTAATAAAAATTTGATAGAATAGGTTATCCTATTAACATAAATACCTATTTTGGGGGATAGTACATTAATCTCACATAATTCATCAGAATTTTAACTTAATATTTCCTTAAATCGTTAACGTTATAAACCATCTAAAATATGAAAATACAACACCTTTTGAAGATATTCATGAAATCATATTAACAACGATCCCATATATATATATATATATATATATATATATATATATATATATATCAAGACAGAGATCGTTTTTGTAACATTTCAAACATTTGAATATCCATATCATATATTGGCTTGAAACATGGTAATAACCTGAATTACCATAAATACTTTTAGAAAACATAATTTCTTCCTTATTCCAATGATAACTTGATATATTCCATAAATCTATGATGTTGTAAACATTATACATGATAATACAGAATATATTTTTGAAAAAATCCTTTATCATTTCTGGGTTAATCAGTACCCTCAAATTTACATATTCAAATCTATCATATTGTTATCTAAACATCATTATCCCAACATCAATAAAAACATAAGGGTTACCTTCCGTAAATAAAAATATCGCTATTTCATTAAATCTGTTTTCTACATCACTATCACCATTAAAATTATTTTTTAAAATCCTTAATGATAATATTATACTAAAAATAATTACATATTTAACTATTCACATAACAGAATCATTTAATTCGAAAAAATAAACACATCATTCATCCAAAATTATTCTTAATACATTACACAGGCTTCATAAAATTATTCCTTAATACCTCTTTCCAAGAATATGATGTTTGAATATTTTCTTAGGGTTCATAAATTATAATTAAATCATTCTTCTTTCATTTAACATAAATAATACCAGAATAAGATTCCATACCTTTCAAATTAAATTTTCATTGTACTTATCTTCATTACTATATCCAATACTTGTGGAAATTTTTTATTTTATTCATGAGATTTTCACTTAGGAAATCAATTTTTTCATGACCATACATTCCATATCTGAATCATTCAATGTTAACCTAGTTCATTCTATTTCTCTCTATTGAATAAAACTATAACGAAAAGGGTGGGAAACACTTTTCATTTTAAAAAACCACAAAACCATGAAAATTTACTTAAATGATGTCTAAAAAATGACACCTACGTATTTAATCAATGAAAAATTATGTGTATAATAGGTTATTTATAGACTAATTATTATTGAAATTTTCATGATGTTTCACGAAGAGTTTTTCAATTCTAAACTCATATCCCTTGGGAATGTAAAACCAAGTGTGCATTAACGACCGTTGTCGTGTACCAGGTCATGTTGAGTTAGGTGTGACACACAATGTCATAGTGGCTACTACTAGGTTCATCTATTCTAGAGCCATATAAACATTTTTTATTTAAATAGTTATTTATTTCTAGGAAACCACTCACTCAGTAATTTACAAAAATTATTGGTAGTTTTTCCTAATCATTAACTCATCCTTATACTTATCATTAGAGACACCCATGGAAAATCCTTAGTAATATTCCTAGAGATATCAGTAATGTTTTCTAATTATAGATTCCAATGTATTACTAAACCTTCACTCTAATAATAACTATCTAAACATCACTTTTCATACACATGCATTACGTCATTTTTTTGGAATACATAATACATTACAAAAATTAACGCCTAAATACTGTTTTTGTTTAATGTATTTGGATGCTTGGATCAAAAATCATCTAACTCAGTGAATGATCTTCAATATTTCCCTCAATGATCATACCCCTTAGTAATCCTACTTTAAAATTTTTCTTCATAACCTCAGGAATGGAAACATAGTAAAGGAGTGAGATCAAAAGCTCAATACAGATAAATAAAGGAAATATGTATGCAAAATATGAACATATGTGTATGAGAACATGAGCATAATGTTTTATGATCAAGAACTACACATCAATAGTCATAAAAATAAATTAGTGGAATGTTGGTTGGACGTTCAGAAGATATGAATCATTAGTGAATCAAGAGCATAATCCATGAAATCATAACTATGGAATTTGACATGGATTTTTTTGGAATACACATACACATAGATAACAATATGTCAAGGTTACCTACAAAGACCTTTATAACATGTTAGTCTTATGCTATGACCCATGTAGCTTATTATTTTCTGGCTTGGGATACAAACCATGTAACTTCCTATTTTAGAATTTGGGATACAACCCATGAATCTTCTTTTTTTCTATATTGGGATATAGCTTTTGAATCCTAATAATTTCATGCCTGGGATACAACCTGTGTGCCCTGTTACTTTGAGGCCTATGATACAACCCATATACCCTCTTACATTCAGGATTGGGCTATGACCTAACTACCATATGTGCTCATATACAACATATAATTAACAAATTATTTGGATGGAGATATAGGTCCCACCCATCTCATAATAAAATCATTCATACATTTTCCACGTGATAATAAAACATTTATCATATCAGGACCCATAAAAAGAGATGTGTTTTATTAACATCAAATCATGACCCATGAAATGAAATGGGTGTCATTAAAATTTCATCACATCATAACCTATGGAAAATATATATATTTCCAAATCATTTCAATAAATCATAACCTGTGAAAATATAAGGGTTTCAAAATCATATCACCCATTGAAAAGTAACATGATAAATAAGAATCATTCCATGAAAACATAAACCATTTAAGAATGAATGTGAATATTACCTTTCTATCTTTTCCCATAACGGAATGAGTAACATCATTGTATATCATATTAGATAGAAATTAGTTTTGAAATATCATTTAAAAACAGTTATTTAAGAAAATTTCATTTCTTATATGAAAATGTACTTTAAAACAATAAAAACATTTGAAAACCATTCTCTTTGAAATTACATTGAAAACATAGAATGAATTCCTAAAATCATTTTGAAAACAATTTTCATTGAAAGCATAAAAAATAAACATTTAAAAAGATATAAAAATTAAATCCATTTTCTGGGAAAATGATATTCACGTATCATTTGAAAAAAAATGCTATCATTTTTTAAGATAAGGCTATAAAAAAATTCCCATCCGAAGAGAGAAGTACAGTCAGATTTTTCTTAAAAATGATTTCTTAATTACATTAACTATAAAAGTGTGAAAACATGGTACTAAAAATGGATTTCTATTTAATAAAAATATGAAAATAAAACTCATTGGTTTTTTCAGATATGGATCATAATATTTCATCAATATAAACTTAGTCATAAAAAATCCTAATAGACGATGAGATTTATAGAATAAACTCTTACCATATTGTAACATGGCGTCATACTATCCAAGTAAGAAAATAAAATTACATGAATCTTAAAAGGTCATGAAATTAATGAGATTCATGATATAACATTTCAAATCAATTTATATACACCATGATAAAAATTTAGGTGCATAACAAAACATGTGTCTCATTGAAGGCATATTGAGACAAAACAATCTTATCAATTTTATAACATTTAAAACATAAAACCCATGAAAGAAATATCATATAGTGGATTTTTTAAATAAAATTAAAATAAATAATAAGAATCATATAATAAATTCATGGGTTGTATTAACCCCTCCCAAAACAAAAGAGTGGTGAACATGGCAGGTATCCCATATATAAAAAGTTAAATGAAATTATCTTACATTGTGTCTTGACATTCATCATACACATACAAGACATATATATAATAAGTATAATATTATTATATATTTATAAAAGCACCATATTCAAATATATAATACTATATTTTATTTTTTTATGACCTTATATTACCTATTTATTAAAAATTCCATGTTAATGTAACGTTCTGGGTAATAAACGCTTTGTTTATCATACATGTTTTTATTATTCATTGTTGATCATATTACATAAATCATGGTTTTCTTATTTATATATTTTATAAAATTACATATATATCATTTATATTTATTATATGATCATTTATAATAAACTATAAAATATTGATATATAAAATGGATTTTATCATTAATGGAGATGGTAGGTTGTACTTATTTTTTAACACTATTTCAAATTTCAAGTCTTACTGAAATAATGAGTGTAAATGAAATATATGTATTTATGAAAACATTATATTTTAATTATTATTTCATATATATAATATAATTTTACTAAGTCCATCATTAATACATTCCTTATAATGTTTTAAAAAATCACATCACTTTGAGGAGGCGAAAGTCCACATTTCAACAAACAAAATTATCATATTTATAAAAAATAAAAAGAATTGTTGTTGGAATACATAACAAATAATTAAGAATAAACAATCATATATATCATATATATCATATAAAAATATATTGTTAATTATAATTCTTAAACATATGATGTGAAAAAGGTAAGATGAACAACATCGTTTCATGATGTGGTTGTTCGCTGTGCATAAGAATGGTAAGTTCATTTCCAAATTGATGTAAGTGTGTGTAAGTTCAAATAAAAACCATAAAAAATTATTAACATTTCAAGTATACTAATTCTATTATGTATTCATTTATAATAAAAATTTTTGTGGTGGAGAAATAAAAAAAAAGGATCTTGTGGAAGGAAGTTACATCTTCTTTGGGTAATTCATTTTTACTTTGCACAAAACAATTTCCTTGTTGGGATTTATTACCATAGGGTTTATTAAAAGAGTAATGGAGGGATTTTGGGAATTTTATTTTGTATATCATGGCCGAATATATGTGTTTTTTGAGGTGTTATGAATGGGAAGAGGTGGTGGCCTTTTATATGGAAGGTAGGGAGCACACTTTTCATTTTTGAAGAAAAAAATAGGTTTTCACTCATTTATACCAAATAACATATCAAAAATTAACAAAACTCATGAATGGAAGGTTTATGTACTAAATATGACAATTAAATGGGTGATGGAGAAGTGGATATTTTATTTAGCCCTTATGTTTAAGGACAATTCCATTGTTAAACACAATTTTACCTTAATCGCTATAAATAATCATAATCACTTTCAGTAATCATTTTGTAAAAAAATATTTGATCTTACTGGAAAATAAATATAATAATGATTAAAACCATGTATTTTTTATTTTTTAAATTCAATTCACATAAGTTTAAAAAAATTAATGTTAATCTCATAGACATGATGAGAAAGTAGGATTTTAAAGTGAGAATGTTCAACAATACATTAATTTTTTTTGTTTAAATTCAACATAAAAATGATTCTAATGACCGTAATTTGATTAAAATTTGTATAATTAAAATTTTATGGATTTAAAAACAAATTGAAATATTTTTTTACTACAATAATAAATTGTATTAGAAAGATGTTTTCAATTAAAAGTTGGTATTTTTAACTATTCACTAAAAATTGATATTTCTCAAAAAAATCATAAAACATCACCATAAGATAATTTTGAAATTCTAAATATATAAATGGTGTTTATTTTACCAAATTTAAATTCTCAAATTTCCTAAAATTTATTTTATTACTGTTCATAAAATGACATAAAAACAAGATCTTTTGAGAAAATAGTATATCAAATCAAATAAATACATTAACAAAACATATATTTTTTCATCATTATGATTTAATTATATAAAAAATTATAAATAAAAAATAAAAATTTTATTTCTATTTATATTATTATGTTTAATGTGTAGGTTATTACTATCTATTTTAATGAATTATAATAAATAAATGTTGTTTTTATAGAAACTTAATGTTGCATGTAATGAAAGTCAAGGAATGTTTGTTTATAGCACATGAAAATTCAGTGTTTAATGTAGAGAAAACATATATTGAGGAATTTTATAAAAAAATACTCACATGGTGTAGGTTCAAAAGAAATAATAACATGATTATCTTATATAACACAATCTATATTATGTGTTAAGTGAAATAAAAAATATCAAGAACATTAAATTAATTTGCAAAACATATTTCACAAAATCTCAGTGTGTTAAAATTTGGGGTTGTAGAAATAAAATGGTTTCACATGCACATTATTTTTAAAAATATTAATTCTTTAAGATAATATATTTTTTCAACAAACCCAATTGGGAGATTTTTGGAAAAAAAATTAATGGTGGTTATTTTTGGTCAATTTTTTTTGCTAACCATGTTTGAGGTTTTTGATGAAGGATGGTTATCAAATAAGTCATGTAAAGTGATTATGAAGGTATGATCATAAAAAGTGTTATTTTTATGATCTAAAGAATGTGAAAAACTCTTAATATCATGGAATCACGAAATGTATTATCTCACAGAAGAGAAAAGAGGTTGATCTTATATAATTTTGAAGTGTCTGATCTCACAGAAGCATGAAATGTCTGATATCATGGAAGAAAAAATTATCTGATATCAATGAAGAATGAAATATAAGATATCATGGAATTGTGAAATGTATGATCTTGTTAAATAATGAAATGTATGAACTCAAAGAGGGTGAGTTATATGACCCCATTAAGGGTGAGATGTCTGATCATACGGAGCACAAATTTTTGAAATAATATCACTGAGTGAGAATGTCTTAAATGATCTCACAGATCCCCAGTGTCTAAAGTGATTTCAGGAAGTGAGAATGTATAACCCATCTCTTTGAGCAAAATGTTTCTGATTAGATCTCATAAAGCTTCAAATGAAATTCATAAGATCTATTATTCAGATCTTTTAAATCGCATGAGGAAAAACATGATTTTGAATGTATCGCATTAGTTAATCCCATGAAGTGTATCAAGATGAAAAAATATAGAAATGATAGAGGTATATCAAAGTCATTAGAAATCATGAAACTGTATAGTTTTTTTGGATATCGTGATGGGATCTTATTAAGTGGTCGTGATTTTATTTGGATCTCAAGATAGATCACAAAATAAAACTAGAAGACAACATCACTAACCATAACATGACTATAAATTGATCTCACAATGGGATCATGTGAGTCATCTAATATTGATTGTTGTGGCAGGGGAATGGAAAACAATCCACAAAATTTTGGAGTTATGGTATTTGGCTCTTCCCAAAAATACCCAATGACCATCCATAAGAGCTAATGATTTGTTGATTAAAATATATACTAGTTTCAATATTAATAAAAGTGGTTTTTCATAATTAGAAGGAGTATACATGATGTAAATTGTGTAACTATAGCGTATGATATGAAAAGGATCCCAGCCAAGGGTTACACACCAGGATCTCATGCAAAGGGATTTCACCCCAGGATCTCATGCAGGATGATTCATTCTATGATCTCATGTAAGGGTTTCACAACAGGATTCCATGTAAGGGGTTTCATGCTAGTATTTTACATAGGGGTTTATCACTAGGATATCATTTAAGTGTATCACACTAGGATCTCATGTATGTTGTTACGTATCATGACCTTTAATAAGTGGTTACATGTTTGGGTCTCATGTAGGGGTAACAAACTAGAGTCTTGCATATGATATATGTACCATTGTTACGCATTGAGTAGTATCAATTTATTAATTTAATTCAAGAGAATATGATGATAGGGGACCTGTACCATTAGATAATATTAGAAAATGGAGTATAGTCACTTCTACATTCAATCTAGTGAAAAGATTAATTGACATCTATTAAATATCTTACTAATGTATGAGTTTGTAATTATTGTTTCAATTGAAAATAGATGTTGGTTCTAAGTGTATATAATGTGCAATTGTTGCATCATGGTGTTTTCACATAACTGTAGGATCATCATAGGAATAACTTAGTCAAATAATCTACCTACAATTGATCATTTATTAAATATTGGTGAAGAGGTGGATCATATTTCAATAAATTGTGTCTGAATCCCTTCTAAATTAGTGTGAAATGTAAGATGGTGAAGGAGATCCTTTCCACCAGATGTAATCCATCATATGAAATATTGATGGAGTGACCCTTAAGAATTAGTGAGAAATTACTATGTCTTGTAAGGAAATTATCCTAGGCATATAAGTAATCTTGAATGAACCTTGACTTGGTAGGGAGGTTTAGTGGATATGGTCCAATGAAACATTTTCATTATATTCTACTTGGGTGTATCCCAATAAAGATTTAATGAGTAAAAATATTAATTTCCTTGTGCTTTATTTCTTTCATTAAATTATATTCATCATCATCATATATTTTCAAAAAGGATAAGATCAATATAAATAATAAAGATTAAAATAAGTGACCATCATATGTATGAGCTCAATATCTAGTGGGGAAAACAGATTCTTGAAAAGAATATCCATAACTTGATTCCCCCTCCCTATCAAGGTATCTAATCCACTTTTCCTACAAACCATTTCAAACTTAATGTTCCCTAACAACCCTAAGAATGAAAACCACTATGGAACCTATCATTTTCATTAAATAAAGTTGTGGTGGACATGCATATTTCACCCATCCACAAAGGATGAAAGAAATGGATTTTCCTTGAATGACCAACTCAACCTGAAATTAACCCACCATATCCAAAATGATATAATAGGTTTTTACATTAGACCTTCCACACCTACATTTTGGGCTAACCCTATTCTGACTATCCTCAGTATAGTCTTCCTAAAAACTCCAATCTCCAACTGTCGGTTTATAGGAATCTCACCATATCTTTTTTTCCTCCCACCGAAAGGTATTCTACAACCACCAAAACATTACCAATAGAGCCCATAACCAATTTTTTTGTATAGAAACACCATGTAATCGAAACCATTCTTTTCTCACTTATTGAACAAAATGGTTTCCCCAATAACATTTATGAGGGAATTTATGTACTAAATACAATGGATATTCACTACCATCACAATTCCACCATGACTGATCTATGGTCAGTTTCACACACCCACAAACCATCCAAAACAATGTTCTTATTTCTTTAATAGAAATGTCACTACCCACTATAGGTGTTCCATCATCACTAACTCTTCAAAAACAACCCCAACCACTTATACCCACAATCCAACCACTTCCAACATCGAAATCGTTCAAGGAAATTTATCCCTTAGCTGAGTGACCAAATGAAACATCAAATATTTTTTCTTTACGAAATTTGATTATAGAATCATTGGATTTAAAAAACATATAATCCATCTCAAAGAATTAATCTATAAGAATTCAATGATGTACATCCCTCTATGGGGACCAACACAAGGGTATTACATCTTCAATCGATATATCACTTCCCATCATAGGTGTGTCTTCATAACTATCTCATTGACAACAACCTCAACAACATATTCCCACACTCCTACAACATCTGTGAAAATAATTGGTCATTGAAATCTTTCCCTTAGTTGATAGATCAAATTAAACATCAACTGTTTTTCTTAAAAGGAATTTGAGAAAAGAATCCTGGGATTTTGAAGACATATAATCCATCTCAATGAATCAATCTATATGAATCCAATGTTGTAAATACCGCCATGAAGACCAACATGCACCACTCCATGAGAATAACCTCCTAGTGGAACCATATAAAAAAGAGAATATGGTAGCTATGCATATGGCCTAAACTCTCTTAGCATTCCCAGTATGATGTCAAGATATTAGGCATGATCATCCCAAGATTGAGAGAATTTTAATATGTAATTTACAAAAACAACTAAAACTCATATATTTCTGATGAATCCCATAACAACAGGGACATGACAACTCATTAAAAATCATCATTCCTCCCTACACACATGCATCTCAACACACCCACAGCTGTTCTCAGCCTACTCAAAACATTCCACATAACATTACAACCTTACACATACAATCCTATAAATTCTGATCCATAATCCAAACAACATAACATTCCCCCCATCACTCCTTCCACTAAGATCCCACTGACATTTATCCATCACACTCTTTCACAACCCCCCCCCCCATGGAATCGGCATACATCATATGTTAGTAACATTCTACGAAACTCTTATCAAAATAAAAATTCATTATCCATGTCTATATCACATTACAATATAACTCAATTATGTGAATTATTTCATCTCCTAAAAAAATACTCCACAATAAAAAACAACATAACCAACCACTCAAATCCTGATAATTGAACAATTTTCCACAATGATCATCTATTCCCTCACTGTGTTCCTCTAAATGCATCTAGGGATACTGATCTTGGAATCTAATCAGTTTTACCCTCAAAAACCCCTAAAACCACTAAATCATAAACACTACTAGTTATTTACACCCTATAGATAACTATACAACATCATGTCTCTCTTGAAGAAAACATTATATGTCTATATCACCAGTACAATCATCACCTAAAGAAAAACATCACTTCTAGACTAGAACACATCACTAGGCACATACATAATGCATAATCTTCAGTTGGGAGTGGTAGAAAAACAATAATTCCATATAGAAATAGAACACAAGGCCAAAACACTGGCTCTTAAGTGATATTTCTGAAAACCAAATGTATACAAGGAATCTAAACCTCATACTAGGCTACATGCTTTGCGATATTTTTTAAAAAGTAAAAAACACTCATATTTACTGTAAATAATGAGAAGCATACATAACCTAGATGACCCATTTAATAGGTCAACTTTGAAATCCACATGACAATATTCTCAAAACTGGAGTCACGTAAAAAATCACTAGGTCCTTCCACCCATGATCTACTCCATCTTGATTAAGGCAACAACTCACGGGGCACCAAAAATGCATGCATATCTTTGTCACAAAACACCATAAAGTAAAAACACCCTCTCGTATTGTATGAAACCATATATGTATCATTTATTAACCACCTATATACAACTAAGGTTCTCATCCTCTGTATGAATCCTCACATTAGATAGCTCCCTAAAAGACCCAGAAGTACTACCAACCTCAAACAAAAGAACCTAAAATGGGTCCAACATTCCTATACATACATCATAGTGACCCACCATGGTCACTGAAACAACTATTCATGAGTACCACGCTATATTCTTCATCTTTTAGTGTCTCACTGTAGATCCATATAACCATTAATCAAAATTAAATCCCTATAATGACACACTAGTAGTCACATAACATGTGGATCATACATGCCTATCATGATGCATGGGAAACCTATTACCACTACAATCCAAGATTAAAAACCAAATCATAGGCCTCAATGAAAAGAGACAAGAGCATGAATCCCCTTATAACCCATCAAATCCAAACACCATGTGTTTCACTCGATGTAAAAACCATTTACAATCATAACATCAAAAATCAAAAAAGTGACAACATCCCCTTGTAACGTGGACTTTCTATAGGAATAGGTTCCCACGACGCAACAACCTAGTATCCATCTAAATATCTGAAACATTACTATATCTCAATTATTGCAAACCAAAAATATTAAAATAATAGGAAGGTAAAAAATTTCAAATACTACATTGAAACATCAAAACCTAGGTTCCACTAAACCAGTGCCCTGATCCGGACTTCCACATGACCTCAATGATACCTCCACATATTTTAGAGGCTTCCAACTTGTAGTGGGATCTACATTGAATTGTACAGAGTCTATACCACCATATCCGAGTGTATTACTAGAAGTAAATAACTAAATATCATTCACATCATTTTATGTGGAATTAATAAATAAACTGAATATGAAACATACTGTAGTAAAATGAAATGCATTAATGTCCCAAACAACAATGTCAAATGTGCACCCAGCATCCAACTAGTCTGGTTACAAAATGTAACTAAATAAAATATACTATAATGAGGATCTATAGGATCACCAAGACAAACCCATACATTAATTTTATACCACTTGAGAAATAATACTCAATCAATAATACTCAACATAGGCCCCATCCCAAACTTTTTCATGAAATAATCCTTAGAGTACTGTCTCGGTACCCTAGTGCAATAGAGTCTCGATCAGAGTGTTTATAAAACTGATTAGTCAACCATCAATTTTGTTTAAAGGAAATAATAGTAATAGTAATAGATTATGTAAATAAAAAACAGAGTAAAAAAATGTAAAAAGAGATACACGTCATGAAACATGACAACTCATTGAGTAAGCACTGGCCCAAGTGTTCAATGTTTTCCCCAAATCCAAAAAATCATCCATTGACCTAAACCGTTTTTCTAAATTCTAACATAGAAGGTACATATTTTAAACATCATGGAAAGGTGTTCAATTGTTATTCAACTCAAGGATTCCTAAAAACCTATATTTATGGTACTAATAAAATTTATTTGAGCCATCAGTGCCTATAATTTCAATCTATAATATAAATAAACTATCAAAATCAATATAAATCATTTTTTGACCCTTCATCAAAAACCTAAAATAACACCAAACTATCGATACTGATACATAACATATTGTCTATCAAACCAATCGGAAAATAGTCTTGTAGTTACCTAAGACTCAATCCCAAAAAAATCTTTACGTAACATTGGTGGTCCCTAGAGCATCAGTCTAACCTAGGCAATGGAGGAGGAGTATATTTATAACATCTAATTACACAACATATACAACCTATATACTAATTCTAACACAATATCCATGATGTATACTATCAGTGTTTTTCTCTAGAATCTGACAAGTTAACTGTATAGTATACTATTTGTTCTTGGGGAATTAGTCCATCACCTTAACCTTTCAAACATTTCATTAATACTAAATCTCAACATAATGACCATAAAAAATTATATAAAAGCACAAAAATCCTTTTTTAAACTGTTAACATTTACTAGAGTCCATATGGGCCTTCAAAACAAAACATTGCCAACAAGTCCAATCCTTTTTCTCTTTTTGAAATAAACTAATCCAAACACCCCAGTTAACCATTTCAAAACTACCCTTTTAAAACATGGGTATTTAACATTGAATAAAATGAAACTCCCTAGGCAAAAATATATGTTATAACCATCAATTCATTTTCAACAAATCGGAACCCCACAACTATTTTGACCAACATTTGAAATTCCTTTATAAACACCTTTTTATAAACCACTTGAAGGACACCATCCCATTTCAAAACATATATTTATAATTTTGATACACAAAACCAAGTAAAAACTCAATGAACACAGTTAAAATCATTTTCAATATCCCCCTAGGATGTTTAAAAAACAAATCCCATAAAACACCACATTTTCATCCACATAAAAGATGCAACAATTTAATTTAATATTCAACCCAATAGCCTTTTTACTATTTAATAAATCCAACCAAAAATCTTAATGAATTTTATAACATCACCCAACTGCATTAAATAATCCAAATATGAAAACATTACACACATGGGATAAATGGTACACACCAAATATACATGAGAATAAATTAACAAGACTATGGTTAAAGCTACTCGACCACCTACCTAGCAAAGAGACCATGCTAAGATCTATCCAAGTCTCATTCCTTCTCCTCGACACCCAACCAAGCTAACCTGAATCAAAAAATACATAACCTAATAATAAGAACCAATATTTAAAATATTTTAACTATTATAATTAATTAATTAACCAAAACCCATAATAGAATTTGGCCAGAAAATCCACTTTATCAATGTTCTACACTGAAACCAAAGAAAACCACTTATAAAATACTTGTAACATAACCCCAACCATTTTCTAGGATAGATACCTATGAGGTGATACCAATTAAAAATGTAAGAAAACTCACCGTGATCAAATGAGTTTGGAAACAGCTCACAACAGCATACAGAATCCTTATCGGGGACTCTTTTAACTTATCTGACCAAATCCACATGAGAAATGGATGATTTGAACATGTTATGAAATAATTTTAATCAATTCCAAAATTGGATAACCAAAAAATTATAAGTAAGGATGGTAAAAGTAGAATAGAATCCCTTAGAGGTTAAATCATACCTCAAAATACCAAATAATTTCCATCAAAACCTCCTTGGTGAGGCTTTTAGAAAGGAGAAAAGAGATATTAAACCCTCATCTCTCTTTTGTTCATGAGATATAGAGAAAGGGGATGATCAATGAAAAATCACAGAGGGTAAAAATGATAAAAACACCATTTAGATGAAATTCTGGGTAGCTTTATGGTTTAGCTACATGATTTTCCAAACCATGCGCCAACCATCTGGTTGGATCCATCCAAGGCCACTAACTGACATGATTTTTATACATGTTTTATTAATCCTTATATAAACTTTACCTTCCCTTTCTTCCCAACACCCATTCCCCACTTTATTAGGCAACATGGTGTGATAAAATTTATGCCAACCATGCTCTCAGCATATCCTCCCTCCAACAACAAGGTGCCTAGTTTGCCTGAAAATGTTCATAATATGTGCTCCATGAAATAAGTCCTCCTCATATTATCAGAATTTATTTTTTTCCCTCTCATGGTTTACCCCAAACAATGATCTATCCTTTAAAATGACCCATTCATATTTCCAAATGATCATTAAACCTTTTGATCATCAAGGTTTCATGTGGTGTGTCCTAATTCATTCACACCAAACCATTATCCACTACCAACAAACCCAAAACCATCAAAACCAAACATAAAGCTTCCATTGATCATTATAAAACTTTATATTCCTCTCCAAACTCATCCCTTGTCTCAAAATAACATTTTTAGAAATTCCAAGCCTCAAAACACAATTCAGAGTCTTAATTCAACATCTGTCCAATTCTGTATCAAAAACTAAATTTCCATGGGAAATTTTTACCCATACAAATGTGTGATATTACCTTCTATGCATGGGGAACTCAATGTCTCTATTGATTTATTTTTCTTTTCCCTCCCCAAGATATATTATTCCATTTTATAGAATTGTGGAACCCTAGGGGAAATCTTTGTCGAATATAAGGGTTATGAGGGTGTCTTTGGTTTAATTTCATGTGTCGTAGGTCTGTTAGGTTTGGTTATATATCTTCTGGGTGGTCTTCATCGTAGGTGATGATCTTTGAATAGAATCTAGCATAGGTGTAACAATTTAAGGTTGTTTTTCATGGAATACCTTCACATTTCCAATCTCCATAGGTTTTTATTATTTTTATTTCAATTTCAGTAATTTATTTTTCCATTTTATTCAATTTTTTATTTCATGGATTGGTTTGTAAATATTGATGTTTAAAGTGAGGTTTTCCAATTGGGTGTGGCTATTTTTTCCGCCAAGTCTTTGATAAAATAAATCAATGATTTTATTGAGCTGTTCAATGGATTTAAAAATAGTTTTTAGAAATTATTTTAAATTGGAAATTGTGTTTATTAAATTGGGAATATTATTTTTATGAAACCACTAATTTTATTAATTCCATGATATGATAACTATGTTATGATGTTTCGGCATGAAGTGGCATGTGGGTTTAATAGTGTGTTAGTGAGAGGATTATTCAAGAGACCACGTTAGCCTTAAGATGAAGTAACATTTGATCCTTTATTAATTTCAAAGGGACTAGTGATCCTTTGGGTATGGGGGCCCTTTGATCTTCCATGGAAGTTGCTAAGAGACCATGTGAGATCTTATAGTAGTGTATGAATAATAATATTAATAGAATCCATTTCTTTACTATCATACATGTTTACTCACTCACGATATACTTAATGGTTATAGAACCTAGTTTTTCATTACAAATGTTGTATTGGTTTATATTCTTATGAATTTGATTTATACCATTTGATATGGTGATAAGGATTATTCCCAATTTTTAATGTTCCCTTTATTTGGTTTGATGATGTTAATGTTATGATTATCCTTTAATATGATTTTTTTTATTATGTTTGATTACGTTTTTTTCTGTCCATTCTTATCTATTTGATCCATATTTGATTTTTTTTTGAAAAAAGTGGTCTGTTTTTAAGAGATAGACCAAGGGGATTTTTTAGGTTTACCTACAAATGGTATATATTTAAATATGTTTTAGTTTTGAAAATTATTTCACACATTTTAATTGGATTACATTTTCAAAATACATAAATATATTATTGGTGGTATCTTATTGGGATTCATGCCTCACACCATTCTTGGCCCCATTTTTGGCATTTTTAAATATCATTTTTTAGGATATAGGTAATGTAAGGTGACCTTGTTCTGGTGTAGCTCTTATTGATTATTGTTTTCCACTGTTTTTTAGAGGATATGTGGTCTCACAGGCATGGATTCATGTGGAGTCATTTTTGTTATTTTTTACCAAGTGGGTTGAACTTGGTCCCTTTTGGTCTTTATGAATTTTCATTTAATAATTGGATTTTGTTTCTAAGATACATTTTATATGTATATGTCTTTTTATTTATTTTATGTACTGTGATGCATGATTTGGTTCTTAGTATCTACTTATATTCTATTTTTTACTCTAATGATATCAGTTTGGCCATCGCATTCTATCGATGGTTACTTCTCATATTATAGTGGAGAAACCATTTTCATGTGATAGCTGGTCATGTCTGGTTCTTGTGGCCAACCTATGGAAATGGGAAATGTTCATTGATCCATGTAGTAGTCTATCTCGGGTGATGTGTTGGGTCAATCTAGGTTGGTTAGTTACTTGTTCTATATAAGATATGATTTTTCATTTTTTAATCATGGTAGGAACATATCAATAAATTCTATGATAGCGAAATTAGGATGTTGTAAAAACTATGAAATACTTGATATATATAAAGAAAAATTTCATAGTGTATAGAGTATGTGAGTAACTAATGGAGAGGGGATACACACTGATCTTAGTTTCTAGATAGATCATGATGATCTAAAATTTCATACAGGATTATGTATTTTTTTCTTTTATGGTGGTGTGGTCAGCTGGTAAAGCTCAAAGAAACCCATGGAATCCAATTTTGTAGCTAAATATGAGTATATAGTAGATTTTGATAAAATATATGAGATAGTATGGGTTTATATATTTGTCTCAAACATTATCCAAGTCCCAAAAAGTGAATACCCTATTACAGTTTACTATTATAATACTATAGTATTGGGGATTTCCAAGGAGACCAGATCACACTAGAGAAAAATGAATATACTTCAAAATTTTCATCTCTTATGGAATTTTAAATAGATATTTAAGGTCATAGTTAGCATAGTTTCTTCTTTGGATAACAATGTAGACCCATCAAATAAATTCACATCTCATCAAAATCATGATTCTCATGTTATATATATTGAGTTTAGAGTTGTTATTAGTTGTCTCCAGTGTAAGTGGGATTCTTGTGAGCGAGTTCCTTATACCCAACTCTTTTAAGTACATTTATTACAATTAAATGTATTCATTTCTTATATATACAAGTGTTTCTATTACCATTATTGTGCATATACTTATAAATCCAATATTTTCATGGTAATATCGATAGATTTCATACCATATCAAAAGGTTACAGTAGTTCCCACGATATAATTATAACCTCAAGATACCATGATAGTAGTATTAAATATATGTCTTATAGTCAATGTACATCATGCTCATAGGAAATAGATAATGGTTTATTATCTGGTGTTAAGGTACCATATGTATTGACAATTATTCATATTATCTTTTCAAATGGTAATGTCAGTTAAATGAGATTATGAGGAATAAACATTTTATTGGAACAATAAATGTTATAGGTGTCATTATTTGTTTAAATTTTTGAGCTCGTGTATTGGTCTTGTAACTTGAGATCATTATCAACATGTAATTTTTTATTAGATACTTTTATGTAAGATGGAAACCATGAAACTTATGCCATGGTGATGTATCTTATGTTGGGTGTATCATTGATGGTATGATATTGGTTCAATGATCAATGTATTATATTTCCATTTCAAAAGGAAGTGATTCCCTTGGAATATTGACAATGATGGTAGTACCTTTCATACATCAATTTTCATTATTGAAGAAGGTAAGTTCAGCCATTATGGTTATTAGTAAATAATTTAGCGATCAATGGTGACATAAGTGGCATCAAACTTTACGAGATACCTTGTGACAAATAGATTATATCACAAAACATTTGTTTGTTGGTGAGTTTTTCATTTTTATGACTATACATAATGTCTTTAAAGGCTATGATGTGTTTCTAGACTTTGTCTTTGAGTAATAGTCTCTTTTATTGAGATAATGGGAGCAAATTTCCACACACTTAATGTAACATATATTTTGTCCTATTTTAATAGATAAGAATTTATGACATGGTGGGCCCCTTTCTAAGGTCTGGTTGATGTTAGAATTTTAATTAGCGCTAATAAATTGATAATTTCAATATTATTTGAGTTTAAAAAATGGCAATGGATTTCTCCTCAATATATCCATAAGTTGTATGTGAATTCATCAAAAATTATTTAATAGAAATATATTATTTTAGTAATCAATATTCATTTAATGATTTTTGGAATAATCAGCTGAGTTAATAAATCATATATATTGGGTGTTCTATTTTTTATATCATGATTTAGTGATAAAAATAAAAATTATATTTATGAAAAATTAGTAGTTAATCAGATTTATTTTATGGATTATTTAGTATGTAATATATATAAAAGGGACATAGTCAAATTTATGCATGTTTAACCTATTTCATTAAGCCAAAGAAAACTCAAATATGATAAACTATTCATCCACTCAGATTTGAGATATCCTCGCTCATAGTTTCCACATCTAAGATCCTAAATGTTTCTTTCAATTGCATTGAAGGAAGTTAACCTTCACAGATCATTGGAATAGAATAGCGGTGATCATTATGGGGTCATATGGCTTTTCATTTTTTTATTCTAGCACCCAAAATCAAATGGTCATACTTCCTAAACTCTCATGAAATGTATGTGTATGATCATGTTGTATCCAATGTTAGTTCTATCAAGTAGAAATAACCAACAAAAAAAATGAAAAATGATCACTTAATCATACCAATAAATGAATCCATTTGATTTATTTTTTATGAATTATCCCTACACATTAAAGAATCTGTAGTAATAATGTGTTCTGCATTTCTAGGGACTATGTCCTGACATCCATCTAGAAATAAAATTTCTAAATCATACGATTCCACACTTCCATAGTGTACCCAAAACCAATAATTAATACATAAAATTTTCTATTCATTAGATAAATTTTTAAGATTCATACATGTCTAATAATATTCTTGTATTAATATACACATTCATATAGGATTTAAATTGAGGTTTTGTTTTAAGTAAATGATGCTATTCATATATAACATATACTTTTATCCATTGATTATCATTTTTGAAAAAAAATAAGGAATTTTATTAAATATTCCATCACTCAAATAATGATCCACTTTGAAAACATCACATCTATTTGTGTGAAGTGATCCATATTTCATAATGAAATGAGTTTTTTCTGGATTTCCTCTTAATACATAGATATTTAAGAATGGAATAATATCAATAATATCATATAAGACTCTTCGATGATTGAGTGGAAAATATGTTATGAATTTATCATATGGATATGCTCAACACCATTCCATTAGTATCATTCATAATGGTTTTCTAGATAAGTATAACCAAAATTTCATAGTGGGAATTGGTTACTAAGCTTGTAGGGTTACCATTTCTATGATTCCTTAAATAAGATAATCTATTGTAACCCTTCATTTGGAGAACCAACCTTGTCAAATGATCAAGGTCTTTACATATGATAACTACGAATGGAATCACACACATTGTATTTTTTAAAATGAATCTCAATCTGACCATTTTATCTCATATATTCCTTTAATTTGTTTCTTAATATAATGATTTTTGTGGAATAATATTTCTTCACCAAAATAGATATGTTGAAAATATATTTATGTGTAATTATTTACATATCCCATAGCTTCTATTAATTATCCCAATTAAAATACAATTATATTTACATGTACCCAAATGCATCCAATTGATAGTGTACAAAAACCAAATTCACGTAAGGGATTTGAATTATATTAATTCATAAATCCCCTCAAGTGTAATCTTGGATCCACATATAATGAACCACCAATTTTATATATAATTCATATTCCACTAGGACATTGATAATTCAAACCCAAAGTCCCTCAACCCTCAGATACATTACTAAAGATATCTCATAATTCTATCATAAATATGACACCTAATATTTCTAAATGATAATTAACTAATTAATTCAACATCATGACTAAATGAAAACCATGATTAAGGTAGAATAAAACTAAATCCTTTTTCATTACTAGCATGCGACTCCTTATATCTATGTAATACAATTTATAATAAATTTAACTACTTAAACTAAAGTATACACATACTTAAAATATAATATATATATATATATGGGAATAAAATAAATCAATTAAGAATTCATAAATTTATTCATGATATAATCGTTTTATGAATAATTCATACCTAAAAATTTGTAAATAATTTCTAATTTATCAATTAATTATGGATAATCAATAACTAAATAAATATTAAAACATCATATTTTTTTTCAAATATGAAGTATTACATATTATTCATTATATGGAATTCATTTTAAATATATGATATTAGTTGAAATATAAAAAAAATTATTCAAATTTGTATCCTTTAAATAGTTTACATAATATAAATATCACATATTTAATATTATTTAATCCTTGGTCAAATAAATTATCCAAAACAACATTGTTTATGTTTTCAATTATTTCCAAATAAGGCCTTTAAATATAAAAAGTAAAATTAATATTTATGGAAGATTCATATTTTAAATATAACAACCTTTATGTAATTGCCTAATTTTATAATTTATAAACACTTTATCAATTATTCTTATAATTAAAATATAATCATTTTATATCTAAATTATTATTCAGGAAATATAATTTTGAAAAAGTTATTTTAATATAATCAAATAATATACATATATTTATATTTATATAATAAATGTTTTATAAACATTTACTCTATCCATGAAACAACTCAAATCATATGGATAAATATACAATTGGAGGATTTGGGAGGGGAAGTGAAGAGTCCTTTTTGTGGGATATTATAATCATAGTGTTGTAAATGTTTTTAAAAATATAGTTCAATATTATTAATAAAATAATATTGATATCAAAAACACTTTATCTAGGAAATGATATAATACGGATTCATTTGGATGGAGTATGTTCCAATAAATAAATAACTTGAATATATTTTTACCATGTAAATCCCTAAGGATTTGTTTTATAAGATGAGGCTGGTGATGGGGGTTAAAACATTAAATTCTCAAGTATAATGTATGGTGTTATGACCATTTTCTTTTTGTCTAAATTTTTTTTGCACTCATAGAGATAAAAAGATAAATTTAAAGAATATTTATATTATTAAGGGGGTGTATTTTTAGTTTGTTTTCAAAAGGATAAATCAGTGACATTATTCTGTGTGTTTTGGTGAATATATAAACTATTCAAACATGTTTATTGATTATGTATAAATTATGTTTTATTTGAAACATGTACATGAGAAATATTTGAGAAGATGAGCCTAGTAGAGAAGAGAAATAATTATTTGTAAGTGAATGTCAGTTAATCATATCAAAAACATTGATGTTATTATTCATTTTACTAATTTAAAACACTATTATCACTCATACATTCCAAGTATTATTTCATTATGATTCATTTCCATGGTTAAAAGTTATTTTTTTCAATTGAAACGAAAATTTTGAAGGGAAATATTGTTCTTACCTGGAAATTGATTATTGTAAAAGGTTCCCTAAGAGGCATTTGGTTGTAAGGGGGATATTATTAGTTAAAGGTAAAATTGATATGGATGTTACTATTTAAAGTTTCATTATCCTTTATTATCAACACATTTTAAACAATTATAAAATATAGACAAAATTAAAACTAATTTGGAACAGAGAATTTCAAGTGAAGTGAAGATCATGTATATTTTTAGTGGTTGTTGGAAAACAATTTAAATTTGAGAGTAGTGTTTAGTGATTTTATGATTATGAAATACAAGATTATAACACAAGGTATAATATTATGTAATGTTGTTTTTCCATGGATAATGATTAGGTAAGATAGAAAAATCATACTGAAATGGTTAGTGTAATTCCATGATTTAGATCCTTAAATGTGATGCTACTTGAGGTTGTATTTCTTGACATATATATCACATCAGAATAATGAGATAATTTAATTTTTTATATTTAGTGTGGGTAAAAGGATTTTTCCTTGAGGGAATTTATTATGTTTTGATGTCCCCAATCACACCATAATGATGAATTCCATTATTAAAGAGGTTTTATTTGGAATATGTGGTAATTTAATAATGGATATCATTATAGTGACATTTACCTTGAAGAAAAGATTGTTTTAATGTAGTTGGAGGAAACCATTTAGTAACTACATATGTCAAAATATTATTTACCTTGTATTTCCATTATTTTTTTAAAGTCTTATTTTGAGTGAATTTGATGATTTTTCATTATAGATGAATCAAAAACTAATCAATATCAATCCCTCTCATTTCTAAAAATAATAATTCATGATAAGGATGATTGTATGAATCCAATTTATTAGACTGAAGTGGGAGAATTTTATAGAGAATTATGTTAATAAAATTTTAATTAAAAATTAAAAATTATATTATAGAGAATGGATATGTGTTTTTGTGGGTATATCAAAGGTGTTTCACAACATAGAGAATATACCATAAAGATCAGGGACCGGTAAAAAAACCGGCCCTAAAAGAAAAAATAAAAAAGTTAAATGAGTCAGGCATACAAGGGATTTTTACATAATCTAGTGTGCAACACTCCACCTCTGTCAGCCGCCACAAGTGGGGCACAATAATCAGGCACCGTAAATGACCACATTTCATCCAAATCAATCAATTCCCGCTTTGCAAGGGCATCCGCCACCTGATTGGCCTCCTGGTAGACATGTGTAACCACCAGGCACATGCGCGCAGCCTGGTCGAGACAGTCAACCCACTGAGGTAATGTGCACCACGGGACATTCCGTGTCTTGGTCCTCAACGCATGAACCGCAGATTGGGAATCAGATTCAAGCCATATACGCATCCAATTAAACCGGACAGCGTACCTAACAGCATATATATAGTGTGAGAAGTGTAATTAGTTATTCTAAATGAGAATTTATTCTCCATGTTATGAATCATTATTGAGGGGGAATCATTAGACAGTGAATATCAAAGGGTTTCTCTAAGTATAAAGGAATATAGTGGTTATTCTGTATGTTATTGGGAGTATTATTTTTATTTTATGATTAAAGGTTTGTCTATAATCCATGATATCATAGTTGGAGGAGGAAAATATGATTGCTAGTCTAGTGGAAGGGAATTGTTTCTTAATTTTAGTGTATCAATATTTAAAATGAAGATAAAGATGTGGTACTCATTTTAAATTGGATTTCAAGACCCTTAGTGATTTAAGAAGATCTATGAAGTTGTTTCCATTATGATTTTTTATAATTTTTATGAGTTCAAATCCTAATTCAAGATAAATTTTTACACACATTAGTTGTAATATCTTGTTACGTTCTTTTCGATATTCATGGCCCTTATTTTGAAATAAATTATAGGTATATATGTTTGTTTGAATTAATGAAGTACGAGTATAAAATTTTTAAATGTTTTAGAGGGATATATGTGGATCCATGATGATTTGGAAATATTTTCTATGTTTTCCTACATGAACATGATATGTATTATTTGAGATATAAATTATCAAAAATGTTCCCAGGTCAACCCTGAACCTATCACATAAGTTGATCAGTGACAAGTACCAAGAGGCATTTCCAATCCTCCTGGGATGGAAACTAGTGATGGGAAATCAAATAAGAAAACCAAGTGGCAAATTTCCCCCAAAATAAATCAATGAAATAGAAGACACCAACAAAGCATCCTAGTAGAAAAAAATATTTAAAATTGTACTTCATTTATAGAAAACTAAAAAAACTATATAACAAAAAAAATCTATGTTGAACATGAAAACCCAAAATTCTCCATGTGACCTCGAGGGTCACTCTCTAATACCAAACCCAACCATCCCCACAATGATCGAAACCATGATAAAACCTATACCAAAAGATTAAAATATGAAATAACTATAGTCATTATTATTAAAATATAGTAGGCATGCTTAAACAATATTTTCCCAATGCACTTTAATTAAATAAAAGAAACATCAATTTCAAGATTAAAATAAAATAAGAGAAACAAGGCTTTTCACACACACACACACACACTATCTATTTAAAACCAAAAAATGGTTTATTTCTTATTTTACATTTATATTTATATTCCCTTCCAATAAGGGGAAATTATAATTTACAAGGGATAATATAATTTTTTCATTAAAAAAGAAAAGGTGATTAAAAAACATTTTCCATATATTTTATGTAAACCATTGAAAACTAACTTAATACGTAAAAATACAGAACATATGAGGGAGAAAAATGTTATTACATAATAAGGGAAATATAAAATAATCTTGTAAGATTAATAAATCAACATGCATCTCATTCTTCTTCCACATACAAAAATGTGATAGAATACATGGGAGAAAGTATGAGCTCAGTGGAATAATCTAGATCATTAAATACATATTGACTCATCCTGAAGGCATGCCTCGCCCGATTACATCAATATCACCCACACACTCATTTTTACCCTACCTGGTCTTTCTGAGGATCACTATCCCATAAAAAAATAAGGAGAAAACATATCTCATTCTATAGGCCACCATCTAAAGAAAATAATAATATAGTGAAGAAACCATTCAAAAAAATATTCTAACTATGATATATTCCCATTTCATGTCTAAAGTGGTGGTATGCCAACTATTAAAAACAATAATCTGGTCTCATGGACATATATCACACAAATGAAACTCACATATAAAGTCACCCCCGAGTCACCCTAAAGAACATCCTTTATTTCATTCAACCGAATGTTCTCAAGGGAGCCCCCTATCATGGCCTCCCACAACAATGAACATAATTATGGTAAGAGAATCATCTATGGAGAGTTTTCAGGATTACCAAATTTTAAAAAATGCGATATGGGCCTGAAAAACCCATTGAGAATCACTCATTTACAAAAAACAAAATCTACTTTTCCAAAAAGGTGAAATCACACTATTTGAAATATCACAAACATTTTAATAAATTCCATTTAATCACTCACACCACATTTGTAAAACAAATCAACATTCATAAAAATTCCAAAAAGGACACACAAACTCATCTAATGTTAACCCATTTTCAATTAACTAAATCACAACACTTTCATGTAAAAACCATTTAAAAATATATTTGATAAATATAAACAACAATTTTAGATGCTAGAAAATACATTTATAAAGCCAACCCATGCTTTAAAAACCACAAATAAATCATAAAATCCAACTTTGAATTTCATCAAACACTTTGTGTGTTTAAATTGAATAAAAAATCCATATATTTAATAAAATAATGAAAACAACCTCATTTCACATAAAAAATTTATTATGAAATAATAAAACACTATTTAACATCCTGGGAAAGTGGGAAAAACAAGAAACCAATAATTCTTAAATTTAATGGACATGTAAAAGAGGAAACCAATCTCCAATAACATGTGGTTAGACAATCCAACCTAAAATAGCTCCACGAGTGTTCCAAGAAACAAGAACAACCAAGAGAAACCATATGAAGACAAAATCCCCAACATAAACCAAGTGAAACATTAAACCTATATCCTCAAAATCATGGTATAAAATGAAATCAAGATAAAATGTAAGGAGAAGGAATATAGAGACGATAATATGAGAATACCATGATATATAACCCCAATACCATGAAAAAAAACATTTATCCACACCATGGGTTAAGAGTAGAGGTTTGGTGATGAATTATGGGGCTCCCTTTGGGTCTCACAAACAAGGGAATGAAGGGAGGAGTCATTTTGGGGGGTAAAACCCGGAGAGGTTAGAAATTTAATATAACATTTTTAGTGACTTGGGAACTATATATGGTTTGGCTGCATGATTTCTCAAGCCATGCACCAACCGTGCACCCCTTACTGGATAACATGGGCACTATCATGGTTTGGAAATATGGTCTGGTAAACTATGTGCCAACTGTGTGACATGCTTCTATATAAAATGGTATTACCATGCACATTACTTATTTATGATTTTCCTAATTGTTCATGAGACAATTTCCCCTAACAAGAGGCTTCTCAAACCCTGCATGGTTTTCTATAGCATGTCTAACAGTTTCTTCTAACCATTCTCTAGTATTGTGATACTTTATGTTAATCCCAATATCTATAATTTTCACCAAAACCATAAGGGGAAACTAAAGAATAAAAATTTTACCAAAAATAAACAAAGGAGAAACTCAAAATAATCACTTAACACTCAAAACTAAAGACTAAAACCAGGACCAAAATATGTGCTAGAAGAATGGATGAAAATAAAATAATTTGAGGTGTAATAATTATCCCTACAAAAATGCTTTCCACCACCATAAAGCCATGAAATTTTCCAGTTGATCAATCAAAGACAAAGGATTCCCACAACTACATGAACCAACCTATCAAGAAAAGAAAACCTCCACAACCGGAAAATAGAACATTCACCTCTAACCTGAATCAAGACCACAAAACCAAACAACTTCTCAAGAAAGAACAATAACCTCAAACTATAACCCGAAAATCCCAAGCTACGACAGAACTATTTGGTGAGCTACAAAATCCAAAATTTCACCCAAATAGATAAGAACTCAAAATTAGATAACACAAAATGAAACCACCCATTACTAATATACAAACAAACAAAACTATATTATCAAAATGGGAGGCCTAAATGGACACCCCACCATTAAAAAAAACTCAAGAAAACCCAATAAAGTTGAAACAACAATGAGTTCCATCATGGATCTCCCTACTATTTAAGTACCAACAAACATATATGAAAAACATAAACAACACATGAAACCCTCACAGGATAACCCAATACACTCCACACTGACTAACCCCTACCACAAGGGGGCCCTGACAAAAAAATCAAAACAAGATGAAAACCCAACCCAAAATTCAAAATCTCCATGAGGCATAACCATATGAAAGTTTTAATGATCCAAAATAAAAACCATCTCACAAGGCTGACCACAGAAGGAAAAAATGGTGGAATGATACCTATACTCATTTTAGTGAAAAAATGACCTTCCATGATGACCCTCATAATTCATGACTATACACAAGCATCACTGTGAGTCCCATGGATATATCCATGATGTATTAAAGCATCCACCTCATTCTAGTTAAGAGCTTATAATCCTGAATCGGAACTCCCTTTTTCGGTGTCATGAGTGGCAACCTAACACTCCTAGGTAGAACTAAAATAATACGACACACCATGAGACACACTATTCATTGATATGTCACTCACTAAAATTGGTGATCAAAATTCTCACATGCATCATCTAATTTATCCATAATGAGAAACATTAGTAACAAGATACTAACACAACACACTTCCACTTAGAAAAGAATGATAAAGAATTTAAAAAAGAAAGAATGCGTCCATTTAAACATAACCTATCAAGAGGTCCACAAAATCTGATATTACATTTTAAATAATATCCAACACCATAAAACCCAACCAATCATGGCCATTACAATATAAGGAACACTAAAACAGAAATGATATTCAAGCTGAGCCCAAGCCTACAAATCACTTCTACAAACCATATGGGTTGCCTTTCAAAGGGGTGGATCTAGATCAATGACACTTCTTGGAAATATCCTTACATAACCATTTCAAATGACCTAGGAATCTTTATTCATGACAAGACTTCATAGTCTTTGTAAATGAAGACTTATTATGATTTGGATTTCCGCATTGATGACACACAATTATCTTGTGCATAGAGAAAGCTCATGAAATATCTAAATGTCATTTAATTACCCTACCAAGTACACCAACTTAAAGATTCTCTTTGGACACCTTATTGGAATTCCCTCACCACATAAAGTGTTTTTAGGATGGTTTATTTCCCAAATAAATCCATCTGGCACAAATTCAACTTGAACGGATTGTCTCACATTGTCTTTAAAGGAGTTTCAACCAAACACTAACAGCTTCAAATAAAAATATGAATTAATACGACACTTAAATTTTCAATATTTCATGGAATCTTCCATAGCCCAATCCATAAGTTAATGAACTAGATCCACTAAAAAAGTAACTCTAACATCGAACCATCACTTGTTGTAGACAACAAATCTATATTCCCTTCCTCACCATTTTTACCACATATAAATAATTTGGATGAACAAATCATTTAAGAACTCCTATGTAAGAAATTTTAGTTTCTTGGTTTGAGAGAATAACATCCAATACATCCATTTTATACCATCAAGCATAAAAGGTAGAAAACATGACCTTTAACGACTTAGGAAACTCAGGGAAACTAAATGTCTTTAAATTTTTCACATCAAATCTTCTGCTTTGATAGGATCTGTTTTACTATAAAAGATTGTAGGATTCGTCATCTGAAACTGAAGAAATAAGTCTATGGGTTTATCAACTTGAGGTTCATCCAATATTGAACCACCCTTGTCCACACATTTAATATACATCAAGACTTTAGTAGTGGAAAACACTAACAACAAATAAAACCAAGAACCCAATCAAAACCAATTCTCCAATAAGATCTTAAATATGAAACTCCACACAAAAAAAATTCCTAAATCATATGAAAACAAGAAAAATAACATGTAGATATCAAACATGAATATTTTATTCTTGAAAACACTTTTGAACGAAAAAATCTTTATGGGTTTCACACTCACCAATGGTATTACATGAATCCTCACACAGGCACATTTTTGTGCCTCCCAATCAATCATAAACACATGCCAATCTAGAGACTCATCCTTCCACGTCATCATCCATTAACAATACCACACATATCTATTCATGTGATCACTCATTTGAATAAAAATTTCAAAAAAAAAACATTCCTATTTTACAAAAAAAATCATTCATCCAAATGTTAAATATTCTCAATCCACTTACTATTTCAAAATTCAACAAAAACTAAAATTCTCACTAATCACCATGTCAAAAAACATTAAAACTTCACACAAAAATCCATTTTATCATTCTCAGAACAAATTCCCATGGATTCCATCCAGAAATCCAATTAATCCTATTCGAAAAAAATTAATTAACTCAACAAATCTTATTCCATAAAAATAATTTCATTAAAACCACTTTTTTATTACTGAAAACAAAATTCAAAACCCCTCTTTAAAATAATCCCCATCTTCCAAACAACCGATTTTGATAAATCCTATGCTTTGATTATAAAAAAATCAATCTTAGTAAACCCATCCTTATTTTACACAAAAATAATTTTACAAAAATAATTTTTCAAAATATTTCCTAAAAATAAAATTTATAACTCACTCTTCATCATCCCAAAAAAAACTGTTACCACATTAAATCTATTTTTCCCAATTCAGAATAAATGGTTTCATAACAATTTTTAGAATTAAGGTAGACTCAAATAATTTAACAAGGGGAAACCAGTGTTGATAGTTGACTCAAAAATATAGTTATAGTGCACATGATAATCATTCCATGATCATATAGATTCAACATAGAGCTTATTCCTTGATACACATTGATTTCCAAGCCCTGTGAGCTCATAAATACCTTTATTCGATGTCACTTTTCAATTCCGATTAATATAACAACACACAATAACCAAACAAATCAAAAAAACCATACTTCTCATGGATACTCAAGGATCAGCCTAGAAAGAGTTTTCTAAAAACTGCCCAAGACCAACAACCCGGGTTTTGATAATCATAATCCATTTAAAATTATAACCCAAATAATAAAGGGCTCTCAAAAAAGAAAATTCTTCTAATGAACCAAACCAGCTCTAATATTATTTCTCCATGAACCAACTAGGTTCAACCCCGATCTAGTGACCAGAGACAATCCAATACAAGGCCCAAGTGGCATTCTTGATCCTCATGAGATGGAAACGAGTGATGGGGAATCAATAGAGAAAAAAAGGGAATGATTTCACCCAATATATATGAATAAAATAGTGTAAAACAATACAGAAACCCAATAAAAATAATTATTAAAAAGATATTGTTAGTTATACAAAACTAAAATATGAAAAAAAAACTAATAAAACAAAAAACAGGATGAAACTAAGGACCACAATGTCACCATGTGACCCCAAGTTTCACTCTTCAAAACCAAAACCAACAATTTCCCACATCAATCGAAATAAAGCTGAACCCTACACTAAAATCCCAAAACAAGAAACTATTTTTTGTGTGAGTATTAAAACTCAGTATGCATACTCAAATAAATCTATTCTGAATTAACTTCATTTAAATAAAAGAAACATCAATATCATGTTTGAAATAAAATATATAAAAATAGGCTTCTTCACCTCACATTTTCTCTTTAAAACCAAACATGGACCATTTTAATTTTTCCATTCAAATTAAAATTCCTTTCCAAGAAACATACATTAGAATTATCATGGGACAAGATAATGTTATTATTTAAAAATAGGGGAAAGGGAGTGAAAAGAATTTTCAAAACATGTTTCATAATCCTTTGAAAACTAGGTCACAACTTTTTGAAAACATATATCACATAAGAGAGTGAAACAACTGATCACATAATAAGGGAAATGTAAAATAAGAATGAAAATGTAACCAACCAATAATCATGTCTTAAAAACCTTGAAATTTCAAGGAATTTTTTTTCTTAATTTCTTTGGAATTTTACAAGTGTGCAGTTTCTGACGGCACCTGATTGCGAGGCCTAGTGTGCCCAGAATTAATTTCCGATGATTAGCTCAGGTACGTTCAGTGAACGAACGAGCGGGTTTTTCTAACATTTGAACTAGTGCTCGGAATCGAAATCCAAGGGCACTGATGAAACTGCAGCACCAGTTTTTGCTTACGAAGACTTTTCCTGGAGTTGCGTTTTCTCTGGATGTGCTGTCATTAATTTCAGGAATAAAAATATAGTTGTTTTACAATTATATTTTTATTACGCCACTACTGGTTTATGAGTTATGGTGATGGACGTTCTGAGGATGTGGGGTGGGTCCCACATGAGCCCCCACCTCCTTAAATTTCATAACACCCCATTAAACACCCTCTCCCTCTTTAATAAATGTCAACCCCTCCAGTTTATGAGGAACCTTCCCTCCCTCTATTTAATTAAATGTCAACGTGTTTAATTAATGATGATCCTTCCTCCCTTTTTAATGTTCCACCGCAGTGGATTAATTGAGTGGGGTCCTATGTCATAAATCCCCCATTTATGATTTGCATGCCAACGACGAACCCACCACTCTTATTTAAAGGAGGCCAGGGGGAGGAGTTCTGGACGACTTCTTCAAGCGGTAGAATGCTAGCAGCGAAGCACAACGCCCATCACATGGAGAGTTTTCCTCTTCCTCCAATGAATAACGAAGAACGCTGACACCGCCCTCGGCTTTATTATTCCCGACGTTGACAGAACGACGCCCGTCAACCGCGATGTCGTCTACCGCGACACCGACGAACGCCTTCCTCGAGGTAGGGAATAAATTTGAGAATGATATCATTTCTTATGGATGTTTCCTTTTAAAACATGGAGCTCAGATCAACTCAATATTAAGTTGATCCGTGAAAGAATATGTTTGCAGTTTGGGAATATTTGATTGTGGGAAAAAACATAGGGGTTTGGTTTTGTTCGTGAATATTCTTTGTCGTCCAACATCAAATTCATAGCCGCTTGATATCGAATTAATAGGAGGGGGCCGGACCGCACGAACACGGCCGACCCTCCTCCCCATTTGTTGATGGACTCATTGTGGCTTGAACGAAGGTGGAGTGGTGCAAAAGCATCACGCGGGAACGAGGAGGAACGCAGTGAATGAGCGTGGCGCCGTTGAGGCCGAATGAAGCCGCGACCGGTGTCAGGACACAGCCGGAGGGGTGCGGCGCCATCGCGCCCCGCTGAAGAACCACGAATAGGTCACATCCGGAGTGGGGCCACGGTGGAGGGGCATGGCACCATCGTGCTGCACCGGTCGGACAAGGCCACAACGGTGCAGGGAGCGGAGGCCGGAACCACCAGCCGCCGGTGCATGGAAGGCGGGACCCGCGGGGGGTCCCGTGGTGGCACACCGGCTGGCCAACTCGGACGGACGTATCAGAAATCCGGGGGTCGTAACCCCTGACTAGCAAGGAGGTGGGCCCCCCGTGGGGGGTCGTTTCTTTAATCAAGGGGGGCAGCGCGCCCCCCCTTTGCGCGTCCGCTCGGCCAGCGCCGAGCCGCCCAGGCCGGACAGGCCGCACCGAGCCGGCGGGGTCGGGCTGCGCCGGTGGGGTCGTGCCGCACCGGTTGGGCCGGGCCATGCCCTAGTGGGTCGGACCTAGACCCGGGTCGGGTCGTTCGGTTCGGGCCGACCCAGGGGGTCTTGGGTCGGGTCGGTCTGGGCCCAAACCCCCTAAAAGCGGGTAGATTCGTTCGAATGCTCGTAACATGGGATATTGACCTCCGATGGGAACACCGTCAGTCGTGACGTGGTCCTTTGATCGAGATGGTCATTTCGGTATAGTACACTCAAGGTTTCGAAGAACTTTGGGTACGGCCAGGTTGGTTCGAACATAAAACCATCCGGGCCCTCGGAGCGGAAACACCTATAACATGAGCTCCGGACGTCCAATTGACGTGTCGTCAACTTTGTTGGATTCCTGTTAGCAAGAAGGCCCTTTTGGATTACTCCTCTCGAGTTTTGGACACAGTTGGAGTATGGCTGGGTTAGATTGTACCCGAAATCCAACCGGGTCCCTGGAACGGAAAAGCAGATAACTTTCAGACTGGACGTCCGTTTGATGAATCGTTAGCGGAATTGTTGATCACGTTGAGAAATGGTCCCTATGAGTATACCCTATGTGGGTTCAGGGTACCGTTGAGATACGGTTGGGTGGGTTCGTACATGGAACCAACCGGGCCCCTGGGACGAAAATGCTAATAACTCACAGACCGGGCGTCTGATTGACGCGTCGTCTGTTGCGTTGAGACCCCTATGGCGATGCATTACTTTGAGATACTTCTTCATGGGACTTTGTGATACTTGGAGTATTGACCTATAGCTCGTGGAGCGGACCCTCCCAGAGACGAGCGTACGGAGTACGGAGACCGTGTAGCAGGCTGAGACCTGATGACTGCTTATCCGATTTGATTTGGAGTGTCTTTCATAGCCTAGTGGGCAGAACTACTTTGTGAGGTGGCAGAACCATGGTGGTGGAGCACTACTTTGTGAGGTGGCAGACCCGCAGTACTCGACAGGAGGAATACCTCTGTAGGTTATGAGGGGGAGCACTACTGTGTGAGGTGGCAGACCCATGGCGGAGGAGCACTACTTTGTGAGGTGGTTGACCTGCGGTACTCGACAGGAGGAGTACCTTAGTAGTCATAGGTTAGTGAGCAGTACCTCAGAGTGATGGCAGGATCACTGTACTCGACAGGGATGGATCTCCTCAGCAGTTATGGTTTCGTTAATGAAAATCCTGGTTTGAGCTGAGTCAATGAACTTTGTGTTTTCCTCATGATTGAGATCGGTTACTAGATAACTTACGTATATGTATGGGCATATACCGAAGTAGTGTTTATCCATTGACTTCATATCTGTGTGATACCTTGTGGCTGAGATGGGTTACATGGTAACTTCGGTATAAGTATGGGCTTATACCTAAGTAAGGGTTATCTGTTCAGAACATTCTTTGTGATTATCCTTGTTGGATTTAGTGAGACCATGAGGGTCTCGGGGTCCCTACCAAGTATCGTATACTCACCCCTCCACGGGCTTTTTCCGCACCTCATTGTGTTGGTTGTAGATGAAGTACATCACTGATCGTGGTTGAGGCTTGTATAGCTAGATGGTACCCAGAGGTGTATCTCACGACGAGCCGGTAACCGAAGGTGGATCTCACGATGAGTCGGTACCCGGAGGTAGATCTCACGAAGAGTCGGTACCCAGAGGAGACAGACAGACGTGGAGTGCTGAGGAGGACATATGTACATACCCTTCTGGAAGGAACCTAGAGGACGATCCAGGAGCTGCTTATCACCTTTCAGTTTTTGTCCTTTGAGTTGTACTTTACTTTCAGTTATAGCAGTATCTTTCTTTTGGGCTTGTATTTCCAGCCCCTCGTACTTCCAGCACGTTTGTTACGCTGCTTTACTAGGTGTATCTTCTACTTGTACTCTGTTTGTGTGTGATTTCATTTCGTAAAAGCAATGCCTTCCCTTTTTATTGGGATTTACGCCTTTGGTGCTAGTCGCCAGCCCATTTCCAATAGAAGGTGGGCTTGGGGTAGTCACGGCACGCGTCCCGAGGAAGGGTCCTGAAAAATTGTTATTAGAGGATTCGGTTCTACTACAGAACTCAGAACTCTGATCTTTCCTTTCTATGAAGCAAAAGTGTTAAGGGTACCAAGTGTGGTCTTCAGTTCAGGGAGTCCAGTGTTGGTGCGGCGGCTGACGTATCCATACACCAGGACCATGACTACTGATTTCCGAATTTTTACACGAAAACACTGATTGCGTGTATGTTTCCATGAGTTTTAAACTCAGATCAAACCAGGTCAGCTCACAAGGTATAAATCGTTTACTGTGTTGCATCTGTTCAGGATGTCTCCACGCAGACAGTCAGTTGGAGTTCGGAGATAGTGCACGATGACGGCCCACCGAGTGATGAGCCTCTAGTGCGGGGCCCTTTTTACTTTATTGGCACCCTCGGGTGGTGTACTTGCAGCACCACCACCTTTTGGGAAGAGGATTCCACTTTCCATACTAGCAGACAATGCATGATGGCAGAGCATGTTTCATGAGTTCCAACAGTAGAGGCCTCCGAGGCTACGAGGCGAGGCAGATTCCCAGAGAGCAGAGGACTGGCTAGAGAAGATTTTTAGAGTTTTCTGCCTAGCTGAGAGATCAGTAGAGTGGATGGTGGACTTGGACAATAGTTTTTTCCAGTGAGTGACCATGAGGATGGTCCTCATAGTGATGAGGCTTCGGTATGTGGACCGATTCCTGAGATAGTGCCTTCGGGTAGTGTGTCAGCTATACATCACTACCTGTTGGTCAGCAGTTACAACTGGTGGTACCGGTAGGAGACACATGTAGACTTACTGCCTTACACGAGTTCCAACATCAGATAACCTCAAGTTCTGAGGCAAGCCCGACCCACAGGTGGCTGAGGACTGGCTTGAGGAGGTGGATGAGAGTTTTCTAGAGCTTATATAGCATTGGTAGGACGACATGTCGGTAGCTGATAATTCATTGAGACATACCAAACCATTCCTAGTACTCGATGAATATGATGTGATTGGTGCTTTAGGGTTTGTATATCCGAGCGAGGTATATTTAAGGACATCTGAGCCATCACCTTTTCTCTATGAATTCCTACTTATGCTTGGGTGCTATAAAGAACCTTTGTGGTTGAGATTTCTTTTGCTGAATGAATGATGTCAGGGAAGGTTAGCAGTGGGAAATCAGGAAACTGGCGCCAGTCTCGGAGACTTGGGCGTGTAAAATGTTTCAAGTAGAGGAAGTAAAAAAGGACAGATGAATCAGCAAGGTGGCAGACGTGGAAGAAGATCTAGGAGAGCAGCATGGGGTGGTGAACATTTTGACATGTTGCAACCACCCACCTTTGTAATCCCCCCTAGGCTCAGGGACATGGAGGGAGGGGGAAAGAGTAGCTGCATGCGGTCAAGGAGTGCGACTGAAAGGCTCTAAAGATGATTTTAAGTATAGACTGTGTCTTCTACTAGCTGCCGTAAAAACAAGACATTGATACGAATATCCTTTCCTTCCACGAATCTTGTCCCAGACCTAGAGTTTCCGGTTAAGCCGTTGACTTGACCCTCATGTCTGGAGATACCTTGGGGAGGAGACTCGATAATCACACTTACGCCGATGGTGTGATCTGGCCCTTGAGGTGAGAGTTTCTGTAGGATCCTCTTGGTGGCAGTGTCGAGGCCTTACGACGTTAGTTTGAGTATGGACTGGGCAATCACAGTTCATACACAAATTTACAGTATTAGGCAAAAATGTTGTGGTCTATCTACAACGTCGGGATGGGTTTTCCTTAGTCGGCAAAATGGAAACCCCGGGTAGCACAAGATAATCTCATGCATAAGAGGGTATGGTCGATCACTCTTTGGTCGACCAACCTTACCCTCATGGCAACATGAGTTTTGAGTTTCATATCTAATCATAAAATGGAGGCCTCTAGAGTTTGAGGATGGCGATCATGTTCTTAAATGGGTCTCACCTCGATGAGGTTAACAGAGATGTGGATAGGGTGGAAAGTTATCTCTGAGGTTCAATGGACACTTCTAGGTCCTTAGCAGGGTAGGTGAGGTGGTTTATCGCTTGACCTTTCCACCTCAGTTGCACCGGGTTCATGATATCATCAACTTACCTCAGCTAAGGAGATACGTGCATGATACTTCAAACATCATCGACCACAGGGGGTTGGATGTCGATGAAGGGGTGACATTCGCAGAGGTTCTAGTGGAGAACGAGGATCAACAGGAGCAGGTCCTACGTGGATGGCTGATTCCTCAGGTACGATTCATTGGCGGCACGGGGACCTCCAGAAGAGCACATGGGAGTGGAAGGCTCAGATGCATGCTCAGTACCACTTTTGTTTCCCTAGTTTGTGTTGTAGCTTTACGGGGTCGTAAATCCCTAAGGTGGGAGTAATGTAAAGACCTAGAAATTTGAAGGAAATTTTTTTCATAATTTCTTTCGAATTTTATGAGTGCACAGTTTCTTACGGCACCTGATTCCGAGGCCCAGAGTGCCTGGAATCAATTTCTGAATATTAGCTTGGGTACGTTCAGTGAACGAACGAGTGGGTTTTTATAACTTTTGAACTGGTGCTCGGAGTTGAAATCGAGGGCACCGATGAAACCGCAGCTCTGGTTTTTACTTAGGAAGACTTTTCCTGGAGTTGCGTTTGTTCGGGATGTGATGTCATAAGTGTGAGGAATAAAAATATAGTTGTTTTACAGTTATATTTTTATTATGCCACTAGTGGATTATGAGTTATGGGAAAGGAAGTTGTGAGGAAGTGGGGTGGGGCCCACATGAGCCCCCACCTCCTTAAATTTCCTAACACCCCATTAAACACCCTCTCCCTCTTTAATACATGTCAACCCCTCTAGTTTATGAGGAACCTTCCCTCCCTCTCTTTAATAAAATGCCAACGTGTTTAATTAATGAGGATCCTTCCTCCCTTTTTAATGTTCCACCACAACGGATTAATTATGTGGGGCCCTATGTCATAAATCTCCCATTTATGATTTGTGTGACAATGACGAACCCACCACTCCTATTTAAAGAAGGCTAGGGGGAGGAGTTCTGGACGGATTCTTCAAGCGACAGAACCCTAGTAGCGAAGCACGTCGCCCAGCACTTAGAGAGTTTTCTTCTTCCTCCAACGAAGAATGAAGAATGACGATGCCACCCTCGACATTATCCTTACCGACGTTGACGAAACAATGCCCGTCAACCACGACGTCGTCTACTGCGACACAGACGAACGGCTTCTATGAGGTAGGGAATAAATTTGAGAATGATATCTTTTCCCATGGATGTTTCTTTTTAAAACAAATAACTCAGATCAACTCAATATTATGTTGATCCGCGAAAGAATATGTTTGCGGGTAGGGAATATTTGATTTCGGGGAAAAACATAGGGGATTGGTTTGGTTCGTGAATATTCTTTGCCCTCCAACGTCAAATTCTTAGCTGCTTGATATCGAATTAACGGGTGGGGTCCGGACCGCACGAACACGGCCGCCCCTCCTCTCCCTTTGTTTATGCACTCGTTGTGGCTCGAACGAAGGCGGCCCGATGCAACGGTACCGCGCCAGAATGAGGATGAAAGCGGCGAAGGAGCGCGGCGCCGTCGCGCTGCTCTGTTGAGGACGCAAGAAGCCGCGGCCGGAGTCAGGCCACGACAGAGGGGTGCGGCGCCGGCGCGTCCCACCGGAGAACCTTGAAGAGGCCGCGGCCGGAGCGGGGCCACGACGAAGGGGAGGGGCGCCGTCATGCCGCGCCAGTCAGACAAGGCCGTGGTGGTGCAGTGAACGACGGCCGGAATCGCTGGCCGCAGGCGCATGGAAGGCGGGACCCGCGGGGGGGCCTGCGGAGGCAACTGGCCGGCCAACTCGGCTGGCCGTATCGGAAATCCGGGGGTCGTAACCCCTGGGTGGCAAGGAAGCGGGCCCCCCGTGGGGGGTCGTTTCTTCAATCAAGGGGGGCAGCATGCCCCCCCCCCGTTGCGCGTCCGCTCGGCCATCGCCGAGCCGCCCAGGCCAGACCGGCCGCACCGGGTCGGGCCGCCCGCGCCGGGCCGAGCCGGGGCGCACTGGCGGGGCCGGGCTGCGCCCTAGTGGGCTGGACCCGGACTCTGGTCAGGTCGACCCGGTTCGGGCCGACCCATGGGGTCTTGGGCCGGGTCGGTCCGGGCCCAAACCCCCTAAAAGCGGGCAGATTCGTTCAAACACCCGTAGTTTGGGCTATGGACCTCTGATGGGTGCACCGTCAGTTGCGACGCGATCCTTGGATCAAGACAGTCATTTTGGTATATTACACTCAAGGTTTTGGAGAACATTGGGTATGGCCGGGTTTGTTCGAACACAAAACCAACCGGGCCCTCGGAGCGGAAATGCCTATAACTTGAGCTCCGGACGTCCAATTGACATGCCGTCGACTTTGTTGGATTATTCTTAGTGAGACGGACCTTTTGGCTTACTCCAATCGAGGTTTGGACACAGTTGGAGTAGGGCCGGGTTGGATTGTACCCAAAATCCAACCGGGCCCCTAGAATGGAAAAACCGATAACTTTCAGACCGGACGTCCGTTTGACGAACCGTCAGTGGCGTTGGTGATCAAGTTGATAAGCGGTCCCTATGAGTATACCCAATGTGGGTTTGGGGTATAGTTGAGATACGTTCGAGTTGGTTCGTTCACGAAACCAACTGGGCCCCTGGGATGAAAAGGCTAATAACTCACAGACCGGGCGTCTGATTGACGTGTCGTCTGTTGCGTTGAGACCCCTATGACGAGGTGATGCTTTGAGATACATCTTAGTGGGACATTGTGATACTTGGAGTATCGACCTATAGCTTGTGGAGAGGACCCTCCCAGAGATGAGCGTACGGAGTATGGAGACCGTGTAGCTAGATGAGAGCTGATGACTACTTGTCCGATTTGATTCGGAGTGACTTGCATAGCCCAGTGGGGAGCACTACTTTCTGAGGTGGCAGACCCATGGCAGACACTAGTGTAGAAAACATTATTTATGTCACCATTTTTGACGTCGGTTATATATAAATGACGGGAAAATATGTGAAACATGTTTTTTTACGTCGGTTATAAAATAACCGACTTAACAAATGCAGTGAGTAGATTTTTAACATCGGTTATAAATTAACCGACGTAAAAAACAAAAGTGAGGGTGTCTTTTACGTCGGTTATTTGATAACCAACATAAAAAATGATATATCTATGAGTTTTTTATGTCGGTTATAAAATAACTGACGTAAAAAACCAAAGCATAGGGGTTTTTTACGTCGGTTATTTGATAACCAACTTAAAAAACTCGTAGATAACTCATTTTCTACATCGGTTATAAAATAACCGATGTAAAAAACACAGCTTTTGAGGCCTTTTTGACGTTGGTTATTTTATAACCGACATAACAAAACAACCCACAAAATTTTTTTTACGTCGGTTATACAATACCTGACATAAAAAACTATGACTTTGGATGTCTTTTTTATGTCCGTTATAGAATAACCAACGTAAAAAACCAACACGCGGATTTTTTTATGTCAGTTATAAAATAACAGATGTAAGAAAAAGCTGTATCTGATACATTTATAACATTGGTTATTATAATAACAGACATTATAAATGTAAAAAAAAACAGTTTATAAAATCATTTATTAAATAACCGACATTATAAAACATTTAAAAAATTAACAAGCCCCGTGGATTGTCATTTACGATTTTTCGATCGACAGTCCGGCGGCTCGTCTCTCTCGCGTGGTAAACCCTAATCAACTCATCGATATCGTTGGGTTAAAATCATTTTTCCTTCATCATTTATCATATTTACTCTCCTCGTATCTATCATCTCAACTTGCATCACTCAAGTAATCCTTCCACGAATTTATTTTGTCCATTTTTTTCCCGGATAGTCTATATTTATGTTTTGCGATTTTTGTGTTTATACTAGGTAAGATTCTTTGATTTTGAACCCTCTTACCTTTTTTTCAACATCATCTTATTTATCATACCTAGATCTATTAGATCGACTTGAAATATTCATGTAAGCCTCAACAACTTCTATTTAGTTTGTTTTTGTTTTGTGAATGCCCGATATAGATGGTAATTTTTGTTGTCATTGACAACTAATGATCTCATTCACCTATATTACTGCATAGAATGGTTATTGATTAAATGTACGAATTTGGAAATGATATTTCATGTGTTGTTGCTGCTTATGTTTATCCTCTTTTATATGATAATCTATTGGACATATATTGTAATGGTTGTTGACCTCTATGGCCCTTAGATGAATCGCTATGTCTCATGATTTCAAATAAAAATGGGTTCTACTGAGGGCTTACCCTAGTATTTTTGGGGCCTTGGCCAAGGCATCGACAATATGTTTAAGATTTATAGATTTATCCATTACCTCATTATGATATTAGTTATCGACCATGTAGGCGCCATGGTTTTCTTTTATTCAATGGAATTTAAAACTGTTATATCTTTCTATATTTTGTTTTATTAATAATATTCAAGCATATTTTTCTAAATACACATAGATTTGTTTTATATTTAACAATAGTTTTACATTCAAATTATGATTTTTTTCATATAATAGTATATTTGTCTTATCTTAAAAATATATATATTTTCGATATTTGTTATAGGTAATAATGAGTCGAAGGTGGATTACGGCACATCGAATGAGCAATGAACATGAGGAAGGTGTTGATGCCTTTTTGGAATTTTCTAAACGAAATGTTCCAAGTAGTGACATTTTTTTTCTGTCCATGACTGAAATGTTTGAATATTAAAAAGTTGAAAAGTAGAGAGATAAAACATCATCTGATATGTCATGGTTTTAATCCGAGTTACAACCCTTGGATTTGGAATGGTGAAACTGGACGAAATGTCATTGATGATGATGATTCACAAGACGGTAACTCCGATGGAATTGAAGAAATGATTCACGATATTGTAGCAGAACAAATTGAGATAGAACCGACAGTTGCGCGTCTATATGGTGATGCTGAAAAACCACTATATCCTTGTTGTGCAGATTTTACGGTTTTATCAGCAGTGTTAAGATTGATTAACCTGAAGGCGAAACATTGATAAAGTGACATATGTTTTACAGAGCCACTACAATTGAAGAAAGACATTCTTCCAAAAGATAACGATCTTCCAGATTCACATTACAAGGACAAGAAAATATTATGCCCAATGGGATTGGGATACAAGAAAATACATGCCTGTACGAATGAATGCATTATATATAGGAAGGAATATGAATTTCTGTCAGAGTGTCCTAAATGTGGGACATCGCGGTATAAGGTGAATGAAAAATCACATGCTGATGTAGAGATTACAAAGCTCCCTTTAAAGGTATTTTGGTATCTTCCTATAATTCATCGTTTCCAACGTTTATTTGCTAATTCACATGATGCAAAAAGTTTAAGATGGCATGCTGATGAGCGGGTATGTGATAGAAAAATACGTCATCCAGATGATTGTCCACAATGGACGAAAATTGATGCGCAGTATTCTACATTTGGAAATGAAATAAGAAATCTCAGATTAGGGTTGTGCATAGATGGAATGAATCCATACCGAACCCTCAGTAGCACACATAGTTCATGGCCTGTTTTATTGTTAATTTACAACCTATCTCCTGAAGTTTGTATGAAGCACAAATATGTTATGTTGAGTATAATGATCTCTGGTCCAAAGTAACCCGACAATGATATTGATGTTTACTTTTCACCGTTGATTGATGATTTGAAACTGTTTTGGGATGATGGTATTAAGGTGTATGATTCTTATAAAATGGAATATTTTCAACTGCATAGAGTGCTTCTGTTCACTATAAATGACTTCCCATCATATGGAAATTTGTCTGGATATAGTGTTAAAGGGAATAAAGCATGTCCAATTTGAGAACAACATACGTCATATTGTCAATTGCATCATGGGAGGAAAACAGTGTACATGGGTCATCGAAAGTTTTTGCCTTTGGATCACCCATATAGAAGAATAAAAAAGGCATTCAATGGCTCACAAGAATTTGATACTGCTCCAAAACCTTTATCCCCGGATCTGTATTTTGAGAGGGTGAAAAACATTGATGTGACATTGGGAAAGACACAGAAATCTAGTAATGATAGATATATTTGGAAGAAAAGGTCAATATTTTTTGAGCTACCATATTGGAGGTATCATGAAGTTAAAAATAATATTGATGTCATGCACGTGGAGAAGAATATATGTGATTTTTTGATTGGAACATTGTTAGATATTAAAGGAAAGACTAAAGATGGGATGAATGCAAGATTAGACTTACTATCAATGGGAATACGTTTGGAGTTAGCTCCCACTCCCAAAAGAAGATGAACATTTCTTCACCCAGCTTTTCATAAATTCTTGAAGAGGGAGAAAATTAGCTTTTTTCAGTGTCTTTATGATATCAATGTGCCTCATGGTTATTATTCAAATGGAAAAATTTTTGTCTCATTGAAGGACTTGAAGTTGATAGGTATGAAATCACATGATTGTCACGTCTTTATGCAAAAAAATATTCCAGTTGCATTGCGTGGAATATTGCCCATTCGTGTCAGAACGACTATGATGAAGTTGTGTTATTTTTTCAATTCAATTTGTAACAAGGTGATTAATGTGAATTCTTTGAACATTTTGGAAAAGGATGAAATTTTTATACTTTGTCAATTGGAAATGTATATTCCTCCAACATTTTTTGATATAATGGTGGATTTAATGATTCATCTGGTTTGAGAAATAAAGCTTTGTGGACCTGTATATCGTTGTTGGATTTATACTTTTGAATGGTATATGAAAATATTAAAGGGGTATGTTAAAAATCCATATCGACCTGAAGCCTCAATTATTGAAAAGTATATTTCTGAGGAGGTAGGGGAGTTTTGTAAGAGCTACTTGGCTGCGGCACAACACATAGGTTTGCCTCTATCTCGCCATGAACGACATAATAATGTGGGAAAGGGGATTCGTGTCTTGAAAGTCAAATCATTGTCAGCTGAACAGATGAAGAAGGTAGAATCATAAATTTTAAATAACATAGCTGAGGCTCAACCGTATATCACATTTCATATTAATGAGTTGAAACAATGTCATCCAAAGAAGAAAGAAATGTGGATTTTGAATGAGCACAACAAATTTTTTTTGTCATGGATTAAAAAGACTTTGAATGGTTGATCAGATGTATCAGAGACATTAAAATGGATAGTGGGTGGTCCATGTTTAAAAGTGATAATATGGTGTGGTTATGACCTTAATGGCTATACATTGCATACAGAAGCTCAGGACAACAGAAGTGCAGTTTAGAATAGTGGTGTATTGGTGTTTGCAGAAGAAATGCATTTTTCGAGTGCTAAGGACAAAAACCCAATTTCTGCATCAAGTGCATATTATGGAGTGATTGAAGACATATGGGAGGTTGATTACTTTAAAATTAAAGTTCATGTTTTTAACTGTAAATGGTTTATCGGTAACAACAGTGTCAAACACGATGAATTTGGAATGACACTTGTTAATTTGAATAGATTGGAAGACACAACTGATTCTTTTATAATGGAAACACATGCAAAACAAATTTTCTATGTAGTAGATCAATCAGATATGCAGTGGGCTATTGTTTTACAAGGGAAAAAACAATATGTTGGTGGGGATGAAGTTGATGAAGATGATGATTTATGTGAGATCCCTACTTCTATGGAAAGATTAATAGAACATAATGATGAGCATGTTGAAGACATGGTTTGTGCCATAAGGAACGATCACGATGAAGGAATTTGGGAAAACAATCCATTGGTACATTCCTAAAATTACAGGTAACATATGTTTATTTCTTGTTTGCATTTATTTTTTTCATAAATGATATATGTTGTAAGTTTTTTATTTATTAAAACATGTTTTAAAACAAAATAAGTATAATTTTTTGTTTGTTTTTTGTTTGTTTAGTTTACTTTATCATGTTTACCATTACATGAATTATATATCTATTATTTTTGTTCAGTGACAATTACTTTACCATGTTTACCAGGTTTACCATGTTTACAATCTTGACCATATTTATCATGTTTACCATGTTTTCTATTCTTTAACATGCTTACCATATTACTAATGTTTACTATTATGTAACTTAGTACACTTTTATATTTTCTGATTACAGTAGTATTAAAATATTTGAATTTGTATATTACTGATCTAACGTTTGTTTTTTTGATTTGAAGGATAATTAAAGATCATTCAGTTGATCAAACACATGATTCTGGAGATGAGAATATTTGTCATACCTCTGGGGAGGAACATTCACATGCTCATATTATGAAAAAGAGTTCAAAGGTTAGTAAACATGGGTGCACACGTTTACCAAAATTATCAGTTTCCTGTACACATGATCATAGGATAGTCGTTGAGTTTGATGATGATGATATTCGTAGAGGTCAAAATGAAAAAGATTTTAAGAGTTTTGTAGCAACATAGGATAAGAGCAAAGTAAGCATTCTATATGATGACTGGAGAAGTGTGGATAAAGAGATAATCCCTCAGTTATGGTAGACGATTTTGGTAAGATCTTTTTCTACTATTTGAATATACTTTAAATGTTTCTAGTATATATAATATGTTTAACCTCTTCTTTATCAGATGACATTTGATATTCCTGACACTGGAGGAGTCAGGAAGAAATGCTTATCATTGGCTTCCAGAAGATGGAGGGATTTAAAGTCAACCCTCTCATCTGATTTCATTTATGGTCATAGGATTCATGACAATCCATGTCGTATAAATCCTTTTATAGATGAAGACCCATGGAGACAGTTTTTTGAAAGTAGAAGAAAAGAGCCATTTTTGGTAAGGGCAGTGTAAACTTTTATAAGATTTCATATATAAATGATCTTATTAACGTTTTGTTAATGATTTCTTATTCTTAATTTACAGAAAACAAGGAAATCTCATCAGGAGATCCAATCTAAAAATGTATACCCTCATAGTCTATCTCAGGGAGGGAATGCATTATTGGAAGAACAAAAGATGGAGGAAAAATTTCAACAACTAAGAGCTGAGTCTTCATGCTCTGGAGAGGTGGCCCCTCCACCCCCCCCCCATCTAGACATGAAAAATGGAAGAGAGCTCAGAAGGTCAAAAAAGGGAAATATCTTTCGGATGAATCGATAATCGTAGCTGAGAAGACTGTAAGATATATATTTTATTTATTTTAGTTAACCATTTTCTTCATATAATTTCAATCATTACAAAAATGTTCAATTAATTAATACAAGACTCTCTTGAGGAGCAGATTTCATAAGGGACATTTACAGCTATTGGGAGGGAAGATATTTTATCTGTAGCATTGGGGAGGCCCGATCATCCTGGTCATGTAAGATGATATCCGGTAGGTGTATCGGTAAGAAAAGTGTTTCCATGTTCTTCAAATTCAAACATTGAGGGGGTTTATAAAAATATAGAATCCTTGGAGGCTGATGTTCATAATATTAATGCGGCGATGGAGGACAATATTAGAGCATCGGTGCAGTCTATGTTTGCAGACATGCAAAGACAATTTCAGACTACAGATCCCACTCCTCCACCTCCCCCTGCAGACCCCATTATTTATCCTCCACCTCCGCCGGTATCTCCCACTCCCCCACCTCAGCCTGCTGACCCCATTTTTTATCCTACTCCTCCGCCACACCTTCCTACTTATTGTGAGTTATATGTTGATGATTCTCAACATCATATAGTAGCATATGGGTTGGTATATTGTATAAGAGATACAGTTCATCATCAAAAATTAGAGGTAGAGAATCAGAGGGTCACTGTACATGATATTATAGATAGATTAGCTCGGGTACCATTACCTATAGATGAGGTGATGACAGTTGGACATAGTATCATCCATTTTTTAATTTGCCCATCCAGACTTCTTCGACTCATTACCATAGAGTTATGAATGTTATATCTTTTATTTTATTTTTTATTAAAGTTGTTTTATCATTTTAAAACTAATATATTTTTCAATTTATTTTTACAAGAATACTTCAAAGGTAAAGAAATACTGTATAGACAACAACATAGACAAATGGATATGACATTAGATATAGATTCTAGTATTCTTGATAGATTGTCAAGATATTCAAATTTGTTGGCGGGTCATTATGAGTTTCCAATGGAAGCTCATGTTTGTGGACGTGAAATAAATGTGGGGATTATGAAAACTGAAATCATGGAGCTTGTTACTAGAGATAAGTTAGGCATTAACGTGGTGCAAAATTTTTCCATGTAAGTCTTAACATCTTTTCCCTGCATTATATTTATTAAAAATGTATACTTATGTCTATTGTGTATTAGGAATCTTTATAAAATTTGTGAGAGGAATGAGCACACAGATGTATATGGATTCATGTACCCGCAATTGATTTCCCCTAAAGCATGTGTATTTGATGAGGAACAAAGAATGCTTTATATTGCTAAAAGACTTGAAAAGAATATAGTCACACAATGTTGGATGATGCCTTTTTGTGAGAGGTATGAAACACATCTCTCTCAAAGAGTTAATTATATTTTAACATAAAAACCCACTAACGTTAAATTTCCTTTTATCAGTGATCATTGGATGTTAGTGGTTTTTTCCCAAGGGAGAAAGCACTTTATTGGATATTCTCTGTCCATGATAATGTGCGGGAAAGTTTTAAGAATATATTGGAAATGTAAGTTTCAATTTCTCAATAGTTTTATATATTATAATGAATTTTAAATTTACCCTATAATATTATTTTCTAACAGGGCATGGGCCTACTTTCGAAAAAACACAAAGAAAAGGAATGCAAATATAAATTATGTAAATGGGAAGGTAAATATCCATTTATAATTTGTACTTTTTGATTTATTACATTAAAACAATATATTGAATTTAAACTTATTCAAAAAAAATTTTCTTGAACCACAAGGCATCATCGAATTTGGATATTATATGTTAAGATTTATGTATGAAATCATAACAACTGGGACAGTTGTGAATTTTGACTTGGTAAGATTTCCTCTTAAACATTGCCATAATATTTCAATTTGATTTACCCATTAAACACATTAACTACTATCCTTTTCATTTTTAGCTTTTTGATGACCCTCAACCCTATAATGCTGAAGGCATAAAACACTTACAAGTGGAGTGGTCAAATAATTTTACACGTATGATTAAATTTTAGTTGTTTGTAATGTAAAATGTAATTTTGAATGTTGTCATTGTAATTGTGTATTTGGTAGTCGTTTAGGTTGGATTTAGTTTTTTTTTTGAAGTTGATAGTGTAAGATTTTAATGTTATATATGTGAATGTTTAATTTTTCTATACTTATTGATTTGGTCTACTTATGATGGTCTTTCTGGTATGGATTCTGGTCTGGGGGAGGGGTTTTAAGGGTGTGGGGAGGTGTTCAGTGGGGTTGGGGATGTCCAGGGGTCTTGGAGGGCTGTTCGGTGGGGTTGGGGGGTATACATGAGGGTGCAGGGGTTGTCGAGGGGTGTTTGGGGCTGTCCAGGGGGTTGGGGGCAGTCCAGGGGTGTGGTGGGGGTTCCAATGGGGTGGGGGAGGGATGTCCAGGGTGTGGGGGTATACATGAGGGTGGGGGGGGGGGGGGGGTTGTCCAGGGGTGTTTGGAGCTGTCCAGGGGGTCGGGGGTTAGTCCAGGGGTGTGGTGGGGGCTGTCAAGTGGGGTGAGGGGGTGCTGTTCAGGAGGGTGGGGTTTGTAGAGGGGTGTTTGGGGTTATCCAGGGGGTCGGGGGGCAGTCCAGGGGTGTGGTGGGGGCTCCAATGGGGTGGGGGATGTCATGTTGGGTTAGGGGGTGAGGGGGTTCTGTTCAGGAGGGTGGGGGGGGGGCAGTCAAGGGGTGTGGTATGGGGCTCCAATGGGGTGGGGGAGGGCTGTCCAGGGTGTGGGGGTATACATGAGGGTGGGGGGGGGGGGGGGGTTGTCCCGGGGTGTTTGGAGCTGGCTAGGGGTCGGGGGGCAGTCCAGGGGTGTGGTGGGGGCTGTCAAGTGGGGTGAGTGGGTGCTGTTCAGGAGGCTAGGGGGGTTGTTGAGGGGTGTTTAGGGCTGTCCAGGGGGTCGGGGGGCAGTCCAAGGGTGTGGTGGGGGCTGTCAAGTGGGGTGAGGGGGTGAGGGGTGCAGTTCAGGAGGGTGGGGGGGGGGGGGTTGTCGAGGGGTGTTTGGGGCTGTCCTGGGGGTCGGGGGGCAGTCTAGGGGTGTGGTGGGGGCTGCAATGGGGTGGGGGAGGGCTGTACAGGGGGTATACATGAGGGTGGGGGATATCAAGTGGGGTAAGTTTTATATGTTATCAATGTAAATGCTTAAATTTGATTTAGTTCATGTTTTGATCTCCTTCTATTTTTGTGGTACGAATTATTGATTTGGTTTCTGGTTGATTTTGGGGGAGAGCAGAGGACTACAGTCAATTTTTTTTAAAAAAATTTGTCTTCCACGCCAGTTATTTTATAACCGATGTGATAAAGAAATCTAGAAGGGTTTATCACGTCAGTTTTTTTCATAACTGACGTGATAAAAACCTGTGGAATGGTTTATCACATCGGTTATATAATAACCGATGTGATAAAGGACCTGGGAAATGATTTATCACGTCGGTTATTGATTAACTGACATGACAACCCCCCTGGACTGGTTTAACACGTTGGTTATTAAATGACCAACATGATAAACCTTCTCCCATGAGTTTATCATGTCAGTTATTAAATAACCGACGTGATAAACTCCCCCACACGTGTTTATAACGTTAGTTATTGTATAACCGACGTGATAAAGCCCCCCGGTTTATCACGGTGGTTATAGAATAACCGACATTATAAACCCCCCCCCCCCCCCCCGAGTTTTTTCACGTCAGTTATTAATTACACGACATGATACACACCACGATGTTATGTTTGTTACATTGGTTTTTAAATAACCGACGTAAAAAAATTATTTATAACGTCATCCGTATTATCGTCGTCAAAAAACCCATGTAAAAAATGAAAAATAACCAACGTAAATAACGTTTTTTTCCCTAGTGGGAGGAGCACTACTTTGTGAGGTGGCAGATCTGCGGTACTCGAGAGGAGGAGTACCTCTGTAGGCTATGAGGGGGAGCACTACTGTGTGAGGTGGCAGACCCATGGCAGAGGAGCACTACTTTGTGAGGTGGTTGACCCGCAGTACTCGATAGGGGGAGTACCTCAGTAGTCTTAGGTTAGTGAGTAGTACCTCAGAGTCGTGACAGGATCAATGTACTCGATAGGGACAGAGCTATTCATTAGTTACGATTCTGTTAATAAAAATCCTAGTTTGAGATAACTTATGTATATGTATGGGCATATACCTAAGTAGGGGTTATCCATCGACTTCATATATGTGTGATACATCGTGGCTGAGATGGGTTACTTGGTAACTTAGGTATAAGTATGGGCTTAAACCTAAGTAAGGGTTATCTGTTGAGAACATTCTTTGTGATTATATTTGTTGGATTTAGTGAGACCTTGAGGGTCTCGGGGTCCCTATTGAGTATCGTATAATCACCCCTGCATGGGCTTTGCCCGCACCTCGTTGTGTTGGTTGAAGATGACATACATCACTGATCATGGTTAAGGCTTGTAGAACTGGACGGTACCCAGAGGTGGATCTCACGACGAGCCGGTACCCAGAGGTCTATCTCACGACGAGTCGGTACCCGGAGGTGAATCTCATGACGAGTCGGTACCAGGAGGTGGATCTCACGACGAGTCGGTACCCGGAGGATACAGACAGACATGGAGTGATGAGGAGGACATTTGTACCTACCCTTCAGATAGGAACCCAGAGGAAGATGTAGGAGATTATTGTCACCTTTCAACTATTGTCCTTTGAGTTGTACTTTTCTTTCAATTATAGTTGTATCTTTCTTTTGGTCTTGTATTTCCAGCCCCTCGTACTTCCAGCATGTTTGTTATACTGCATTACTTAGTGTAGCTTCTGCTTGTACTCTGTTTGTGTGTGATTTTGTTTTGTAAAAGAAATGCCTTCCCTTTTTATTGGGATTTACGTCTTTGGTGCTAGTCGCCAGCCCCTGGACTATGGAAGGTGGTCTTGGGGTAGTCACGGCACGAGCCCCGAGGATGGGTCATGACAATGTCAGTCATCCTCTAAATAAAATTGTGTTCCGCAAGACATGTGAGAACCTAGGAGCATAGTGGAATAATATAGAACATACAATATATTTGGACTCATCCGGAAGGCATGAATCACCCAACGACATCACTTTCACCCACATGCTTGATCTCACACTACCTGGTCTAACCAAGGGGCACTAACCCATAACAAAATAAAACAAAACATATCCCCACCTATGGGCCACTAGATAAAGAGAAATATTGTTTTAGTGTATAAATAATTCACCAAAAATAATTTATCTATGTAAGGTTACTATGGGAAGACTATAGTGGTGGTGATCTAACAATTCCAAACAACCATCCAATCACATGAACATGAATCAACTATAAGAAACTCACACAATAAGTCACCCCAAGTCACCCAAGGGAAAAAAAATCTTTCCATTAAACCAGTCATTCACAAGGGATCCTCTTTGTGTGGGCCCCCACAAAAATCAATATAAAAAAGTCAACAGAATCTTCCATGGAGAGTTTTCACGATTTTAAAATTTCAAAAAATGATAAATGAGCCTCAAAAACCCTTTGAGAAAAAACTGATTTCCAAATAACCAAATCCACCTTTCCAAAAAGTTGCATGAACACCATTTTCATTCTGACAACCATTTTACAAAACTCCCTTTATTCACTCACATGAAATTTGTAAACCAAATTTACTTTTAAAAAAACCCCAAACTAGCCACAATCCGTCATCACATTTCAACCCAATTTCAAATAACCAACACACACCTCTTTTAAATCCAACACAATTTATAAATATATATTATAAATCCAAACCACCTATTAAAATTCCAAAAAATACTTTTAAAAATACAATCCATTCTTGAAAGTCAAAAAATCACTCAAAAATCCAATTGGGCATTTTATCAGAGACTTGGTGTGTATAACTTATCAAAAAATTCCATATACTTCAAGGAATTATGAATACCATGTCACTTTACATCGGAAAATTATTCTAAAAATCATAAATCACTATTTAACATCTATAGAATGGCCGAAAAGAAAGAAACTAATTAGTCATAAATTCAAAGGATAAGTGAAAAGGGAAACCATCCTCAAATCACATGATATTAGATAATACAACCTTAAAAAACTCCATGATGGTTCCAAGAATAATAAACAACCAATATATAACCTAATAATAGAAAAAAACCAATATAAAACATGGGAAAATTGAACCCTAGATCCACATGAACAATGTAGAAGATAAAACCAAGAAAAATGGAAGGAGAAGGAAGAGGGAGAAGAGAGAATGAGATTACCTTGTGAGATCTCCCCAAACCCATGAGGAAAACCTATATCTATATAATTGGAGAGTGGGGAGGCTTAGATATTAATGGAGGGTCTCCCTTTGGGTCATAAAAAAGGTAAGTAAGGGATGTTGAATTTTTCTGATCAAATCCATAGAGGGTAGAAAGTTAAAATCACATTTTTAATGACATGGGTACTATGTACGGTTAGACCGCAAAGTTTCCAAAACTATGCACCCAATGTGCACCCTAGATTAGACATCCTTGGAACTCACTTGTTTTGGCTGCATGGTATCAGAAACTATGCACCAACCAAGAAACAATGTTCTTATCATGATGGAAAAACCATGTGCACGCCTTCTTCATAGTTTTCCTAACCATGTGTGGTCAATGCACCCCTGACTTGATGCATATGAAGGATCACAATATTTCCAAGTGCATGTCACATTGTTTCCTTTAACCATGATCCAACCATGTGCCACTTTCTTCAAAACACAAAATCTACATTTTCACCAAAAACTCATGGGGGAACTAATGAATAAACATGAGACGTAAAATAAGAAAAGGAACAACTTAAAACAAAAATAATGGAAAAAAATAGAAATCTAGAGTAATCAAAATATCCCAAAGATAATCCATAAGATAGGATGAAAATAAAAATTATCTAGTTGTGATAGAAATTCACAATCTAAATGTAATTCATGATGTGATGTAATTCACGAGAGTAATGTAATTATCAATATGAATATAATACTTGGAATAAGTCTTGAATCAATTTCATTCTGTGAAAAATATTCAATACATAAATTGTTTTCACATCCTGAAATTCTAGGGATTCGGATTTTTAAACTAATACGTTGCTTTTTAGGAATATATTCCACTTGATATATTCTAGTTGAAATATAGGATTCAAGGCATGTGTAAGGACCCGACCCTCGAATGCCCGAAGTAGGTTCCCATGAGACATGATGTACCACCAATTAATTACAAACATTTTCAAATAATAAATCATTTCCCAAAACTACAGATGATCATGAGGTTCAGAATCTGGGAAACCAAATGTATTCCGAAACTTCTTTGAAGACATGACTGATACCTAAAAATTTTTCATTTAAAACGTAGGGTGAGCATTGAAATACTCAGCAAGGGATTTTGAAAATACATAATACAACTTTTGGAAACATCCTTTGAAAATACTTTCACATACATCAAAACTATTCATTTGAAGAAAACATAATGACAATTAAAAGGTTGCTATAAAACAATGAAAGAATTTCATACACAAGTATTTGAACATTTAATTGAATGCTAGTAAGCATGTTTGTACAAAAGTGCATGAATTCTACCATAAAAATTAAGCATAACATGCAAGGTATGAAAGTACTACTAAGCATGATTATTATCATAGTTGAACATATACAATTTCACTACAACATATAAAAATGCACATTATGAAATAATTAATGTAATGTTAACAATTGCATTAAAATTATGGAAAGGTAAACTGATCATGAAATATCACTGTCTCATTATATTCCATGTGCACTTAAATCTCATACTCATAGGTAATGGTTCTATAACCAAGGATATTTCTCTAGTCGAAATAATCACTTGGTTGGGACCAAATTAAAGCCACCCAAACTAACTAAACACACACAGAGGCATATATATAATAAGAATTAAATATATATTTCGTTCCATATTATATATGTACATATATATATAATTATATATATATATAAACACACATAGATACCCAAATATATTCATACATGCATATATATATTTACAAATATTTTCTATTGTTTTCTAAACATTATTTTTAAAGCATATAAATATAAAAATATATTTTCATTATATATATATCTTTAAGTATATAAGTATATGAATATGTATATTTATATGTTTATATATATTTATATGTATATGTATCAATAAATGTATATTAATAAATACATGTATTCATTCTAAGTACTTCCGATTCCATTTTTTATTTCATTTTCTTGATAAACCTCTCTTTTTAACTAGGTTTAGAGGGACCCCTAACATGACCTGAAAGTTGGTGAATACATGGTCCAAAAAACCATTGGAAAAAAGGCCTTGAGATGTGTTATAAAGGCCCAAAACTATAATAGTCTATCCCTCCATTATGACATCCATCCACTCCAGCCACTATAACCATGAATTATTTTCCACATTAGTTCATCACTGCTCAGCATAGAGGTGTGTGATACCTTCATCTTGAAGCGTTCTCTGAAGTCATTCAATAATACCAGTCATTGGTTGATACATTGATGATCATCATGCATCCATACGACATCAAAGTGGATATACCTCACCCAATCTCCCACTCTAGTGGTTAGAAGCTAAAACAATACATAGATTGAAGCACCAACAATTGATGGACCAAAGGCCGAATTAGATAGTCTGGAAGCCCATTTATACGAATAGTATCATCAACACAGTACAACCACTACAATAATTTATATATTATAATGAGAATTAGATCAACCATTAATTTGAAACTAGGTTTTAGTTTGAATTATAGAGTGACATCACCACTCATGAAAACCCCCACTGCATATTAATCATAAATACATATGTTTATATTTTAATGTTTCTAATATGTATATTTATAAAAGAAATAAAAACATTTAATTACACACACACACACACATAAACATATGTATCTATTATAAATATATGTAAATATAGATATATATTCATATGTTAATAAATATTTATTTTCACATATATTTAAATATTTATTTATTTAAAATTATATAAATTTATTTATTTATTATTAAATATATATATATTTCATTATATATAAACATAAAAACATGCGTAAATTTATATATTTCTATAATTATACATATATATAGAAATATATTTTTTAATGATTACCATATAAGGTATTTTTTTCATGCATAACCAAACACATGTGTGTGCATTGTAATAGTTATCTAGGATGAATTTAAATTCATTGTAGAAAGTTGTGTGTGTATAAATCAATGTTATAAATATATCTATAAATGAACAAACAAATATATATATTTCTATATATGTGTATATAATTATGTTATAAATAAATAATTACAATATGTAATTAAATATTTTTATATAAGTAAAGGAATATAAATATAACATATATATTTTAATATGTATAACTTTTTATCATCTATATATATATATTACAGAAAATATTAATATACATTAATGTTAATATTTAATAAGTTATTTTACAATATTAATATATATTAAAGTCATTGTATAAAAATATATTATAAATTATATCGTTATCTAAATAATGTTATTTATATTAATGTTCTTATATATATATATTTTATAACTAAATTATTATAAATATATATTCAAATATATATATGTTTATATTAATTTAAATATGTAATATGGAATATATATTAATGAAAATATATTATAATATAATATATTATATTCTTTATAATATAATTTTATTATATTCATTATGTTATAATTTTATTGTGTTAAATATATAACTAAAAATTTCACTCACAGAGATATATATATAATTAGATTATAGTGAAAATAGGCTCTTGCCCATTTATGAAAAGGAAGAAGAAATACAAAAGTGGGGAAGAGATCACACACAACAAAATGGCCTTCATCCCATAAAATATGTGTTTTTGTATGTGCGTGTGTTATAATATAATATTATTATGTAATTTAAATATATTTTATCATTAAACATTATAATATTAATATATATTTAAATTAAATTATTACTAAATATATATATTTAATGATATATCATTTTTCTATATAATATTAATACATCATTATTACATTAATTGTAAATACCCTTAATCTAGTAGCCTAGAGCTGGTGGTTACTTTATTACATTAGCACTAGATGCAAGAGATCACATACCAAAGGACCGAATAGTTAACTAGTCTTGGAGCACTACATACATACTTGAATTTCACATTAAAATTTAAAACATAAGAAATAAAAAATTACACCATTATTTTCTTTAGAAAAACCATTCATGTCAATAAGAACACATTTCCAAGAGTCCATGGGAAAAGAAACATCTGAAATGGGTCATCTTAGATGCTCAATAAGGGCATACATATTGAGAATGGTAATAAGGTATGAAGGATTAGAAAAGAATAAAATATGGTAAAATAAGAAAACAATCACAAGATCTAGAAACTCATACATGGATATCATAAAAAATAAAACATTTAATACTTGAATTTAAAATGATTGAACACATAGAGACAAAGATCTAAAAGTTATCATCGAGGAATTGACTAAGATATCATAAAATAAATCTGTAAGGCCTTAGCCAAAACCCAAACAGATTTTTCTAATGAAACCTTCTCATACATCAAGGGGCTACATCAGGATCAACCTTTCATATATTATGTCCAATGCATTCCTTATATGAAAAAATAATTCAACTGAATCAACTTGACTTTACAATATTAATAACTGTTTTTATTGGAAAAACATTTCATACATAAATTCAATAATTTCCCCATTATAACTAATCAAAACCAATCCAAAATGATATTATGAGTGTTCACATTATAGTACATCCTTAACATGATATTAAACAAGGATATTGACATAAATTAAAATACATTATTGATATTTTTGGAATATTTCATGAGTAAAATAACTTTTTTTACATTGAAAATAATTCTTTTTAAAATCTATAAACAATGCATATAATAAAGAAATAATTTTCTCTATGAATAACATTTTATGCATATAAAGGAATCATCAAAAAAATTTGGCCTAATGATGGTGGGATAATCCACTAATTTTTTATATTTTAAATAATAATCCTTCCATATTTTTATAGGAATGTTCACAAATTTACTTGTTTAGAAAATGAAAAAATATTCCTTTCATGAAAAATAGGAAAAATTTAATAATGGCTAACTTTGTTTTTAAAAAATTAAAATAGAATAGTAAAAACTTTTATGAAATTTTTTTTAGAAAACACAAACAGGGAAGAGAATTATTCATTAGGAGGGGCTTAAATATAAATAATGTAGAATAATTATGAGATTGGGAAATAAACTCCTTCCAGTTTTGTATCTTTTGAATTGTAATCCTCATTAAATAAATAAAATCAAATGAAAATTTAGATACAATTAATATACTTTCATTCATGATATAATATATCTATTGGGTAATATATACACCACAAAACAAAGTGGTGAATATGGAATGTGTCCCATAGAAGTAAAAGTGAGATGGGTAACCCTGCCTCATGTTCAAATTTCATCAAAGAAGTTTATCACTAATGTATAATGGTTTCAAACTAGAATGTAATTAATAATAGAACCATATTAATATTTATAATGTATTATATTAACAGTTTATATCATTCTTACACATATTCATTAGTAACATTTCATCACGACTGACCAATGGTTTTTTGGGTGAAGTTGATGAGTTTCTTGATGTTGTTCCTAAGGTTGTTTTTGGTAATGATAATGAGGTGCTTGAAGCTAATCTGAATGCGAAATAAATTGAAGAGTCATTGAAACAACACGGTCCGGAATGTGCCCCTAGTCCTGATGGGTTCTCAAGGTCTTTTTTCTAGATCTTCTTCAGTGTGGTTGGTCCTGATCTCATAGAGGCATTACAACCCTTTTTCTGTGGCAGCCACCTTCCCCGTATTGTTTGTGAAAAATCATTAGTGTTGTTTCTAAAGTTAAAGGATCTGATGTCCATTACCCATTAGAGGCAGGTCAAACTTTTTAATTTCACATACAAGGTGTTGGAAATAGTCATTAATAACAGTCTTTCTCTTTACATTCATTTCTTAATTTCTAAGGAGTAGCATGGGTTCATTATGGACGATCGATGTAAGGGGAAATTTCCATAGAACAAGACTTGATTAGTTACATCATTCATAAAATTTGAGTCTCTAATATGGTGATAAAATTGTGCATGTATAAAGCATACGATAGAATGGAATTGAATTTTATTCTTAGAGTTTTAGCAAGAATTATCTTCTCATCCTGGATGGTAGATATTATTTTTATATGTTTTAGTTATTCTAGGATATTAATTACCTTCATCGAAATGATCTATGGGTTTTTTCAAAGCCTTTTGTGTCCTTTGACAAGGGGATCCCTTATCACTAACTGTCTTTATCATTACATAAGAGGTCCTTAGCCGCCATATGAATATAAGTTTAGATAGGGGATATCATGTTTCCATATAGAGGTAGAATGCAACACAATAACATATCTCATATTATATATGCTGATAATACTATAATATTATTGAATGAGAGAAGGAGGCCGGATAATGGAATAATGGAGGTCCTAGATGATTATAGCAAGGGGAGTGGGCATGTGATTATTCATGGGAAGAGTAATCTATTTATATCTAGTAGGTGTCTGGTCTATCAAGCCTATTCTATTTCCTATCAGTTGGATATGCAGAGGGGCCTCATCATGATGGAATATTTGGGTGCCCCAGTCTCACCTAGGAGGCTTCACAGACAACATTTTGACCAAATTCTTGGAAGGTAATCAAGTAAAATCCTCAATCAGGAAAACATGTACCTATATTTTGGGAGCAATATTTCTCTCATTAATATAATCTTGTCCTCCATACTAGGGAATTCTTTATCAGCTATAAGGGTACCTAGAAAGGTGTTTTATAACATTGATAGGATATTGGACTCGATCTTGTGAGATGCTCAAAATGATGGTAATCATTACTAGGCTTTCTGGAAGTGGATAACCAAAAAGATTCAATAGGTAGGAAAAGTCACGAGGGACATGGGAGACACATTGAGATACATGCACACAATGATCTCCTAGGAATTTTTGGATAAATAGTCATTATGGGGGATTAATAAGAGAACATGTATGGTGATGAAATTAGATGTTCATGGGGGAACTCTTCCATGATGTGGCATATCATTTTTCCACACATTTAGGTGATTAATGAGAATTCACATTGGATCATGGGTATGGGTGACTTATCTTTATGGTTCTATAATTGGGCCAGTTCTATCCCTGGATTACCATCTTACCTTGCCCCGGATATAACATTTTGAGAGGCTAGTAACAATAAAAAATTCATTGACTCAATTCTTAATCCAGACTAACTTCTATTGTGTGAAGAAATTGAGATCAACTAAAATCACGATCAATGCATCTTCACAACTTCCACCTTGGGAAATTTTACTACGAGGTATTACTGCAATGTGGTCCACTCACCTCGCGGTGTGGATGTGTGGAGGGGGACACTCTGTTGAAAGAAAATACCCGAACAGTACAATTTTTTATGGAGAATGAAAAATCATGACCTGGATACCGGTGAGAAAGTTATATGAGTGGGTATGCCTCTATTTTCAATATTCTCATGTTGTAGAAATAGTAAGGTTGAATAAATAAATAAATTTTTCTTTGAAAGAGAGTTGGATTTTTCATTCAGGAGATACTTTTGGATACTTTAATGGTATCACATTCCCAGATCTCATGGGTCAGAGGTTTTTTTGATCATTGGTTTCATGGAGCTGGTGACTTCTATCAGGAAAGGAGGAAGAGAGTTGTGGTTTTAATTATAGGTTTTTAGTGGCTCTGAAGGGTGAGTGACTCTAATAATTTTTTTGGTACTCAATCCCATAATGAAGCATTTTTTATCCACAAAAATATCCTTCTTCTTGACATTGTCAATCTTTTGAAAAAATCAGAGGAGACTCCCACCCTTAGTTCTCTCCATGAAGGTGTTCTTCTCCCCAACCATAAAACTACAGGAGAAAAAGAATCATGGTCCGTTTGTATCCTCACTATTTTTTCCTAGAAGTCAGTACCAACGACTCTTCCATCATGGGGATGGCCTATGTGGGTGGTGTAGTTTGTGGCCCGAATGGTTCCCTCATTTTGGAATTTAGTACTTCACTCAAGCATGGGAACTCACATCAAGAAGAAGCCTCTTCTCTCCTCTCTATCCTTCATGTTTTCCACCAGAGGAACATTTTCTAGGAAACAATGAAAGTAGGTTTGAGCATCATCTTTGATTATTTGAAGTATCATAGGAGGGATCCATGGTCTGTTGTCTATATCATTAGAAGTTTTGAAAGGTTCATTGGCAGTGAGATTAAGATGCTTCATAATTGAAGGTAGGGAAACAACCCATCAAATTTCCTTGACTCCCAGATTCCCCACTATAAAAGAATTTCTCTTTTTCATAACGTGTAGTCATTGTCTCAATAGGGAGTGAACATTATCATAGGGGATGCGCTCGGTTTATACTACTATAGACCTCCATGATTATCTTATCTTTTTTGGCTATTTTTTTTGTTACTTTGTGTCATAGACTTCAATAATAACAAATATTTATTTTGATGTGTGCAATAACATTTCATCATTTCCACTGTTTTGGGTTTTAATTACCTCATTTTATAATGAATGTATTGTTGTGAATGTCTTGGTTCTCTTGAATAGGATATAGATACACCATCCCTATAATTATATTAATGTTTTAAATATAATATTTAATTATAAATTAAATTTTAAGAACCAGTTGATGATTTATGGTTTCCCTAAATGTTCTTTTATAAGTGGTTTCTCTAGATGGGTTTGAGGCCCATGGTTTTCTCCTTGTCCTTTCTATTTAGATTTGGATGTTTGAGAGGGTATGCCATTTCCATCGGTCTCATACCCTTTTAGTTATGCATGTCAAAACTTTTCATGCATTGATGAGTAGGAGGAAACTGATCATAATTTATTTGATGCTGAGTAGGGGCTCTTCTGTGGAGGAATTAATGATTAGTTTTTTTATAAACATTTTTATCGTGGTTTCTATGTTTTGTTATGTCATTGAAGTCATGTTTGGTTTCTCACTTGTTCCTAAAAAGTGCATGAATAATAAAAAATTAATTTTTAGTCAAACTATATATTTACTTCCACTCTTTAATGTTAACTATGGAAAATGAACCGCATAGTATTGTGGGGATAGTAGGTTGTACGTACATATGAGTGAAAGTATCATTCCATTTATAGTCAATGGGAGGGAAATGGATTATATATTAATTTTATAGAATCAATTTCATTGAAAAATTATTATTATTATATATATATATATATATACATTATTTTAATCACTATTACCATCTAAGTAATGTGATGATGGAAATATAATTACACCACTATAGGGATATGGTATGACTTTCTTATGCATGAGCAGTACATTCAATTTTCATAGGATGGATAAAAGTTCGAATATGGTTATCCCACAATAATACTATCATATATTTATATTTATGATATTTATATTATTAATTTATAATGGAAAGAATTAATATGAATTGTATTAAGTAATTAACTAGAATTAGTTGGTAGAAACGATTACCGCTTCCTTGGAATACTTTCTTTATATCAATTTTTATGGAATATAGTGTTTCTGTTTTTGGAGGACAATAACCTCCATAACTTGTGCAAGGATATTGGAAAGAGAAATGGGTTGGTTTCCAATGATAGAGAAGTCCAATGGCTATGTGAATATGTAAAGACCCGTAATTTCCATATAATTTTTTTAAAATATATGGGAATTTTACAAGTCCGCGATAATTAACGGTGCGTGATTTCGAGGCCAGAAGTGCCCAAAATAAACTCTTGAACTTTTTTTCAGGTACATTTAGTAAACGTGCGAGTGGGATTTTATAACATTTGAAACAGTGCTTGGAATTGAAATCTGAGGGCACCGTTGAACTCACAACACCAGTATTTGCTTAAGGAGACTTTTACTTTGACGACAGTGGGTTGAGAGTGAAAGTTAGATTTTGGGATTTTTGAAAATGAATAAAATAAAAATAATGTTCTATAGATTTTTTTTCTATTTTATATGTTAAAACCTCTTTGTGTAAGTAGATAAGTGGGGACCACCAAACCTAAACCTCCCATGGAAGGTTATGGTTGTGGGGACCACCTGAGCTTAACCTCTCATGAGAGGTTATGGTGGTGGGGACCACCCGAGGCCTAGAAATCTTGAACTCCCTTCGTAATGAGAGAGAAACCTCTCAAATCCCTCATTAATGGTGAGGATCCTCTTGAGCTTCCTCTAACCTCAGTTGTGCCAACCCATCAAATAATTAATTATGCCAACCTATGTGATTAATTATCCCAATTTGAAATTATGCCAACATATTCTATAATGTTGGCTAAATCATTTTGGTAGAATTGGGGAAACACTTTTTTATTTTTTGTGGGCTTTTCTTTTGAGAGAATTAGTTGGGAAAGGAGATAGAGATCTTGGTGGGAGAAAGCATTCCAACAACAAACACTGACTCCTACTTCTTCCTCAGGACACCATTCAAGGAGGAACACATTCAACTACGACAAACCGACACACGAGCCCGGAATTGGAGGTCTGTGGAAAGGGAGATGAACGTCGAAAACTTCACCTTCTTCCCTCCTCGTCAACATAAGAAAAAGATCAACTAGGGGTTTAATTGCATGTGAATGTTTTCATGTCCTTGGTTTCTTTTGCGGATTGGGAATGAAACATTGCAGGAGGTTGTAAAGCTTGGTGTTCTTCTTTCCTGTTCTTGTTGATCCATATGCTACCATCATAATGTCGAGGGTACGTTCCAAACCAACATGGCCGAACCCTTCCGCAAATTTTGTGCTGTTCTTCGCGATGGAGGAGAATAGAAACCATCCATGGTTGGGGCACGAGAATGCTGGCTGGCACCTCCACCGACCGCGAAGAAGGTGATGGTGCAACGACACCACGTCGGGGCCGGACCGCCGCCACCCCATGGCTAGAAAGTCATCTCGCGGTCGAGATGCCGCCCTATGGTAGGACCACAACAACTTGGTCGTACCACCACACTGTGGTCGAACCCCACGGCCTTACCGTGCCGCCCGGGCCAAACCCCCGCTACCGCCTCTCCACGCCGCCCAGACCGAACCGTCGCCGCACCGCCCCAGCCAAACCGGATTCTCGGCCTCTCCGCGCCACCGTGACCGAACCTCCACCTCGGACGTTCTGCAAATCCCAAGCCAAACCACCGCTGCGGCCCTGGGCCCCTCCGACCGAGCCACCCCACGGCCTCCGCCATCCTGGTAAAGACGCTCCAACCAAGCCACCCTGTGGCCTCATGCCATCCGTGGATGAACTTCATGATCCCTTACATCTTGTTGGATCAGCCCGTGGGTCGGGCCGCCCAGTACGAGCCAGGTCTAATGTATTGGTCTGTGAGAACCCAACGGGCCAGGCCGCACTGTGGACCGGGTCGGTCCGATCGGATCGGACCGAACCCAGGCCCCCTACGACCCATTTATGTTCTATGGGCATTAAAATTGGCACCATACATCCGTTGGATGAACCATCAGCGGCTCTAGAAATCCATAATTGAGATAGTCCCTTTGAGTGTACCCTAATGGATTTTTGGATTATGATGGGGAATGATCAGATTGGATTGAGCACGAATATAACCGGGCACTTGGGACTAAAATACAAATAACATTCAGACCGGGGGTCTGATTGACATACCGACTGTTACGTTGAGACCCCTATGACATGGAAGACCTTTGAGATACGAATTTATGGTACTTAGGGAAAGTTTTATTATCAAACATTAGCTTTTGGATTGGATCATCTCGGAGATGAGCGAGCGTAGGGCAGGAACCCATTGGCTGGTTGAGACTTGATGACTGCTGACCATTTCGACTCAGAGTGACTTGACAGGCCCAGTGGGGAGTGACTTGGTGACGCGGAAGCACCACTACGTGGAGCTACATGGTGACGCGGTAGACCCACGGTACACAAAAAGAGGAGTACCTCTGCAGGCCATGAGGCGGATCGCTTTGGTGATGCGGTAGACCCATGGTGGGGAGCACCTTGGTGATGCGGCAGTCCCACAGTACTCAACAGTAGGAGTACATCAATAGTCCAATGTTAGTGGGAAGAACCTTTGTGTGATGCGGTAGGCCCACTATACTCGACAGAGGAGGAGTTCTACTATAGCGGAGGTGTTCGACGTTGTGACTGGGAATGTTAATTGATACTACTTCTATAATAAATCTTGCTATGAGCTGAGTCAGTACCTATGTGTTTTCCTCATGATTGAGATGGATTACTTGATAACTTTGGTATATATATGGGCATATACCTATGTAGGGTTATCTATTTATTTCATACATTGTTGTTTATACATGGTGGATTTTCTGAGATCTTGAGGGTCTCGGGGTCCCTACTGAGTAACATTATACTCACCCCATCATGGGCTATGCCCGAACCTTGTTGTCTTGGATGTAAACAACAGATAGGATTGGCTGAGGCTGAGCGTACCAGGACTGGACAGTGCCTGGAGTTGGACCATTTGGCGTGTCGGTACACAGAGGAAACAGGTTGATGAGAAGTGTTGAGGAGGTGATCTGTACCAACCCTTCAGGTAGGAACCTTGGAGGATGATCCAACAGCTATCTTCCTTCCTGTTCCAGATTAATTGTACTTTCAGTTTCTGGTACTTTCTAGTTGGGATTGTATTCTGGCACCTTTTTACTTAATGTACTCACTCTATATACTATTTAGTTTACTTGAGTTCATATATTGTTGTGCGCATGGTTGGAGGTGCTTACAGGTTAAAAAGGAAATTCCTTCCCAGTTTTTGTGAAAATGCCTTCGGTGCTAGTCGCTAGCCCCTGACCTATGGAAGGTGGGCTTGAAGTAGTCACGACATGGTCCCCGGGGGATGCGTCGTGAAAAATTGGTATCAGAGGTGTATGTTTTATCACAGAACATAGGACTCTGATCTTTCTTTTGAACATCAATAGTGTTAAGTGTAGTGAGTTTGGATTTCAATTCAGGCAGTCCAATGTTGGTGTCATGGCTGACGTATCCATATACGAGGACCCTGACTTCTGAATTCCAACTTAGTGCACGAAAACACTAATTTCGTGTGTGTTTTCAAAAGTATTATTTGTAATATTTTGATCCAGCTCACCAGTTATAAGGTATTAACCATGCCACAGATGTTTCTTTTCATAATTCCTCTACGCAGACAGCCTGCTAGGGTTCCGAGATATGTATGCACTGATAGCCCACCGAGGGACGAGGCCTCGATGTATGGCCCTCTTCCAGTAGAGGCACCAGCAGAGGCACCAAAGGTACCATTACCCATTGGGCCACCGATGCCACCAGCCCCAGCAACAGATGATGGATGTCACTTGAGTACGTCTCACAAGTTCCAGTGCTAGTGGCCACCCAGGTTCATTGGAGAGATAGATCCACATGTGAATGCAGATTGGATGGAGGCTGTAGTTAGATTTTTTCAACTGGTAGGGATACCAGCAGACCTCAGGGTGATCCTATCTGCCAGCCTTCTATAGGAAGTTGCAGGTATATGGTGGATATTGATGCTCCAGGTCCACGATGAGGTGACGCTTCTATAAACAGACTTTGAGAGCCTGTTTCTAGCAGAGTTTGTCTTAGCGACTCTTCGTGCAATGCCCATTCCGGAGATACTTCATCTGTAACAGGGTAGCATGATTGTACCACAATACTCAGTGAGGTTCACCGACCTCTCATGCTACTCCATAGATATGGTGTGAGACCCATTCTTTAGGGGCCACACCTTTAAGTAGGGGATCAGGTAGGAGATCAGGGCTTTGATTATCTCACTCAGTATCCCGATGCAGGCGGGCGTGTAAGAGAGATCCCTATTGGTAGAGATTTTCCTTTCTGAGAAATCACCAGCAGCGAGACCCAATACTAGTCATCACATAGCGGAGTCTTCTGCAGATGGTAGCAGATAGATGTCACAGAGGTCCAAGAGGACCAGACCTACTAGTGGACGACCACATGACTAAGGATAGGTTGTGCGGGGAACCCGAGGTGGAGCCAGTCATGCAAGGAAAGGGTAGTGTGTCACATGTGGTAGGCAGGGTCACAAGGATCATGACTTTCCAAACCTCCTTACGGATGATCAGTAGACGGTTGAGGGACTTCCATGGAAAAGATAGAGTTTCGACCGAGGAGGTCCACAGGGAGGAGGCCGGCGTGGTTGAGGAGTTGGCCTTGGAGATGGTGGTGGGAAACGATTTGAGATGTTACCTTCACCCAGAACAGGAGGTCTACCCTGACCGTAGGGTGTAGGAGGACATGGGAGAGCTCCACTCGAGGTATTTGAGGCCTATGATCATGGTGCTCCGGAGATGATACGAGGTACAATTTGTGTCTACTCCACCTTAGCTTCAGTACATATAGAAACAGGTTCCAATCATTCTTTTATTTCCACTACCCTTGTTTAGTGGTCGTAGATTCTGACGGAGCCATTGGCCCGATCCTTACAAATAGAGACTCATACAAGTGCAGATTCGACGATTACACACTGTTGTCGGCAGTGCGGGCTTACTCTAGGAGGCGAGAGCTTCAAATGGGATCTCTTAGTAGAAACTTTGAGGCCTTATGATGTCATCATGGGTATGGACTGTTTATCTAGATTCCATTCACATATAGACTATATTAGGCACATAGTGTGGTATGTCTGCACGAATGGGACTAGGTTTACCTTCACTGGCGAGAAAGTAGCCTTTTAAGTGTAGTATGGACTTACCCAGAGGAGAGTGAATCCAATCACTCATCAGTTTTCCAGCCTGACCCTCAGAGCTATTGATGTGGAGAGTTATAATTATCTTATAGTGGTGGAGCAGTACACTGATGTTTTCCATGATGATATCCTAGGTCTACCTCCTTGTATAGAGGTGGAATTTTATATGGAATTGTACCCTAGGAAGACACTGATATTTATACCAGCATATCGGATGGCTCCCATGGAGCTTCATGAGTTGGGGGTATAGCTGGATGACTTGTAGAGGAAGGGATTCATTCGGCCCAGTGTTTCACCTTGGGTGGACTCGATATTGTTCCCCAAGATAGAGGATGGGAGGTTGAGACTTTGTTTCCACTATCGTTGCCTGAACCAGGTTAATGTGAAGAATAATTACCCACATTTGAGGATTGAAGACCTCTTCTATTAGATGAAGGAATAATGATGGTTCTCGAAGATAGACCTCAGATCAGGCTATCATCAGCTCAGGGATCGAAATGAAGATGTGAATAAGGTTACTTCTAGATGTAGGTATGGACACTACGAGTTCTTGGTTATGACATTCGGTGTGACCAACGCTCCAGTAGTGTTCATGGGACCCATGAACAATATCATTCAGCCATACCTTGATCGCTATGTAGTAGTCTTCATCGACGACATTCAGAACTACTCGAATACTGAGGACGAGAATGCCTATCACTTATGGGTATTATCCGACACACATCGAGAGCAATATCTTTATGGTAAGCTCTTGAAGTTCAATTTATTGATCTGAGAGGTTCAATTCCTGGTACATGTCATATCGAAGGCTATAGTTGCAGTAGTTCCAATAAAGACTGAGGCGATACTTGGTTGAGATCCACCTAGGTGTGTGACAGAGGTAAAACGTTTCCTAGGTTTGGAATGATATTACCAAAGATTTGTTCCATATTTATCCACAGTTACAGCACCACTATCAGTATTGACGAAGAAGGGGAAACCCTTCATTTGGTTGGAGAAATGCTAGCGGAGTTTTCGGGAGATGAGGCAGAGGTTGACTAGTGCCCTCATATTGTGGCTTCCAAAGGAGGGCGAAGGGTACATAGTTTACTGTGATGCATCTGGGACTGCAATCGGATGTATCCAAAGGTAGGAGTGAGTAATGATCTCATACGTTTCTCAACAGATGATACATCAAGAGCAGAACTATGCTACATATGACCTGGAGTTAGCAGCAGTGGTTTTCACCTTAAAGATGTGGTGAAACTATCTGATGGGAGAGAATTTTACAGTGTAATTTGATCACAAGAGTCTCATGTATGTCTTCTCCCAGAAGGAACTAAACCTAAGACATCAATGTTGGCTTGAGTTCCTCCAGGACTATGACTTTGAGATAATCTATACTCCTCGAAAGGGGAACATTGTTGCAGATGCACTCAGCAGGAGATATAGTATACAAATTCTAGGTGAGGCGACTGAGAAGATGGCTTCTTTTATAGATATCCATTCAGGATATAGATGAAACAACCTTCCTTCAGTATCTTACAGTTACTCCCCCACTTCTTCAGTGAGTCAGGGAGGCACAGCGTGGGGACGCTTACTGCGAGACACGACGTGCTCATATATACACATGACATGCAACTGATGGATTTCCCAAAGGTGGGGAGCACATCCCCCTCTTCAGAGGAAGTACCATGGTACTATTATCACTTCAAGAGGAAGTGTTTATGTATTTTCTCATATCCCCTCTAGTGTTACGTCCAGGAGTGGGGAAGATGTGATTGGATCTCCGACGACAGCACTGGTGACCAGGAAATGAAGAAATCAGTTGGAGAGTGTGTTTATTGATGCCTCACTTGTTAGCAAGTGATGGTGGAGCATTGGGTACTAGCAGGAATTGTTCATTCTTTAGGGATCCCAGAGTGGAAGTGGGATTTGTTCTCCATGGACTTAGTGATAAGACTTCCACATACATCCAACAGTCATGATTTGGTTTGGGTGATCCTCGACTGACTCCCCATGTCAGCCCACTTCCTACCGATCAGAGAGAAGGGTTCATTAGAGTTCTTGGGACACCTCTATGTGCAAGAGATTGTGTGGTTATATGGAGTACCTTTGATGATTATCTCTAGTCGTGATGCATGTTTTACTTCCCAGCTGTGGAGGGGGTTGAAGGAGAAATTTGAGACGCAACTTCGTTTTTGCACCACCTTCCATCCTCAGACAGATGGCCAGATTGAGTGGACCAATCAGACCCTCGAGGACATGTTTAATGCTTGTTTCCTCGATTTTGGTCGCATCAGGGAAGATCAACTGCCTTTGGTGGAGTTTCTATACAACAATATTTGTCACTCCACCACAGAGATGGAATCGTTTGAGGTGTTATACGTGTAACCTTGCAGATCACCTTTGTGATGGACTGACCAAGGGGAGTCAGCACTTGTGGAACCATAGATGGTTCGGGCTACCATAGGAAAGGATTAGATCATCCAGGAGGGGATGAAGACTGTAGAGAGCAGGCATAAGTCGTATGCCAATAGGAGATGGAGGACTTTGGAGTTCGAGGATGGCAACCACATCTTTCTACGGGTCTCACCTCGACGAGGATTGCATAGATTTGGATAAGGTGGAAAGTTATCTCCGATATTCATCAAAACTTTTTAGGTCCTCATTAGAGTTGTAAAGTTCACATACCGCTTAGATATTCCACCTCAGTTTCATCAGGTGCATGATGTCTTTCACGTATCCCAGATGAGGAGATACGTGCATGACCCTTCTCATATCATCGATCATGGTGAGTTGGATGTCAATGATGGGGAGAAATTTATGAGGTTCTAGTAGAGATATAGGATTTATAGGAGAGGGTCCTTCGAGGATAGTCGATACCCTTGATGTGCGTTTGCTGGCAGCATGGGAAGCTCCAGGAGAGAACATGGGAGCGACAACCTCAGAAGCATGCTCAGTACCCCCACTTGTTCCCTTAGTTTGAGTTTTGGCATACATGGACGTAAATACCTAAGATGGAGAGAATGTAAAGACCAGGAATATACATGTATTTCTTTTAAATATATGGTAATTTTAAGAGTTCGGGGAAATTGAAGGCACGTGATTACAAGGCCCGAAGTGCCTAGAATGAATTTCTCAACTTTTGTTTGGGTATGTTCAGTAAACGTGAGTGTGGGTTTTTATAACTTTTGAACAAGTGCATAGAATTAAAATCTGAGGGCACTGTTGAACTCGCAACACCGTTATTCACTTAATGATACTTTTACCTTGATGGTAGTAGGTCAAGAGGGAAAGAGATTTTGGGTTTTTCGAGAATAAATAATATAAAAATAAAGCTGTGTAGCTTTTATTTTAATTTTATTTGTTAAAACCTTCTTATGGAAGTTGAGAAGTGGGGACCACCAGGCCTTAATCTCCCATGATAGGTTATGGTGGTGTGAACCACATGAGCCTAACCTCCCATGAAAGGTTATGGTGGTGGGGACCACCTAAGGCCTAAACCTCTTTAACTCCCCTATTAATGAGGGAGAAACCTCTCAACTCCCTCATTATTGTATAGGAGCCTCTTGATCATCCTCCAAAATTAATTGTTCCAAACCATCAAATAATTAATTATGCCAACTTATGTGATTTGTTATCCTAATAAGAAATTATGCCAACATATTCTACAATGTTGGATAATTATTTTTTGTGGAATTTGGGAAACACTTTTTATTTTGTGTGTGATTTTTTTGAGAGCATTTTTTGGCAAAGGAGAGAGAGCTATTTGTGGGATAAAGATTTCCAACAAATAACGCCGACTTTGACTTCTTCCTCGGGACACCCTTCAAGGAGGAACATCTTCGACTACGACAAACCAATGCATAAGCTTTGAATTGGAGCTATGTGGCAGACGAGATGAATATCGACAACTTCAAATTCATCCCTACATGTCAAGATCAAAAAACGATCAAGTGGGGGATTAATTATGAGTGAATGTTTTTATTTCCATTTTTTATTTTACTATTTGGGAATGAAACATTGAGATAGGTTATAATGCATGATGTTCTTCTATCATGTTCTTGTTGAGCCATATGCTACCACCCTAACGTGGAGGGTACAGGCCAAATCAACATGGCCCGACCCTTACGCAAATCATGTGGTGTTCTTCGCGATGGAGGAGGACGAAAAACATCCATGGTTGGGGCATGAGAATGGAGGCCAACACCATAGCCAACTATGATGAAAGAGACGGCGCAAAGACACCACCCCATTGCTGGACCGCCACCCAGTGGCCGGACAACCACCCCGCTGCCAGACCGCCGCCATCCCGTGGTCGGACCGCTGCCCCACGGTCGAGGTGCCTCCCCATGGTCGGACCACCACCCCGCGGCCTGACTGCCGCTACGCAGCCGAACCGCTGTCGTGGCCTCATCGTGCAGCCCTGGTCGAAATCCCACCGTGGCATCGCCACACCGCCCCAGCCGAACCACCTCCACAGCCTCGCCGTGCTGCCCGAGCAGAACTGCAACTGCGAACAAGGGCCGCTCCGGCCTAGCCACCCCGCGGCCTCCGCCCTCTTGGCCGAGCTGCTCCGGACGAGACGCCTGACGCCCTCGCGCCGTCCGTGGCCAAACCCCACAACCCCTCATAGCCTAACGAATTTCCCCACAGGCCTGGTCGCCCAGAACGGACCGAGCTGTACCTATTTGGCCAGGACAAACCCAACGGGCCAGGCCTTACTGTAGGCAAGGTTGTCTCGAACCCAGGCCCATGATGACCAATTTATCTTTTTTTGTCCATAACATTGGTACCAAACATCTGTTTGAAGAACCGTCAGTGGTTCTAGAAATCATGGAGAAAGACGGTCCATTTGAGCATACCCCAATGGAGTTTTGATTAATATGGTGAATGGTCATGTTTGATCGGTAACGAATCCAACCGGGCCCCCAGGACTAAAAGACTAATAACTCACAGACCGAGAGTCCGATTGAAGCACCTACTATTACATTGAGACCCCTATGACATGACAGACCATTGAGATGCTTATTCTAGGGACTTTTATACAGTTGGAGTATCGACTAGTAGCTTGTGGAGTAGATCCTCCCGGAGATGAGCTAGAATAGTGCTGGAACCCAGTGGCTGGCTGAGACTTGACAAATGCTGACCGTTTCGACTCAGAGTGACTTGACAGGCCCATTGGGGAGCGCCTTGGTGACGCGGAAGACCCACGGTGGGGAGTTCCTTTGTGTCCTGGAATACCCACAGTACTTGATAGGAGAAGTACGTCAGCATGCCATGAGGGGGAGAGCCTTGGTGACAAGGCAAACCCACAGTGGGGAGCACCTTGGTGACACAGCAGACCCATATTACTCAACATGAGAAGTCCATCAGCAGTCCAAGGTTAGTGGTAAGAGCCTCTATGGGATGCGAAAGGCCCACTATACTCGATTGAGGAGGAGTTCTCCGGCATCCGAGGTGTTCGACGTTGTGACATGGAATGTTACTTGACACTACCCCTAGAATTAATCCTTGTGTGAGATGAGTCAGTTACTCTTTGTTTTCCTCATGATGGAGATGGATTATTTGATAACATAGGTATATGTATGGGAATATATCTAAGTAGGGTTATCTGTTGATTTCATAAATTTTGGTTTATCCTTGTTGGATTTTCTGAGACCATGGGGGTATCGGGGTCCATACTGAGTATCGTTATAATCACCCCTACACGGTCTATGCCCGCACCTTGTTGTGTTGGATGCAGATGATGGACAGATCTGACTGAGTCTTAGAGTATCAGGACTGGATAGTGCCCAGAGGTGGACCATACGCTGTGTCATTACGGAGAGGAAACAGGTGGACGAGGAGTGCTGATGAGGCAATCTGTACCTACCCTTCAGGTAGGAACCTCAGGGGATGATCCAACAACAGTATTCCTTCCTATTCTAGTTTACTTGTACTTTTAGTTTCTTGTACATTCCAGTTGGACCTGTATTCTGGCCCCTTTTTACTTACTTTACTCACACTTTTTACTGTTTAGTTTACTTGAGTTCATATCTTGCAATGTTCTTGGTTGCGTGTGCTTACAGGTTATGAAGGCAATTCCTTCCTAGTTTTTGGGAATACGCCTTCAATGCTAGTCACAAGCCCCTGGCCTATGGAAGGTGGGCTTGTGGTAGTCACAGCATGGGACCCAAGGGACGGGTCTTGACAGAATAAATGATGGAGGTGGTTCCGTTTTATAATTGAGGTGAGGGGAACATTTGGAATTTCACTAAAGATTAAAATATATTACGACCAATCTAGATCCCAATGCCTCCAAATAGACTATAAATACATATTGGCTAATATTTTAGACCATATATTATCATATGTTTTTATTAAAAATTATAATGATTTTTTAAAAAATATATTATAATATAATAAACTCATAAAATATTATTATTTTAAATTTTTGTTAAGAATAATTACTAGGATATTAAATATATCAAGGAAATAAGTTTAGTACTAAAAAACAATTTTATTATATAATTAATTTTTTTTGGAAATCAATATAATTTTTCTAAAACCATAAATATCTAATATTATATTTATATTAACACATTGAATATCATTTAAATTATTTTTCCATTTATTGAATAAATACTCCATTAGTGTTGTATTAGAATTTTTTGTAATTATTTATTGAACAGAATTAAAAAATAATTTACTACGATAAAGATATATATATTTTATTTAAAAATAATATTTATAGGTGAAATTATTTTTGGATAACATCATATGAAAAATTATACACCTATTAAATCCAGAGTGTGATATGGTTGAATTTTTATTATGTAAAGTAATTTAATGTTATTTATGTCACCTAAGTGGATAAAAGGGTAAAATATTAGATATATCGATGCTTATGGTCGAAAATAACTCATATAATCGAATTTGGGATAGTTTTAGTGTCATTTTATAATCTTTATTGTATTATTTTTACCCTAAATTGCCTGATTTACCCTTATCTAGGGTAACAAAAATTACCAAAGTTACTATTCGTGTTGAATAAATAAAAACAGATCTATTTGATAATTTTTTACAATATCAATAACATTTTTGGACTAGATTTTTCAAAATTTAAAACATTCAACTGGCGAAATTTAATATTAAATTAATCTAGAAAAATGAAATGAAAATTAATTTTCCCAAAAAATGTTCTTCCATGTATAAAATGTTATTATACTAAATTCTTATTTATATTTTCTTCCAAATACTAGGATAAAAATTTTTAGAGGCTAATAAAATTTTGAATTTATTCAAAAATTGAATTTAAATTTTTAAATACATTAATATAAAATATAGTTTTTAATGAAAATCTATATTTATCACTATTCATTAAAAATTAAAACATTACATAAAATTCTAAAAAATAAAACCTAATATAATTATGACATGATGAATCCAAAAAAGAATTTTATTTTTTCAATTGATGTTTCTAAATTATTCAAAAAAATAATTCTATTTATTTTCTCATATAATTCAATAAAAATTCTGTTTTGATGAAAAATTATTTTTGTGGAAGAAAAAATCCTTACTAAAAAATAAGTAGTTATTTGAAAAATAAATAAATATATTTTTAATGAATAAAAATTTAAATTAAATTTAATCATTAAGTTATTTTGATTCATAACAGCCAGTTAAATGACCATGTTATAATGGTTCGATTAAAAAAATAATTTTTAATAGTAGTATGTGGTTTCTTTAGGCTTTGTGATGTATGCACCAGAAGCTATTAAGATGATTAAAGAAAAATAACCCAAAGTATTGTGGTGTTACATTATTCTCTCCTTCAAAATTTACATCCTCAAAATATTCCGTATTGTCACATAATGAATTTATTTGCATAGTTCTTCATCATAATTTAATCAAGTTCCCTTCTCACATCATCTATCATTTAATTTCTCTAATGTACCTTTAAAATCATATTCTTCCAATTTCGTGACACTTTTTTATAGTGTCTAGGATATAGATAGAATCATTCTGGTAAGAAATATCAAGTTCAAATTCTATCTCTTCATAGGTTACAACATGCATTGGGTATGGAATGTACATTTATAATAATGATATATAGAACACGTCATGTACTTTCAAGAGGGTTGGTGTCCTTCTAAATGGTAATACATTGCAAAAATTATATCTAGATTTTGAAGAGGTCTGATGTAAATTATTCTTAGATTTCCATTCATAACAAATTTTATAATACCCTTCCATGTTGATACTTTTACGAAAATTTGATCACCTACTTAAAATTCCAAATCTTTACTTCAGTTATCGATATATCTCTTTTTCCTACTTTGAGAAACATTGAAATGGTTTTGAAAAGTATTTACCTATTTTGTTGTTTCCAACAGAATTTATAGATCTAGAAACTCCCTTTCACCAACTTCATTCGTAAAAGTTTGTGTACAGAAGCTGATTCCATATGACACTCCCTATGACATGTTTCTGAATACATGAATGGAAGCTATTATTATAGTCTAATTCCACCAAATGTAAATACTATTACCACATACATTTAAATTCATGTGAGATGGACCTCAACAATACTTCACGAGTTTGTGTATTCCTTTGTAATTTCCTGTCAGTTTGGGGGTGATATGTAGTGCACAAATAAATCTTGATATTAAGAGCCTTCTGATGAATTTTTTAGAATTTTTATTTAAATATTGGATCCCAATTAGACACAACTGAATGGGGTTTATAATGAAGTCTTATAACTTCATTAATATAGATTCTTGTAAGGTTCTCTAGTGTAAAATCTTAGAATTTAGAATGAAATGTGCTAATTTTGTATGTTGATTAACAATAACCCTTACCACATCATTAATTCTTGGAGTATTTGGTAATACAGTGACAATTTCAATTCTAATTTAATCCCATTTCAAAGTAGGAATAGTAATAGGTTTGATGAATTATATAGGATTTTGTATTTCACAATTCTTGTGTTTAAAAATCAATCATCTTGATACATAATCAATAATTTCACAGTTCATATTATCCAAACAAAGATGATCCTTGAAATATCTATATATCATTAATCTTCTAGGGTGTATAGATAAATTGGTGTTGTGATCATCATATTTTAATTCCCTCTTTAGCTCAGGTATAGATTGAACACATAGTAACGTTAACATTTTAGAACACCATATTCAAATATGAAGCCTTTCAAGTTTACATCATTTATAGCTTTAATTTTCATTTATAAATTCTCACAATCATTAAGTGAATGTTTTATATTTTTTAATAAATATTTTTTAGAAACCATTTAAAAAAGGAGTGATATTTATACTACTTTAATAATCCACATATCCATATTTAACTAATCTATGAACAGAGGATCTATATCAATCCACATTTTTATCCAAACTCCATGATAATTCCTATTTAATTCATTATATACCATATTTTCAATTTTCTAGTGGTAGTGCATTAATGAATCATAATCTTTGAGTAGCTAGAGTCATCATATTTTCCTCTTGTTGGGTTCCTTGTAGGAGATGATGTATTTCAAATTTTTGTGATATGTATATATCTCAAATATTTTACTAAAGAGAAAGTGTCTCTATATCTTCAAAAGAAATATTAGATCTAATAACTAAAGATCACGAGGGTTTTAGTTCTATTCAAGAGTTTTTAACTTCACTGATCAATAAGAAATAACTTTTCCCATCTGTATAGGGACACAACCAAGTATGTTCCTTGAAGCATCACATTAAATCTCAAATTCACCATTTCCCAATCATATAATCAGGATCATTTCATTCACCAATATCTTATTAAATTATTTAAAACAATCATCACATTATTTTTTTAAAATAAATATAACCCAATTATTAGAATTTTGGTTAGTGTGTTAGTTCATTTGTAATTTTTTTAACAAATCTCCAAAAGTAACATTCCAAACCATAGAAATGGTCAATCATAAAAAAATATTGGTATTTCTGATTTTGGTCAAATAAATCATCAATATGTGGTAGATGATATGTGATATTTATCATAATAACATTGATTTATATGTAATCAACAAAGAGTCTCATAGTTCCATCATTCTTCTTAATGAAAAGAATATGGGCTCGATGGGGTGAAAAAATATGGTATATAAATCACTTACCACAAAATACTATAGTTATTTATGAAACTCCATAAACTCCACAATGGCCACTTAATAGGGATTCATTTATATATATATTTGATCATGGATTAAATCAACAGAAAACTAAAATTCTATCTATGGTGGATATCCATGTAATTCCTTAATGAATAGAGCAATACATTTTTGTACCATAGGTACATCCAAAATTTGGTGATTAAATTTTTAATTTGTAGGTTGTGTATATCCTTCTTCTCAAAGAATATAATTTAGAATAACTATTAGTGGTGGATCTAGACATGACTTAGATTATCACATCTATCCACTACATATATGGAATTATATATCTTCCCCACAAATCATAATTTTCTTCTCTCTGTAATAAATTATTGATTTATATTTTTAAATCAATATCATACCAAGGATTATATACAATTCTACCAATATTATAATAATTAAATCATAAAATAGATAATCTTTATGTTTCATAATAGGAATTGTTTGACACAACATTTTTGCAAAGGGGTTTCCTCAAGGATTTTTTATTCAAAACACCCTTCTTAAGGTAAATGGAAAAAGTATATTTGTTTTTGAAAATTTGGAAGATATAAAATAATTTGATGGTAAAAAATAAATTAAATAATTCTATAAATTTGAGGATATGATTAAATAACCTTCCACCACATCATTAGGAACAACAACCTCAGTTGTTTTGATTGTATAATGTTGATATTTTAAACATGGACATTTCTGTGGTTGGTTCTTTTAACACATGGGATAGTCATGTGTATAGTGTCCTATCTATTTACAACTAAAACGTTGAATAGTTTTTCTTCTTTAATTCCCTATAAATAATGATTTTTTATAGAATTTATCTTTACACTTATAGAATACTAATGTCCCATTCAAATAGGCACCAAGTGGTCTACTTTAAAATGCATCAAATATTGAAAAAATATCTATTTTATTGGACCCTTAATCTACCCTTTGCTATGATACCCTCTTCTTCTCTTATTTAACCTTGAATTCAGAAGACCTAGAGAGTTAATTATCTATATTTATTGATCATTAGTTAATGTTTTCATAAGATTATATAGTTTTGGAGACTAGATCCTTTAAAAGGTATGGCTTTAACTAATAAAACAAATGATAAATATTAATACTTTGATTACATATGTAGTCTAAAAAATTTCACTATAACCTTGTAAGGTTGGATTCATACATAGAAAAATTTTCCTCTTCCTTTTGTATTAGAATAAAAAAAAATCATTACATATTTTCTAACTATTCTTAAGGGAAAAAATTATAAGAATGTTTCCTTAAAATCCTTCTATTACATGTTTTTTTCTTATATTTTATGTTTTCAATCAATAACCACAACTGATCTGCATCTATTGATAGATGATAAACAATATTTAAAACCTTTTCCCATACATTACTTTCTAATGCGAGTAATATCTTTCCTAAGAAACTTTTCCATTTTCAGCTAAAAATATATTTTTAGGCCCACAAGATCATGGAGGATTCTATCACATGAATTGGTCTAACATTGTTACACCACCTTGTTGAACTGACACCACCATGAATATAAGTTTATTTCTCAAAACCTAATTCATCTGTCCCACTATATCTATAAGTTGTTCAATTATAATTATAGATCCAGCCCCAACAACATTATTTTTCTTAGGAGGGAAATCCCCACATTTATTATAAGAATAGATTTTGTTTTCATTACTTTTGTAAGTATCCCTTTCTTAATTATGGAAAACCCTATATTAAGATAACAAATATAATTTATAATTTCAAAAATAGTTAAACACATAAAATAAACACAATATTTTTTATAACCAATATCATAAATAGTTTCATGGATTCTCTTGAAATTGTGTCACATTTCCCTAATATATGTTTTCCAAAATATAGTTTCCATGTAATCTACAAAACATGATCTAATACCAACTATAATGATCCTGAATCTTGTATCCAACAGTTTGAGGGTAACTTTATTACATTTCTACTAGATACAAGTTCTTTCATCCCAATGGACCTAATAGTTTAGTAGACTTGGTGAGATATAAAAATACATTAAATACATGATACAATATTAAAAATTAAAAATTAAAAATAACACCATTATTCTCTTTATAATATACCTTAATTTCAATCATAATACATTTACTAGAATCATATGGAAGATAAACATAGTAAAGGTTTGAGATCAGATGCTTAATAAGGTTTTTATATCGCATAAGCTAAAAAGTGTTGAACGATATGGAAGGAATAAAATGTAATAAAATAATAAAATAATTACTTGAGCTCTAAAATCATCCATGTATATTATAAAAATTAAATAATGTATATTTTAATTCAAAATAATTGAATGCATAATATCAGGCATCTAAAAATTATCGTCGAGGCCTTAGCCAAACATATGAAAATAAATTGTATGACCTGAACTATATCCCAATATGATTTTAATCATGATACCTACAGATGAATAGACAGACTATATTGTCCCCAAAAAATAACATAATATTTCCAATTCATTTCTTCATAAGAATCAATAAAATAAATGAATCAAAATGACATAACAAATTCAATAACTTTTTGTATTGGAAAAACTTTTTATTAAAAATATCAATACTTTCCCCAATCATTCTAACCCTAAACCAGCACAAGATACGTGAATGATTATGACATTATAATTAATCCTTAATTTAATATAAAATACTGATTATCACATGGATAAAATAATTTAATGATATTTATGGAATATTTCTTGAAGAAAATACACTTTTTTACTTTGAAAATATATTTTAAAAAATTTAAAAACTATGCATGTAAGAAAGGAATACTTTAATGGTAAAAGATACATGTATTAATTTAAAAATAATATTAAGACATTAAGGTGTAATTATGGTTGAAAAATTGGATGATTTCATATAATTTTTATAAAAAATCCTTCCATTATATATTTTTTGGAAATGCTAAAAATTACCTTGTTTGGAAAAAAACAAGAATATTCTTTACAAAATGTTTTGTAAAAATTAAATCATTGGTAAAAATTGATTTTAATAATTATTTTAGAATTAAAAAAATTGATTTTTTTATAAAACAAGATAATGGAATTGAATTTTTCATCAATGGATACAGAAACATAATGAACCTCAAATAATGATGAAATTTTGAAAAAATATCTTACAAAATGGGTTTTTATTGATTCTTAACTCCCATAAAATAAATAAAATCAAAAGAATCATTAAATACCATTAATAAAAGTGATTAATTATATAATATATTGAATGGAAAATATTTACATCACCCAAAATAAATAAGAGGTGAATTTTTCATATGTCTCACAGAAGTAAAACTGATATGGGGAACCCTTACCTTAGGTTCAAATTCCATAAAATGTGTCTTGGTTTTCTAAATATTGGTCCCAAACATGTTATTAATTTCAAATATATCCATATTAAAATTTATAATATCCTATATTCTATTTTTTATGATTATTTTACCTGTTTATTTTTAATTTTTCATCATTTTCACAGTTTTTTATGTGAATTACCTCATTTTCTCATTCTTGATTTTTTATGAAGGTTTAAGTTATATTTCGTAGGATATATATCTTTAATGCCAGTAATTATATTAATTTTTTAAATATATTTTTTCTTATTAAATATATTTTTATAACCATTCATGAATATTTTTCCATGGAAAATTAGTTGCGTCGCTTTGTGGAGAAGGTAGGTCATATGTACGTACGAGCAATGTTATTATTCAATTATTGGTGAATGGGTAAGGAAATCAATGATTTATTTATTGTATAGAATAAATTTCATGTCATAATATTTATATATAACCATTAATGTTTTTCATTATATCCATCCATGTAATATTATGTAGATAATTGAATTACACCGCTACATGGAGATAGTAAGTTGTACGTACGCATCAGCCGTGTTTTCGTTTTCCATAGGATAGTTAAAAGGTGTGATATGGTTTTCTAATAATGAATATAACATCTAAATATATTTATTACACTATATTTTTTAGTTTTTAATGTAAATAACGAATAATAAGGAAGTATAAGAATAAATGATGTTTAATTAGTTGTTAAAAATGATTACGACATCTTTAGCATACTTCTTTCAGATGTATTCTTAATAGATACAGGGTTGGAATTTTTAGAAGAGCTTGAACTCTAGATATTTGATAAGGATGTTTGAAAAAGAAATGGATTTCTTTTTTTAGAGATATAAGTCTCAATTTGGTGTGAAGAAGTGTGGGTGGTGCCTCCTTTTTATAATTTAAGTGAGAGGGACTTTTCAAATTTCCCTAATGATTAAAATATATTAAGAAAATTCAAGAGCCAAATGATTATAAATCTCATATTAATTCATATGAAATGACATCTCAAACAATTTATTATCATCATTATGAATATTTAATATTTTTCATAATCTCAAATAATGTAATAAAATAATAATCTCATTAAATATCAATACTATAAATTTTGATTTAATTCATTAATATGACATTGAAAAAATCACTAAAATAACTAATGTCAGAAAAAAAAATTATATTCTAAATATGTTATTATAATCTATAAAATTAGTCCATACCCTTAGATATCTCAAATTATATTTTTAATACATTTAATGTCATTTTTTTCATTCTTACCATGGTAGAATAATTATTAAATTAGTGTTTTATAAGAATTTAAGGTAACTATATATTCAATATAATGCTAAAATAAATTACCCTAATGAATATAAGTATTTTATAATTAAAGATAATCTTTATATTAGAACATATATTCATGATAAAACCATATTAAAATTAATATACCAATTAAAACAAGAGAGCGACTTGTTTGACTTTTCATTGCATAAATACTATAAAATTTTTATTGTGAATCATGTGGCTCAAGATCATAAAGTCTACCCATTAAAAATATGTTTTCAATATTACTCATCTAATTGAATTTGGGAATGTGTTAGGGTCATTTTATAATCCTTAACATATTATTTTTACGCTTAATTACAAAATTTTACTTTAACTGTGGTTAAAAAATAAAAAAGTTACTAATCATTTTGAAATAACATAAAGGGGAAATATTTAAAAAATTTGAACCATATAAATAAAATTATGGATTCAATTTTTCAAAATTCAAAATACAAAAATGGGAGAATATATTTTAAAATTATACAAGAATAACACAACTGAAATTTTTTTTCCAAAAAATGATTTCTTAAGCTCATATGATTTTATAATAAATTCATATATAAAATTACATTTAATGAAAAAGATGATATTAGAAATTAAATAATGAAAAATTTTAAATAATAAAAAATATAAATTGAATATCTAAATACATTAAAAAAAATTATATTTTTCAATGAAAATTTTTATTTTTTACTTTTCATTAAAAATTAAATAATTTCTAAAAGGTCAAAAGAATTCATCCAGATATAATTTTGAAATGTTGAACCCAACAAATTAGGACTGTTTTATCAAATAAATTTCCTATATGTTTCATGAATTATTAATATTTACTTTCTCAAATAATCTAGTAGAATGTTTTTTTTTGATGAAAACAAAATTTTGAGGAATAAAATGACATTACTAAAAATAATTTTTTATTTATTAAGAAATAATAAATATTTATATAATTAATATAAAATTAAATTTTATTTCAAAATATGGTTATTACCTTTATTAACCACCAATTCATTATCCTGATTGTAATAGTCATGTTAAAATAAAAACATTTATATTATATGGCAGTTCATTTATGTTTGATGTTGCTTACAGAACAATATATTAAAAATATTAAAGAAATACACCATAAAATATTGGGGTTTTAATTTATCTATATATGATTTATTGATATATATATTGGTTTTATCTATTACCTATTACCATAGGGTCATAGGTTCAAGTCTCTGTGGTATAAATTTCTCATCAATATTTTGAATGCCAAGTCGAACATGCTAAGAAAGGAATATGCCATGAACAAACTATGGGACACCTAAGAACTAGGAAACTAGTCTATCCAATCACATACATTAGGGTCCTTCCCAATTCCTATGGGATACCAATAAACACCATGGAATCATATGTGAACTATCGAGAATGATTTCAACAAATAAAAATAATATATCATGCGGTAAAATTCTACATGAATTTTAGAATGACTCATCCATGAGATGGATTTTCATGAGAAATAAAATAAATATATATATATAAACAATACAGAATAAATAGGTCATAATTAATTAATAAACATCTCAACATAATAAAAATAAACCTGAATTGTAACCTCTATTATGATGATGGCTGGCTAGGTTGATACAATAATATAACTAAAATGAAATTAAATAAATATCCAACTAGATCGCCATGTTATGAACTATATCACCATCCATCCTCGATACAAAAATTCGCCATTAGTGGAAAAATATGAACTTATAATTGAAATATAGATATTCCCTAGAACAAAACACAATAATAATACCAAAGAAAACCATTCCCCATGTACCACCATTTAAATATGATTTATTTTATACTAGTTTTAAATAGAATTTACAAAAAACATGTTTTTCAATTTAATTTTAAAATCCAATAAAAATTCATTCCCCTCATTCATTTAATATAATTATACATAAAAATTAATGTTTAAAACATTTACAATAGAACATTACTTTAAAATACAACTTTATAAGGGTTACGAATGATAGATATAAAACCGCTCAAAAAATTATCCATTAAATTAAAAAGAAATATTGTTCTTTATAATAAAAAAAATCAACAAAAATAATAAAAATAATAAAAAATCAAATATAAAAATAATAACGACACTATAAAAAAGTGAATTATTGACAATAATTGAATATAACAGAAGTTAGGGAAACATAATCTAGATAAAAAATTCAAGTACTAATGATCATTACTATATCCAAGAGATAGGGAATAATTCAAGAACCTACTAAATATGATCCATCATCTTAGAACACCAATTCAAATAAAACATCCTTAATTATTGGTCTTACCTTATTAGGCATAACTGAGTGTTAGACTCCTAAAGTGGGGAACACTCTCTATTGAAATCCACTAGTAAAAGTTTTGTCCTAAACTTGTTCAGAATGAGTTCTTGGGTATTACATTAGCTATTTATGGTTACCTTGAATTATAAAATTGTGGTGAGGAATTTTAGTTGATAAAAAAAGAACAGTTTATATATATATATATTTATTTATATATAATTTCATGGAAATGATGTTATAAATGTTTCATATACCATAGAAACCCCTCTTAGAAATATCCACATAATCAAGTCATCACAATAATAAATATATATTATCTCATGGACATTATCATCTATTAGAAAAAATGGCTTATATTCTATGGGTATTTTAAATGATAAAATCCCCCTCTAAATTACCAATTAGGACATCCATGTAATCTATTGAAACCATGTTATAAAATCTCTTTTTAAAGATACAAAATATCTCAATAGTTTGGAAAAACATTAAGAAACCATTTATAAGACCAAAAATCCTCTTAAAATATTACAAAAAGATTTTTAATAGACATTAGGGTATTTTATCAAACATCCAATGTGAATAGTTAAATTAAATAGATTTTAGAAAGAATTTAAAAAGGGGAAATAGTATTGTATTCAATGATAATCAAGTGAAATACTATTTTCCATTCAAAATATTATTAATAAAAATTTAATACCATTATTTTTTATCCACAACATGGATTTCAATAAGAATGAAATCATAGTTCTAGAATGGAAAGGAAAAAAAGTGTAAACCTACATCAAATTGATTTTGATTAGCTTGGAACAAAAATATAGTGTTGATATAAAATGTAAGGAAAATTAAACAACCTTTAAATGAAGAATCATAGGGAATATGGAAAAACCATAACCTCAAGATTTGAACAAAGAGAATTGCAGTATAAGGGGAAAAATAAAACAAGATGAAATGAGGGTTAAAGGAAAAGAGAGTTGAGAGGAGACCTCATCTTGAAAAACCAATATCAAATCATAAATAAATGACTTGGATTCACTATTGAAGGAATAAGAATAGAGGGAGGTGTTGAACATGAAGTGTGGGAGTCAAATAAGGAGAATAGGGTGGATAAGGGATTAAAATTGGTATGTATAGATAAGTAATTTAAAAAACAACATGGTTTGAGAAGCTTTCATGGTTTTGTCACAAAGTTATACTAATCATGAACCAACCATTCAAAATGAATCTGGTTTAATTTTAGAAAAATTAGCATACTATTTTCATATTCAATCTTAATGTTTCACCATACAAACCCCCTTGGAAGGGTATCCACACATAGTTTTACTCTATCAATATCCTACCCATGCAAACTAACCATTAATGATAAAAAAATTAACTGAGATGACCCTATATAAGTGTAATCTACTCTAAAAACACTATGTTCTATTCATTAATTTTTTTTAAATTATGGACCCTAAATAAGTGTCAAATATTTATTTTATTAAATTGTAATGTGCTCATGAAAGAAAAAAAATGAAAATAGAACTATTTCTAAAAACATTCATATTTTTATAGAGAAATTAATTCCCAATGACACAAAACTATTAATAATAAAATAAGGAAAATAAGGAAAATAATAGGTTGGGGTGAAAAACAATTGGGTCAGGTGTGTCATGGGTTTGGATAGGTTGGTGTGACGATATGCTAGGGTTATCGGTCCATATTGGGGTGGGTTAGAGGGTGTGGTGGGTATTTTCTATGGGTTTGGTGGGATCAATCTAGTTTGTTGGATGGGTTGAGATAATTTTTTGGGATAAGCTGGGTGGGTGAGATAAACCATGGTTCATGATGGGTTAATTTAATTATCATACAATAAAATATTTTATATTAATTAATTATTTCATAGATATAAATGCAATTTTTGATAGAAAAATTATTCTTAGATAAAACTAATTTGGATATATTAGTCCATACCAGATAAAATAACTTTTGAGGATGGATTAATAGGTCATATAGAAAGCAATTTTCTTCATAAATTTATTTGGGATTTATTAAGTCTATTATAGATAACAAGTTTCCTTGTATGGAAATAATATAAATCCCAAGAAAATTATATTTGTGACTCCAATTTAGGGAATATATTTTTTGCGATGGATTTCCATCCAATAAATTCTTTTGATTTATATTTTAAATTATAATTATTGGAAAAAGGTCATTAAGGATGATTGAATTTATTATAGTGCATATTAAGAGTATGTTTGTGTAGTGTATTTACTAATTATTTTGGTTTTATTAGGGTGATCCCTAATGGATCTGAGACATGACAATGTTGTATTATATAAATATTAAGGATAGAGTTTAGAAATAGAAAAATATTAAGTTTTGTTTTGGGAACTAATGCATACAATTTTAAGTGTATATGTTTTATGTTTTTTAGGATAGGTAACTATCAATAAGTATGGGGCCAAAAGAATCCATACCAGAAGACGTCAATAAAAATTTAACTAAATAAAATATCCTTTTCATTGTTTTCGAGGTAAATTTAGGTTGTTAGATGCAACATATAAGGGTTAGAACATTTTTATCATTTCCATTTTTTTCATTTTTGGATGAAATCTATTTTTCATGTTGAGAGGGAACCCTTAAATGATAGAGATCCATACAATAAATGAAATGAAGGCTCAAATACCCAATTCTCTTTATAAGGGTAAACCCCTATCACCACATTTTGGACCTTTGAACCATAGTGTGACGTGCGTATGTTATACCATCATACCATGGATGTCACCACCTCAGTGAACTTCTATATTGGGAAAGGGTTTCCAAAGTTGTGGTACCCCTACTCTATACATGATCCCTAAGGTACCATGAAATATTACCCCTTCATGAATCACCATTCTTATAAAAACGTTATGGTCACCCTCCACAATAACTTCCACTGGCCTGTATCATTGTTATTTCCCTTTGTCTGAAATCATGGATGTTTCCCATATATCATTTTCTTCTAAAAACCATAATAGGGGTCTTTGTAATGGATATAAATTTCCCCACACATCTCAATATGGTGGTATTAATATTTTTGAACAATGTTATAATAAAAAATTACGCAATCTATGAAGGCATTTTTAGGATTAGGTAACTTCTCTATGATGATTTTTTGATGATTTTCTAATTATATCTATTGAGTTTATCTTATCATACACCATATTAATTGAATGAGTTAGTTTTAATTCATTATTTTGATATTATAATAATTTATTCAGTAGGAAATCCAATTAACTAGATGAACTAGATTTACTACCATCTATAATTTATTCCTTGATCGACTCTGGTTATATTATTTTTTAGTATGAAAAGAATTAATTGTTGGGAGGATGTGATATCCTTGGTTTGCATACTGAGATTGAATTATCGAAAATTCATAATATAACTTCTCTTTTTATTTCTATTTTTTTGTATTATTTAAATTTATAAGGTGTATCAAATTTAAATTGTTTTATATTAGGAGTTGGAATTAAAATACATTTAACCAACCACTCAAGACAACTTGGGATAAAAAAATTCCCTCTAAAAAATATTTTCAAGTATAAAAAATCATTTTTGTTTAGTCTATAATGGAGTGTTTAATTTTGGTTAATAAGTCAGTGTTCATCAAACACGGGTAAATTTATATTATAAATAGTGTTATTAATAGAAAATAAATTGAATTAGTTTTTTACCCCAATTTTCCAAAAACATATTTATATTTTATTTTTTTTCCAAATCCTTGTTATATTCCCCCATGTTCATGGGGAAGGATATTCCTAGAGGATATTTGGGTCATTTGGTTAATGAAGACCAATTATGAATCAATGAATGGTTTATTTATTTGGACCCAGATAATCTAATTTTCATACATTGAAATATGATTAATTTTATAGATGTTATTTATCTCTCTATTAAAATAATTTTTATGGATATCATATATCATTGTGTTTTTATAAATGAAATGAATTAATTGGTATAATATTATATTTAATATGATTCTAGAATCATGAGATATCATAGAGAGAGGCTAGATTATAAAAAACTTCTATCTTAAATTTGAAATTTTTATTTATTGAATATCGATGAACTCTTATATCAAAATATTATTAATATTAAACTAATATTAATAGAACATTTAAATTTATAATACAATGAAAAAATGCCTTGAAAATTATGAGATAATATAGAGTGTTGATAATTTCTCTCCTCAATTTGAATGTCCTGGTTTTTAAAGATTGAATACCCCTCTTATCTATTGATTCTACAATATAATAAGAAAAAAATTCCATTAGATTAAACAAAATATAATTCATGTATTTCCACATATTCAATAGAATATTTTATAAGATTAAAAATTCATATTTTATTTTGGATTATGAAATTTCTGAATTTCTAAAAAAATACTTTTAGCATGTTATTTTTTAAATTGATTCTGTTTTATAGGAAGTGAATGTGGTAAAATATAACACAAGAATTTTGATTTATTTTATAGATAATTTAAATATTATATTATGATAATTCCTTAATAATCATTTATTACTATCATTCCAGAAAACCAACCATATATGGTTGTAAATATACTAGAGACACAAGGCCACATCTACTGGAATTTCATCAATCAGAGTTATATATCAATAGATATATTAAAGGGAAGTTTCGTTGAATGGCCTATTATATCAACATTTTCAGTACCAAAATGAATTATGAATGCTGAATGGAAGACATATTTGACATTTTTTAAACGGGAAAAATCCACTAGTATAGTTTAGTGGGAAATAATGATAGTTATTTTTTATCAACACCCATGGCTAGTGAGCTGTGATGGATTGAAAATGACAGGTGGTAAAAAGCATGACTGGTGTTTAAGGACCATATGATATGAGATGTAATGGTGTTGTGAGTTCGATATCATCCCTTGATGATGTGGTGATGTTTGATCTATGCATCCCACAATTGAATACTTGATTTCACAAATCAAATGACAATAATATATAAACAGAAAAGTGGGGTCATAGGCAGCCGATAATATAAATATTTATCATTCAATAATTTGATTGAATCGATTGGTACATTTCAAAGGTATCTAATGAAATTTTTAATCAAGAATAAGTTATTATAAAAACCAAAACAAAGTTCTCTATGCTAGATAAATGAAACCACATACAAACTAGAAATGAAGAAACAATTAAATGTGCACCTTACATAATTTATGACACTATTATATGTGATTCTATAATCGTATGAGAATTTTGAATATAAAAAAGATTCATAATAAATACATCCATCCACAAGAGGTATCCATAAGATATTCAATCACACTTAATATGAGTGAGACCCTTATATCCTCCATGACATGTTTGTGCCTCATAGAGTAAAGGATATTAGGGATGTGTGCTTTAGGAAGGAGAGTGTTTTATCCATGTATGAATGAGAAAAATCATACACACCATCGCATGGAATTTGGATTTATAAATCCCCTAAGGATTCTATTATGTGGAAAATTATGTTACACATGTGTTAAAAAACATTAGTAAATTCCTTTTCCAGTTCATGGTTCCCTTTGTATGAATGTAACCCCATGTATTTCATTTTATTAAACTACTCTTACATGATCATAGTCAATGTGGATGATCAGTTGAACTTCAACAAATAATTTTATCCCACCGTATTAATCATGGAAAACATTCATTTTTCAAATCTTATGATTGAACTCAATACATCCCATAAATTATCACCCAATCATACAATTTGATTGTGACAGGCAGAGGAATAACCATAGGTTGTGGCATAACCATTAATTACAATATCCATAAATAATATTTAGTTATACATTATGAGGGTTTCATGTAATTATGTATTACGGTATCACACACTCATAGAAAATAAAATTTAAAAATTACATCCTATATAAAGTGTATTTGGGCAATATATCATTTAATATCCCACTTACACTATGGCCTAATATAATTTATTCCACTTCACCTTAAATCATATCATGTATGAGAACCTGTGTCTAAAAATTATTTTGGATATCTTCCAAAACACTTTTTAAATATATCATCAACATAACCATGTATCCCATCATATACAATACAATTTGTATACCCATTGAAATGTATTTTGTATTAACATGGAATTTTTTTGTAGGTCTACAAGTCATACTCAATACCCATATAGAAACCCACAAATTTTGACCACATGAACTAATATAATTTTGAAATCAAATATAATTCATCGTACCTATAAATGTAATCAAATAAAATACTCTAGAAAAAATCAATGCTACTCAAGATAGAAATGGATCTATCATGATATTCAATATACAAATGTATAAGAATACATGTATCTATAAGTCACATTAATTTCTATAATGAATTCTCATACATTAATTTATTTTAATACATCAGTTTACTATGTGACGTGGTTTATAAAAATCAAATTTAGCCAACTCATACCTTCATAGTTCTCTACGTATACATAGACTATGTCTATTAACACATCACAAGTCCCTTACCATGTCATTGAACACATTACATGATATTAATCTAAATAGATAAGACCAATACATCTAATATTTATGTATAGATTTATACTCTATATTATATCTAAATTGAGGGACTATATGTTGCACTCAGCTTATGAGATGAAAAATCCCTTCTCAGATGATCACTTACTAATGAAATGATCAATACATACCCAACCAACCCCAACATAGCTAAGCATATAGGATTTTGAAAGCAATGTGTCAAAGTATGAAGGATCTTATTCTAGGATTCTCACAAACCTTGGGTAGTGGGGACTCAAGATATGATCCATTATTCCTTTTTATTGAAAAGAGATAGTGTATGGAAGTATATGTCATATAATTAATTGTCCATTTAGTGCAAAAAAAATTCTTACGAGAATATTCATTATCTTCATAAAATCATCATGCTCATGTTAACCATTACATTTCATCATAACCTATTATACTCCATTGATGGCATCATTTATTGATTACTCAAATTCTTACATACATATGTCAATTAACATTAAATTTCATGAAATGAAAATCAATTTATACACATATTAAACCAACATTAAGTAAGGATAAATTGGAAATTTCCATATATATAGTAAAAATTATACTGTTAAAGTTTTATAAGATCACTTATGAACCATTCATAAGTTCTTATTTAACACGTTACATATGATAAACATGCATATAAAAATCATGTTTCCAACAAATTATGGGGTTTTTTAACCCATTACATTTAGATATAATTCATGTCACATATATATGTTACCACATGATAAAACACTCCCACTAAAATCACTAGTGAGTTACACATATGAATAAATTAAGTTTGAATAATTATGATATTTAGGAATTAAAATCCTAATTTTAACTATCAAAATATATTCAATATCCTTAAATCCATAAAATAAAATGGTACAGTGTTAGTAACTTCTATTATTTACTTATAAATTTTCTGTTCATATTAACATAATTCTTGGAACCCATCCCATAAAAATTTACCTTTAAATATATTGGTAAATATAATATCTATTTACATAATTACATAAAAACAAATCCTAATCACATTAATGATAAAGTGAAATTCACATTGATTAGGTAATTAAATATAAATCTATATATTTCTCTTTATCATTATACCCTAAAAATCAATAATGAATTTTAGTTAAATTCACTTTTAAATTTTATTAGAATGATACTTTTGGAAATTGTGATATTCCCTTTCCAAATGTAACTAAATATAACTATTTACATTTATATTTACCATCCAATATAAAAAAACTCTATAATATTATGTGAAAATAAAATTACTTTTGTAATAGTATGATCTTTTTTGCTAACTTTTAAATTATCAATGTTCAAACAGACTCCCACCATACACACAGACACTATATTATCTTCGTTATATCATGTAATGTTATAAGAAATCCATTGTTTTTAGGAAATAACCCTTATTTATTATTAGTATAAATAATTAAAAACCCATTGTATCCATATCATATATGGTTTTAAATTTATTTTATGAGTTCTTCATTGAAAATAATAATTTGTTATTTAATATATACGCCTTTGGGTGGTGGAAAAATCATTTTTAATATTTATCAAATATCTAGAAAAACAAATTTATCTGAGATAAATAATTTTTTGTCCTTATATATTTTTCAAGACATGTACTAGAACATGATTAATCATAAATAGTTTTCATTTAAATTCTTTATCTCATACTATTCATTATAAAAATATGTTCACAAACTACCACTCTTTCAGTATAAATTAAATAAGATAACTATACACTTTCTTTATTTGGAATAATCTAATCTAAATAAACTCCTTTACATTCAAATCATTAATGTAAGAAACATATTATTCATCATTTAAATTAATACTATAACCTCTATAAATTATTCCCTTGATTTTGAACTCAATTATATTTACAACACCTTTAAATTATTTACTAAGTATCATATAACCATTAAATATAAATATTGATTTCAATAACACTAAGAACTAGCATAAACATTCCATGTAGTTTTTAAAACCCCTTCATGAATCTTAATAATCCCATTATATGATATCATTATCCATGTTTCTATAATTTAACTTTATGTTTCAATTCTCATAACTCAATACTTGAATAAACATGGATTGACTTTCCAAATAACTTTTATTCATTGGTTTCACAATTTTACCCAATTGTACTGTAAAAAAAACTGTAAATTGGACATCATATACTTATTTAATATATCCTAAACACATTGATAATAATTGGGTATTTTTTTAATTTATTCATATTGTTGAAACATTTAAATCGAATCTGGCATGCTGAATTCCAAACATAAATAAGCCTTGAAAAATTATTAGTCTCTCTAAGTCATTATAATTCAAAATAATATTGAGTATCATTAACTTGCTAGTTATATTGAGTATACGAGACTAAAATTCCTTAGATAATTGTGCATCTAAATCCAATGAAACACTGAATAAATCATTATCGGATTACTAAAATCAACTAGACTCATTTGTTGAACAACATGAACACTATGTTACTCAAGAATATGTTTCTCTAAAATATAGAATTTTCTAATTACATTAAAAACATTCTTAATTTACAATTCATATGATATTCTTACATTTATATTATCCTTCATATGCATTAATATCTAATATATGATTAATGATGTTAATGGTGATTATATTCATCTATAAAAATACGATTTTATCATATGACCATCATAAATTTATATAATTTAATAAGTAATTTTGTTAAATGGAAACCCACTAAAAAATGTACCCTTTTTAATTTCATCATTTTTGTTAATGGTCAATGATCTATGTTTCACTATACAATAATTCCACCATTTTATTCCTCTCACCACATACCTTTTTTGATAGATCATCATCCCAATCATATCATATATGACTCTAGGATAGTTATACGAACTACTCTTTGTATAATATAACATATGGATAAACACTACATTTACATATGTTATTAGAAGTATTAGGGCTTCTAGAAAAGTGTAACCTAAATCATATGACATGAATTAGAACCCAACATTGGAATGAAACTACCCATTACATGATTACATTACAAAATATAATCTAGGGGTACCTAGCTATGACATGAACCAACCAATTATATAAACAAGTTCTTAAAAAGGTCTACTTTGGAAGTAATCTAAAACATATTAGTTTGAATAGGACTTAATCTCACTATCTTTTATCATGATATTACCATTATTTAGACATGAATCTAATAATTTAGTTTCTAATTCCTCTTACCTCCACCAAATTAATATATTCAAAACATATTGATGTGTTTAACTCATTACATGACAAGAAAAATTGAGTTACTCATCCAAATATTGTATCAAGATATATTTGTATCTATCAATGTGCATATTATATATATAGTACATGAAATTTCCATTTAATGTATAATATTTATATGAAAGTCAGAATCATAACATGAGTAATCTTGGAGCCACATATAGTCAACCCCCACCATTTTAGGATTTTTCAAAACCTCATGGATTTTGGAAAGTCTAATCTAAGTCCCTCTACTAAATGATAATTTACTCAAGGGTTATTATTATTCATTGTAACCCCAAAAAATATGTATAAACTATATTCATCATATAATTAAAATATAACATGTTTAATTACAAATAGTTGTTAATGTAGACCAGGTCACTAAATAAATTAACAAACCAAGCATGTAACTCCTTAAATGAATGTTTGATATTCACTATAAGAATTTTAAATATTTAATACAATGTGTTCAACCATGAATAATATAAATATTATATTAATTATTTATAAAAGAGGGAATAAATTTTAAAAAATGAAAAAATCATTTATTTATACATGAGATAAACATTTACGAACAAATTATAATTCAAAACTAATCAAAAACAGTTTATAATTTTGCTAAACATTATGGAAATTCTACATTCATGAATATACATACATTATATTCATTCCATAATATTTACTCATTAATATAATTCATTATATTTAATTTCAAATTATATATATATGACATTTAATAAATGATTAAAAAAATTAATACAATTTCTATTATGTAAATATTTTTTAATATCAAAAGATAAAAAATTTTACATTATTTAAACATTTATAAAAATATTTATCAAAAAAAAATTTATGTGGCTTAATTAATATATCATTTATGTAATTTAATTTGAAATATCCATATTAATCAATTTTGAATAATTCATAATTAAAAATAATAATAATATATTCTAGTCTTATTTGTAATGTACAAACACTTTATAAATTTTCGTTCTGATTTATAAATAAAAAAATTATTTCTAAGTCATAATCAATGCAATATAATTTGGTAAATGATATTTTGATATTAAAATTAATTATTGTCGAATATTTTTTAATATGTGTTTGTTATTAATTAATTAATTTAATATAAAATATTTAAAAATAATTAATTTATATTTTCTATAAAAAATAACTATTAAGAAAATACCTTTTAACATTATCTTTTAACAATTTATTAATAATATAATTCAATTCATAATTAAATTTAATGAAAAATATTTTTTTCTATAGAAAATTTATTTTATGATCCCGGATGAGTAAAGGGCTATAGTAGATGAATATAAAATGATTAAATAGTATAGTTCTACCTATCATTTTTTATTATTGACAAATATATCGTCTTCTATAATATCATATCATAATTATTGCTGTCTGTCAATATCGTAAAGCTGATACGATAATCTACATTTTGAAACATGAACCAATGAAATCACAAGATACAATATCAGAAAATCATATGATACTATTAATAAAAAATGGAAAGATATGTATTGAGTCACTAATTAGGATATCCCATATCATAATTCATGGCTCATCCATCCAAGAGAATTTTGAATCAAATTTAATGTTGGGTTATAATATCCAGTATGATTCTAAAATATTCTTTTCCAGCGTGATTTCAAGAATATAAAATCATAGAAATATCTTATAACAATGTTGAGTTTCAATGGGTTATAAAAAAATGATAAACCAATAAATTTTTTTATAGAAACCAAAACTTATGTCTCTATACTAGATAAATGATACTATGTATAAACTAGAAATGATGAAACTGTTGAATGTTCACCACAAACCATTGTTTCCAATGCTAAATCTTTTACCATCAACTTATGGGATTGATAGAGATGAAAAATTTGAAAAATAAATATGAACCTCGTTAGGAGGTAACCATGGGCTAATAAATAATTCATTTTAGGATTGAAATCATTGTAATGACCCAAAATTTCAATTTATTGTTTATAAAATTACTCATGATTCCAAATGAATATTTTCTGATGTTTTAAAATAATACAAAAAATATTGAATATTATATTTCCAAGGAATATTGCACATCATGAAATAACATTGATTATAATTTCTAGAGAGGATATAGGGAGATAAGAACCAAAGAATAGTGCTCACACATGGGTAAAATTCGTAGCTTGAGATCTCCCACCAAGATCCATCTAGCCATAAAAACATAATAAAATGATGAATTTGGAATATGATATACATTATCAAGGGAAGTGTATAGCCTTTGTAAATGATGTGTGGAATGATAAATTATGATTATGGTGGGATTTTTATACTGTTTAGTGTGTAATGAGATAGTTGGGATCAAACTGTGGGGTACCATGACTGATTAGGAATTATGACTATTAAGCCTCAAGACCATTTGGAATTTTGACCATTGGTCATACAACTGTTGTAAAGTGAAAAATAGATTTATTATATATTTAAGGTAATTAATTTATATAATTTTCATAGAAGGGAGATAGTATGACCTATAATAATAGGATCAAGCCTTATGAATCCCATTTATCTTATTTTGAGATGGAGGTATCATCGTTTGGCTTCACCCTTCACTATTCCAATGAAGATATTCAAAAAATGCGGCTATAGTGAAATAAATTATGGAATAATATAGGTTAGTGGATATCACCACCAGATAAATGTTAATTGAACCACCACATGGAAGTACAATAATTTCACACCATTTCCTAATGGATTATTCTATTATTATTAGGGTTTATTTGTAGACCTTAAGTATTGTTAAGACAAATATTGATTTAAAAACTGAATAGTGGTTATAACCTTCCTACACTATTATTCAATATATCACACTTATATAAAATATAATATTCAAAATATTCTAAGATTAATATGATAATAATTATTTTTATAAAAATAAAAAATAATTCTATTTTTTAAAATGAATTTTTCTAATTTTTATTAGAATACATTTTTATGAAAAATCATTAAATTTTTTTATAAATATTCGATTTGATATATCTGATATAAATAATAATATTAGATTATATGTATATAGTAATATAATTTTATGCAATCATTTTATGTTTTTAGGGGATAAAAATTAAACTTTATAATAAAATTTTTAATTTTAAATAAAAAAAATAGTTTAAAAAACTAGTTTTTTATATTTAGGAAATTATTTTAATAAAATTGATGTAATTTTGGAAGTAATTACATTTAATTTAAAAAATAGTTAACTTTTCATAATTTTCTATGATTATCAAATTTTATTATAAATAATTTATATATGGAATAAATAATAGGTACGTATTATGATATTTTAATGACAACAAATCATATAAAAAATACTATAATGTATTAATTGAAAAAAATTATTTTTTATTATTAAATTGTTATTTTTAAATTATCAAGATTAGATCCCCAAACCTATAATGAATCTTCTATACCCTAATGTATATTTTAAGTATTTAAAATAAATATTTATAAATAAAAATGTTGTCCACATCCAATATAATGTATTAATTTTTTAAATATGTAATTAGTGTAACAATATATTTTCTTTTTTATTTTTGATTTACCATTTTATAGTTACATTTGAATATTTTTTAACATGTGGGATTTCAGGTAAATATCTTGATTCATTTTGATGAAAATATTTTATTTCTATATGGGTTAAATGCTATAGTCTCGAATCATATTGTTTGGTTTTATCAGCGAAAGTGATGCATATATATTAAAACATAACATTCGAGATATAATATTTTTATATTAAATTAGCAAACAATGGATGAAATAATACAAAATAACTATTTATAAGTGAATATATAATAAAATAAGGAAACGTGAATTCCATCTCATGTTTTCATCAGTTGAAAATATCTTTATTTTCTTGACTATTCATCATCCATTTTCATCCTTCATGTTATCTCAATCATCAAAGGACAAGTTTCCATGCAAAAGACTTTAAATAAGTTTGATAAAATGCTAAAGAAGATTTTATGACTTCTCTAGAAACCAATTTAATTAAAAGTGAAAAATAAGGTAAACCTCATTACTATATTTCATCATGTAGAAAATTGATTAAAAATAACATAGGATAATTAAAAAATTTATCCATTCTAGAAGTGTTTCATCCAAAATTTAAAAAATAGTAATAATGGTATACAAATTAATGTGAAATGGAAAATAATATATATCATATCAAAATAAAATAAATTTAAATCAAGTAAATTTTTAAGGGAGAAATATAAATTTTTACCTAAAAATAGTTCAAGAAGTAATAAATTGGAATCTATCAATAAGTGAGTTTGAATAACCTCAGGAATACTCTATTTATAATCTTATCGTAAAATCATTACAATAAAAATTAAACGAGTGAAAACAAGAAAAAATGAAATTACATACAATATTATATAGTTGAATTAAACCATCAATAATATTATTGTGGATAGATACAATCTCTTTGTTATGTAGTTATTGAAAATATAAATCCAATCAACATTTATGGTTAAAGATAAATAATTAAAGAATATCTATATTACCTAATTGATTCAAATCTCAATATTATTAAATAGATTACTCAATGCGATGTGTTTTTTCATTTTTAGATATGTATAAATTGATGATGTGTCTAGCTTGTGATTTTACATCCATCTAATTGAACATCTTGATTAGTACTGTACATTCAGATTTTTAGAACATGTGCCTTCAAAGATATAGAAATTTAATTACATATTTCTTTTTTAATATATATTTACTACAATTCATTTGGTTGACATACATTTAATATTTGATTAGATCATTAAAGATGAATGATTGAATTATATGGAATCTTACAATTTTTTTATCGAGTAGTTTAGAGTGGTATGTGTGGAAATATACATATATCATTTTTAATGCCTAAAAATTATCCTTTTTATGTATTTTCATAAAAGTTATTTTCATTTACATTTGAATATTAGATTTTATATCAGTACATTAGTGTATTTTTCCATTGAAAATAGCTTTTATAATTTTTTCCTTACATTAAATATCGATAAAATATTCAACAAATATTCAAAAAAAATCATCAAACTAATTAATTAATTTTAATATTTGCAGGATTATTTTCCAAATACATTATATTTTGATTACTTTTTATTTTATAAATGTTGAATATTAATTATAGTAGATTATAATATGATTATATGATAGCAACTCATTTTCTCATATGTTGATCCCAATTCCATTAGAAGCATAGTATTACTTCCATTTAATTTTTTAGGTTTTGAATCCAAATTATGAGTGTATATAATCAACTTTGAGATCATATTGGAGGATTATTCCCCATCATGTGCTTTAATGGATAGAACTTTAATATATTAGTCATATAGTATTATTTCTTTTTCACTCTATGAATGTTGAGAATATATATATATTTAGTTTATCTTTCAATTCATTTTTTAATACAAATATTTAGAATAATGATTTTCAGGAATATTTATTCTTTTTCATCCAAGGGTCCAATGAATAACCAAGAAAAAAAGTACATTGAGCAAATAAGTAGATAAAAATTATATTCATTGTTCTTACTATATTATTTTCAAGGATATCCTAATAAGAAATTAATAATAAAAAATTTCTAGTTCACATATTTCATTGATTAGAGTGTTTATGAGATATTTATTGTTGACCTAGTTTTTTATTCTTCGTTTTTCAATTCTGAGTCTTCGGAATTTACATATCATAGGGATTGGTCATATGACTCTTTAGTTTTATTCTAAATGTGGTAATAGAAATGCAGAGTAGTAGTGTTCTTCTGTGGATCTATATTAAAATTAATCACATGAAATTTATAGATTTCACCGGTCATGTAATGTGATTAAACAAGTTTATGTACACTGATATTAATAGTACATATTATAATATTATATTTATAATTAATTAAATAAAAATTTAGGATATTCTCATGAGTAATGTATTATATAACCTTCATAGGAATCTTTTGAGGTCTCAAAATGATAACCCAACTAGTAACGATTGTAGGTATAAAATGATTATATATTTTATTAATAGTAATAAAAAATCTTGTAAATATAAGTGGAAAATTAAAGATAAAAAATCATTTTGATATGATTTTGAAAAAAAAACAAAAAATCAATGGTTTCTATAAGTATATTTTGTCTCCAGTCTATTAGAGAAGAAAAGAAAGATCTTTTTAGAGTAGACATTCTTAAAACATATTGGCATATAAAAGATAAAATAATTATCTAGTAGATATTTCTTATTTATTTATTAGTGTCAGTAAAAGATCATGGACTCACTTTTGATGTCAAGTGTTTGAATATCAATGCAAGATAATATTAGTGAGACAAGATCGGGTACCACATGTTATCCCAAATAGTCTAGAGGACAAATATAGTTGAAACTTTTAAGTTTAGGTAAATTTAAAGTATTAATGAAAAAACATAATTAAATCCATGATTAAATCAATAAAAACTATACGTAAGTATGAATTGTAATTAGTAAAACATAAAAACATAAATGGCTAAAAAATATTCTCATGAAACAACAATACAATGAGTTTCTAAAAAGGGATTTCATGAAAAATAAAATGGTTTCATTAAATTATATGTGATTTATTTAAATCAAATATATATAGTATGATAAGGATATGATGAATGTAGATGTTAAAAAAACATTAATGGATTTTGAGTAAAAAAAAATTGGCCCACTGCATAGAATTATTTACACTCTTTGAATGTAAAACTAATGTAAACATATAAACATGAGAAAAGAAAAATGGTTAGATAAATTAATGACATTTTATATGTACACGATATTGGACATATTAGATAGTTTTGTGTTAATAAATCCCTAATACGCTGTTTTTTAATATTAAAAAATTCCTATCCAAAAAAACTTATTTGGTTTTAATTAACAGAATCAAGAGGAACTTATAACATGTCCTGGAAGACATTGAGTAAAACTGGTGACCTATTTCATGAAATGGACAAAGTCCTTATTCCCAAGAATTACTTTTTAAAATGTAATTGAGTATAGAGTGATGAATGAAATATAATTATGGGATCCTTTTTTATTTTAAAATGAATAAAAAATATGGAGTATATAAGGAGTAAGGGTGTAAAGGGATATATATTAAAATCCCCAACAAAAGGTTTGATATTTGAAATAGATTGGTAATACTATCAAATAAATGTGTCAAAGAAAATTAGGCATATAAATTATCTCCTTTTATTAATAAATATCTATCATTTCATTTATATTTTTTTCATTAATCGAGCTCTGTTTATGAATTTATATAGAGTTTGGAATTTAAGAACTGATGTATATAGCTGATGGAGCTGATGTGACTTCTCTTTTAACCATCACTCATTTGACCATTGTGGTTGGTGTGCCTTTTCACATGATCATTTATGTTTCATCACTTTGAGCTGACATGGGTATTCCTTTTCACCATATATAATATATAATATTATCATTGAAAATTAATATTGAGTTACACTAAATATACTTTTCAAATTTAATTTTCTATGCAATAAGAGCTTCAAATAATCTTTTGGGCCACCAAAGTCGAGTTTGAGTGTAAAACCAAATAGAAGTATCATGTCATTTTTATTATTTAATTAGATGTTCCATGAATCATTCATTCTACCTTTTCCTTGGTTTTTTAATAATTGTTTTATAGTTGATGAATTTGATTCCATTAATGTTATTACTTAACATATGCTAAATTTTTCAGTGTACTATATGTTTTCCCAAATGTTTTATTACTAATATACCAAGTTATGTTTTCATATTTTTACAATATTTATTTAGTCACTCATAATTAATTTTGTTATTCCCCCTCAAAAATAAATGAGATCATTATGTTAGATAAAAAGATAAATTTTTTTAGTCATTTAGACACATAATTCAAAATGAATAAATCAATATTATTTAATGGGTGGCCTAAAAACTTTTTTATATTGGTATTAGTGTGCTGGTATTCTAATTAGATTGGGTATTTTAGCTGATATATTATGTTTTTAGGAAATTTTTCATCTTTAAATTAGACTATGTGTGGTAATATCACCTTATAAACGTGAGTGGTAATTTCACCCTCTAATCATGCATGAAAACTGGGTTCAAATACATATGGGAATTAATTTAGGTGACACTATAACAGTATATTATAACTATAGTAGTTACCATTTTAGGTACCTTAGTATCATTACTGTTTGTTTTAAATGATATTTTGAGCCATATACTAGTCTATTGGGCCACAAGGCTTCCAATCCATTCATTGAGGGCCTCTTTGATGTCTTCGAACATTTTTATTAGTGGATTTGATGGTGTGATTCTAATCAATGGTGAAGTTGATGTAGTAAGATCATAAATTGTTCTAGTCACTTGTAGAGGAAAATGTATTTTACTGTACACCAAGATCATAATCCTATGGTAGAGATAATAGACTATATATATGTTACTATGGAATCGGGATACTGAAGGACATGATGGTGGGAGTGGCTACTAAAGATTGGGTTATTGTTCCTCTAATACGTTATGAGATATTATCTATTACAATGTCTCAGATATTATGTGTAATTTTTTATTTATATATGGAATTATTCTGAGACCCACGGTTTGACGGAACGTGATTCGGAGGCCTAGTGATCCTAAAACATATTTTTGATCTTAATTTAAGATACATTCAGTAAACATGCTGGTGGGATTTTCTAAAATTTTAACTGGTTCTCAGATCAAAAAATTTAGGGCACTGTTGAACTCCAAATGCCAAGAATTTCCTAGAAAGGACATAACTTAGACCAGAAAGGGTAGGACGGAAAAGTTAATTTTTGGGACATTTCAAAAAAATAACAACATATCTTTAAAAAGTTATTTTATTTTTCTTTCTCACCATTGAGTGGAGGACAACAACACTGCAGTGCGATGATGAAGCTAAGATGAGGTGCAGTTAAGAAATTCCCTTAATGGCTCCTTGTTCAAGCATAACTATTACACTGTTTCATAAATGAAACAGCTTACTGACGCATCATCGCAGCGTAACTGAAACACTGCGACATGTTTCTTTTTATTCAACAAACACGTTGGAGAGTGGAGAATTAAAATGTGGGAATATATCTGATGAACCTCTTGTTATATTTCTCTCCATTGTAGAATAAAAAATGTCGGTGGAATGTCATCAACTTCGACGCACCTTGATGAATGGATTCTAAAGTGATAAATGACATCGTCGTCTTGAAAACTCGAGGATGTAACACTGTGGCAACGAACGTTAATGAGGCATGGGTAATTTTATTTAAATTTCTTCCTCATTTCATTATAGAAATGATAAATGTGGATCAACCCACAAACATTTTGATCTATGAATCATGGATTTATGCTAGAGGGTAACGTTTTTTTGGGATTTTCATTATCCATGGTTGAAATTAACATTTTTTGATTGAATTGAAAACTCCAAACCTCCCATGTTTTTAATCTTCTACCATGGAGGATGCGGCCTGACACGATCAACGCCCAAGCACCTCTACCATGTGTGTTCATTGTGGATGTATCCTCAAAGTGGTGTCAAGAGAATCTGGGGCCAATTTAGGGATGGCGGTGACCCATGATGCCCATAGGCACAGACAGATCGGAAAAAAGACAACCAGAGGAATTCTACTAAATCGTAGAAGGTACTGAAAGCGCGTCAATGTCAGTAGTAGTGGCCGACGATAGTTGGTGGTGGCCTATGGCGTGGTTCGGGGCAGAGGACAACTGCGTTCCCATCAGCGTGCTATAGTGGTAGGAGGCTAGGGCTGGCTGGCTGTGGCAGTAGGATGACACGTCGCTAGATGGGCACCACATGGATTTGCGGCCCGTATCTAGGCCTTACCGGTAGTTGGTGAGCCACAGTTTCCCAACCGCCGCTAGAGGAAGCCTACGCGTCTGCAGGGCTGGTGGGAAGCTGGATGCGGGTTTTTTTTACTTCCTAAGAGAACCAAACAGGCCGCTCATGCGTCTGGGATTTTGACTGGGGGTTTGTGCCGCTATCTAGTGGGCCACGCCCCAACCACCAGGTTGGGCTGGTCCCATGCCAAGTGGTCTAGTCCTGCGCATGTAGGCCTAACCGAAACTGTCCTGCTGGACCCGCGCCGGTAGGATGAACCTGCGCCAGTGGCCCTGACCAGCACCCATTAGATTAGGCCAAACGAGACCTGGTCGCCGGGTGACCTAGTGGGCTGGACCATCGGCCAAACAGGGTCAGGTCTAGCGAGGGCCATTGGGCCTGACCTACTGGCCAGGTTAGACCGGACCGACCTAGACCCAAATCGGGTCAGGTTGAGGCAGTTGAATCTAAACTCTGGTATGTGGGACCCCCCGTACTGGGATAGCCAGGTTAGTCCATCCGGTCCCATCTACAACCGGCCCTTGTTTACTAAAATACCAATATCATACGAACCAGGTGTCCGATCGACACACCATCAATTGCATCGGTACCCTTATGAAAAGAAAATCCTTTGGGGATACACTTTGTGAGACTTCATGGAGGTTATTGTAAGACCGATATCTTGAGGAGTGGATCCTCTCATAATCAAGTAGACTAAGTGCAAGAATCTAGTAGGTCGTTGTGAGGTGATGAATTAATAGTGATCATTTGTGGTTGAACACCTTGAAATCCTGTATGGTTGAAAACCTAGTGATCCTATGTTGTTCAGCACCTAGTGATATTGTGTCGATCAACACCTAGCGATCCTATGTGGGTCGGCACCTAGCTACCCAATTTGGATCATCACCTAGGGACCCTATGTAGATCAGTAGTAGAGCCTCTCAACAGAATAAGATGATATATATTTATGATTAATCATATTTACTTATATAATTATGTCACACCTTGTGTGAGCTGCATATTTCACATTGTGGTATTTCTTTGAGATCATTCATTGTGGTATTATAGTAGTGGTATTTTACTTTTTGGTGTTTTCCTTCGTGGATTACTGAGAGATATTCGGGGGTATCGAGATACCTATTGAGTATTGTTATTCTCTCCCCTATATGGGATTTGCGTGGACCTATTGTGTCTTTTGCATATGATGAACAACTTTGACTGCAACTTTGGGGAGCTAGGACTAGATAGTTCTTATAGGTGGATCGATGGAGGTGGTGTGCTACAGTGACATCCGACGATGCGTTGTACCTTCCCATCAAGTAGGATCCTTGGAGGATGACCTCTAGAGATTTTAATTCTCTTTATATACTTTATATTAAGTGGGCCTTGTATTCTTTCCCCTTTAATTTCATTTTACACACTTTACTCTCAGTGGTGGTACATTATGGTGGTTTGTTTTACTTTTCCTTCCTTTGTGAGTAGCATTGTGATGTTTCCCCTATCTCTGTGTGTATAGGTTTAATGGAAATGACCTCCCTTTATGGGATATTCTTTCATGGTGTGAGTCACGAGCCCCTGGCCTTTGGAAGTCAGACTTGGGGTAGTCACGACATGAACCCCGGGTGAAGGGTTGTGACAAAGTGGAATCGAAGGGCATTCAGTTCTACCAAACGTACAATGAGTCTGTATTTTGAATGAGTGCAATAGAGTTAAGTGTCTTGAGTTTGGTTTTCAGTATTGCGAGTCCAGTGTTTGTATGGTGGCTAACATATCCATACACCTAGATCCTAGATTATATTTTCTGATTTGGTACATAAATACATTGGTTTCATGTGTTTTGGAAATTATTTTATCTAGATCTAGTTTGAGTTAACTCACCAGGTATATCATATTGACTACGGTGCATCTGTTTCCCTACATGATGCCTCAAGAAGATAGCTAGATAGGATTATAGTGAGAGATCATGAAGATGGCTCACTGAATGATGAGGTGTCGGTGTAGGGACCACTTATAGTGATATCATCTCTAGGTGGAGTAACAATCGCACCACCACTCGAAGATCAATAGTTGCCACCAGCCCCACTAGTGGGCAGTTCGCGTTGCCTCAGCTTGCTTCATGAGTTCCTTAGATAGAGGCCTAGGAGGTTTTGAGGTGAGACAGATCCTTAGGTAGCTGCGGATTGGCTGGAGGCAGTTACTTGGGTTTTTTCACTATGTGGAGACACCTACAGACTAGATGGTGGTTCTAGCCGCTATCCTTTTTTAGGTAACGATAGGGAGATGGTGGAGCTTGATTCTCTAGGAGCATGGGGATGGGACCCCTGTCTGTTTGAACATCGAGATCCTTTTCTGGGAAGAGTTTGTACCAGTAACACTACACTCAGTGTTTATTCATTAAATACATCACCTATAGTAGGGAAGCCTTACTTTTTCCTTCTACTCAATGAGAATTGTCGTCCTCTCTTTCTACTCCACCGAAATGCTCTGTGACCTTTAATTCAGTTTTCATAGCTTTAATAAGGGGATATAATGGGAAATTAGAGTGTCGATGATCTCACTGAACATCCCAAGGTAGGTTGGAGTTCTAGACGAAACCCTACTGGTGGAGAGCATCCATGCCGAGAAGGAACTGATAGTGAGAGCCACCACCAGATGATAGGTGTCTGAGTCATCTGCAGTAGGCAGTAGGTAGATGACACAGAGGCCCAAACGGGATAGGCCTTCTATAGGATGACACCAATATATAGTTCAAGAGGGTAAAAGATCATGAGGCATAGGAGGTCATCTAATGGTGATAGTTTGTTACAATTAAAGCGGACAGGGTCACCAGGCTTGTGATTGTCCGACTCCCCACACAGATGACCCGCATGCGGTTGAGGGACCACCAAGACAGCAATAGATGATAATGTGAGGAGGTCTGTAGGGTGTCAAACATGGGAAGGGAGCAGGCCGAGTGGTAGGGGTGGACCACGGTTCGAACTACTTCTACAACCACCACAATAAGATCCACCCTGAGCTCCAAGAGAGGGTGGGCAGGGGTGAGGCTTGCTTTAGGTGATGGTAGCCTACGACCAAAACACTCTATAGATGATTAAAGTTATAATATATGTCTAATCCACCTGAGATGATTTACTTATACACACATTTACCATTCACACTATCCTTGCCACAAACCCCATTATGGGATCGAAGATTCCGGTAGAGTCGTTGGCTCGATCCATACGTTTAAAGACTCCTACGGAAAGGGATTCGATGATTACAGACAAGTGCCAGTAGTGGGAGCTTACTGTAAGAGGTGAGATCTTTGGATGTGATCTCCTAGTAGCATCATTGAGGCCTTACGATGCCATCTTGGGTATGTACTTGTTATATACATTTAATTATCAGATCGACTGTTTTAGGTGCAACATGTGGTGTGTCCGTAAGGATGGGACCAGGTATTCATTCACTAGTGAGAAGGGAACCTTTATAGCACAAGATGAACTTTCTCGGAGGAGGGTGCAACTGATCACTCACTATTTGGCTAGCCTCTCCCTTAGTATGGTGGATGAGGGGATTTTGAGATTTCAGGTAGTGGTGGATGAGTATGAGGATGTATTTTTTGATGATGTCCTGAGACGATCTCCTCGCATAGAGGTAGACTTATGCATTGACATGTACCCATGTAGGGAACTAATATCTACACCTTAATATTGTATAGGTCCCATGGAGCATTGTGATTTGAGGGTACAACTAGGGGACTTAATGAAGAAGATGTTTTTATGGCCCGGTGTTTCTCTATGGGTAGCCCTGATATTGTTTTCCATGAAACCATACAGAAGCTTGAGATTATGCCTGGACTTTTGGTTCTTGAACTAGGTGACCATAAAAAACAGGTATCTAGTACCAAGGATTGATGACCTCTTAGATCAACTAAAGGCTGAGAGGTTATAATTTAAGATCGACCTCAAATCAGGCTATCACCATCTTTGGGTGTGGGGTGAAGATGTACAAAAGGTAACCTTTATAAGCTGGTATGGCCTCTATGGGTTTTGGTGATTCTTTTTAGCATTACCATTTAGTAGGAGTGTTCTTGGGACTCATGAAAAATATCATCCAGACTTAACTTTATAGTTTTGTAGTAGTTTCCATTGATGACATCTTGGTGTATTCAGTGTAAGAGGAGGAGCACATTACAGACCTTCAAATATTCCTAGACATAATATAAGAGCACCAACTTTAATGTAATCTCTCGAAGTTCTATTTATTGATTCGAGAGGTCCATTTCATAGGAAACATCATCTCAGAGGTTAGATTTGTAGTGTATAAAGTAATGATAGATGTAGTGATTGCTTGGGAGCCACCCAAGAGTGTGACTGAGGTGCAGAGTTTCTTGGGGTTGGTTGGGTACTACCAGAGGTTTGTACCCAACTTTTCCAAAGTAGCATAATCCTTGTTAGATTTGACAAAGAAGGGACAACCCTCCAAATGTAAGGATAAGTTCCAATGGTATTTCCAGGAGATGAGGAAGATACTAACGAGTTCCCCCCATCTTGAAAACAACAGAAGAGGGCCTTGGGTATATAGACTACTGTGATGTATCAGGGACCAGACTGGGTTGTGTCCTGATGTAGTATTATGTAGTGATCACCTAAGGCTCAAGGTAGTTAAGGCAGCATGGGCATTTTTATGCGACCCATGAGGTAGAGTTAGCAGTAGTGGTCTTTTCATTGAAGATGTGGTGACACTAGTTGATGGTGAATGGCTTACCGTATACTCCAACCACAAGAGTATCATGTATATCTTCTCACTAAAGGTCATAAACATGAGACATTTTCAATGGTGAGTGTTCCTATTGGTCTATGACTTTTGGATAGTCTATAAAACTAGGAAGGGGAACCTGGTGGTAGACATGCTCAATAGGAGGTCTGGTTTGCAGCTTCTGAGTGAGGTGACAGAGCAGCTAGTCGCAATGTAGATATACTGTGTGGATAGTCATGGAGAATCTTACCACCAGCCTATGATTGTCACTCCCTTGCTCTTATAGATACTCAGGGATGAACAACTTGTGGATGTTGACTGCGAGGCCCGACGTTCTCTGATATCCTTAGAATGTGCTCATGAGGGATTTACGATAGGTGTGGAGCACATCATCATTTTTTAGAGGATGAACCTTGGTAACCGTGACATTGCAAGAGGAGGTGTTGAGAGAGTTCCATACATTCTCTTTGGCGGTACATCCTAGTGGGGAAAAGATGTATCGGGACCTCTGACGTCAGTACTGGTGTCCAAGGACAAAGCAGTGACAGAGTTCATTTCTCGATTCCTCACTTGTTAGCAAGTGAAGGTCAAGTATCAGGTCTTGTAAGGCTTCACACAGCCACTTGAGGTACCAGAGTGGGTGTGGGATGGTATCTTTGTGGATATCGTGATTTGGTTATCATGCACATCAAAGGACAAAGATTCTATCTGGGTGATCATTGACTGACTCACCATGTCGGCTCACTTCCCACCCATCCAGGGGAAGGTATAAGTATGGTGCTTGGGATACCTTTAAATCCAAGGGATTATGTGGCTTCACAGGGTACCTTTGATGCTCATCTAGGACTGTGATGCACACTTTGCATCCAAGTTGTGGAAGGGGTTGTGGGAGGCATTCTGGAATCAGCTGCGCTTGAGCACATCTTTTCACACACAGATAGATTATCATATTGAGCGGACCATATAAATCTAGGAGTAATTGCATTGTTCTTGTGTCTTGTATTTTTTTCATTGTTAGTATGAACACCTACCACTGGTAGAGTTTTCAAAAAACAAAATCTATCACTCCACCATTGGAATGGCACATTTTGAGTCCATGTACGGGCAGCCATGGAGATCACCTCTATACTGGATAGACCTAGGGGATTCATCCCTCAATGGACTAGAGATGGTATATAATACCAATGAGAAGGTTCAAATCATCCAGGAGTGGATGAGGACTGCACATAGAAGACATGGGTCTTATTCCGACAGGATATGAAGACCCTTGGAGTTTGAGGAGGGAGACCATGTTTTCCCTTAGGTCTCTCCCTGACTAGGATTATAGAGATTTGGTCAGAGTGGAAAGATATTTAAGAGGTTCATCAGACCTTTTCTGATCCTGTGCAGAGTAAGAAATGTTTCATACCACATAGATCTCCCCCCATAGATGTACACAGTGCATGTTGTTTTCCATGTGTCGTAGCTGAGGATGTACATTCATGATCCATCAAACGTCATTGGCTAGGGTGAGCTTGACTTTGATGATGGGGAGACGTTTGCGGAGTTTTTGGTGGAGATAGAGGATTGATAGTAGTAAGTCATATGTGGGAGGTCGATTACTCTAGTTCATGTTCGGTGGAAGCATGGGAATCTACAAGGGAGAACATTGGATCAGGAGGCTCATATTCATTCTTAGTACTACACATTTGTTTGATTAATTGTTTTTCACTTTCAGGGATGTAAATCCCTATGGTGAGTAGAATTTAATGACTCAGAAATTCTATGTTTATATATATATATGGAATTATTTTGAGAGCACATGCTTTGATGACAGGTGATTCTAAGGCTCGGTGAGCCTAGAATGATTTTTTTATCTTTTTTAAGGTACATTCAGTAATCATGGAAGCCAAATTTTCTAACGTTTTAACTAGTGCCCAGATAAAAATTAGTGGTCACCATTGAACTCATAAAGTTGAAATTTTCAAATAATGAACTTAACATTAACCAACAAGGGTTGGAGGGAAAAGTTATGTTTTTTGTAATTTTTAGAAAAATAATAAAATAACTTTAAGAATTTAATTTATTTTTCTTTCTCACCATTGAGCGAGAGATGGTGATGCTGTAAGACGATGACGAGGCGATGATGAGGCACAATTATGAAAGCCCGTTAATGGCTCGTTGTAAAAGTGTAACCGCTATAGAGTTTCATAAATGAACCATCTTAACAACACAACGTCGTAGCATAATAGAATTTTTGCGATATGCTTCTTTTTACTAAACAAATGTGTTAGTGTGTGGATAATTAAACCATGGGAAAATCTTGGATGAAACTCTAGTGACATTTCAATGCAATGAAGAACGGCGAATGCCGGTAGGACACATCGACATTGATGCACCACGACGAAAAGAGTTAGAGGCAATGAACAATGTCGACGTCTTGAAACCTTGAGGACGTAATGGTACGACAATAAATGTCAATGTGGTAGGGGTTATTTTATTCAATGCTCTTCCATGTACTTTTCTAGAAATGACTAATACAGATGAACCCAAAAACATGCTGATCCGTGAATCGTGCATTTTTGCAGGAGCGTAACTGTTTTTGGATTTTCATTATCCGGGGATGAATGTTTCATTTTTAGGTATGGTAGTGACCTTGGAGGCCTATAGGTGTAGACATATCGACAAAAAATCACCAGAGAAATTTCAGTGGACCGTAGAAGGGACCTCCTGCATGCTGGTGCTAGAGGCATGCGGCGCGCTTTGATAGAAGGAGGTCGCAGCAAGCTGGCCACATCAGTGAGATGATGCGACAATAGGTGAGATGACAAGGCGCAGGGTGGGATGACGCGACACAGGGTGGGATGACGATGCACGAGCCGGGATGACATTACACCAGGTGGGCACCACGTGGAGGGGCTGCCTACATCCGAGCCGCCAGGGAGAATGTTGAGCTCTGGTCACTTCACCATGGTTAGACAAGTCCCACGTTTTCATGGGTAGGTGGAAAGCTGGACATGACCGATGGTCACGTAGTAGGAGGAGATTACTAGCCAGCCATGCGACCAGTATTTAGTTATGTGGTCCATGCCCTCAACCATCGGGTTGGGCCAATCCCATGCCTAGTGGGCCGGAACCATGCTGGCAGACCAAACCCGCACCAGCAGGTCACACCCATACTAAAAATGTGGACCCGCGCCCTTCGGAATAGGCCGGATGAGATCGGGCCGCCGGGGGACTGGGCGGGCTGGACCCTCGGCCAAACCGAGCCTATTCCTGCAAGGCCCATTGGGCATGGCCCACTGGCAAGGCTGAATTGGACAGAACCATACCCAAATTGGTTCATGTCAAGTCAGATAAATATAAACTGGGGTATGTGTGACCCCAGGGCAGGGTTGGTTGGGTCTGTCCGACTCGGACGGACCGAGCCCAGACAAAAGTGGTCATTGTTTACTAAAATTTCCATATCTTAAAGACCGAGCATCCGATCTATGTGTCATCTATTGCGTTGGGAACCTTACGATGAGATGGTGTTTTCGGGTTTTTGTATGTGGGTCTTCATAGCAGTTGATGTATGACCGATGTCTTGAGTAGAGGACTCTCCTGGAATAAAGCGTGCTAAGTGCAGGAATCTAGTGGTTGGATGTGACATGAATAATGAATAAAGAACCTGTGTGGGTCATCATCTAGAGATCTAGTGTGGGTTAGCACCTAGTGATCCTGTGTGGGTCAGCACCTAGAGATATATGTGGTTCATCACCAAGTTGTCTTGTGTGGGTCAACTCCTAGCTAACCTGTGTGGGTCAGTACCTAGAGAGCCAATGTGGATCAACAACTAGCAACCCAGTGTAGATCACCAGTCGATCCTCAGTATTGAATAAAATGGTCTAGATTTATAACTAATCACCTTTACCTATGTACATAAGTTATAACTGGTGTGAGGTGTGTCCTTTACTTTATGCTATTTTTTTGAGATATTTCTTGGTGGTATTACCTCTATGTTATTTTCCTTTGTGGGTTTTTCCTTCATTTATTACTGAGAGACCATCAGGGGATTTGAAGTCCCTACTAAGTATTGTTATACTCACCCTTGTATGGGCTTCACCCGAACCTCTTATGTATTGTGTAGACAATAGAAATATTTGGCCGGGACTTTTGGGGGATAGGACTAGACAGTGCTTAGAGGTGGATTGATAGACGTGGTGTGTTTCAGTGACATCTGACGGAGAGTTGTACCTACCCTTCAGGTAGGAACCTTGGCTGATGCCGTCCAGATCTTTTACATCATTTTTTCTACATTTTTTTCAGTTGGGCTTGTTTTTTTCTCTTTTACATTTAGTTTACACATTTTACTCTTAGTGGTGGTAATTTTTTGTGGTTGTTTTACTTTTCATTCATTCATGGTTATATTTTTTTATTTTTCCATGTTTGTGTGTGTACATGTTTAATGGAATTTATTTACTTTATTGGGACTTTCCTTTTCGGTGCTAGTCATTAGCCCCTGGCTTATAGAAGGTAGGCTTGGGGTAGTCATGGAATGAGCCCTGGGGGACAGGTCATGACATCTATGCCTTCAGGATATGTGTTATGGGAATTTGGGTCAATTTAAGTGTTTCCATTTAAAAATAGGTCCTAACTAAAAATAAAATAAAAATTGATTTTGATGAAGTATGTTTTTTGGTAAATCTACAATAATATGTTATCATATGAATATGAGAATTAACAAATATCAGTGTCATTATTTAACTAAATGGTACATTTAATAATAATTTTATCTTATAAAGATAAATATGAAAGTTGTCTTCAATTTCAATGGATTTTTATATTTGAGAAATATATATGAATATAAAATAAAAAAAGAAACATAATGAAGCATTAGTTGATAGATCCACTATAGAGGATTATTTATAAGAGTAAATTTTAAATATTTGATCACATAATTTTCAATATGAAAATGATTAAAAACATAACATAAATTTTTATAGCGATGAAAACACAGGTGGAGACACATGTAACTTATTTTCAATATTTAATCAACTAGTATTTGTTTTCAATAATGAATAAAAATGATATATTTCATACGAGAAAAAAAATTACCCATATATATGTTCAATTTAACATTAACGAAATTATATGATTCATATAATAAGTGATATTATTACATAATTTTTATTAATCTCCTTATATTTTTCAAAATAAATTTTTATTATTTTGTATTTATATTATATAATGATTATATTATAAAAATATCAATACATCTACCCAAGAAGTGTGCAATAATATAAAATATATAAAATATGTTCTATTTTCAATGATTAGTGAGTTAAATATTTTTCACTACACAACTAGAAAATCCATATACAATTTCTATAATAATAAAAAAATCAGGTTTCAAAATATGAAAATAAATTGGAAATTATATTATGTAAACTTATTAAATTATTATCCAAAATGATCAAATCATATAATTTCCATTTAGATAATGGATTTTGATTTTATACATGAAAATATTGTAGGACCAATAAATATTTGAACATTGGTTATTATTTAAAACAAATTAATCACATATAAAATGAAAATGAATTTTATGGATTACTATATAAAATCATTTAGCTATCTAATATAGGATAAAATAATATTATAATACTTATGTGTCATTTTTCTAATACTGGATGAGGGTTTCTCGTTCACATGTAACATGTAGTAATTAATATAAGATATAAATTTCATCTTACATTAAATAAAGTATTTAGTTTGTAATTCAAAACAAATCGAGTTTATTATAAAATTAATTGTTCTTCTATGAGAAACATAATTGATATATTGATTATGATAAAAATCACATGTCATGATGGTCAATTTATTCAAAATGAAATTTTTATCAATAACATATGTTGAATGTAATGGTATAGGATAACATATATAATAGAAAAATTTATCCTATAACGACCCATAATTTAAATACATTGTTATTAATTCAGAATTGAATCACACTTATTACAACATATAACAAAACCATGAAAGGACCATATAAGTATAGTTTCTTTAGAAACTGGGAAACATAAACAACTGGTTCATAAATCATCTACACTGTCTCCCATTTATTTCATAATATCCAAAGTCCCTTTTTACATATCATACTTAATACCATTCTTCTGGACCTAGGGAAAAGAAAACATAAAAAAGGGTGAGCTCAAATCCTCAGTAAGGGTAAATGAAGGAAATATCAATCATATCATATTCATAAGAACATAACATTTTGAAAATCTTATCCTGTAAAAGAGATCAAAATATCATGACATGGGATAAATCATAGTAGTGAAATGTAATCCCAATAATCATAACATAAAACATGAAAATTAGTGGAATACACACATAATCATAGAAAATCATATCATATTAGTCAAGACTCATTTCCAATACTATCATAGCAGACAATGTCCATTACTGAACCGTGTTCACTCCTCATTCCGGTCCTGTATCACTAAACCAGATTAACTTTACCTTCCGACCATGTCTATATCATTAGATATAAATCTTTACCCAATGCATTGGAGGGAGATATAGGTCCCACCTATCACATAATGAAACCATTCTTATGTGTTCCACAAAATCATAAATCATACTTCACAGCATATCCCATGTAATAAAAATGGGATTTTTAAACATCATTCCATCATGAAATAATCCATATATGATAAAGGAATTCCTAAAAATAATTCCACCATAACATAAACAAATAAATATAATAACATGGATAGAAACAGAACCCTATATTATCTTAGATGGAAAATAATTTTGATAAAACACTTGAACTCCATTCTTGAGGAAAATATCCTTTTTTACTTCAAAAAAATATTTCCTTTCTCAACATGTCATAAAATTTTAAACTAAAAGATGTTAATTGAGAATAAACTTGAAAACATGTAAAGGAAAATTCTTTGAAATAATGATCTATGAAATCATAAAAAATCCATTACTACCATTAATGTTAAAAAACATTCTTCTCATACTTTGGTCTGAAAAGTCAAAAAGTATCTCGTACTCAAAACAAAAAATGATTCCTTTCATATATTTTACTAAAATTTCACCAATAGGTAAAATTGGATTGAAACAATTTTAAGAGGATTGAAATAATATTACATATTTAAGAAACATGGATGTCGATGATAAATATTCCCCTGTAAATTCTGAAGTATAAACGATCTCGGATAAAAACAAGATTGCGAGATTTTCCCTTACCTTATGCCCAATTTCATTCATATGTGTCTGAGGCTCCTGTATATTGGGTTTAAACATATTATTAACTTTTAATAGAACCATAATAATATTTATGATATCATATATGATTTACTTACAACTTTATATTACCTATTCATTTATCATTTCCATGTTAAAGCATCGTTTTGGGTAAAATCGCTTCATTTATCATTCCTGTATTGAATTGTAATTATTAATATGATTACATAGATAATGATTAATTGCATAAAGATTGTAAAAAAATGATTAATATATAATATATCTTCATAATATACATATATATAATAGATCGATAAATGGAAAGAATTACACTATTCATAGAGATGGTAGGCCGTACGTACACCTGAACGCTATTTTCGTTTCCTTATTAAATTAAATTGAAGTGAGTAAATAACATATAAATAAATCCAGTTTCATTAATATGTCATATATTTCAGGATTAATTATTGTATATATACTTTATAATCATTCTTTAATGGTTAACTTGGAGAATGAATCTCATCGCGTCGTGGAGACGGTAATCCATTCGTACGTATGAGCGATGATATCATTCCCATAATTATTGAATGGAATTAGAGTTGATGTTTTAATATCTTATAATTAGTATCATGTTATAATAACCATATATAGTTATTATTTAAACCATTATACCCATCCAAGTAAGGTGATGGTGGAAAAACATATTACACCACGGCGTGGAGACGGTATTCCGTACGTACGCACACACGGTGATTTCATTTTCTGTAGGATGGATAGAAGGTGAAATAGGGTTGGTTCATATTTATAATAACATATGAGTATATGAGTGATACTGATGCGATTAGTTTATTATGAAACAACCAAATAAGAGGAAGTATAAGAATAAATGAACATGAAAGAATCGGTAGAAGAGATTACCTCTTCCTCGACGTGCCTCTTTAAAACACCCTCTTAAGGAAATAGTGTTGGTATTTTGAGAATACTAGGACCTATATGATATAACTAGAGATGTTGAGATGAAAAATTGGCAGGTTTTGGCCGAGATTGAAGGCTCAAAATTGTGTGAAGAGGATAGGGATAAGGTTTCCTTTTATAAGGGAGGAGAGGGCCACCTTTGGAAACCTAAAAATACTAATTTATAATAAAATCAAACCCCACATAAAAACATCCAAAATGACTCCAATCAGAAGATTAGATGATATAGGGTTTTAATCTCATCTACCAATATAAATTATACATGTTGGAAATTTATTTTAAACATTATCAACTTGATTTGTTCTTATTTATTCTATTTAATTATATTTTTTGTAATAATATTCTAATATTTAAATTATTATAAATAATTACTTATGTGTAGTGAATATTCTTTGATTTGAGACTTTATGAAATTTTAGACCATATAAATTTTAATTTATAATTTTTAAATACTTTTTTTATTTTTAAACAATTTTATAATATGTTATTTTTAGAAAATAACAATAGTGTCAATTTTGACACTATTAAATTATTTGAATTTAAATAAATTATACACAGAAGATATGTTCGAAATAAAAGAATTAATAGATTAATAACATTTCATATATATCTATAAAATTAGTGGAGCACATTAAATAGTTCATATAATATTTATGTTTTTATTTTTAATACCATTTATTTGATATTTCAGTCAATAAAATAATTTCTACAACACTATTGTGTCATTATTAATGATAATTATTTAATGCCTAAAAATTATAAATAAATTCACATGATCTACATAATTTTATTAAATTTTATGAGACTATTTATATTCCATGTTTTATGATATTTATCACTAAATTAAAATTATTATACTTATAAGATTTACGAGAGTGACATGTTGTAACTTTCAAAGGTTTTACTAATGATTATATAATTTTCATGGAACAAAGTCCATGAAATGAATATATTCTCACCTTAAGGTGATATGGGTCAACTTTTATTCATCCAATATAATTTTTGAAGGTGTTAGGGTAATTTTATAATCTTATTTTCATCCTCAATTACCTGATTTACCTATAACTACAGTAAATAAATATTACCGTAGTTACTATTGATAATATCAAAAAACTATTAATATAATTTTGAACCAGTGAATTTAAATATTTAATCCATTTTTAAAAATTCAAAACATAGAAGTTATAATAATTAATTTAAAATTAACCCCGTTGTCAAGAAAATTTGTTTTAAAAGCTAAAACATTGCCAAAGATTGAAATGTTTTTACATATGAATTCAAAGTAAAATTATTGGAAATGAAATACATTATATTAAATGGTAAAAATATATTCTATTTGTACTTTTAAGTAATTAAATATCATAATTTAACTTTAAAAATTATCTCGATTAAAGATGTTGTTTTTATGAAAAAATTAGCGTATTTTTATTATTCATCAAAATAGAAAAGTTATCAGAAAAGTATAAAAAATTTATCAAATCTAAAATTTTATATACTAATTCGAAAGAACAAGTTTATTTTTTCAAATTGGACTCATAAAATTTTCAAAAATTAGATTAGGAATGGGTACGCCATAAAAAGTTTGAAAAACTGCATTTAAAAAAATGATTCTTTTATCTGAAAAAATGATTTTTTTCCTATCATATGTAAGATGAATTATAATGTTATATAAAATTCAAAATGTAGTTAATAATACTTTAATGGATAGTTTATATAAAATTTTAGTAAGATATCATTGTTTAGTGAAACTCGGTATTGCATACAACGCAAGCTATCGGGGAAGGTTGCTTCTGCGTGTAATGCAAGCCAAGCTAGTGTTGCATGTAGTGAAAGCTTCCATTGGTGTTGCATATTAAACAAGACACAAAAATATATTTCTAATAAAATATCTAGGTGTTACATTCTACCCCCCTTAAAAATAATTTCTCCCTCAAAATTCGTCACTTCGTAACAAACAGATGGGGATACCTTTCCTTCATCATATCCTCACGTTCCCATGTAGCTTCCTCTAATTGGTGGTTCCTCCATAAAACTTTCACCAAGTGAGTGGTCTTATTCCATTGGGCTTTTTCGCTACAATCCAGAATCTTTATCGGTCGTTCTTCATAAGAAAGATCTTGCTCCAGGGGGAAAACATCTTAGCTTATTACATGTGAATGATCAGGTATGCACTTTCACAGGAGAGATACATGTAACACATCATGAACTTGAGAGAGATTCGGTGGAGGTTGCAATCAGTAAGCTACCTTCCCAATATGATCCAATATTTTAAAAGGACCAATATACATAGGGATCAGATTTCCCTTCTTTCCAAATATCATTACTCTCTTCCAGGGAGATATTCATAAGAACACTTTATCACCCACTTCAAACTCTAGGTCTTTTCTTCGGTTGTCAGCATAACTTTTTTGTCAACTCTGAGCTGCTCTTATGTGTTGTCGAATAGATCTGACATTTTCTGCCATTCCATCAACAAGATCAGGTCTTAATAGATTTATTTCCCCAACTTCATCCCAACAAGTTGGGGTTTTTCATTTCTTTCTATATAGTGCTTCATAAGGAGCCATCTGAATACTAGAGTGAAATCTATTATTAAAAGAAAATTCCACCAAAGGTAGGTATTGATCCCAAAAACCTTTGAAATCCAAAGATAAAGCTTTAAACATGTCTTCTAGTGTTTTAATTGTCCTCTCAGACTGACCGTCTATCTGAGGATGATAAGCATTGCTGAAACTCAACTATGTATGTAGAGTATGCTGAAGACTTATCTAGAACTTTGAGGCAGACCTTGGATCCCGATCAGATATAATAGAAAGCGGTACTCCATGAAATCTTACCAGTTCCTTCACATATATTCCGGAAATATGATCAAGAGATAAATCTTCTCTAATAGCAATTAAGTGTGCCGACTTCGTAAGACGATCAACTATAACCCAAATAGCATTATTGCCTTTGGATGTTTTAGGAAGTCCAGTTACAAAGTCCATAGTGTTGTTTCCCCATTTCCATTCTGGTATGGGTTATGGTTGTAACATCCCCTTAGAATTTTGTCTCTCAGCTCTAAAATAATGACTAACCAAGCATCGAGAGACATATTTAGCACCATCTCTTTTCATCCCATCCCATTATAAGTACTCTTTCAGGTCACTATACTTCTTCGTGCTTCCAGGGTGAATAGACAATGAATAAATATGAGGCTCATCCAATATTTCCTTCTTTAATTCTAGGATGGGAGGTACACAAAACCGATTCTGGAACATTATTATTTTATCACAATCAATGTGGAATTCAGAAACATATCTCACCTACTTTTGTAACTCGACAACTTCTTTCTGTGCCTCTTTATTATTCACATGTATAGATGGTTGGCGATTCATTTGAGAAAGATATGATTTCCCCCATCAATTATAATTCCAAGATCCATCCTTTGTAAATCTATAAATATTGGATCCTTTATGATCCTCATCATGGATAAACTAGCATGGTCTTGTCGACTTAATGTGTCTGCCACCGTGTATGCTTTCCCATGGTGGTAATTAACTGAGCAGTCATAATCCTTAATTAGTTCCAAACATCATCTTGGGAACTTATTCATCACCTTTTGTGTGAAAATATAATTTAAAATTTTATTATTAGTATAAATATTACACCTTTCACCATAAAGATAATGCCTCCAAATATTTAATCCAAAAATTACCACAGCTAACTCAAAATCGTGATTTGGGTAATTTTGCTAATGGATTTTCAACTATCATCAGGCATAAGTCATCACCATATCATTTTTCATGAGAACACACCCCAATCCCTTCTTTGATGCATCATTATAGATCACAAACCTTTCTCCACTACAAGGTTGTGTGAGAACAAGTGCAATGGATAACCTTATTTTTAACACCTTGAAATTCTCTTCACACTCCTCCATCCAAATGAACGTAACTCCTTTTTGAGTCAACATGGTGAGTGGATTAGATAATAATGAAAAATATTTCACAAAACATTGATAATATATAGGAAAACCAAGAAAAATTCAGTTTTCAGTTACTGTTGTTGGTCTTGACCATCTTTTGATAACCTCTATTTTTGCTGGATCCACATATATCCCCTCTTTTGAGATTATGTGACCCAAAAATGAAACTTTTTGAAGCCAAAATTCACACATGGTAAATTTGGCATAAATATTCTTTTTTATTAGGGTATTTAATACAATTCTCAAGTTATATTCATGTTCTTAGTTTCCATTTGAATAAAAAAGAATATCGTCTATAAAGACTACCACAAACTGATCAAGATAGTCTCTAAAGACTCTATTCATTAGATCCATGAAGATAGTAGGGGCATTAGTAAGACCAAATGTCATCAATATAAATTCATAGTGTCCATACCTTTTACGGAAAGCCATATTTGGTATATCCGTCCTTTTGACCCTTAATTAATGATACCCTTAATGAAGATCAATCTTGGAAATGTATTTATCTACATGTAGTTGGTCAAATAAGTCGTCAATGCATGGGAGATGATATTTGTTCTTGATAATGATCTTGTTAAGTTCTCGATAATCAATGCATAGTCTCATTGGTCCATCTTTCTTCTTAACAAACAAAATATTTTCTCACCACGGTGATGCACTAGGGCGTATGTATCCTTTATCATGATTCTCTTGGAGTTTCTTCTTCAATTCATGCAACTCAATTGTGTCCATTCTATATGGTGTCTTTGAAATAGGTATGTCACCCGGTATGAGTTCTATTGAAAACTCAACATCACGATTTGGTGGAAGACCTGGAAATTCCTCCAAAAAGACATCATCAAACTACCGTACAATGGGTGTATTCTAAATCATGAGTTTCTCTCCAACCATTTGAGATTAATGACCTTCATTTATAGAAATCAAGACCCATAAGATGGAAGAAATTTCCACTGGAAGGTTATATTCATCCTTTCATCGATAGATGATCATTGATTGATCTGTAATGTGAAATGTGACTTCCATTATTTGGAAATTGACATGAGTACCATATAAAGAAAGCCAATCCATGCCAAGAATAACATAAAATTCCACTATAGGGAGGATCACAAGATTTGTAAGAATCACTTTCCCACGAACTTCAATCAGAGAATAGTTGTAAACATTTGGTGCGATTTCTGTGCCATTAGGGTTTTTCATAGCTAACTAAACATCTAATTATTGAGGTAATACAGTGATACCCTTAGAAAGTTCTTTAGAAATAAAGGAGTGAGTGGATCCAGAACCAAATAACACATTTTTTTATTTAGAGTGTATGGTAAGTGTACCTTTCACCACTTCATTATGGTAATACACATCTCCAATAGAAATTGCATGTGAAATTCCATTGTCTTTGGCATAAAGATTTTGTTGATGTTGATCATCATCAACAACCCTTGGATTCGGTAATTGATTGGCATAATGCCCTATTTCCTCGCACTTGTAACATTGAAGTGTAGGAGGTGCATTTTGTGTATCAATTTTCATTGTTTGCATCATTATACATCTTCTTCCCATTATTTAGACATTCAATTGACTGATGACCTTATTTTCCACACATAAATCATTTTCTTGTCCCTTTACGAAAATTCCCTCTATGTTTCATTCACACTTTGAGCATAAGGGAAAACTCATTTTCTTTTCAGCATGGTCTTTATATTTTCCTTTGAATTCCATTTTCCTCTTCTTATCAAACCCATATGATTGATGGGTTACTCCAATATCCATATCAACCTTGAGAGCACATCGAACAATTTCCTCGAAGATATTGAAGTCCCTTATGCCTAACGCCCTTCGAAGACATGGTTTTAAGCCACTAAAGAATTTATCTATCTTAATCTCAGGTTGGATAATAATTCTGGAAGCGTACCTTGCAAGTCTTGTAAAATTTTCTTCGTAGGTACCAACCGATTCATCATCATTTTTCTTTAGTTCAAGTAACTCTTTCTGCATATTTGTTCAAAGAATACGAGGGAAGTACATATTGAAAAATAAGTTCTTAAACTCTTCCCATTCCACGGACTCAATTTCATCTCTTTGACTTGTATTCTTGATATGATTCCACCATTGATTAGCTTCACCTTCCGAACGATATACTGCTAAAATGACTTTATCATGTTTAGAACATTATAGAACATAAAATATATTTTCAGTGGTAATAATCCATTGTTCAACTACTAATGGATTAGATGACCCGGTGAATGAAGGTGGATGATGCCTCATGAAGGATTCAACAGAATGTTTCTCCTTAATTTTCTTGTTTTGAAGTCTTCCATGATTAATAGCTTGAGAAATTTGTGTGAGCATGGATAAAAGATTTTTAATTCAATCTCCCATATGGTTTGGTTGCTCAGGGGGGACAATAATTGCATTGCCCATCGCATTCAGCATTAACACGGTTCCTTCGGGTTCCAACCATTGACTAAAACAAAGAGGCATAGTGTGAGAAACAAAAATCATAACTGGAAAACCACATAATCAAGAATAAAATTTCACACATTAGGTCTTATCATATGTTATTCATGGCCATTCCTAAAACACTACTATTGATTTCTATGATTATACATATCCTTAGGGTTCTTACTAAGGCTTTCACATCCCAATTTCCAAAGGTTGACTATACCTTTCCTCTGATACCAAGTACGGTGACCCATACTTTACATATATTGTTTTTACATTAGAATTGAAGAACACTCTTTACAACATATAACAAAACCATGAAAGGACCGTATAGGTATAGTGTATTTAGAAACTGGGAAACATAAACAACTGGTTTATAAATCATCTATACTGTCTCCCATTTATTTCATAATATCTAGAGTCCCTTTTGGCATATCTTACTTAATACCCATCTTCATAACCTGGTGAAAATAATACATACAAAAGGGTGATCTCAAATGATCAGTAAGGGTAAATAAAGGAAATATCGTCCATATCATATTCATAAGAACATAACATTTTGAAATTCTTATCCTGCAAAAGAGATCAAAATATCATGACATGGGATAACCCATGTAATAAAAATGGGATTCATAAATATCATGACATCATAACATAATCTATATATGATAAAGGACTTCATAAAAATAATTCCATCATAACATTATCAAATCAATGTAATAATAGGGATATAAACAGAATCTTATATTATCTTAGATGGAACATAATTTTGATAAAACACTTGAACTCCATTCTTGAGGAAAATATACTTTTTAATTCAAAAACATTTTTCCTTTCTCAACATGTCCTACAATTTTTTTTTAAAAATAGTTAATTTAGAATAAACATGAAAACATTTAAATGAAGCTTCTTGGAAATAATGTTCTATGAAATCATAAACAATCTATTCAGAACGTTTATGTTAAAAAAAATTCTTCTCGTACATTGGTCGGAAAGGCCAAAAAGTATCTCGTACTGAAAATGATAGAATATTCCTTTAATATATTTTATAAAAAAATAACCAATAGGTAAAATTGGATTTAATAAATTATATGAGGATATAAATAATATTACATATTGAGGAAACATGGATTTTGATGACAAATATTCCCCAGTAAATTTTGAAGTATAAACAACCTCAGATAAAAATGAGATTGCAAGATTTTCCCTTACCTTATGTCCAATTTCATTCATATGTGTCCAAGACTCCTATATAGTGGTTTTAAACATATAATTAACTTGTAACAGAACCATAATAATATTTATGATATCATATATGATTCACTATCAACTTTATATTAACCGTTCATTTGTCAATTCCATGTTAAAGCAGCGTTTTGGGTAAAATCGATTCATTTATCGTCTGTGTTTTGAATTGTAATTATTCATATGATTACATAGATCATGATTACTTAATTACTAAATGTAAAACATGATTTATATATAATATATATTCAGAATATACATATATAAAATATATCGATAAATGGAAATAAATACACCGTTCATGGAGACGGTAGGTCGTACGTACAAATGAACGTTGTTTTTGTTTCCTTATTAAATTGAATGTAAGTAAGTAAATAACATATACAGAAATAAAGTATCATTAATATGTCATATATTTCATGACTATTTATTATATATATACTTTATAATCATTTTTGAATGGTTAACATGGAGAATGAATCTCATCGCGTCGTGGAGACGGTAATCCGTACATACGCATGAGCGATAATATCGTTCCCATAATTATTGAATGGAAATAGATTGGATGGTATAATATCATATAATTAGTATCATATTATAATAACAATATATAGTTATTCTTTACACCATTATACCCATACAAGTAAGGTGGTGGTGGAAAAACAGATTACACTACGGCGTGGAGACAATATTCTGTGCGTACGCACGCGCGGTGATTTCTTTTTACGTAGGATGGATAGAAGGTAAAATAGGGTTGGTTCATATTTATAATAAAATATTAGTATGTGATTGATAGTTATTATATTACTTTATTATGAAACAACAAAGTAATAGAACGTATAAGAAGATATGAACTTGAATAATCGGTAGAAGAGATTACCTCTTCCTCGACGTGCCGCTTTTAAACTTACTATTAGGGAACTAGAGTTGGTCTTTTGAGAAGACAAGAACCACTATGATATAACTATATATTTTTAGAAGAGAAATGGTCAGGGTTTGGCAGAGCTTGAAGGCTCAAAATTGTGTGAAAAGGAGAGGGAGTAGGTTCCCTTTTATAAGGGAGGAGAGGGGCACCTTTGGAAACCGAAAATATTAATTTATAATAAATTCAAACCCCACATAAAAACTTCAAAAATGACTCAAATACATATATTAGATGATATAGGGTTGTAATATAATCAACCAATAAATTTTATACATGTTGGGAATTTATTTAGAACATTATCAACTTGATTTATCCATATTTATTCTATTTTATTTTATTTATGGTAATAATATTCTAAATTTTAAATTGTTATAAATAATTATTTCTGTGTAGTTTATTGTCCATAATTGGATACGTTATGACATTATAGACCATATAAATTTCAATTTATAATTTTTAAATATTTTTTTGTGATTTTTAAACAATTTTATAATATGATATTTTTATAAAATACAATAGTGTCAAATTTGACGCTATTTATTTATTTGAATTTAAATAAATTATACATAGAATACATGTTTGAAACAATAGATTTAATAGATTCATAAATTTTCATATGAATCTAGAAAATTAGTGGAGAACATTAAATAGTTCATATATTATTTATTTTATTATTTTTAAAACCATTTATTTGATATTTCAATCAATAAAATTATTTCTACATCACTATTGTGTCATCATTAATGATAATTATTTAATACCTACAAATTATAAATAAATTAAAATGATGTAGATAATTTCATAATATTTCAGCAGACTATTTATATTCTATGTTTTATGATGTTTATCACTAAATTAAAATTATTACACTTATAAGATTTAAGAGAGTGACATGTTGTCACTTTCTTTGGATTTAATATTAATTATATACTTTTCATGGTCAGAAGTCCATGAAATGAATATATATCGACCCTTTGGTGATATGGGTCGACTTCTATTCATCCAATAGAATTCTGGAAGGTTTTAGGGTAATTTTATAATCTTATTTTTATCCTTAATTACCTGATTTACCTATAACTGAAGTAAATAAAAATTATAGTAGTAACTATTCATAATATATAAAAAAAGTGACCTAATAACATAATTTGGACCCACTAAATCCAAATATGGAATCCATTTTTTAAAATTCAAAACACAGAAGTTGCAGTAATTAATTTAAAATTAATCATGTTGGCAAGAAAATGGGTTTAAAAAGTTAAAACATTACCAAAGATTGAAATGTTTTTACCTATGAATTCAAAGTAAAATTAATGGTAATGAAATAAATTATATTGAATGGTAAAAATATATTCTATTTATAATTTAAAATAATTCAATATTATATTTTAACTATATAAATTAACTCGATTAGAAATGTTTTTTATGAAAAATTTAGCGTATTTTAAATATTCATAAAAATATGAAAGTTATCAGAAAAGTATAAAAAATTTATAAAATGTAAATTTTTATTTCCTGATTAAAAATAACAAGTTTATTTTGTCAAATTGAACTCATAAAATTTTCAAAAATTAGATTAAAAATGGGTGCGACATCAAAAGATGGAAAAACTTCATTTTTGAAAAAATGATTCTTTTATCTGAAAAATTGATTTTTTTCTCACATCACATGTAAGATGAATTATATTGTTATATAAAATTCGAAATCTGGTTAATAATATTTATAATAGCTATTTTATATAATATTTTAATAACATATCGTTGTTTAGTGAAACTCGGTAATGCGTACAACACAATCTATCGGGGAAGGTTACTCCTGCGTGTAACGCAAGACAAGCTAGTGTTGCATGTATTAAAAGCTTACTTTGGTGTTGTGTATAACATATGACATGAAAAATACATTTCATATAAAATCTAAGGGTGTTAGATAGCCTAAGGAGAAAACCCATTTATATTTGGAGGAGTTAAATTAAAAAATTTCAACACCACATCAATAATCTAGTAGGGGTAGACTTTAGCCATCAAAACATTAAATAAATTTTTTAGCCAATCCATTGTGTGGGAAAATGATAATCTTATTATCCTATTTATAGTTTAAGAGAAAATAACCCATGTTCATCCATACACCTTAAATATACATACGAATCCTTTACTAATCATAGTCTTTGGCACCACCATAAGACCCTGATTCCCCGGGATATTTATGCGGAAGCTCTGGTAGTATTTATCTAAATCAGAGAACTAATAAGGATTGATTTTAGGTGGACATAAACCACTATGATTAAAAAATAGATCAAAATTAAAATAACAAAATCCATACCTAAAAATCATGGTCAAATATTAATAGTAATAGGGGAATATTATATTCCACCATCAATAAAAAGCATAAAAAATCCTCGTGATGGAAATTAGTGACCCCAAAAATAACCCTTCACCTATGAGGGTGAACAATCAAGTACTGGAAAAAACCCAGAAATCAAAATTTTGTGCATTATTTTATCATATTGGCATTTTTATATGGAATAAAATCATAAATTATAGATTAGTTTAGTACTTTTGTAAATCTATATCACATACATGATACCCATAATACAATAAAAAATAAATTAAACCCAGATATATAATAAAATGAAATAAATTTCATCATTGAAATCTTATTCAGTATTTTCCTCATCATAATCTTGGTAAAGGAAACATAAAAAGGGTGATCTCAAATTCTTAGTAATGGTAAGTAAAGATGAATAAATAATTAATAAATGAGATTAAATTAACATTGATAGGTGAATAACTAATAACACATGACATTAAAATACCTAGATATAGAAAAATGAATATGGAAAGGTATGAAACTAATTCACATTCTATTTAATCAATAAATAGATGATTATAATTCTTCCATGAATATTTCAATGAAAAATATCTTGGATATGTAATAACTAAATCAGAATGATGGAAATGATTAATTATTGGATGTCAAGTCTATAGATCATGAAAACCTATAACATCGATACCATTACAAATATTGATAAAACTATACACATAATCTAGTTTAATTTTTCCAAATGATTTGTCTCATGAGAACCATTATGGGCATCAATCAACTTTATAATGTTCATTCCCTACAAGTAATTATCAGTCTAAAGAATTCCTCATGTAAATTAATAAAAAAAATTAAAATGCCTTATCATATATCCTTATTGAATAAATAATATATATTAACCAATATTTACATAGTGGAGGGTATGTAACAACAAGGGTATTTGATGTTTATTAATTGAATTACCATTTATATTTCATTAAAACATTTTTGAAAAAAATTATCATTAAACATACCAATGCATCCCATGCTACATTGAAACATTTGAGTCGTAATTTACCATAAAGGAATAACATTAAACTAAACTTATAATATTCATAGGTTAATTATATACCTAACTAAATATTTCAATGGGTTCTATACACACCATATAAAGTGAATTGGTGCATAATAACAAATATGCCTCAGTGGAATGCAAATTGAGAAAAATCCCATTTTCTAAACATTCCATTCATTTTGTGATATTTACCATCCTATATAGTGGTTTAAAATATTTTAATAACTTTTAATTGTTCCATAATTATGTTTAATATATATTATTTTATCTTCATACAATATTTTGTTACTCATTTGTTAAAACTTTCATTTTTTTTACTATTTCGGGTGTTAATTGCCATGTTATTTCTGGTATGTTTTGACTTGTGATTTTATGTTATTATTAATTAGATCAATATTCCATAATATTAATAGTTTGAACCATGAGTTAATTATCTCATATATATAGTTTATAGTAATTCATAATATTCCATAATATTTGGATATAATAAATAAACTGCAATGTTCATAGAGACAGATTGTTGTGTGTACCCATGAACGCTAATTTGTTATAATAAATGAATGGAAAGTAAACTATAGATATGTATATTATAATTCAAGAAAAATATATATGTTATATATGTTACATATATTTATTAAAATAATTATTAATATGTTCCATGTATATGTGAACGAATCAAATTTCATTAAGGAGGCCGTAGTCCACACATCCACAAACGACATTATCATATTTACACAAAATTGAATGTATAGAGGTATGTGTTATGATATAATTAAATAAGAACAAATAAATTATAAATATAATATATTTCATATATAAATAGAGTTTCCATCAAAATTACCACCATGAGTTTTTGCTAATAGAAGAATGAATAGTCATCGTTTTGTGAGGTGGTAGTTCACCGTTCATATAAATATTATTTTTGATACCCATTAGATGGGTTTGTTTTTAAGTGTTGGTGTAACCCTTATCATAAAAACATCATAGTATATTTATGATACTATTTTTTAATATAATCATATAATAATTGTGTTTTAGATGGTGGGTAATAGAAATAAAACTAAAGAGTTTAAAGAATGATGTTACCTCTCAATTGAGTAACTCCTTTTAGTTTAAGCCAAAGGGATTTCTGGGATAATTTATTCCCAAGATGAGGATCCTAAGATTAGGGGAGGGATTTTTAGGGTATATTTTTCATATTTTTTTCAAGTCAATTTGTATTGAGATGTGTGAGGGTGTGATAGGAAAAGAGTCTTTTTTATAGTGGAGGAGGAGTGGCACTCTTGTAAATTTTGGGAATGCGAATTTCACCCACATTTTCCCATTGAAATTCGATCCAATCATGTACTTATGTCAATAAAATATATGATAGGGTATAAGTATTTCCATAAAATGGATCCTGGATAAGTTTCTAGGTCATATGGACACTTAAGATTAAGGTTTAGTCCTTTATTAAGCTTTATTTTACATTAATCATTGTAATTAATTTTAATTACATTAAATAATATTTTTTTTCTAATTTTTTTTCCTTATTTATAAATTATAAATTTTTCTGATTCCAAATATTTAATCTATTCTCCCAAATTCCAATCACAAAAGTGTCAGAAAATTATTTTAAAATTAATCTCACAGGTGTGACGACAATCCGGGGTTTTAAAGTAAAACCCGATGTAAATTTACTATGGTTTTATAGTTAGTTTCAAATTGAAATTAGTTATAATGACCTAAAATTTATCATATGATAAAAAATTTACTTATTTAAAATTTATAAAAAATTTAAAAAATAGTCTATCAATAAAAATAAAATAGATGAAAAAAATTGAACTAAAATTCTGTATTTTCACTATTCGTAAAAATATGAAACATCATAGAAACAATCCAAAAAACCCATAAACAAGTTTTTAATTTTATCTTTAAAATATTAATACTATTTTGACATATATTATCTATTAAATTTTGAAAATTTGGATTTAAAATATGTTCACCATTAAAAGAGTATAAGAATGCCTTAATAAAAATATAGTATTTTATGCATAAAATTTGGTCATTTTTATCTTATGAATATCAAATATATTGGATGAATATAACAATTATTTCATTTAATATAATATATATATATATCACATTAATACAACATAGTAATTTTAATTAAATTAATTTATTAGGGTAAAACAACATTTTGAGCGTAAACATATTAATATATTCTATTATATTTAGTATATTTCCATATTCATTTATAATTAATTTGAAACAATTAATTCATATTATATTTGTGTAGACAATATATTTTCATAATTTAGATAACCATTTTCATTACTACTAATTTATTAGCAAGGTTATGTTAAATAATTTTTTATTAATATATCATTATTCGTTAAAACTAGGTCTAGTGTGTAACCTAAACCATTTGAAGAGGTTCATTTTTCATGCGGCATACGCTAACTCAGTATCACATTTATTGAAAGATATATCAAGTATTTAATTTAATTAAAATATTAAATATATTTTAAAATATTGGGGTATTATATTTCCTTATGTTCTTGGTGATGTATGTGATAGACGCTATCAAATACAATTTTATTACTTTATAATTTTTGGGTGTAACATTCTCACCACTATAATTAAATTATTTACTCACAATTTATACTTGATATCATTAATCATGGGATTTAAAATAAAATATTATTGAAAAATTAACACCACTGATAGGGTAAATAACACATCTTTTTAATAGAAGATAATGAAATTTTCAATGGTCATATAACTTGGTTCCTTAGTAAGAGAACATAGGTGGGAAATAAAAATATTTATATAGAAGAAAAATAAAACAATAAATTTGTGATGGAAATTGATATTGAAAATTTTGAGTATAAATTTAACAACAAAAAATTTATAAATACACCATGATCTTAGGGGCCATTTGATTAATTGGAAAAAAAGGTACAAGGACTACATTTTTGGTTTGAAGATCATTTTTCTTGGAGTTGAATAATTCTTTCACTCCTAAACAATATAAGTAAATTTACTTACTTATTACATTTATATAAGAAAAACCTTATACATTTGTTTTTTCATTAAGTATTTATACTTATTCTCTTAGAAAAAGATTCATCATTGAGTGATATAATATATTAGATTCTAAGAAAATATCAAAAGTTTATCTTAATTTATTTCATAAATGGTCAACATTCCCAAAAGATTATAATAAAACACTTTAGAAAGACGGTCATTGAATTTATGTTATGAACATATCATTATACATTAATCAATATGAAGAAGCTCTAAATTTTCACATTCCAAACATGATAATAACATTACCATGTATCCACCTGAAATATTCTAATAACTAAAATATCTATAAATACTAATTAGAAACACAATTTCTTTTTTATTACATAACTAAGATATAACTAATTCAAAGTATTCCTTTAATAAAATAGTGTTGTAAACTCAATTAGTAATAGAAAATACTAATTGGAAAAAAGTCACTAATATTTCCCAAGATAGCCAGCACTAATCCAAATTAATCATTTCTTCATCATTATGTCAACATATTAAGGGTTTTCATTTCATCAATCTTGTGTTTTTCAAAAAAATAACTTTCTAATAAATAAATTTTCTAAGAACTATTCAGTATATGATCTCAAATAATTATTGAAAATGTACTGTAGTACAATCCTTATATATTTCATAATTCATATGATGAGAACATCATCAATGAAATACTTTTACAACATATTTTTTAGTTCCAAATACATAAGTACATTAATCATTATAATTTGTTCGTTTTAATAACATATGCTTGACCCTGATCCATTAGCTTATTCAGAGGTATACTCCCTTCATTTTTGAGGAATTTGTTTTGATATTTCCCCATTTACATACTATTTTAACATTGAATAGTTGTTTTTTAATCTTTACATTGTATTATTTTTCCTGATAACCCTTTTCTCGAAACTAATATTAACTCACAATCCATTCTATAAATTACCAGGGTGATTATTTACAAAGTTATCACAAAGTGGAAAGTACTTCTTTCCCTTCATATTCATTAAAACTTTCTCTTTTTCATGGTTCTCAGATGTCTTCTTATTTTCTTGGTTTCCCTTGAATATATTGATTCTATAATGTTCCTTCACTATCTTAATGGTATATTAAACTATTTCATCATATGATGAAAAAATATTAGAGACAAGTACCCTTCAGAGAATTGGATTATGACCTTCAAAAAAATGACCAATTATTCACTCCATGTTGTTTATATATTCTATAGAATACCTATATAACATTTTAAAGGTATATTTTTAATATGAAACACTTTCATTTTACTTCTTCATTAAGATAACTGGCTTTCTCTTCATCTCAATTTCTAGATCATGAGGGAAGTAATTATTAAAGAATATATCCTTAAATGTTTTCCATAACATGGTTTCTATTTCTTCTTCCTCCCATGTATTATGGATCTAGGACCACCATTAATCATCATCAAAGTTCAAAAAATATATTTCAAGTGTGAACTCTTCCTTCTCACCACATCCTAAAGCCATTAATTTATTCTCCAAACACTTGATCCATTTATTAGCTGAAATTGGGTCAGTAGACCCACTGGATGATGGGGGTCGCTATCACATAATGTTATCCTACATAGGAGTTTCTCTCTATTGAATTTGTTTCTATATTTGGAAAGGTTATTTTTCATTACATGACTAAGCTTCCATAACATATCCAAAACATTATGTGTTCAAATACAATATATATTGACTTTATCAATAGGGAAACCACTACATTGTCCATGAGTATTGATACGATTCCACATTCAAGGTTACATTTCGAAATAATTGCATATACTAGATTAGATCATAATACTATATAACATACATTACAATCCCAAAAATAGTGAGACCCTGATAATAAATTGAAATTTTTTCCATTACTAATATGATAATAATAAACAAGGTTTCTTTGTGGATACCTTTAATATCAAATCCTTTATAATGGTAGGTAAAGATAATTTGATCTATCCTAAGTGTATCCCCTGAGAGTGTCAAACTAGGTGCATAGTAATGATTATTTTCATTTACTAGGTTACACCAAGTAAAGCCTATAACACATTTTCAGAGTTGTTACTCCTAGGTATATTTGTTCCAGAAACACATCCACTTGTATTATCAAGATATGGATTCATTTCTAGGAATACCCATATAATCATTACATTAACAAAATTCGAGGATGTAATTCTATACTTATCCTCAAATTCTATCTTAGGATTATTTTCCATAATCTAAATATTTTAAATCTAGTTTCCATGGATGCTACTAAAAATCCTTTGATGTAAACAATAACACCCTAGCCATAGAAGCCCAAATTCGGTGTATTATTTTATTACCTTAGAATGATTTCGAGGATTAAAATCACAAACACCGATCATTTTATTAGTATTGGCAATGACTTATTACATATATGATACTTATATTACAATGGGAAAATAAAATATTACATGATACATAAAAAATTAAGTATATTGTATCCTTAAATTATTATCCATAGTTTTACTCTTCATAACCTAGAAAAAGGAAACATAATAAGGGTGAACTAAAATATTTAGTAACGGTATGTAAAGTGGAAGAAATAATGAATCAATGACAATAAATTAACATGTCAAGGTGGAAAGATAATAACAAATTCTATTAAAATAAATAGTTAAGTAAGATCGTTATATTAAGCTACGGGACTGAAAATTCATTCCATTTAATCAACAAACATAAAATTATAAAGAATTCGTTTATATGTTGATGTAAAATCTCATGGGTAAGCAAGAACTGAATAAAAATGATAGGCATTCTTATTTAATGGATGTCATGTCTAAGCCAGATGATGAACTATATCGTAAAGACCGTTCCCAATATAGTTAAAATGGTGGATAAAACCTCTTTATTATATGCAGCATATTTCTCTCATGAGAACATCTTGATGCATTAAGAGACTACATAAATTTTGGGCCCCACCCATCATTACCAGTCCAAAACATTCCTTATATAAATTAATCAAAACAAATAATATTCCTTATAAAATATTTATATTGAATAAATAATATGTATTTATCAAAAATTACTTGGTGGAGGGTAAGTAACAACAACAGTTGTTCTTGTTAATGAATGAAATTTTGATTTAATGAACATTAATTCATTCTTTTGAAAAATAATAATTAAACATTCCAAAGTGTCCTAGAAATCATTAAAACATTTAAATCAAAATTTACAACAAGAGATAACAAAAAATTAAACTTACAATATTATTAGAGAAATGATATTAAAGATATAACACGTAAAATGGTAGTATATACACCATAGAAAGTGAATTGGTGAATAATAACAAATATGTCTCAATGGAATGTAAATTGAGTTAAAATACCTTATCATAACCTTCCATATGTTGTGTAGTATTTATACTCATATAAACTAATTTAATATATGTTAATAACATATACCATAACCATACTCATGCTTATATTATCATATATTTACTTATTATGGTACTTTATTACCAATTTGTTAACACTCTTTCATTATTTTATCTATTTCAGATTATAATTTCCTTGTTTTCTCAAGTTTGTTTGGAAATATTATTTTTTGTTCCTATAAATTAGATCATGATTTAATCATATCCATAATTTAAACCATGAATTAATTAACCCATATATTTAGTACATATTTTTTTATAATTTTCCATAACATTTTGAGATAAGAAATGAAGTTAGCAATTCATAGAGATGGAAGGTTGTACATATGCTTGAACGTTACATTTTTATAAAACAATGATAATTAAATGATATATATCTATATTAAAATTTTATAATTATATATTTGTTATATATGTTACATATTTTTTTTAAAATCATCCATAATAAATTATAGGTATATAATGAACTAATCACATCGCTTTAAGGTTAAGGTAGTCCACACTTCCACAAACGATGTTATCGTATTTATTCAAAATGTAATATATAGAGATAGGTGTTATAAATTAATTAAAGTGGAATAAAGTCATTATAATTATCATATATATCATATGTAAATATTTTTTCCATCATAATTACCACAATGAGCTATGGTAAAGGAAGGAAGTTTAATCATCATTTCGTGAAGTGGTAATTTACCATTCACATGAATAATATGTCTGTTACCCATTAGATGCAACTGTATGTATGTTTAGGTTGAATAATTATCATAAAAAACAAGTATATTTATTATAATTTATATTTTATAATCATATAATAAGAAAATTTTCGTGGGTGGATAACAGAAATAAATCTAAAGAGCTTATGGAAATATGATACCCCTAAATTTCGTAACTCCTTTTAGTTTGAACCAAAGGGATTCCTTGGATAGATTTATACCCAAGGGAAGAAATATTTGACGAGTTTATGGATTTTGAGAATATATATTGGAATATATTTTATGACCCAATGTGTCTTTATATTTTTGAGGATGTGGGGGGATAAGATCCTTTTTTATAGTGGAGAATGAGTGGCACTCTTTTAAATTTTGGGAAAGGGAATTTCACCCACGTTTTTTTCCAATGAAAGTGAATCCCATAATGGAAAAATATTTTTCCAAGATATATAGGGTCTAAATATGGCTATATAATGGATCTCAGACATGTTCTATGTCATTTGGGACTTTGAGATTAATTTTCTGTCCCTTTTTATGTTTAATTTTACCTTAATCGTTGTAATTAAGTTTAATTACCTTAACTACTATTTTTTGTAAAAAAATAAATTGAAATTATTAGATATTATAAATTATTATGATTCTAAATATGTAATCCATTTTTCTAAATCCCAATCACATATTTAATAGAAATTACTTTAAATTTAATCCCACAAATAGAACGACACTAATGTTTTTTAAGTAAAAGCATATGAAATATTGTTAAGTTTTTACAGTCAATTTAAAGTCGAAAATGGTTCCAATGTCATAAATTATATTAATTATCAAAAAAATTTATTGATTTAATATTTTAAAAAAATTAAAATATAATTTATATTTATAAATAAATCAGATGAGAAATATAATAATTACAAAAAATAATTATTTTTTACTATTTATTAAAAACACAATCATCATAGACAAATACTAAACAAAATAACCTATCCAAATTTTTCTGATTAAAATTCTAATATTATGATTATTTTTAAATATATAATCCAAAAATTTCTAAAAAATGGTATTTATAATATGTTTTCCTATAATATATAGTAAAAATGCCTTAATATAAATGCAGTATTTTATTCATAAAATTGGGTTTTGTTTTTAATTAAACCTATATAATATATTGGACAAATTTCAAAAATATTTTATTGAATATATAATATATATTAGATTAATATCACTCACTAGTTGTAATTCATTTAATTTATTATGGTAAAATAGCTTTGTGACAATAAAAATAATAATATTTTCTGTTATATTCAATCAGATTCCATATTCATTTCCAATTAATTTATAACTAATTAATTAATGTAATATTTTTTTAAACCATATATTTCCATAATTTATTTAACCCTTTTTATAACATCTAATTTAACGACCAGGTTCAACTAAATAATATCATCAAAATTTGTCATCATTCAGTAAAAATCGATATTGCATGTAATAAAATCCATTTAGGAGACTCGTTATTGTGGGAGAAATATGGAAACTCAATATCATGTTCATTATAAGATATATCATGGATTTAATTTTTTTAGATTCGTAAATATATTATAATTTCTTGTGGTATTATATTCCCTTACATTCATGGTGATGCTTGTGACATACGCTATCAAAGACAATGTTATTACATCATAATTCTGGGGTGTTACAAATAATTTAAGTGAAATTACTCCCTATAACAAAATTTTAAATAACTTTATAGGTTCATGTTTGGGTTAATTTTTTAAAGGTCATCTCCTTGATAATATAGAAGAAAAAACACAAAGTACATACCCGTAGAATTTGTCCAATAATTCCTTCCTAAAATGAAACAAATTTTCGACCTAGAGGTCCTCTATATATGGATAAACAAAATAGAAACAACTATTGAGGTCCACCCCATGAAAAAAACATTGAAGGTCCTCCTTACAGTACCTGTTATAAATGTCCTCCACATGAAAAAATTATCAGTATACACTATACTCCTCCACAAGCTAAAAAAATCTAATTGTCCTCCTATGGGTGACCACTGTATTGGTTCTCATTGAGAAAATAATAAAATAAACTATCAAGTCAATTCCCATGGGACTCAACATGTATGTACTCCTCCCAATAAAATAAAAAATTATGTAACTCTAAAGGTACTCCCTATTTTACCCATCCTAAAGGTCCTCCCAATGACAATATAGAGGAAAAACAATGAGGTCTATCCTATGGTATTAAATCATCATGATATTATAGATTTCATCCATATGGACCTCATAATTAAGTTACTTCCTATAAAAATTACCAATAATTTAGAAACTCTGGAGGTCCTCCCCATGGTTCCCATCATAGAGTACCTCAAAAGGATAATGTAGAAGATAACCATAGAGTCCCTCCCAATGGATTTAAATCATTAATAAAATCATTTAGTCCTCCCTAGGGTACCCATTTACAGGGTAAAATATTAAAATAATAAATAATCAATCCACTCAAGTGGGCCTATACTAGGTACCAATCATAAAAATAGTCCACATTATAAAAAGATAAGTCATATAAAGGTTATCCCCATGTCAATGATAAAGAATATAACAACACTACTATTTATACATAATAATTAAAAAATTATTACAGAAGATTAAACTTAATAAAACATGGATGATCGAGAATTCCTAGGTCATTGAGAATTAGGTACATTACATAAAAAAATAAATTTGTAAAACAATGTCATTATTGAAAAAATTCATAACATTATCATACTTAACACTGAATGGGATAACATGTGGACATATATAAGAATGGGATAGGCCATAAATCCTAGTAAGGGAATAAACATGAATGAAATTGATGAACGTAATACATGTTATAAAATAGGAATATCATTGAGACATAAAAGGGGTCTTAATCATGAAAATGAATAATGAGGCATGATATAGAATGATAGTTTAAAGGAAACATGGTAAAAGTGGAAACAACATAGAACACTGCAACACAAACACTGGTCAAGGATAAAAGCCAATACACCAGAAAAAAAGTCCCATGATGGATTATGTTCACTCCACAATCCCTTTTATAATGTCTCATGACTCTAAAACATCACCCATTTCATTAGAGCACTATAGAATTCAAGGCGCACCCATCACCTTGATTTTATTCTCATTTTTAAGTGTGCCACATATATCATAATAAATGGAATAATTTTACAACATATTTTATTCAATGGTCAAGGATTATGGAATAAATACATGTATTTATAGAATAAAATAATTAAAAGTTAAAAAAGTTGAACACCACTGATAGAAATTGGGTATGGTTATTCATTGCACATTTTTTTGGCATGGACAATCGAGGTGAAATTTTGGCAGCATAACAGGGTTGTATGAGTATTCCAGGGAAGGGTTAATGGGAGTAAAAGTGTACTATAATCATTTATAAATAAAATATAAATAAAGGGTGTATGTAATAACATATCCAATCATTATGAAATGAATATTAAATACATAAGATAAATAAGATATATTAATATTGTATATAATGAGAGAATACCTTACCTTGAGAGTGTGATTCTAAATGCCTGGAGAGGATTCTTAAGATATTGGGAACACAAATGGATGACTCTAGAGATGGGAAGAAATATTATCGATGTGTTATAAGGATTTTTACTGAATAAAAATGGGATTATGGGTGGTATTATATAGGAAATGAGTGGGGAATGATTTATGATTTCTCATACACAGGTCTTGGATTCTATATAATAAAATACCAAAATCAACAAACCTTTACATGGGTTTCCCCATTGTTTTCACTAAAGGAGAGTTTTTTTAATTATTTAATAAGGATAAGGTCTTAAAATGTTAAAATAATACCTTGGTGATGTAGAAGAGAGTCATGGACTTAATGAAATGAGATTAAATTATTAAAATATATTATATGTTATCGAGGATTCATAATGTATTTATAAAATAAATAAATATCATAAAAATTATATTATATTAATGGTAAAACATATAATTAGATATGTATACCATTTATAGTTTTTATTAGATTAATTTTGGTCATTATGATGTTATAGTACACACCATATATTCATAGGGTATTTAATTTTTTCCCAAAAATTTAAATTATCTTAGAAACTAATGACAAATTCACCAATAGATATTTTAAAAATTACAATTCAAAAAATAATTTTTTTTTAGAAATATGTTTCTAAATATGTTTATTTCTACTTTTAAAATAAAAATTTACATTTATTGTCAAATTTTCGGGTTCGTTAGATAATAACAGTTTTTGAACCCTTACTGAAATTACAATAGACTTCAGAAACATTATATGATCATTTATATTTAATATATATAATAATATTTTATTAAAATATAATTTATTTCAAAAATATATTTATTCATTGAAATACGTGCCTTTATTGAAATTGAATACTAATTAAAAATTTAATTTTTTATTACATATAAAAATAAAAAACATTTAATAACTGATGATAATATGTAAATGTAAATACAATATATATTTCTATATTATTATGTTCTTTATAAATATAAGTTTAATAAAAAATAAAATTCCCAAAGGGTAATGTATGTGGGGATGAGATTTTCATGGGGTGGTTTGGCGTATAGGGTTTGGGCCATGAGTTTGAAAATCTGGAAATTCTCCTATAAATGGTTTTTCTCATGCTTAAGATGTTGGATCTCAGATGGGATTGGCCAAGGGAAAATCCTAGTGATTCAATCTCTATTGGATACTATGATATATGGGCTTCATTGGGTACAATCCAACTAGTTGAGGTCATTACTTTATTTGTCTATGTCAATTGGAATTATAAAAACCTTATATTTACACTAATCATAAGATCACTCTTCAATAGCCATATTACCAATGTTAATGATTGTAACTGTTCTTGTATATATGATATTATATAATAAAACCAAATATGTTCATGTGTTTTATATAACCATAATGTATAGTAAAACATTTAATTTAAATCATAAATGAAATTTTATTAATAAATGTTCAGGATGTTACCATCTTCCACCCTTCTAAAATTTTACCCTTGGAATATTCATTTGAGACACTAAAGTAGATATTGGTAATTCTATATCATCCCTTTCATTTGTTGTCACACTTATTATTCAAACAATTGGTTTCTCAATGACACCTTGACTAGGTGAATTATCTTATTCTATTAAAAATTTTCTCTATAATCTATGGTATTCACGGGATTCTCCTCATATGAAAAGTAATTTACTAATGATACCACCACTAGGGTGAGTACGTGTGATGGTTATAGTATGTAAATCCTTAAGAGGGAAAATGAAGTACATCATGTTCATAAGAATTATTAGGTGGATGTTCTATCCAACATGCCACCACTCTGATGAAATCAAGGATCTCAAATGGGTCGACATATCTTGGACTATGATTTCCCTTCCTGAATATCATGATCTTCATCCCTGAAAATATATTTAGGAATACTATTTTTCCAACGTCAAAATATAGTTCTCACTATTGATTTTCAAAATAGCCATTTTTCAACTCCAAGTATCCTTGATGTGATTTTAAATAATCTTGACCATTTATATCATTTACTCAACCATATCAGGACCAAGAAGTTTGTGTTTTCCAACAGCATCCCAGCATATAGGTGTTCATCACCTCTTCCAATAAAGGGAATCATAGAGATCCATTTGGATACATCTGTATAAAATATTATAGTATGATTACTCAACAATAGTATTATTTTGATTCAATCCTCCTTTGAAGTCAATTGATCATTCTCTCAACAATTCCTTCAGTGTCTAGATAGTCTGGTCATATTGGACATAATTGTTAGGGCGATAAGTCATGATGGAGTTCAACTCAGTATTTAGATCAAGTTGGGTACTCTTATAGAACAAAGAAGAAGATCATGGGCCTAGATCTGATACAATCATTAATGTTATTTTAAGAAACCTAACCATTTCTCTAATTTATATCCATGAAATTTCTTTTAGTGATAAGTCCTCTCGAATCACAATGATGTATGTATTATTTATAAGATGATTTACTACAACCCATATAACATTATTTCCTCTTTTTATCTTCATAAGAATATTGAAAACGATCATGGTGATTTTTTCCTATTTCCATGTAGGTATGGGTAATGGTTTCATCATTCCCTAGTAATTTTTCCAGTTCACCATTACTTACTAATAAAAAATATATATTGATAAAAATTCCATGATCTCCTAATTCATTTTATCCCACTAATAGTTCTAGTGATCTAAATAAATAGTTATACTTCAGGGATGAATTAAGAAGGTCAATATATGTGCATAATCAAACAACTCCTTCTTTAACATTAGATTAGATGGTACACATGGTCCTATCCAAAATAATATAACAATTCTTTAATAACATTAATCTCAAAGGATTTTTCTTTTCTAATTGCTTCTATTTTTTGAATTCCCACATCATATCATTAAGGATACATTATCCTCTCTAAAAGGGATGATTGAGAAATCATTTTTGAAAGTCTTTATGATGTTTCTTCCATTATGATTATCATGCCCATCATTTTTGACATCTAAGAAGGTCAGATCACTCTCAATTCTCATCAATGATAGATTTAAAATATTCTTTATACATATAGTACAATCCACATTATTATATTTCTCATGATGTTATTGAATTAACTATTAATATTCCTTGATCAACTCTAACCATATTTGATGGTTCATATTCATCTCTTTTTGGGTCATTATTTACATGACGCTATTTTGATTCATATATTTTTGAAACATATTCCCAAAGAGATAATGCCCCAATATTTTCAAATGGAAGATCATTTCATCCAACTCTATATAATTTTTAGGTAGTTATGTTTGTTAAAATTGAACTATCTTATAGCATAGTCTATCACATTGTCATTTGTTTCAATAACAAAAAACCCATCCCCTTCTTCAATGCATCACAAAATACCAAAAACATTTCTCCACTTGTGGTTAGTGTGATTATATGTTAAATAAAAATCATAATTTTCCACTCCATGAATCTCATTTCATAATTATCATTCCAGGAAATCATGAATCCCTTCTGAGTAAGCTTGGTTAGTTGGTCTGATAGCCATGATAAATTTCTCACAAATTAATGTTAGTACCCTAATTATACAAGGAAACTTCAAATATATATCAAAGTAGTGGGCCTCGGACATTCTTCAATTTCTTCTATAATTGATGGGATCAAATATAACCAATTACTTTTGATAATATGTTCAAATAATGATAATTGTTTCAACTAGACCTCCCATTTTCTATACATGGAATAAATCTTCTCCTTTCATATGGTCTTTAGCAAAGTGATAAGATGCTCCTCATGTTCTGCCTTTATTCTATATTATATTAGAATATAAATTATAAATATTACCAAAAATATTTTGAGGTAATCTCAGAATATATTTTTCATCATTTTCATGAATATTTATATATAATTTGTGAGTCTTAAAGTGATTAATATGAATTCATAGTGCATATACCATGTATGAAAAGAAGTCTTGGGGATATCCCATTTTTTCACACTAAGATAGTAATATCCTAATCACATATCCACCTTGAGAAGTATTTTGATCCACATCATTGATCAAATAACCCATCAATCCATGGTATAGTATAATTTTTTAGCATGATCTTACTAAGCTCATGATAATCAATGGAAAGTTAGACTGACTCATTTATTATCTTGTAGAAGAGGACTAGTGCACCCCATGTTAAAGAAATTAATTTAATAAACCCTTTATCTAGATTATTAATTTGTTTTTATACAGCTTATAATGTTCCCTAACAACCATTATATACAGATTCATAGATAATTTTAACCTGGTATAAGGTCAATTTAATATTCAACCTCTTGGTTATGAGGAATACTAGGGAATTTTCTGGGAAACTGTTTAGAATGTTCCCCATTAATGGGTATGTATTCAAGGTTGATCCTTTCCTTAGAAAAAATAATTTTATCTAGATATTATTTCCCATATGGAAATAATATCCACTCAAGATATGTTGGAGCCAATTAAGATTCATTAATATATTATCATTTTTACAGAATCAGAGGATGATTTGCGAAATCAAGAGTGATTTCCTTCTCACAAAAATTTATATTGGATCTATATACAGAAATCAAATCCATTCCCAGAATTGAATAAAATTCAACCAAATGTAGTTTGGCAAGGATTTATAGGAAGTTCAACCCACAAATTTTGTTAGGGGAAGAATTTTATACTTGGGATACAATAATTTCCTAATTTTCTATTTTCATCAAAATATCTACTTCCATACATTGTGGATCTGCTTAAATTGTTGTACTAAACATTCATGATATTAAGGAATGAATAGAATATGAATCAAAAATTATGTTTACTATTGTTGAATGAATAACTAGTTTACATGTCAGCACGTCATTTTCAGGATCCTCCTCATTGGTTGTGATGGAAAAACCTCATCGTTATATCCTTGGATGTTGTGGGTTGCCTCCAAAAGCCCATGGATTAGTGTATTGGATTGAAAAGAGTCATGGTTATTTATATTTTATGTAACGAACAATTGATGAGTGATGACTAGAGAATTTCATTCCTCCATCACATTAGTGGTATTATCACATTGATAATCACTAGCTAGGTGTCCTTCATTAAATCAACTAAACTATTTCCTTTTCCCCTTATAAATTTCAAGGTGGTGCTTTTTTATACACCATTGACAATTGGGATGTTCTAATTTTCTAGAACAATTAGATTTCCCCATTTTACCACTATAAATAAAATCCAATTTACTTTTATTATCCCCATAATACCCTTGATATTCTCAACTCTCCATTTCAACTTTGAGTTAGCATCAGACAATTTCTTTATTGGTATCAAAGTCTTCAATCACCATAACATTGTGTCTACCATGTTTTAACCCTCCAAAGAAGTGGTCATCCCTAAATTGGGGGTTAAGAATAAATATAGAAGTGTATTGTGAAATTCATTTAAAATTTTCTTCATAATCCTAGATATATTATTCATCCTTTTTTTTACTTTAGTGAAGGGAAATCCCTTTACATTTTAAGATGGAGAGTGTGAGGAAATTATTTTTTAAAAAATATTTTCCATAATTCCTTCCAACATATCACATGGATCTCTTTCTATGGCTTTGAATTCTTGATATGTTTCCTATAATGATCAACTTCTTCCTTGATAAAATAAGTATCTACTAGAACATTCTCTTGTTCAAAACGTTGAATTATGGAGAAGATATTATCATTGGAGTTGATATATTTTTATGCAATTAAGGGATCAGATGTTCCAATGAATGTTGGATGTATTTATCTCATAAAGGTATCAATTGGATGTTGTTATTTTTATGGGGTATTTGAACACTCTTCCAAATATAGGTTTCAGTTAAAAACCTAAGTCTTATGTGATTTTATCATCACCAATTTCTCTATTCCTACTCCTATTGGGTTTGGTATATCATTGGAGCAGTAATCATATTGCATGTAACATAAGATGTTTAACTGATTCTTCATTCATCTTGAAAATTTATTTTAATAAAGTAAAAATTAGGGATACCAATTTTAAAACTGTTAAACAAATAAGTGGGAATACATGGAAAATAAATTAATAACTTATAAAATTACATGTATTTTCTTAACTTGTGTTTTTCTAGTAGTCAATCTTTGTTATCAATTACGGATTTGTGAAAATATATTCTCATGAGTATTTTCTATTCCATTAATAATGGTTTATAACAAGTTTATGAGTTTACTAGAGAATATCCCCTTTTGAGTGTCAAACTAGGTGTGAAACAAGGCACATTGTCAAGCACTATTTCTCAATCAATTCTAGATCAACACTGTGTTTTCAGGTCCTACCCCAATGTACATATTTTTCAGATCCACATCTAATTTTAGTATCTATAAATATATGTATTTTCTTGATAAACCACTTAATATACAATTTAAAAAATTTAGGAATGTTTTCTTATATGTATTTTTATACTTAAGGGTTTAGCAATAGTTTTCTAATCATAATCCAAAAAAATTACTGTTACACCAACTATAACACCCCATCACTTAATAATATATTAATACATGATTTAATAAATAATATTAAAATTAATAAAACCCTAAAGATCCATAAGTATATTGTATTTTAAAAAATTTTACATTATACAACAACTTCATAAGAGAAAAACATCAACTTCTTTCAAAACATCCATAATATACTCGCAGTTAAAACTACATGGGATAACCTAGGGGAATACATAAAAAATTAGTGGGCTATAATGACTAGTAAGGGGATAACCATGGAATAAAATTATTAAAGTAATTCATGTTATAAAAATTTTATAAAAATGGGACATAAATAGTTTTTATAATCATAAACATAAATAATGAGGCATGATATATCATGATAATATAAAGAAAACATGGGAAATATTCATAAGAAAATGTCCTGGATAACTACCAAGACATCATGAAGGAAAAACTCCCATGATTTATTAGGTTAATTCTGTAATCCATTTAAAGATGTCTCATGAGAATAAATCATTACTCATCACATTGGATCACTATATTATTCCGAGTGAACCAGTTACTTTAATTATGTTCTCATACTTTCGTGCGCCACATAGATCATAAAAGATGGAATCATTTTTCTTTAATTTTTATTAAATTATCTATGACTGTGGAATAAATAAATTTACATACCGAATAAAATAAATATAAGTGCATAATGTATAACACCCTTGATAGGAAAATGGGTATGTGTATTCACCACACATTTTTATGGATGGTAAAATCATTGGGAAAATTTGGTAGGATAACGGGGGTACGAATATTAATGGCACAACTTGATGATATTGGAAGTTGAATCTCATAATTTATTTAGAAATTTAATAACAAGGGTTTTATGTAAGAACATATAATATCATTAGGAATTGAATATAAAAGGCATAATATAAAGAATAAAATTCAATAAAGAGGATAAGGAGAGGATCCCTTACAATGAGATTGTGACTTCAAATGACTGGGAGTGGCTAATTGAGAGATTAGGGAACCTTGGGACTACTCTAGAGAATGTAAGGTAGAGCATGGATGTGATACAAGGATTTTAAGAGAAGATAAATGGTATCTTAGGAGGGTTTATATAGTAAATCATTGGGAAATTCATTATCATTTCTGAAACATAGGTTTTGGACACTATATAAGACAATAACCAACGACAAAATCATTCACAAGGTTTTTTTCCAATGGTTTATACCAAATGTGTGTGGTTTTAATTTTTATATAAGATCAAGGGAATGTATTATTAAAATAATACTTTTACTAATGTGGATGTGATTTGTGTTATTAAAGAAATAGTTTTAAACATTTAAAATATGTTATGATTTTTGGAGAATTTATAATGGATTTATAAAATAAATAAAATATCCTAAATATTATATTCTATACAATTAAAAATATATATTTGGTCTTGGATACGAAATATAGTATTAATTAAATCATTTTGGGACATTATGATGTCATAATACACTTAATATATTTATATAGTATTTAATTTTTACCTGAAAATTTGGTTGTCTCTAAAAATTATGAATAATTCAACACTGGATAATTTCAAAAATTCATATTCCAAAAAATATATTAATTTTACAAAATTAATTTACAAAGTATGTCTGTTTTTACTTTTAAAATATGAATCGTCATATAATAATAAATTTTGGATTTTTTATAATTGTAGTTTCCAAACCCTTAAAATTTACATTTTACTGAAAAAAATAATATGGTCGTCTCTATTTAATAAAAATATTTATATTTTATTAAAAATTTAATTATTTAAAAAATAAATTAATTCATCAAAATAATCATCTAAATTAACATCGAATTCTAATTAAAAATAATTTTTTTATAATTTAAAAAAAATCATTTATATAGTGATTATAAGGTGTCAATATAAATACAAATTACACTTTCATTTTATTATGTTCTTCATACTTATCCATCTACTAAACTAAAAAAATCCATATGGGTAAGGTGTTTCATGGTGTAATTTTTATGGGGTGGTTCAGTGTATTTGGTTATGGTTTTGATCTCGATGATCTGAACTTCTCCTATAAACAATTTCATTAGTGCTTATGCTTTTGTATTTCTGCTTGGGATTGGTAAAGGTATATCCTATTGATTCAAACTCCCTTGTAATCTGTGATATATGGGATAGTTATTGTATGATTTATATTCTTATGTCTATTACTTCATTTCTTTGTGTCCATTTGATTTATCAAAAACCAATATTTATTGTAATTATAAGATCACTGTCCAATGGTTATATTTACAATGGTAATGATGCCAAACTGTCTTATTAATATGATACCACATAATAAATCCAAATAAGTACATTTTTTATATAACCATAATACATAATATGACACTTAATTTAAATCCTGAGGATAATTTTATTTGTTAATGCTCAGGTAATTACAATAAATGAATCAACCAGAGCATTCCTCCCCATTATATTCAATAGAGTAGAAACTATAGAGGTACTCATCAAGGTAGCATACTTGGTGGATATCCCTATGTTGTGATCATTACAAAGTTACCCTATTAGATATAGTCACTTGAGAAAACAATTTTAACTTCATTAGAGACTTTATCATTAGGTAGTGATGATTATTCTAATCCAATAAAAAATATGATAATGTGGTCATCATTAGTTCCTCTACAAAACCACATATACTTCATTGTAATAGAGGAATATTATAGCGACCTGATCCTTTTCTTACATTTCTACTAAATAATTTTAAAGATAAACAACATAATAGTATTACACATAGAGGATCCAGTGGTTTAGTGTCTTGGGAAAACTAAGACCATACATAACAAATACAACATCAAGCATAAACATTTATTTAAATTGTTCTTCACTACCTTCTTAATCGAACTTGTCCTCTCCTTAGTACATGTAGCCACCTGAGGATATACATCAAAAGTGTTGATATAGAATCCCAGTAAGAGGATAGATAAGAACAATATAGAATGGGGTGTGAATAATCATAACATAGGAAAAAGATCATGAAAATGAGAGGAGCATAAATATAAGACTTGAAATGAGGCAATCCATAAAAATTAAACATCATGTCTTAGTGGTTAAATTCCAGACATACTTTTGAACCAATATAGAATCTTTTTCACACATCATTTCACATTTACTCAAGATATTAATCACTTTACCCAATGCATTAGAGCACTGTATAATTCCGGGCGCACCTGTCACATTCCAACATTCATATTGCGCTATATAATTCTGGGCGCACCCGTCACATCATAACATTATCATTACCATGCTCACCACATAGAACATATATCAAAAGATAACATAACTAACCCATGTTATGGAATGTTTTTCATCTCATAAGAATACATTCATAAGCTTTGGGTTCCCAAAAGAAAGAGGGAACAACATACTTGATACAAGAACCATAAACTATGAATGTGAGGTAAAAGTTGAGTTCTTAAAAGAAGTGTTCTTTTAGAAAAATCTTGGATTGACATAATCATCATTAGAAAACATTTATATATAAGAAAAGGAAATTATATGATGAAAAAATGATCTTTAAGGAGTGACCATATGAAAAATGGAGTGAAAGAGGTAGAACCCGAAGGATGAAAGTTGGGTTTGAGAATTTCCCCTTACCTTGTATCTGAATGCTTCCTTCTCTTTAATTTCCTATATAATGACATTATATTCATTAATTAGAAATTTCAGAACCTTTTATACATTAATAGGGTTAATTATGGTTTCATTATGTCATTTTATGTTCCTTTGTATGACTTATAGAGTTTAAAAACATTGTTCGGGGATATTCGTTTTTATGGTTTTTCTTGGGGGGTTCACTTGTATTCATAAATTGAAGTTCAGGTAGAACATTAGTAAACATCTAGAAATGATATTACATGTAATTAATGATATTACAGGAGTTTGAATGATCTTATAATGAATCAAATTATATACATGTGTATGAATCATTAGATAAGTATTAAATGATGATTTTTTGGGTTAATTTGGGCGGTTTTTCGATCACAATGAAGTTGTTTTAATTCATCACTTAGTAATATGTTCATAAGTCAGTTAAAGAACTTTAAATAGGACATAATACATATAAAATATTCTGGTTCAACCATAAAAAGTGTTTCATGACCAGATCCGAAGTTAGAAATGGAAGAAGAAAGCATGTCGTTCTTGAAGGTGAAAAATTGACACCTCACGAACAACGTTTTCTTTAATAAAATAAAAGGAAGAGGGAAAGGGGGTTGGAAGATATAATATCCCATTAGATAAATAAAATTATATAATATGTATAATACTATAGTTACAACACAATTTGGATGAAGATAGGTGTGGAGAGATCAATAAATGAACATGAACATGAAAAGAAATTAAAGGATAAGAGGGAGAGAAATTACCTCTGGAATCCTTCTCTTGAGAACCACCTTAAGGGCCTATGCTTGGTCTTTTCATGAGACCAGAAGCTCTGGGACGTGGGGGAGGGGCTAGGGAAGGTTGTTTGGCAGAGTTTAGAGAAGGCTTGGATCTTGAGATGTGTGAGGAAATGAGGATGTGAAGGGTGGCTTTTATAGTCGAGAGGAAAGGGGTTTCCTTAATATAAAATTCATTAGTTTATTAATTATTCAAAATACAAGGAATAGTGTGTATTAAATGACCAAGAATAGTAATTATATAATGTTATTCCAAACCAAATGTCAATACATCAGCAGAGCATCATTGATGACTCAATTAATCATTTATTTAGCATTTATTGCGAATTATCAGAATATACTATTCATCAAAAATTCAAGTATCTCAGAAAAATTCCAAAATATAACCCCTACCATTTTTAGACGTTTAGAATCATAAAATGAATTCCATTTTCCAATAATAATTATCTAATTATTATTAATTTAATATTTAATTAAAACCATAATTTACTTAAAAAACAGTTTTTAAGATTAAAACAGATTTTATAGTGTTTTCAAAAATTATGTAGGGTGTTATAAAATTATCTAAAAACTATAATAAATTGATTCAAGAATTTATGAATACATTTTAGGAAAATAAATTTTCTTTTAAATTAATTAATTAATTATAATTAATTATTTAGGACTTACAAAATACGAAAACATTTACTAAGGTCAAATTGTCACTTTGTAAGAAGTCTAAATTATATTTAATTATTCATATGTATGTTTAATCTTATGTGGGATGATATACTATTCATAAGGGTCATATTACTATTCATAATGGTATGTTACTATTCCTAAGGGTACGTTACTATTCACCAAAAATTATTTTTGTTTCATTAGACTCCAAAAATCATATTGAGCACAACCGTGTATGTCGGATTTTTAAAATTCCAAACACAGAAGTGACAAAATTATGTTTAAAGGTCACTTATCACATAGTAGTTAATTATGTTGTTTTTTTCATGTTATTTTATGACATAAATATAAGAAGGGAATTTTCATTGAAAAACATTGGGTCGTTACATTCTTCACCCCTTAAGAAATTTCACCCCTGAAATTTCACTTTACACAAACCGGTGAGGGTGTTTCTCCTTCATTGCCTCTTCTGGTTCCCATGTTGCATCCTCAAACTTATGGTTCCTCGACAACACTTTGACAAGATGGGTTGTCTTGTTGTGTAGAACCTTATCTCTATGATCGAGAATCTTTACTCGCTGCTCCTCATAGGAGAGATCATCTTCCAGCTGCACCTCCTCTGAGTTTTGTACATGTGAGGGGTCTGGTATGTACTTCCTCAGTAGTGATACATGAAACACATCATTAAATTAAGCCATATTTGGTGTAAGTGAAAGACAATAGGCCACGGCTCCAATGCGGTCAAGGATTTAAAACGGGCCAATATACCTTGGTCATAGCATCCCTTTCTTCCCGAATCATATGACTCTCTTCCATGGAGATATTTGAAAGAAGAGTTTATCTCCAACTTCTAACTCCAAGTCCCTTCAATGGTTGTCGTCATATCTCTTTTTCCGACTTTGAGAAGCTTTTATGTGTTTCTAGATGACTTGAACCTTCTCTATCATCTCTTAAACAAGATCAAGTCCAAGTAGCTTTCTTTCTCCAACTTCATCCCAACAGGATGGAGTTCTACATCGCTTTCCATACAGAGCTTCCTATGGAGCCGTCTAGATACTCTATTGGAAGATATAGTTGCATGAGAACTCATGCAATGGGAGATTCTGATCCCAACCACCTTTGAATTCATGAGAGAAGGCTCTTAGAATATCTTCAAGCGTCTGATTAGTCCTTTCAGACTGGCCATCAGTTTAGGGGTGATTGGCCATGCTGAAATTTAATTCAGTACTCAAAGCATGTTGAAGGATCCTCTAGAATTTAGATGTGAACCTTAGATCATGGTAAAACACAATTGAGAGTGGAACACCATGTAGTCTCACCACTTCCGTAACTTATATCTTTTCAAGTTTTTCAATTGAGAGGTATTCCCGAATAGCGATAAAATGGGAATTCTTGGTGAGTCATTCAACCACAACCCATATTGCCTTATTTCCCTTTGACATCATTGGGAGACCCATGAAAAATTCCATAGTAAAATTTTCCCATTTTCACATGGGTATAGGCAATAGCTGCATCATTCCATTGGTCTTTTGTCGCTCAGCTTTAACTTGCTGACATACCAAGCACCTTGATATTTATTCTGCAATCTCATTCATTATGTTATACCACCAGAAGTGTTCTTGGATATCACATTACATTTTGGTACTCCCAAGATGGATAAAGAATGTTGAGCTATGTGAATTATCCAGTAGCTCCTTCTTTATCCCGGGTGATGAAGGCCCAAAAATCCGCATTCCAAACCGAATCACACCATCATCGTCGATATGGAACCCTTGTAGCTTCCCTTCCTTTACTGCATTCACCATATTTTGCATCTCTAAATCATCCCTTTGTGCCTCCTTAATCTTCTCCTGGATAGATGGTTTCACAATCAATTGGGCAAGGTAGGATGTATCCCCATACCTTATGATTTCCAAATCCATTCTTTGCATATCCATGAAGATAGGGTCTTTCTCAATCCACAACATAGATAAAGTAGTAGGTTTATTTCTTCATAGAGAATTAGCTACCTTGTTCTCCTTTCTAGGATGATAGTAAATAGAGAAATCATAATCATTGATTAGCTCTAACCATCTCCTTTGATGCATGTTGAGCTCCTTTTGTGTGAATATACACTTTAGGCTCGTGTGGTCAATGTATATGTCACACTTCTCATCGTGAAGGTAGTCCTACCAAATTTTCATGGAAAAAACCACATCTTCCAGCTCTAGATAATGCTTTGGTTAGTTTTGCTCATGGATCATCAACTGTCATGAGGCGTAGGCTATCACAATGTCATTTTTCCTGAGTACACAACCCAAGACTTTCTTTGAAGCATCACTATATATTACAAAACATTCACCACTTTTCGGTAGTGTGAGTATAGGTTCGGTGATCGGCCTTCTCTTTAGCTCCTTGAAGCTTCCCACACATTCCTCTGTCCATACATACTTTACCCCTTTCCTTGCTAACTAATTTAGTGGGCTTGAAAATCGTGAGATGTTTCTCACAAAACGTCGGTAGTACCCAACCAATCCAAGAAAACTACAGATTTCTGTGACACTAGAGGGCCTAGTCCATTCCTTGATCGCCTTTGTTTTTTATGGATCCCCAAAAATTCCCTCACTTCTGATTACATGTCCCCTGAACGTGACATGATTCATCCAAAAGTCACACTTGCTGAACATGGCGTACAACTTCTCCTTTCTCAATGCCACCAACACAAGTCTTATATGCTCTTCATGATCTTCCTTACTCTTGGAGTAGATGATAATATCATCGATAAACACTACAACAAATTTGTCAAGTTAATATCTAAAGACTGTATTCATCAAATCCATGAAGATTTCAGGGGAATTAGTAAGTTCGAAGGGCATCACCAAAAACTCATAATGCCCATACCGTGTTCGAAAGGTAGTCTCTTGAATATCTATCTTCTTCACCTTTTCCTGATGATATCCAGAATGAAGATCCACCTTTGAGAAGTATTGATCTCCTCTTAACTGGCCGAACAAGTCATCAATCCTTGGGAGAGGATACTTATTCTTTATGGTTATCTTATTGAGTTCCCGATAATCGATACACAACCGCATTGTTCCATCCTTCTTCTTCACAAAGAGCACTAGAGCACCCCAAGGAGATGCACTAGGGTGTATGAACCCTTTTCCAGAATCCTTTGTAGATGATTTTTAACTCATATAGTTCGATATGATCCATCCTATAGGGACACTTCAAGATAGGAGTAGCTCTAGGTATGAGTTAAATTGAGAACTCTACCTCGCGATTTGGGGGAATTCCAGGTAACTCTTCGGGGAATACATCGCCATATTCACTCACAATAGGAATTTCCTCAAGGTTGGAACATTCCTTCAACTCAACCATTTGGGAGAGGTATGCTTCTTCATAGGGAATCAACACCCACAAAATTGAAGGATTTTTCAAAGGAGATTCAGGATCATCCTTGCATTTGTAGAGGAGAATGGGATGGTTCGGAATATGAAAATATATTTACTTTTCACGACAGTTGATATGTGCTCTATATAACGAGATCCAATCCATTCCCATTAAAGTGTCTAATTCCACCAAGGTAAGTATTACATGATTGGCTGGAATAATCTTCCCACATATGCCAATAGGAGAAGATTCAAGCACTTGGGTTTCAATGATTCTACCACTCAGTGTTTTTACAGATATCTCTACTTCAAGGTTTTGGGGCTTCGATTCTATAGTTGTAGAAAAATTTCAAGATATAAAGGAATGCATAGAACCAGAATCAAATTAGACTTTTTCCATTCTTGAGTGAATAGAAAGTGTACCTTGTACAACTTCATTATCATGCTACACCTCCGTAGTAGTGATGGAATAAGCCTTCCCTTGTTCCTTTTTCTTTGGTGGATGCTAACGCTGATTTCCCTCGAGATCTCGAGGTTTAGTGCACTGTTTTGGGTAGTAACCTAGCTCCCTACAGTTGTAGCACCGAACCATGACTGGTTCTCTCCTTTCATCGGCTACATTCTCCTTCATTTTTGTGTCTTTTCGACACTATTGTACATGGTGTCCTTCTTTCCCACACTTGAAGCATTTCCCTATCCCTTTGAAGCATTTACCATGGTGAAAATTTCTATATTTTTGTCATGTGGGTCATTGATTTTTCTTCCAGCCATTGTCATTAGATCCACCAGCTTGAAACTCCATCTTTCTTTTCTTATCACTATACCCATGGAATTATTCTCCAAACTCCATCTCCACTTTGAGAGCACACCGAACAACATCTTCATAACTCTCAAAGTCTCAAATTGTAAGAGCCTTTAAAAGGTGTTGTTTTAATCCACTAAAGAATCTATCAATTTTTATATCATTGTTGATAACAAAACCTAAATCATACCTTGAAAGCCTTGTGAAATTCACTTCATAGGTTTTGATATATTCTCCTTCTTTTTGCTTGAGCTCTATGAATTCTTTCTCCATCTTCATGTGAAGAGTTCTTGGGAAATACTTGTTAAGAAACTTTATATTAAATTCTTCCCATTCCATCTCTTCAATTTCCTCCAATGGCTTGGTTTTCTAAATCAAAGCCCATCATTGATCGGGTTCTCTGTCTAGATGATAAATAGCTAGAGTCACCTTCTCTGTCTCGTAATAGTGAATAATAGAAAATATCTTCTCCATGGAGTTGACCAACTGTTCCACAACTAGTGGATCGGAAGATCCACAAAACGTCGGTGGTCGTTGCCGCATAAAACATTTGATAGCCAGTTTCTCCCTCTTTGGTGAAGGTGGATGTTCCCCATTATAATGGTTATTATTCATAACATGAGATAATTGGGTAATAATCACCATGACGTTTTGAACTCCACCCCCCAAATCATTGGGGATGTCGTTCAGGAAATTGTTGCATTGGCCCTCACATGAGTTGTTGGCCTGATTTCTCCTAGTTCCCACCATTTTCTAAAATAGAAAAGTTTAGAACAAAACATAAGTAAACAAGTCATGAATACATAAATTATTCATTTGAACAATTTATATTAAAATAACGACATACGAGATCCCTAGGTAAATATTCTTGTGTGCATATTTGTACTTAGTCTCATGCTATAGGTTTCCTCTATGGTTCCCTAATCCTAATTCACAAATTAACTAAACCTTGCATGTGATACCAACTATAGTGACCCGGGCCTTTTCTAACATTACTACTACATCATTTTAAAGATAAAAAACATAATATTATTACACATAGAGGATCCAAAGGTTTAGTGTCTTGGGAAAACTAGGGCCATACATAAAAAATTCAACATCACGCAAAAACATTTATTTAATTTCTTCTTCTCTAGCTTCTTATTGGCACTCATCCCCTCCTTAGTATATGTAGCCACCTAAAGATATACATAAAAATGTTTGATCTAGAAGCCTAGTAAAAGGATAGAAAATATCAATACATCATGTGGCGAGCATAATCATAACATATCCAAAAGATCACGAACTTGAAGGAGCATAAATTTAAGACATGAAATGTGACAATTCAGAAAAATGAAAAATCATGTCTTAGTGGTTAACTACCACACATACTTGTGAACCAAGATATAATCCTTTTAACATATAATTTCAAATTTACTCATGATATTCATCACTTTTCCCAATGCACTGGAGCGCTGTATAATTCCTGGCGCATCCGTCACATTCAAACATTCATATTGAGCTATATAATTCTGGGTGCACCCGTCACATCATAACATTATCATTATCATGCTTTCCACATAGAACATATATCAAAATTGAGCATAAATAAACAATGGTAAGTAATGGGTTTCTTCTCATAATAATACATTCATAAGCTTTGGGTTTCCAAAATAAAGAGGGAACAACATACTTGATACAAGAACCATCAACCTTGAATGTGAGGTAAAAGTTGATTTCTTAAAAGAAGAGTTATTTTAGAAAACATTTGGATTGAAATATACATCATTAGAAAACATTTATATCACATAAAAGGAAATAAAATGATGAATAAATGATATTTAAGGAGTGACCATATCAAAAATATAGTGAAAGAGGTAGAACCCGAAGGAAGAAAGTGGGGTTTGAGAATTTCCCCTTACCTTGTATCTGAATGCTTCATTCTCTTTAATGCCCTATATAATGACATTATATTAATTAATTAGAAATTAAATAACCTTTTATACATTAATATGGTTCATTATGGTTCTATTATGTCATTTTATGTTCCTTTGGTTGACTGATAGAGTTCAAAAACATTGTTCGAGGATGTTTGTTTTTATGGTTTTTCTTGGGTGGTACACTTGTATTCATAAATTGAAGTTCAGGTAGAACATGGGTAAACATCCAGAAATTATATTACAAGACATTAATGATATTACAGGAGTTTTAATGATCTTATAATGAATCATTTTATATCCATGTGGAAGAATCATTAGACAATAATCAAATGATGATTGTTTGGGTTAATTTGGGCGGTTTTTCGATCACAATGAAGTTGTTTTAATTTATCACTTACTAATATGTTAATAAGTAAGTTATGTAACCTTAAATAGGACATAATACATATAAAATATTCTGGTTCAACCATAAAAATGGTTTCATGAACAGATCTGAAGGTATAAATGGAAGAAGAAAGCATGTCGTTCTTGAAGGTGATAAATTAACACCTCACGAACAACATTTCTTTAATAAAATAAATGGAAGAGGGAAAGGGGTTTGGATGATATAATATCCAATTATAATCATAAAATTAAATTATATTTATAATAATTGAGTTAAAATACCATTTGTTAGAAGATAGGTGGAGAGAGATCATGAAATTTTGTTGATCTTGAAAGGAAATTAAAGGGGAAGAGGGAGAGAAATTACCTCTTAAATCCTTCTCTTGAGAACCTTCTTAAGGGACAATGCTTGGTATCGTGATGATACCAGCAGCTCTTGGAAGTGTGGGAGGATCTAGGTAAGGTTTTTGGGCAGAGTTTAGAGATGTCTTGGAGCTTTAGAGGTGTGATGAAATGAGGGTGTGAAGTGTGGCTTTTATAGTGGTGGGGAGAGGGGTTTCCTTAATAACAAATTCATTAGTTTATTAATTCCTTACAAGACAAGGAATAGTGATTATTCCATGACCAAGAATAATAATTTTATCATTTAATCCCGAACCAAGTGGTACTAAATCAGCAGAGCATCATCGATGTCTCAATTAATCCATTATTTAGCATTTATTGTGAAATATAGGATTCTACTATTCATCAAAAATTCATGTATCTCAGAAAAATCCCAAATTTTTACCCCAACCATTTTTTGACATTTAGAATCCAAAAATGAAGTCTATTTTTCAAAAATAATTTTCTAAATATTATTAATTTAATATTTAATTAATGTCATAATTTACTTAAAAAATAGTTTTTAAGATTAAAAGTGATTTTTGAGTGCTTTCAAAAATTACGTAGGGTCTTGTAAAATTATCTAAAAACTATAAGAAATTGATTCAATAATTTATAAATAAATTTTAGGGAAATAAATTTTCTTTTAAATTAATTATTTATTTATAATTAATTATTTAGGACTTACAAAATACAAAAACGTTTACTAAGGTCAAATTGTCACTTTTTAAGATGTCTAAAATTTATTTAATTACTCACAGGTAAGGTTACTCTTATGTTGGATGATTTCATATTCATAAGGGTCATATTACGATTCATAAGGGTATGTTACTATTCCTAAGGGTACATTAATATTCACTGAAAAATATTTTTGTTTCATTAGATTCCAAAAATCATCTTGAGCACAACCGTGTATGTCAGATTTTTCAAATTCCAAACACAGAAGTGACAAACTAATGTTTAAAGGTCACAAATCACTTAGTAGTTCATTATGTTGGATTTTTCATGTCGTTTTATAACATAAATATAAGAAGGGATTATCTATTGAAAACATTGGGTTGTTACAAATATCAATGTTTTATTTTCTAGTTTGAAGAACTTACACAAAAGACAATTGCTTGGTTATAAAAAATCAATGATTTATTTACTGAGGATGAGAAGGATTCCCACATCATGTGGAAATACCTAGACACTAATAAAGTATCATTCATATTTTGGATGATTTCCACATATCATTTTGTTATTCTAGAGATCCATAAGGAAGAATCCATACCATAACAACAAAAAATATTTTGGAAACATTCAATTGATTTAGATATGGAAATATTCCATATGATGGATATACCAATCATTTCAAATAACTGAATAACGTTTTACACCATGTTGACCTTGTTTCCAACCGAGTAGCATGAAATCCCAACTATATTAAACAACACAAATGGTTTCCATGTGATTATCTACATAGATACAAGAAACTTTTCCAAATCATCATGGAAGTTTATCCTTAGGTATGTGTTATAATATTTGGTGAATTTGGTGAATTTCATTTTACCCCACTCATCCATCAAAATGATAATAACCCTAATATATTGAAATGTAATCAATACAAATCGTTCCTTAAATTATAGGAATATAAATCCATGATATTTACTTTGATAATTATATAACATTTTAAATTCACAATAGAGAGATACCCACTAATATCAGGTAATTGAAAAACTCGTTAATCAGTCTATCAAGAGACTGAAACATGTATAAAATTTATAGTAGTAAGAATATGAAATATTTATAACATGTGTTGGGGGGTGGATTTCTAATCCCTTCATCTCATATTTTTTTTAAAAAATGCCAGAATATACCCTGTATAACAAAAATAAGTATTGTACGAAATAATATCAATAAACAATGTGTAGTGAAACTATATAATCATGAAATGCTCCATAAATTGAGTATGATATAATTAGGAAGTCTAGGAACCCTACCCAATGAAAAAAATCTGAAACTAGAATAAATTTTGGATAAAAAAATATTCATACATAAAAGGATGTTTAAAAACAAGAAATATAATAAAATAATGAAAATAAAACAAGGTATTAACATGATTTAGATAATAAGACCTCCATTCATGAGAAAAAAACTACAACCTCTATTCATTATATTCCTATGTATAATAAATGAAAAAGATATATTAGATTCCTAGAAATAAGAATAAAATGAACTTTGTTCCCACTCACATATATAGTTAGTGGCATTCAATCAACTAGTCAAACCATATCCCCTAAAATCATAGTCATCCTAACATAAAGAGGTCGCCTAGAGTAACAAACTAGTATTCCCTTGTATCAATGAACAATATAGCCTTCATCTCTCTATCCCAAATCCACTGGAACATGTGAAATTATTATGGTTATATTTCCCCTTGGAGAGAAAATACTACCTATGAAGGAATAATATATCATCCAATCTTCTCTTGAATTGGATTTGGTGACAAAAAATAGGCATTACATACCAAAAAAATAGCAACTTGAATAATTTTTGTAAACAACCCTTGAAAACAGACCAATTTTTTTTAAAAAATGAAGGTTTTTTCCTATGTAGTATGTATTCATCCTCAAACTCCATCTATTTACCCATGACCAGTTAAAAATTGATGTTTCCCTAGATATTCTTATATTATTTCCATAGTGAATATATCTGTATGATTTTTTCTTCCAACTCCATTACAACGGTCTAGCTCATTATCCTCTAGAATGATCCTAATAAAATAATGTCTCATGTTAATATAATTTTTCCTTTTATCAAAAGCCATAAATTATGAAAATGTAATCTCACTTTGAGTGTCACATAATAATATTCCTTCCTCTTAATTGTTTTGAGTTCAAACTATAAATTAATCAACAAAACCATATGATTCCTTACATTAGTTTCATCCACATGATCTACTTATTTTTTTACAAATAGTAATAATATATAATAGCAATGAAATTAATCAAATTTATATTCCTATTTTTGTAAACAAAAATAATATTATGTACTTTTAGGTGTCTGAATCACAAATGATGTATGTATCAACATATCCATGTAAATGATCATTTTTCCTATAGAACTATTCTAGATGTTTTATTCATTTCACGTACTATATTATTTTTTTGAAAACATCCTAGTTTCCCTTTAAATGATTCAACATGAAACAACTTACAACTACCACCACTATTGCAATGTCAGGTCATGTAGAAAACAACTAATAAATAACAATTCAATCCATTGATGCATAAATAACCTTTTCCATGTATGTGATTTCATCTTCCATTTTGGATGATTTACTCTGGAATAATATTAACTTCCTAACCAAATTATTAGATATTTATGTGCTTCTAAAAACCAAAATCATTGGATAAACATTTGTATATATCACCTTTGAGAAATAACAATGGTTTTTCTCTCTGATATCCCTCAATATTTATCCCCAATATTTTATTACCCTTTATAACATATTTCATAAAAAAATATTTCAGAAAAAAACATTATTTGGGTTGTATATTCCTCAACCATGTGGTACAACTTAAAAATTTTCATCGACATAATGTAGAAGTTTGATGAAATTTCCACTATCCCAGTAATTTGGATAATCAAATTGATTTAAATTTCACATTTTATATTGTTATTATTACCAAAATACATTAAAATCCAAATTATATTTTTGATACTCTTACTTTAGCCTATAAATACATTTCTTATACTTAAAAACCATGTTTTAGTTCACATATTTCATGAAACCTACTCTTTTACTCATGTAAATTTCTCTATCTAAATTACCATGATGTAAATATATTTTTAAATCAATCTATTCTATTTAAACATTTTTTAGGACTCTATTCTCAAAATTATCCGTATTTTTCATTTTTAAATACAAATGGTGATATTTATAGTAAATCAACTACTTCATTTTATGGAAATCCAGTAACCACAATTTCTACATGGAAATGGTTCATTCAATCCATCACTTTATTCAAATGGTAAAATATTTATTTTCATGGTCACATTCACTTTTTGGTAAGTTATTCATTTCCCATGATATATTTAATTATAATATATACAAGTCACTATTCATCATCAACTTCCATAGCTTCATGTTACTCTGGGTAATCACTTATTCTAGGATTATAGGTTCTCCTACATGAATAAAATGAATACAGTGTATATAATTGTCAAACCTTTATACTATTCATCAAACACTAGTTGATCTCCTAAAATAAGTTTTCTACTATTTACTAATCATCTTTTTTATATCTTTTAGATCCTTAACTTCTTCTAATCCAACTCAATATTTTACTCTTATTGAATATTTTGGAATATATTTGACGGGCCTCTCTCTGAACATTTAGTACTAACATTTGAGTTCTCTTAAACTTTATCCCTTTTGGTATTATTACTCATATCAATATCGTCTTTTATATTTGATTTATTTCTCACAAATTTTTTATACACATCGTTTTGGAACATATACATGACCTTCTCAAAAAATATAACATCTAGACAGTGGATGACTTGTATCTTATCATCATTCCACAACTATAAGACAATTTTATCATCATTACACCCAAAAAACAATCTTTATATTTTTCTTAAGGTTGTCCTGGATCCATAGATTCATTATTACCATATGAAAATCTTCTAAATACATTAGGATTATAGAATTTTGGTAGTTTATTAGACCATATATCCTCTTTATGTACATGTATAGTTATCAATTATGTATTTCTATTTGGAATGTATACATCTACATTTAATGCATCCACACGAATTCCCTATGACATTGTAGATTGAAAATGTATTCATTGAAACATCACCATAAACCCCTAAATAATATTTTCATGTATACCATTTTTTATGGTTTTCTATGCACCATATTTACATTCCATTATTAATATTCTAGAAGAGGTTCCAAATGTTATGTTAGGAGTATTCACTTCCATTTTTAGAACATAAGAATTTCAGATTCTGACAACATTCTCTTTCCACTATTAAATTTCATTAAATAAAATCTTTATTATTTATAATGTAAACCAAAAATTTTATAGTACCTCGTCAATAAACATTAAAATTTAAAGGGAACAACCAAGGGACACAATAGTGTAATATCCCCAAACATTCTAGTAGTCCGGTTCCAAATTATGGGCTCTAGGCTTCCAACTATAATATTTGAAGGACACATTATTCTGCTACCTGAACTCACAACATTGACACCATTCAATGTACATGTGATCAATCTTTATATGTATTTTATTGATATAAATTTGTTTTTATTTTAAACAAGATGACCAAAAATGAAATTAAAAACCTCCAAATATATTAATTATGTAGTTCCAAATATTTCAAACGCATCTCCAGTTCTATTCAAATACAATGTGATATCCTTTTATCCTTTTGTGAAAACAACGGATCCTCAATCCACTTTACAAACTCCATCTAAAAAACTATTCCCATATCCTACCTTAACATGTTCTCCGATGGAAATAAGAATTTTTCATATCCCTAAAATGATCATAGATCTATTGAGTCTGAAGATACCACTATTCTTCATCATAATATTTATGTAACATTTTCTAAAAATATCCAATTCCTCATAATTTCCTAGATAAAAGTTTCCATAAAATTCAGATATATAATCCACTATGCATCCCCAATCTTCCATTGAATGGTAATATTAACTAGAATCAAACCCCCATGAATCCATCCAAATTTTGAAACTATGTATTGGATTATATCCACTATTCAGAGTAACAATATAATTTCTTCTTATGGGAGTTGAAATTATCATTAAAAATATTAAAATCCTTCATAGCTTGTCTTTTATTTACACACATCCAATAAGTAAAAGTCATACTTACTTAAATTTCTTAGCTCTTATCCCACTACATAACTTATGATTGTTTCATCTGATTAATCATTCATTAAGGTAACCATCCTCTTCTTTTATCATTAAGATCACCTCCAAATTTTACGTGGACTAGTTTTCTTTTGTGGTCCCCATTTTATATCACCTTCTACTATCCTCAAACAATAAATTTTCCATTCACTAGAATTGCTAACATTGGTCACCATTATATCCCATTTATCTATAAGTGTATATAGTATAACAGTATGCATGTATCAATCATGAATATTATATTCAGTAATTCAAGTCTCCTATCGATCATATTGAATCCATTCACATGATTTTCTACTGTTCTTCCTTTTAATAAAACTATTTTTAACATCCATTTCATCATAAATTTTTTTTAAGTTTCATAGGATTATCAAAAATATTTTATAGATTATTTATCACTCCTATTATTGTTTTCTTTTCCTTGATGTTGAAGCCATGTTTATGATAATGAAAGCGTCCCAATATTCAATTCCCTCTTATAAAATGGTTCCCATTACTTATTCTTTATTTTATCCCAATGAACTCTTATAAGTGGAATATGAAAGAATTTATAAATTAGAGGATCCACTATCATCTTTTTAAATATTCAAAAACTACTTCCATTAAACATATCCTCCTAGAAATTTCCACTATGGGATTCTATAACATCCACTAAAAGTTAAATCCTACAAGAAATGATATTCATTCAAGGATAGAATGATTGAAAAAACCTGAGATTCCAAAACTGTGATGCTATGTTACTAATTTTTAAGAATCCACTTATATCTCATTCTAGTAAAACCACTAATGTACTCTAATTAGACAAATGGAAGTATCCAATTATAATAAGACTGTTGTATGATGTGTAGTGGAACTAGGTCACATAAAAGGACTCCCTTGACTGACAGTACCATAATTATAGAGACTATGTACCCTAATCCCCAAAAAATATGCACTCACATACAATTAGAGAAATTAATTGGAATAAATTTGTTTATAAGAAATAAAAATAATATAATAACATTAATATTAGAACTCAATGTATAGATCTTATAAAGATAATGAGTCATATATTCACAAAATAAACATTATTTTTTCCTTTACATTACAATTATAAGTAAAAAAAGTCAATATATATTAACAGATATTTGTTTCTAGTAATTAATAATTAAATTAACTGAGGTCCCACTCACATAGATAAGAAACACATTCTATTTATCCAGTTAAACCTGATCATATAAAATCAGAGTTATCCTATTATAACTTCCTTATCTGGTGTACCAAACTGATATACCCATTGCATCAGCAAAATAATATAATTTTCTCACTCTCTAATAACACTATTAAAAAATGTGAACCTCAAATGGTTCTATTTCCCCTTGGAGGGAACCTGCTACATCTGAAAAAAACTACACCACTATATCATTGTTTGACCAGAAACCTATAACCTAATTCATATGATTTGAAATATGGATTCAAATCACAAAAAAATTATATATATATATATATATATATCTTATAGATCTATTACAATAAGAACTATATCTAATACTCGTTCTACTATGTTCCCAAAACTAAACAATAGATACAATTATAACATCAACATGACTAGTGAAAACCCAACCAATAGGGTAGGGGTATTTTTACCCCTACAATCACCCTGGATATCTTGAACCAATCAGAAAGTTATATAAATCATTGATATAGTTATTTTAAAAAATACAATTTTCTCAAGGTTAGTAATATATCTACAGCCAATTCATGATACAAATCATCCATTTTGATTAAACTATGTAGTATTTAGAGGATATTCTGTCACAATCACTTATCATGAGACATCATATACTATATCTGGATTGATGTCCCTAATGTGTTTCAAAACAATGAATTCCTCTAAAAAGTTGTCACTAAGGGTTGATTTGATTAAAATTTTGATGATTACAATGAAAATTATTATTTCATATACTACTAATGTATAAAGGAGGAACTACTTCTTACTATAGGGTTGATATTAGTTAGTGTGATATCTTTTGGAATTGATGGTACAGTGGGGTATGATGCTATGAATAAACATGAAAAATAGAAAGTGTTTTTAGAGAATATTATTCCCCAGGAGGTATAATGGGAAGGAGAATGTACTTGAAATAAATTAAAGGACCATGATTTGGGATCCCCTCAAGAATTTTTTTTTTCAACTAGATGGTAATCTAGTAATGAAAAAAAATGAAAATGTTTAGTTGTATCCATTGACCACCCTCCAGTAATGAATATTTAGTTTTTATATGCTATGGAAATAATTTCTTATTATAAAGATAAAAAATATTGAATAGTTATATTCTAACATTCTCAATGAAAAATACATATTGAGAATTTATTTTGGGATGATTTCCTAACACATTTAACTAAAAATCCCTGATAGAAAGATAGTACTTGACCCCTGAAAGTTGAATCAAGCAATTACTATGAACTATTCCAGTATAAGCCTATTTAGTAAATTATAGAACCTAGTTGAAACTGTTAGTTTCCACTATTTAGAAATGATAAATCTATGGTTTTGGAATATTATCCATTATAGAACTATGTATAGGAAGCATCATTAGAAGTAGATATATTTTATACTATTAACACCTAATTAAAGGATGTTGAATCCTAATGTATACGTGTAAATGAGGAAAAGAAACCATAACTTGGGTGGGTGTATATTTCCCATACATTTCCAAACATTGGTAATCCCAACTTCCCAACATTAAATGTTATGTGATGCCCATAGTAGAACCTTTCTTACTTTATTTCCTGTTGTGTCTCCATATTGGGAACATCTCAACAACATGAGGATACCTAAAAAATGTTTCATGAAAAATCTAGAAGGTCACATGTCCAATTTGATGAATATATTCCCTAAAACCTTTATAAATTTGATTTATATTCATTTATAATATATTATAGGACATGGGTATGTCATCAGGTACAAAATAATTTTTGAAATTCATTTTTTATGCCTTTGGGTTTATCATTTCATATGATATTATTATATCATATTGTCACTGACTAAGCCAAATTTAATGTATGAATTTGTTATGTCATAGGTGATATAATTAGTGACCTAGTAAAATCACACTGTGAGAGGGTTGAATAGGTGTGATCTATTTTTAAAAAAATTATTTTCACATTATTTTCTAAAACGTATACACTTTTTAGGATGAATGGATCTGGTAAAAATAATGTATAACACAGATACTAAATACAAAGAACAATGTCAAGAGATAACGCCACATGATATTGTTTACAAGGTTCTTCCATGATTTGGTTTAATAAATCCATGATATATTCTAGTTGAATCTCAGACATATTTTATTTAATAATATTATAAAATAAATATACAAATATAGTATATCATTTTGCCACTGGAGATATCTCCAAAAATATACTATTCTCTCACAACAAGTTATTTTATACTATCTCCTATCAGTTTTTAGTGATAATCTCAACTCATTATAAAAAATATCTTATCTTTGAACAAGGATTCATTTGCATCAATATTATAGATCTTATTCCCCAAATACTAGACTATTATTTCTTGTGAATGAACCACTTTTAGAGAATACATGTCATCAATAACCTATATAATTTAATATGATCAACATGATCTTGGAATGTGATAACATGTTGTGTTATTTATATTTAGAAAAGACCATTTAGATATTGAATAATAATATTTAATTTCTGCAATGTTTATGATGAAGAGTAATCATAGTTTCTCATTATCCACCCATTTTCATTTTCTTATTCTTTTTCCCTTGACAATGATATCGTATTGTAAATTAAATAAGAACTGGTATCTTAGATACTTTTTTTTATTATTTTCTTTTTTCTATTTATAAAATCACAATGATATACATGGATATAATTTCAATATTTTTAATATAAATATTTGAAAATCATCACCCTCATGAAGTTATCATTTAAAGCTAGTCAAAAAAATCATTCAATAAAATATCCTAGTTTTGATCATTAAAATGAGGGAATAAATATTCCTTTCAAATCATCATAATTATCAATAATGGATATTCTTAAATCTATCAGGTTAATTCAGCTTAAATATACTATTAAAATAAATCCTAATAAATACTCTATATATGATCATATCTATTTTATATTTTAATTACCTGAAATATTAAGTTCATTATTAATCTTTTAATAATTTCTTCAATCATGGTTTATATTTCAACATTTTTCCCCCAATATCCCATGAAATCCACAGATCACTACTGTTTTTAAATATATTCTAACTTCTCATTTTAAATCTTTACTATCCATGGGGTATTATCCTAAAATTTATCCAAAAATTCATCATTTAAATTCCTATAATATCATCCTCAAAATAATAAAAAAATATAACATATATCTTTAAATGATTGATATTTAATAAACATCATCTAATTTTTGGTGATATTATTACACCTAAATATCATTTTAAAACTCTAGCATACTCCAACACCACTCTACATGTTCTATATTTTAATATTCCTTAGTTTTTGAATCTTCTAAATGAAATATCATGTATCTTTTTTAGCATTCAGAAATTATATTCTATAACATTACTTCTTTCAGAAATAATATTTTATTTCCATGAATTTTCTAGGATTTAACCATTAATAATCTATTATTCGTATATATCTATTATTATATAGATGTGAAACATCCATAATTAATTATATGAATCATTGAAACATTCATGAAATCCATTAAGGTAGACTCTTGTAATTTATTATACCTTTTAATATCTCACTTTCTTAATAAAGAAACATCTCATTAAATAATTAATAATTATTATTCATATATTCATCAAAAAATTTATTTAATTAAATCTTAATCATTGTGAAATTTACTACATAAAGATATAAAATAATCAACACATTTTTATGCTTCTAAATTCATCATTTATATCTTGATTCTGGGATCAATCATTTTTTTCTCTAATCTACAACTATATTATTATAATGTTATGTAGAACATAACTTGGTCCTTCTTATAAACTAGTTGAAAATATTGACATTTAGAATAAAAATTTTCTATAATTATATCTAAAGTGTTAAATGCATTAAATGATTATCTGAAACTCATATTTTCCTCTCAGTACATCAATTTCATGATACACATCTTTCTATATCAGTATATCTTCTTATAAAAATGTAATTTTGGGATAAAAACTATTAGATGTTCCACCCACTTAATTATCATAAAAATATTTTATGTTCTTTAAGCTCCCATTTTTTATTTTTTATCATTACCTATAAATCAATGTCAATAAGTTCTAATAAACTAATCCCTTTTTATGTCCCCATTAATGATAATAAATACAAATATTAAATAGAATTATAGTCTAATACCAAAAATATAAAAAATATAAAAAACCAAAATAATAAGCCATAGTCATTGGCCCAATTACTCTGATCATAGGATACGACCACCAACATTCAATCTGTGGTTGTTATAACCATGGATATAGGCAGTGATCCTAAATCCATGGTTACTTACCTAAGTATGTTAATCAAGTTCCATATATAATTGAAAACCAATCTATTACCAAATTAATAACTACTGATTGTTTCTAGGTCTACATTCATGGGTACTGCACATGGAAAGAGTTCAATGGTCATGGTTATCTACCATGGTTATAGTCATATATCCATGGGATGTGATGATGGAAAAATGTATATTTCCATGACCCAATTCTGTGTTTTTAGACTATGTCAAATTTGAAAAATTATTCCACCATGATATTCAATCCTAGGATCATACACTTATATTATAAGTAATTATACCACATGCATAAACCACTTTTCACAAAAACACATTTAATTTTAATTAGATATTTATTATTATAATGTTAATGTATATTCACTAATGTGTCTATGATATATATCCATAGGACACCATTCTGTAGTTGAATGGATGCTTACATGACTAGTTGGATCCACAGGAATGTTGTCTTGTGTCTATAGATCTTCTAACATGGATTCCATGTGCTATAGGAAACATGGTCGTGGTTGTAGGGGTTCTACTTAAAAGATATGGTTTTCCAATAGAGATATTAATTCCTTAAAAACTACCATGTTCCACAAGTAGTTTATCTTATGTCTGTAATGACACCAAAATGGCTACTGAATTCCATGGTCAATGTTCTCATGGATTTAGTGGGGGTAATATTTCAATAGGTAGGTTATCCCTTATTTGTAGGTTTACCACTATGGCTGTGTAGTTACGTGGTTAGGTTGTATCATGTTTCTAAATTGTTCTATCACCATTCAAATTCTTGAAATTGGTTCCATGAATCTTCGAAAGGTGATAAGAAGAATTTTACATGGCCTTAGGGACCTCCAACATTATTCATGGGGAACTCATAATTGAAAACAAGGTTATTGTGTTACCCTATAGCCATGTGAACCATTAACCACGAAATTTTGACCCATTCAATGATGTGAACCCATTTCCCATGGAAATTGTCTAACCTATAACCATAATTTGGGTGACATTGTCTATATTGGTGTGGTTATAATTCATTTTTCTATTATTATACTCATGACATTAAATTTGATATTCTACCCCATATTGAAAGTTAAAAATAATTCACTTGAGAGAAAGAGAGTACAAATTTTCTAAATTAAATAATCCATAAATTAATTAATATTAGTTATAAATGAGAAATCTCAATGTATAAAATGAGAAAGATTAATCAAGTTGACAATTTTGTCTATAAATAACATAGAATATAAAACAAACTCAAAAATAAACATAGAAACATAATTATAAGGAATTTTCATTTAATATCTCATTTAATATCCTCAAATAAACTCAAAAAAATTAAAATATTAAAATATAATAAGTATTCACATATTCCAGGAATTTAATGTATCAAAATATTCTAGCTTATCATGTCATCGAACAATCAAACTATCACCCTAAAATTAAAAATTAATTCCTGAAAGACATTGACAAGAGAATAAGAATAAAATTACACATAAATTTTATTTTCATGGACATACAAAAAATTATATATTCACATGATATAATAGTTTTTGGAAGACTGTAACCTTCTCTCGACAAAAGGGATAAAATTTATCAATATTTTTTTATCATTGTTTAACTATAATTAAAGTGTTTTAAGGAGGCCAAAAATTGTGTTTTTTATATTTTTACATAATGGGAAATACTGAATGTAGTAATATTACATATAATAAACATCATTATTCTAAAGACATCACCTTAAATTCCCTATAAAGGAAACAAAAATCCATTATATGAGAATAATGTGGACTCTCCTTAACTTCTTTGTGAGAGAAATAAGGTTAAATTTTTGTTCTCAACATAGAAAATAATTAAAAGAAATATATTTCTTTATGATAGCTCTTCATTTTTACTCCAAGTTTTATTTTATAGAAATTATCTTCCTATATACATAGGGAATTTAGTCATTATTTTGAATTTTCATTACATGGAACTGACATTTTAACTTCTTCTAGAAAAACACTCATTCACCTTTTATGATTTATCTTTCTTTCCATATTGCTTAATTTTTTCACATGGATTCTCAATATTGTTTATTTTACCCTATTTTGGATACCTCTCATGAAATTAGAAATAGTTTTCCCTATTGTCTTCCATAATATTAATCCTTGTATTCTTTTCTTGGATTGATTTTATTTGGTTCTCAAGGGTTATTTCTAAAACAAAAATGTTCATGGTGTACATATAAATTTTCATTATATGTCATTTACTTATACAATATAATCATATCCTCTTCATTTTAGAATCCAACTAAATATACTTCTTTGGTTTCTCTTATTTAATACATTGTTTTTATCTAAAACCCAATGGCATAATTAATTTCATATTTAGTTTTTCTTATTAATCATTCATGGTCTTCATTGATTTAAATCGTGGAATATATTATTGGAAGGTATTAAATATAAATTGATATCGTAGTGACCATATTTATTTCATTACCCATGTAAATTATTATTCTATTTACATTTTTGATGTTAATAGATTTGACATTTTCCATGGGATTTTCCTCAACAGTAAAGATTATCTCTTGAATTAATCTCTACCCCCTAAATATATTCCTTATTTTTTCTTCCAATTTTTTATCTATTATTACAACAATAAATGTACTTATATAAAATCCTTCCACAAAAACACCAATGTCAAAAAACATTTATTTTCTCTTTGGTGTAACAATTTTTCCAATGAAAACCCCTTACTATTTTTGAGTGAAAATCCATTTATTTTTAGCACTTTTTATGGGAAAATATTTATTTTCTACACATAAATCCATAATAATGTGGTGTTTTACTAAAAAATATCTCCACACGTATTTTTTTAAATTTTTAATTCTAGCATGTACTATCCAATGCAACATCATTAGCATAAATGATGTATTATAGAGTAGGGGATAACTATTTCTTAGATCTTAATGTAGATATATCTTTGTATGATTTAATTTAATTATTTAAACTATAATTACTCCTTTTAAAAGTAATAATCATGTCTCAAACTTCTCTAGTTATAACACTAATTTTATCCTACTGGTAAGACTCAACATCGGTAACTTCTAGAGTTTCCATTTTTACCTCCAATCCAAGAAACATAATGTTGATGTTATTTTTCTCAAACTAAATAAATCTAATTATTTCTTCACATTTTTTATTCATATTATCAATTGGATCTTTAATAATTTTTCTACATTTATGCATGTAATTCTTAATATATTTAATTCATTTATCTTTGACCACTAATTGAGTATTCTTTCCATTAATAGTTACGTTGTGAATATATTCTTGTGTGTGGATCCATTATTCATGGAATTTGATAGTTCTAGATTTTCTAATAAATTATAATATTTAATTATTATTCATATAGGTATAATTATTATTATTATAAAAATTAATACTTTTCTTTATATTCAGTATATTTTATGAGAGTATAATGATTTTTCAACATTCTTATTAAGGATTTTTATATAGGATTAGATTATAACTCCAATTTTGTATTATTATGTCATATAACTTCGATTAAATCATATACAAAATTGGAAATTTAAATAGGGATATATTTTTAAATAATCCCTTATTTTAGGGTAAAATCCACCAAATGATTCAATGAGTACATACACATCTAAAATTGAACTAGAATTTATATTAGGATCATTATAAATAGATTAAATAGATAAATTCACACTTTGATCACATCCAATTAGTGGTGAATCATCTTTCAAATTTCTCTTAGAAATGATATTACTCAATTTAATGGATTCCTTATTATTATTGTTTCTATGTATTTGGTAAAAACATATTCTATAACAAAATTAATAGGTATATGTTCTTTATTCTCAAATTATAGAACCACATAAACTTCATCAAATAAAAACATAATTTATAATTGACAAGATAAATATGGAAAATTCATATATATAATTAGAGATATATCCTTATGATCTAATTCCAATAAATGTTCCATGTGATCTAGTGTAGTTAAAAATATATGGGGTGAAACAATATGATCAATATTTTTATGTGTATTATTCACATTATTAACATTATCTTGGTCACCTATTTTGATGATTTAATTTCATCAAACTCATGAAATATAAACACACTACATGTAAAGTGGAAATTAAAGAAAGAAAAATGGATAATATTATTTTCAATAATCTCCCCTAATGTCTGTGACTACAGTATTTATTATTTTCTCAAGTTTAAGACACATGGGCTTCAAAAATATTATAAAGTGAATTCACATGGACAATGTTCCATTATTTAACATTGCAGTTATATATTAACAATCATTTACTATCGCTTTCTTTTATATTGGACCCCACTAGTAAAAAATGTCACTCCAAAAGAAAAATTAAAAAAATATTCTCTTTGAACTAGGATATCACATCATTAGTAGGATTGATATTCTTATTGAATTTTAGGACTCTAAATACTCGTGAATGAAAACATTTATTAGCATTCATATTATCCTTACTATTCAAAATTCAAAAGGATTAATATTTTTATGGAATTTAACACTCATTTTATTCTTTATCTTTAGTAGAAGTCCATCATATGATCACCACCATGCCCTGATAGCCTCGATGCAATTGATAACCAACAATAGTAGTTTATTTTTGTTATCCTCTCTTCTTTCTTCCTTAATGATTATATAATATTAATAATTAACACAGTATAAAAATCTCTAATACACTTTACTTCTATTATCCTTCTGCTCTCTAAAAACAAACAATGAAATCATGTGGATATAATTTCCATATTTTCTATATTAAACATCCACGATCGTCGTCCATGTGATATCTTAATTTATAGTTCTTCAAAATATCCTTTCAATAAAATATCCCAGCATAAATCAATAAAATAAAGAAAAAGATATTATTTTTGAGTCCTTATAATTATAACATAAAGATCTTCTTTAATAAATTCATTTAATTGTTCATAAATATTTTGTTGAATGAAACCCTGTGAAATATTTTGGAAATGATCTTCTCAATTATAAATTTAATTCTACAAGAAATTTTATTATTATTACTCATTAAATTAAATATTTAATCTTTAATTCTAATTTATCTTTTCATATTCATGATTCCCTGAAATCCTCATATTTATATTATTTAAAAATGGAGTAGGACTTCTCCTTTAATATCACCATAATCTTTATGTTGTTATTATAATATTTCTATATTAACTATTCATTTAAATTTCAGAATATATTTGAAACAATATAATTTTTCATTCCAATGTATTAATATTTTTTAAAATAAATTTAATCTTATTAGGGAGTATTTTAATCTTACACTTTTTCCCAATTTATAGTTTTCACGGTTGTACACAATCAGAAAACTATCCTTATAAGGTCAAGGATTCCTTAGTTCTCCTTCAATACTCTATTATTTTTATCATCGTTATTAATCCTTAATTACCTGTATTTAATTGTACCTAGACCCAGAATAATAATTAAATTAAATATGATCATATACATCAAGCATTGTATTATGTATATATTGTCATCTAGGTGCCCCATAAGGATCCTGAGCTCTAGAGGGGTTGTAATTATTTCCTAGTATTATATTTTATATACCTACACATTGTTAAAATTTATATTCATAGATTGGATTTATATAGATTTCATTGTTGGTGTCCTATTGTTTTATCTCACACCCTATCTAGACCTCCATTTCTACCTTGACATATTATATTTTTTGAGGTGTGGATAAGGGGAACCATCCAGTTATGGATGTGAGGCTTTTTGTGGTTTGATGGGAGGTTGAGAGTAGATGTCCGAGAAAAAGCTTGAGATAATTAAATAGGTTTTCTTCCTTTTGGTCATTATGTTATACCTCTATGTAGGTGTTATTTCCTCCATATCTATCTAATTATTTTGTTCAGACAGATGACATTACATAATTTTGTATATTGTACTAGATATTACTGGGGATGAGTAGTTATTATTATGTATAGAAGATTTACCTTTTGTTTTATGTTTATATTATGCATCCTGTATTTTTTCTATTATTACAATGTCCTTCCACTATAATTAAGAAGGTATATTATACCCACAATACAACCTCTGACCAACACTTTTAGTGGAAATCCTCTTGAATATAATGAGGCACACTTGTGGCCTTGTGGCCAACCAATTCATCTACTTTTACCTAGTGATACGGGATGGGATGTCACAAAGTGGTATCAAAGGTTTTTTACATTGAATTAATATATTTGGATTGTAGAAAATATAGAAGGATGTGTTATAATTTTTTAATGAGCTTGTTCTTGGGAATACCTAACCCACACATGGGGGAAAATATAATTTTTCCAGAAATTGGAAATTTTCTCTCTGTATGTTGCATACTATTGTTGATATAAATTCAATGTTGGGTGAAAAATATTATTATTTAGGCTTGATATATTTTATGGATATTCTACCATGTCCCCGAATTGAAAGGAGAATATATTCATGCATCATTATAGGAACCTACAGATTGACGTGCCATGAATATTCCATTCCATATATGCGAATTTTATTTTGTCCATTACCTATTTTTGTTGTAATTATTTTCTATACCATGGTTATTATATATACTTGGCCCACTAATGTATTCTATTGGTAAAAAAAATTATGTGTGAAACATGTCAGCATTATCCTAAATGTTTCTATCATACATATCATGATGGTGTAATATTAAATTTCCAATTTTTGATCTATATAAGATATTTAACCATGGTTACATGAGATGAGTCATGGATTTAAAAATATGAGTACCAATTTCAATTTATAATGTGTGTGATACTTTACATATTATGAATGTTGATCCATCAAATTGAGTTATCATAGTTTGCCTCAAAAATTTTGAGATTTAGAGTAAGGGTAGATGTTTGTAATTAAATGGGTTTCGATCTCAATTAATAAAGATTATGTATCTTTTAAACTGGGAATTATAAACCATTTAATTAATTCTCATGCTATGTAGAAACTGAATTATAGACATAATGTATAAAATTTCATTTATTAGTGAAATGGTTTTCAATAAATGGATATTCCATTTGTAACCTAAAGATAATTTTACTCCTTAACATTCAATTGACACCCCATATTCTAAACCCCTATAAATAAAATTTCGAAACTTATAAATACAATGAACATCGATGTGGGTTTTCGGGATGGTATATTGGGTAGTGGAACCTTTTCTTTTGTTTCACTTCCTTTGGTTATACTATCTACCTTTTCATATTGTTATAACACGTGTGCATTGAATTTGTAGAGTTATTCCTCCTTGACATTATTGAGTCGTGTGTCAGGAGGGTGGTGGGGACCATTATTCGGAGGTGGTGGGCCCTAGGTAACCAGTATCACCTTTTTTAGATAAACTCGTGGCACCAACTTTTATCCCCTAATACATAAATGACACTCTTCATTGATAGAGTTTCTTCTTCATGATGTAAAATATACTGGGTGTTACATGGATTGGACCTAAGATGTCTAATCTTACTTGTGACTTCCACAAGCATCATCATCCCACCTTCTCGAGGTATGGAACTCTGTAGGCTACTTATTCTTGACCCGAATCCATTTGTGATATATTCAGGCATTTTTAGTCACCTTATGAGAGGAAATATAAGATTTTTACACAAATTTTTTGGGATTCTTCCATGTGATGGTGGGTTATTTTTACCCAGCAAGGTTTCTATCAGTTCATGGTATTGGAAGACTTCTAGACCACCTTATATGATTAATCCATTCCTAAAATTCTAATCGAAGATGATGATATAGATTTTGGGCACCTTGAGTTGGGTTCCATGTTTGTTATGGGATATTTATTTTATTTTAGTGAGTTGTATTGCGTTACATCGATTCTTTTCAGTGAAGAACAATCGAGAGAGACAAGCATTGATGATGCAATTTGGTATGCCATCCTCTAATAGTTTAATTTCATAAAACTACTAACAATTTATGAGATTGTGAAAAAAACTCTAATCACTGATTGTATCGTATAGGTAGCTGGTTGTACATGGCATAGAGGGTTGGTGTCATGGTTGGGTATAAGTTCTTCCAGTTCCAGGAATCATTGCATTGGGGATTCTATTCAATGTAGTAGTGGCTAGACTACCCATACAGGTGGATCTATTATATTTGACTAGTGTGGATGATAGGGTAATGTGAATCCTTAGTGTGATATAATCCCAATATAATATCGATCTAATAGTTATATGGGTCATCATCATAGGTTTAGTCATACCCTTTTTATCACTAGTGGAAGAGGATACACACTAGCTCCCCCATAGATGTAGGATCAATATCTCCAATTTAGGATGGTAGCTATAATAGCATCATTTTTTAGGATGAGTTTGAAGTTATAGCTTGGGTATCTATAATTCTTCATTCATAGTCAACTAAGGGGACCTACTCACGATAGTACAACTATAGCTCAGGGTTGTGGTTAAAGAATGTTTCATGTGATACAACTGATAAATGAGGAGTATATTATAGTATTCTATACATCAAGATGAAATATGATAGAGTCCTCTACTATCAAATCATTTCTATTTTATATGGTTGTCTCACAATCCTTTATTTTTGTATCGACTATTGAATGTATTAGGATTAAAATTCGGTACTAATATGTGATGATATCCTTTGAAAAATCATTGGGTATTAAATAATAAGTTTTACACTAATTCAAGGATTTTATAATGATATTGGAAGATACTATTTCTTGTAGAACTTATTTTTCCTTGATATTTCCAATTTTTATTTCATACAATGGATGGAATGGATAGTTCTCTATCATTCCTATACTGACCATTGCAACTGAAGGGTTACTTTTATGTCACCCAAAATTGGTAGATATGTACATAAGGAATAATAGAATGTCTAGTCCAATCAAGCTAGAATAAAGCATCGTGGAGTGGTAGGAGTTACTTACCAGATATCTAGTATATTCTTGGATGACATGAGGTTTTGTCTATTATATTTTCCAACAATAGTGGATCATTTAAATGACATTTTTTCTAATTATATCTTACTGATGCCTATATTTACCTATCCGGATAGAGAGAGGTATATTTATCAATAAAAATTATTATATGAGTACTTATGTAGTCTATTAATCCCTATAGGATAGCTACATTTCTGATTTTGGATATTAATAGGTAGTTTAAGGATTCAAAATCAAAAGGTTCTATCTGACCTAGTACATTACCCTGGGGTTTACCCATTATTTTTTCAAAACTGTGGATGGATCCCTTATCTATGTGTGTATTATTGATAGTTAATCCAGATATGGTTAAAAATAGATTTTTATTACCTTGCATCGATGATATTTCAACCATATCTGAAGAGTGAGAGTGTTTTATATGTTCTACCTAAGATCAGGCTATCATCAGATGTGATTCTGGCCTTCAGATATACAATTTGAGACTATTTGATGTCAGTGTGGTTTATAAGAGTATAGTGTTATTTTTTTCACTCACATGAACATTCCACCCATTTTCAAGGATTTTATGAATTAGTTTTTTTCAATCATAATTGTATTCCATGATTTTATTGTTCATAGAAGTTATCTCAGTGTACTTGTAGACTAAACATGATCATTCCAAACATCGTGATAATGTTTTTGGTATAATGAGAGAGCAAAGATAATATGTAAGACTCAAGAAATTACGTTTCTGTATTGACTATATACGTATACTAGTAAATATTATATTAAAATAAAGGGAATCTATTGACCCAAATAAGGTGATGCTCATTGTTTCCTAGGAGCATCCCAGAAATTTGTTTAACAGATGGTGTTTCTTGGGAAAAGATGAATATTACTTGTGTATTATATTGGATTATTCTTTTCTTTTAGAACCTCTTATATGCTTGAACAATTTGGGAGCCATGTTTATCAGGTTGTAATTGTGTGAGAAATATTTTCTTGATTTGAATGGAAGACATACCTCAGCCCTGATCCAAATATTACCCAAGAATAGATGATGTAATAAAATTGTTTTTTACAGATCATGAATTGGGATAGGTGAAATTATGATGTAAGAGGATCAATTAATTACTTAAAAGTCTCAAAATTTGAGGATTCATGAGTGTAACTATCCTATGAACAATCTCTATATAGAAGTAGTTGTCCGTGTTTTACATTTCTATAGACACTGTTTTCTTTGAGAGAACACTGAGGTGTATACAAACCCCAAAATTCCCAAGTACATCTTCATGGAGATGTGCTTGGGGCCATGTGGAAAATCATCTCATTTACTAGTATTATTTTACCTAGTTAATGAAGTAACATATATTGTTATCCTATTAAATGGATTGTGTTCTTGGTATATTACTCTACATTCAGGGCTGAGTGCACATTGTAAGGAATTCTGGGAAATGTCTTAATGTGTGAGGGTTGGTGATCACTAGGTGTGCATAATGATCAGTTTAGTATTGAATCAGTGAATGGTTCATGAGGTTTCTTTTGGGAATGGTTCATATTTTTGAACATATCTTGAGGTGCTATAATAATGGTGTGAGGAATTGGATTCAGGGTCACCCCCCATGTTTGGTGACTAGGTAGTTTGATGAGATTATTTTGCGCATGACATACCAAGGTGTTGGGGGTGAATAGGATATTTCCCTCAATTGATAGGGAGATGAATTGATTAAGGATAGTTTTATTATGTTTTGTTTAACTTTAGTTTAAACCTCTACATGAATATACAAGAAGGTGTCGTGTTATGGGTTAGGGTGATGAGGGTTATCATGGCTCGGGAAGAGAGATATGCGTATAGTGTTGGCACCCATTTGGGTAGGTACTCATGGTTTTTTAATGGATTACAAATGGGGGGAGAAAACTAGTGAATATTAGAGAATTTTGTTCCTTATATGTTGAGAATGAGAGGAAACTTTTGTTTTGGTTTGACAGTCATGTATGAGTTGTGTGACCATATCTAGTCATCATGACTAAAAATTGACAGAGCACGTTCTATGGATATTGGTGTTTGGTTTCGGTGGGAGATGATAATCATGTTCATACATTAGGGAAAATCTTATCAGTGATGGGTGAATGAACATCAGGGATTAAAGGTTTTGGTTATGGTGAGACTGGGCATGGGATGCTTTTGGTGACACAGGGGTAAGAGTGTGTGGTAAATATCAAGTATGATCTGGTTCCTTGTTAAATATGATATTTCAGATATTGATGTTATGTTTGGTTGATTCAATCCATTTTTCATATGATGGGGTGGTTTATAGGTGATACAAGTTTGACATTAATTTTTGGTGCACCAATTATTACGGTGAGTGAAAGAAAGTGGTAGTAGGTAATTCATAGTCTGATCATGGAAGTGCAAAAGGATTCAGACTAAAATAATTGTTTCAGTTCTTGGATATTGTTTTTAGGCCTCTAAGTAACAAGGAATAATGATTTGTAATAAAGTCAGTGCATTATTGAGTGTGGATGAGATTTTCAAAAATTCTTCCATACGATCTCCAACTAGCACATTCACATGATTTTGGAAGTAGTGATATGGGGATCACATTAGAAGTGTTGTTTGGAATATAGTCTATGGGAAGGTGGACCACCCAAGGTAAATTTTCAATAGGTGATCATAAAATTTTTCATCATGAGTGGAGTATTATGGTTGTAAGTGACATAGTATTATTATGAAATACATTAAAACATCAAGGTGTGTTTGGATAGATAAATACCATTAGAACTATATTGATGATCACATTTGTAGGGACAATGTGGATCATAATCTGGTGAATGTATTGTTTAGTATTTGGAGTTTTATTGTGGAAGTGAATTTTGTTTTATGTGATGGAAAATGGTACATTCTCAGTGAACTTATGATTGAGTTATGTTAGGATATGGGATTGAATGATTACCATGGATTCTGGAGGAAAAGAAGAATTATGTTGTGGAGTCTGTAATCACTTTTGTATTTATAGGTCATTATTGATAGAATGAATTTAAATTTAAAAATTTATGAATGTTTTTTGGGAAAAAGACTCAAATCAGGGTATCATTCAATAAAAATTCTATTAGAGGTGATTTGGGATGAGTCTCTAGGACAATGTGGTGACCCCCTGGTTCCATAGGAAAAAACGATGTGTCAGAGGTGAAGGGGTGCTAAAAAATGAACCAACCACTGACTACTTGATGGGATTACTGATGGGTTATGGGTAGAATTTATTACATAGAGGTTGTTTTGTTTTTTCTACGTTAGGGGACTTCATTATTTATGGAATTTTGTGATTAGGAGGATTCCATTCTTGATTTATTTCCACCTCCATTTATCTCCATTGACTGATAGAAAATTGAATTTTTTTTATAAACTTTTTTTAATAAAAAAGTGAGACATTGATCCATTACATGATAGGAAATTAACTAAATGAAAAATAAATTATTTTTTAATAAATTAATTTTTAATCCTATTAGAAAACTTACCTCAATAAAGGATTCATTAAAGTGTAGAGGCCTCCGTGTCCAGGTCATCCATTATGAGATCTTCAAAATTATATGACATCATGCCCTAGACTTGAATAAATTATTCCATGTTAAACTTCTTTTTTTAATCCACAATCCAATATTTGATTTTTTCTATTCATCCAATCACACCGAACCCATTTGAGGTCCACTAGAAGAAGCCTCTAAATAATTCTTATATATTCTTCTTGTATATATTAGAGCTCAAATTGATCCTCTAAATTTTCATCCTTGGAATGTATGATTTTCTCCCAATCTCTCCATCCTTCTAAAACCACCTAATTATTAGTGAAAGTATCCTTGAATCGCTTCTTTTCAAGATGATATCTCTCCATCTTATTGTCTCCCTATTTGAGTTACATTGACTTCAGCACCCTCCATCACCTGATTATTGTTCGGAACAATTGACTTCTCCTTATCAAACCGAATCTGTACCTTGGGATCAGTATCTATCGCCATATTCTTTCAATAAGGTATATTTTCCATCATCTTCAGTATGTGTGAGTTGTACTTATGACTTTTATTCCTATTAACCTTTAGAACAGTGCATCTCCCTATTTCCTCTATTTGGTTTCCTCCCTTTCATCCTCCTAGGACCATGATGACCTCTTCTAGCCCTTAAATTGCATTTTAGACCGAGTTTGTTATACAAGAATCATCCTTTGATCTAGTCCTCATGAAGCTATGATCTGAGGGGCTCTTTATTGGCAATGGGGTTTGACAATTGGTTGGAATCACAATCCCTGTTAACGTTCCAACCCATCAACCTCCAAGATCCCAAAATGTTTATCAATCTAAATGGTTAGGATTACCCCTCATGACCTCACCCTACTTGAAACATTCACAAAATCCCCACTACATCTTGAAGGAGAACATTAAAAATTCCCTCCCTTTCCTTCCCAACACAACACCATTTCTATATCACCATCCTTTGCTACCACATCCTCTATAATTCTTACCATTGGAGTTGCATTCAGAGTATCTACAAGCACAATATCACACACCAAATTTAAATAATGATTCAAACATCCAAATACATCAGCCACCTTCAAGTCCAATGGAAGCTTTTGTGCTTCCTTCGGAGGGAACACATCATTTGCTGCATTTCAAACCACCTGGTCAGTTATTCCTGATAGAAAAATGGTTCATGCACGCTCTCCGTTAATGCGAACTCCAAGTTTACAAGCCTACGAGGTCATAATTTGATCATCCATTGGCCCATCAATAGAAGAATAAAACACACTTTCCAAATATTAACCCATATTATTCATACCTCCATGCATACACACAACAATTATGTTCCCCAATTTCTTGCATGAAGAACAAAAATACACCCATGATTTGAAAAACGACCAGTTTCCTGTATCAGAACACTTCTCCAACTATAATATTGAAAAAATCAATCATCACTCTAGACAGATAAATTTTAGCAGATTCTTGAAGATATTGGATGACTCAAAATTGATTTCTATTATACGAACATTGTTATCGACACACAAGATTACCTAGCATACTAATAATATATGAATTTAAAAAAGGATTTAGTATATTAGGAAGTCTAACCCAAAATACCATAGTCGGGGATTCACTATTCATATCAAAATAATAGCTCCATATGAATAGGTAAAATATGGATCTATTGAAGGAGTTAGGGGAACTAGACCATGCTTTAATTAGTTCTTCCTCTGTAGAGAACAATTCATTATGTGTCGGTGGTCAAGAATTCCCACCATAGTGCAATACGGTAACCCCCAAGATCAAACAATAAACGTATAAACATAAACCACCGATGGAAAAAAAATTAACCGACTTATTAGTGTCATGTGAATAAAATAAAAAATACTCATTAAACATTGAAATTTAGAGTGGGAGCTATAGTAGACCCTCAAAAAAATCAGGAACCTTCAGGAAATACAATATCCACAAAAAGGAAAAAAGTATATCTAAATTAGATATGGGTGAGAAGGAGTGGTTTTGACCTCCCTAAAAGGATGGAAAATGTCCCTCCCCCACCATAAGTGGGGAGAGGTATAGAATTCATTTCTTTCATGGGAAGCAGAGGGTAGCCCTACGAAAAATCAATTTTAAATTTCCCTTTAAAAAGGATTATTCTGGATGTGTTTCAATGGTGATATTAGATACTATTGTTCATTCATATTCAATTCTTGTACCTCCCATAACTACCTTATTATTTTGATCATTTTTATTTATGTATTTTCTGCAGATTCTACCATAACCTGGTGGAATCGACTGAATTGTATGGGGTTCCCAGGAAGCCTTGGTAAAGGGTTTCCTATGATAATGTCTTAATTATGTCATGCACTGTTTGGGTGAGCTATGTCACTGTGGGTAATTTTATATGTTTTTGGGACTAAATTAAACTATCTTTTAAATTTTATAGGTGATGATTATTAAGTGTTTTATGAAATATGACACCGAGGGTACGTTTCAGACTCTCTGAATGTAGTTTGTATAGGTTCGGTGTGATGGCGGTGCTCGGTGAGTTATTTGACCATTATTCCCTTTGGATTAAATTATATAATTAATTATAATATTTTATAATTATTTATTTATTATGTGTAACATTATTTAGAATATTGGGTGGAATTTCCAGGTTGGACGAGGTATCAAAGGGCTTGGTAGGGATTTTTTTTATTCTTTTCCTAGGAAATAACTCATTGACGAACTTATGTTCTCCCTTTAATACAAGATCACATGGATGAATGTATCATTTTCCTAATAAATAAATGGTTTATAGGTTTGGAAAAAATGTATAGGTATTGAGTGTGGCCTCATATGGGATATAGAGTGGCCTTCTATGTTATATACATAGGAAAAGTACATTTAGTGACCTCGAGTGTTCTGGATCGCCCAAGGACTATGTCTCCAAGGGGAGACATTGCATTTTGGGCTGATGCGAACCTTGGGTGGTTTCAGGATGTGAGATCTAATAAAATTGGTCTAGGTGTATTTTTATTATTTTAAGAAACATGTGAAATATGGATTGGTTCTTGTTCTTGAGGTTAGGATAGTTTAATGTCTTGTGTGAAATAAGAACACCCTCTTGAGGGTGGTATGAGTCTTTCTATGAATTGTAAGAATAATGACTCCCCTGGGACTATATGGAGTGTGATGAGAGGTGTTTTGTCAGAATGAATGGATCATATATCTCCCATATTATGTGCTAAACTATACCGAGGTGTGCATTTGGGGAATGTTCAATAGTAGGAATCGATGGGTAAATGTTCTTAGAGCACATTGACTGGGAAAAAATTTGGGTAGCAAGAGCAGGAGTGTTAAGGGGATTCCTAAAGATGTAAATTGGGATTTGGGGACTAGGTTGGAGGATTAGTTGGATTGCCTGATGGGAGATGTGATACATTCATCAATTAGGCAACATGTCTCAATCAACAAAATCCCCTGGATTAGTTAGTGATCTATGTGGCATGTTGTATCCATGTGATTTTGTGCTTTTGTGACCCTTACTTGAAGAGGATTTCATGGGTGTGCAAGAGGTAACTTTCCCAGAGTCCATAGGGACGCGTAGGTGGGTTAATCGTGCTCTGATGATTTTGTTTATAGTTTGAGGACCTATGAAGATATCTCTTGTTTAATTGTTCATTTAATCAGTCCCTTCCCTTACTGATTGGTTACTAGATACAAAAGGAGAATTTTACTTGAGTGAGAATGCATAGATGGCCACATCTTATGTGAGTGTTCATGAGATAAAGGATGATAATGGACCTTATATGGGCCACTTGGGTCTTGGAATTCCCTAGGGGTAAGGTATTTGGGTGACATTATATGAATGATATACCCAACATTGAGTGATTATGCAATGGGTCAAGATATGGGTGTGTGACTATACTCAATCTTTACTGGTAGAGGGTTGAAGTTGTGGAAATTTTCATACATTGAGTCTTCATGTATGGGTTGGGAACTAGGGTTGTAATATAGTGAGATGATGACATGGATTCCAACATTGTTTCAAATTATGTATGATTTGGTTTTAGGGTGGTCTGGTTATAACATAGTGACCTGATGCATAGGGAGTGATGACGGCTTGGTCAGCACATGATTTCTAGGGAACTTATGTGGCATATTTATTTTAATCCTTGTGAATACACAGAAATGATTATATATACTAGAATAATTTTGTGACTCCCTACTAAGATGTATTTTAACATCCTATATGAGAATCGTGGTTTGTGTACATACCATATTTTATACTTTTATGTTCATCACATGATGTACAGTGGATCAGGTTGGAGTATCTTGAGGTTATTAGAGATAGGGTGTGTGTGGCCCATGTATAGTAGTAGGGATAGTGTTCTTGAGTTTATTTTGTATTTGGTATCTTCCTAGTGTGTTTTCAAGGTATACATCCTTTTATGATTCCTAAAGGAATATTTAATATGACACTGAGTTTATTTTGATTATGCATAATATGATTATGACATTAGATATTTTTGGATATTTTTATACATTTTTATGACTATGATTTGTTAGAATCGTCTCCCCATGTTATAGATTAGTTCTACACTACAATTTGGTAGACATTGGCATTTGGGGAGGTGTTCCTAGGGGTGCATAATGTTCTCTCCTCGGGAACGGATAAGTGGACAAGGGTGGGGAATTAAATTGATTGATGTTCAAAGTGTGGATCTATCATTTGGGGTTTGTGGTGAGCATGTAAAGTTTAATATCCTGTATGAAATGATTTTTTAGGAAAAATATGAGAAATTTAGTGTGGAAAATGAGATATAATTTGAGGCACTTTCTACAAATTATGAAAAGAAATAGTAAGATATTGCGAGAAAGAAATAAAATAAGATAAATTGATGAAAATATGTAATAATAGGGGATTCTTGAGAGTAATGATAATATAGTTAATGTTTTTTTGAAAATGAGGTTAAAATATACATTATAGGTTTATATTGTCCTGGTATAAATGCTTGTATTTTTTGGACCAAATAAAAATTGGTGGATTAGATATATGGAAGTGGAGAGAATACTACATCAAAGAAAGTGAAATTGATTTCATAGAATGATAAAAGAACAATCATCATGTAGGAATCTCAATCTTAGCCTTTAATTATTTCTAAGCAGGTAACTTCATTAAATAATATATTGCTTCATAGAGTGATGTAATTGTTTTAAAAGAGGTTTTCGTAAACCCAACATGAAAATTTATATCAATTACCAAATCATATATAAAGAGAGTTATGAATTGTAACATCCCGATTCTGGAAGCCGCCTAGAGGCGCCCCGTACTAGGTTCGTCACATGGATACAAGGGCATTTTCTTGAAAGCCAGAGGCTGCTGACCAGTAGAGAGGGCCTTGTGTGTGACAGTGGGGATATTATTCCCCCATTAGAAGAGTAAAAAACAAAAATAAAAAAGTTATACAATAGGGAAAGTAGTAATAACACCATACCAAAGTAAACAATGGAAAACAGAATAAATAAACAAATGGATCATATATATAATATGATGCATGAAACATATGTCTCGTAAAGTGTCCAAACATGTCACTATGCAGAAATATAGAAATAACCAAAGTAAAAAAAGAAAATCAGATAAACTCCTCAGCATCGCAATCCTCAGCTTGGTCCCATGCTATTGAGATCCACACTAATCAAGTACCTGATGTAGAATAGTGATTTCCTTTATCTGTACCTACAATAATATAATCTATCGGGGCCCAAAAGCATGACTCAAACAGGGTGAGAGAATAATCCCAGTAGGAAACCAACCAAAGATCTATTCCTAATAGTCAGTGAATATATATGGCAGGTAGTAATAAAAAGAAGCAGTAATCAAGGATGTACTCAAAAGTAAATAGTCCTACATGTTCAGTGCATTCAATTTATTATATCATGTAGGAAGCTAATCAAGCAGTTAACCCTCTGGGAAGTGCTCACAGTCTATCCTCTCTAGATGAAATAAACAAGTACAAGAAATCCTCAAGGATTCACACACAATCTAGCCCCTCTGGTTCAGATTAATTATAGACTCTCTAAGGAAGCACTTGACGTCAATTCCCCCTATAGTCTCATATCGGTAACTAAAAGGTTCTATAGGGAAGCACTCAATGTCTCATTCCCCATGTGTCCCATGTCGAGGAACTACAGACAGTCTAAGGAATAAATTACATCAATTCCCCCTATGGTCTCGCATCACAACAGTAAACAGACACTCTAGAAAAGCCCTAAATGTCCATTCTCCCTATGGTCTATTACAACAGGTTCTCACAGCCCTGTGTAAGTAAACGGTGAAAAACAATATATGGAATCCATAGTAAACCCCATAAACTAGTTGGATAAATAATCTACAGCATATCAGCATGTCAGAAACACAATCACTCCATCCAAAAATATTAGGAATGGAAAAAATAGCAGCCTAACAGGAAAAGCTATACCAATGGTAATAAACAAAAAATTCATGGGAAAACAATTCCAAATCATAGAAATTAACCCTATTCAGATTTAATTAACCTCTATTCAATCATACAAGAATACCAGGAAATTTTTAGGGCTAAAACCGTAAACACTCAATACCCCATTCGTGGGTATTGGACACTTTTTCACATATAACTCAAAAACATTCTATTGAACAGCACAAAACACCTACCTCGGTGTTGTAAGACAGTTATACGTGATCCTCATGCCTTCAAATGCCCTAGAACATCATAGATATATAAAAATGCTAAAAACGCTCCACCGAGGATAAATCTTGAAACAAGAGGACTCAGAAAACAAAGCTCTAGCAGAAAGAAGAGCATACCATGGCAATCCCAATGAAATTGACAATGGTCGATTCGGAGAAAAGATGCTCAATCAGGGGCATGAAAAAGATTCAAGGTCATACAATTTCTCTCGGATGAGATAGACCTAGAAGAAGGTGTTTCTGTCCATCAGACGCAACCCCTTAATGTTTAATAAATTAAATAAAAATTACACAACATGTAATTTCTTGTACCAAGCCCTTATTTAGGTGGCCTCTAAGTCACCACACATGGGCGTGTGCATGGTCATTACCCAGCCAGCACACAACTACCCGCGGTAATCATGTATACAACATGTACTTAACAAATTTCCAAAAACTCATCTTTTTCCTCAAAAAACCAAAAAAGGAAAAAACCTTCCTCAAAAGAAGAACTAGGTTTTTACAAACTTCCCCTCGTAGAGATATTAATCCCCAAATTTCCATAGCAAGGAAGAATAGAAGAAGAAACCCCAACCAACTCTGGCCACTATAATCGTACATAGGCCTACCTCTCCCAAGTCTCGTCCTGTACTCGCTCGTGCTGCCATAGCACTCATACCAGAGGGATAGACTGCCCATGGGGAACCTTATTACAGCGATCAACAATCTGGAGAGGATGTCCCTCGAATGAGACATCCATCTCTAACTCAACCTCTTTAGGTTAAAAAAACAAGAGACTGGTTTGAGAAGTAATTTTGAAGCTAAAAAATGTGAATGATTTCAGGCATATCCCGATACCTATCAAGTAACTGCAATCAATACACAACTGGAACAACTCTCTAAAAAACCTCAAACGACCTGACATACCTTAGAGAAATCATCTCTTTCTCCTAATCCTCCTATTTCCCAACCTCTGTGTGACATGTAGGAAAACCTGATCGTCTACCATAAACCGAAAAAGTCATCTCTATCGATTAGCATAAGACTTCTGTTTGGACTGTGTTGTATCCATCCTATTTCGAATCAACTCAATATGCTCTGTGGTCTCCTAGACAAGACGAGTTCCCATCATAGCTTCCTCTCCAGCCTCCAGCCAACATATGGGTGATCGACATGGCCTACCGTACAAAGACTCCTAAGGTGGCATCTAAATAGTTTCTTGAAAACTATTATTGTAGGAAAACTACACAATAGGTATGTGATTCTCCCATGAACCTCCAAAATCTATGATTCATGCATAGAGAATGTCCTCAAGTACCTGAATCGTACTCTCGGACCGGCCCTCAGTCAGTGGGTGGTAAGCTATACTCAAAAGTACTTGTGTGACCAAAGCATTATAAAGACCCTAACAGACCCAATAAGTAAGACATGCATCCCTATCTGAATCAATGGTGTGAGGAACTCCATGTAGACGTACAATCTCAGGGATGTACAACCGTCTCAGATAATCAACACTGAAGGTCTCCTTGATTGGCAAGAAGCGAGAAACTATCATGAGTCTTTCAATGACTACCCAAACTGCATCATTCCATCGAGGCGACCTTGGAAAACCTATCACAAAATCCATCATGACATCGTTCCACTTCTAATCGGGATTGGGTTACTACTACAAAATCCATTCTGATTGTTGATGCTCTACCATCAACTGCTGACAGGTGGAACACTTCATGAAGAAACCAGCAATAACTCTCTTCATACCTGGCCACCAATACTAATTGTGTAGATTACGATACATCTTGGTGACACCATGATGAACTTCCCAAACTATGGAATGAAAGTCATGTATCCACTCCTCGTGTATGTCTTCTGACACCCATACACACCCATGAAAATTCAAGACACCATCCTTACTTAAGGGTCATCTAGGAATACGGTCTTCCCATGACACACTTTCCTATAGGACTAGGCCTTCAGAGTATAATAGCTTCTTCAATCGTACTTGATCAAGAAGAGTAGAGGTAACAACTACAGAAGAAAGGAATGTCTGCCCCTATATGTCATGCACCTCCAAATGTGTCCCAGAGAACAGAGCCATAAGCTGCCACTCACTATTGGTCTCTTGAAGTGCCTAAATCTGAGTTCTCCTGCTCAGCGCATCAGCCACTACATTGCCCTTACCAGGTGTATAAGAAAGATCAAATTCAAATGACTGAATATACTTGACCCACCATCGCTGTATAAAATTAATATCATGCTGAGTGAAAATGTACTTGATGATTTTTTGGTCGGTAAAAAAAAAATGCTCTCCCAATAGATAATGTCTCCAACAGCATAAGGCATGAACAACTGCCACCAAATCGAGATCGTGTGTCGGGTAATTCCTCTCATGTGTCCTCAACTGCTGAGACCCGTACACAATGACTCCTTATCCCTATATAATCACAGCACTTATCCTAATACCTAAATAATAATAGTAAATAGTATAGTTTTTACTCAACTCTATAAATACATGTACCGGTGAATAAGTTAGCCTCCCATTCATCTCCTGAAAGGATGACTCAAAATAATCTGACCACAAGAACTTTCCACCCTTCTTAGTTTTTCCCATTAGTGGAGCTGATAAGAGTGAAAAGTCTTGTGTGAAACATCTGTAGTAACCAGCCAGCCCTAGAAAACTCTATACTTCAAAGACATTCTTCAGCTGCTCCCAAGAAACTACTACTCTCACATTCTCTGGGTCTACTGATATTTTTGACTTTGAGATAACATGACCCAAGAAGTGAATATGGTCCATCCAAAAGATTCATTTTGAGAGCTTAGCATATACTGATGCTCTCTCAGATTACTCAGAATGATCTCAAGATGTGTGGCAAGGTTGTGTCGAGAGTGAGAGTACACCAAGATATTATCCACAAAGACTACCATAAAGGAATACGAGTATGGATGGAACACTCGGTTCATCAGTTCCATGAAAACATCAGGCGTGTTCATGAGACCGAACAGCATAACCACATACTCATATATACCATACCTTCTCTAGAAGACTGTAAGAGGTATATCATATGGTCTAATGCGCAACTGATGATAACCAGATCTCAAGTAAATCTTCGAGAACACCAGGGATCCAAGAAGATGATCAAAGAGATCATCAATACTTGGTAAGGGATATCGTTTTTTGACCATAAACTAGTTCAACTTCCGATAATCCACAAAATGTCTATGGGTACCATTCAAATTCTTCACAAATAGGACAGGTGAACCCCAAGTAGATATACTGAGTCAGATGAAACCATTTACATACAACTCCTCCAACTGCATCGGGATCTCCTCCAACTCTAGTGTAGCCATATTATAAAGAGTAATGGACACCAGTTCCACTCCTGGCACAAGCTCAATTGAAAATTATACCTCTCGATATAGAGTCAAACCAGGAAAGTCTTCTAAAATACATCCCTGAAATGATCCACCACTGGAGGAAAGTCCATCTTTGAAGTCCCTTGGTCATCCAGATATAGACTAGAAATCTAGGTTGTAACTCCTCCTAAAAAATTATGATTGTATCCTGCTCTTGTCACCTGGACATCCCATTTCCCTTATGAAAAAATGATCCACCCTCTGGTGATGTAAAACTCACACTAGGGTTATAGAAATCGTCAATCGCATGGAAAGGAACTGACCAGTCCATTCTGAGAATGACATCATAACATATCATCTCAAGGACAAAAAGGTCCAAAAAGAAGTGAAACCCACCAAACTCAAGAGTTCAGTCCATGCACTAATGTACAGTAGATGTTCTTGTCCCCAATGGAGTTTCTAGTGTCAAGATATCAGAATAAGAAAATATACAGAGCCCAAGGATTTCCACAACACCAATAGATATAAAGCTATGGGAATCCCCTGTATCGAAAAGAGCAAAAGAAAAAACCGATGCAATTAGGATCATACCTCGAACTATAGAGGGTTCAGGATCCTTCTCCTAATGTGTTTGCTCCGCTGTAAAGGTCTGACCTACACTGCGGTGCTGTGACCCTTCTTGACCACTCCAAGCTGATCCACCTGATGTTGCTAAAAGCTGGGTGACTGACTACCACGGACTCGACCTCCACCTTGGCCTGAACGGTCAGAAGAACTCCATCTCCAAGACTGGTGAGAAACTGTGGGAGTTGCTCCTGAATGAAGAGTCATATAAGAACCCTTGTCAATAGATGTTGGTGAGATGATTTGACATAAGCGCTAAAGGTAACCCATCTTGCCGTAAGATTGACACTCCACTCGGTCTCTTTGGCACTGCGGATGTGTATGACCGACCTTTCCAAACTAGTATCAGACAACCTAGATTTCTGAAGGTGTCTCTTGCCTCCTCGTATCTCCATAAGTCAACTCCCGGTGGTGCTTCCTGCAGTCAGAAGAAGGGACGCTAACTCTAGATGTCAAGCTACCCTGGATCACCACTCCAAAATCCCTCAGATTTCGCTCCATGATCAGTGCCTAGGAGATGATAGATGTGATAGAAGATAACCTGAAGATGTTCACATTTGATCGGATGTCATTCCTGAGACCATCCTTAAGATTCCTTTCTAGGAACAACCCATATCCACCTAGAATGGTTGTAAAGCACTACAAATCTGTGAAATGAGACGAATACTCCATTACAAAAAGAGGACCCTACTCTAGAATCATGAACTCTTGGGCTTGATCATCCCTTAAGCTCATCAAATAGAAGTATTCATAGAAGATACACAGGAACTCCTCCCAAGATATAACCTACAGATGTTCAGCGTGTGAGATCGCGTCCCACCATCTCTTGGTGGAATCCCACTGCATGTACATAACGAGCATGACTCTCTTCTATAAAGGCATATCCAGATGCTCATAGATGTAAGGCATGTACTCTAACCATGACTCTGCAGCCTGAGGTCCTCCTTCCCCTGTGAATTTAGGAGGATGCTATTTCTAGAAAACCCACATAAATTTTTCCATGGATGGTGTAGGAGACGGTTCTTCCAAGAAGATCCGAATCATCCTCATAAAGCCCTCCATGAATTCTTCATTAGTACCTGTATCATATATAACTGTTGGTTCCAAGACTGGAGCAATAGAAGGATCTACTAGAAGTCTCTGATTCTCCACATCTGGTTTCTGAACACTACCCTGCTACTAGAAGACAACTGGAGGACATCTCGGTGGCATGAATCTACATGGTCAAGTGGACACCTTAGATCAAGATTATGAAGGATTGAAAACTTTATGTTTAAGAAGGGAACATGAGAAAGAAATCATTAATGTTTTTTCAAAACATGGATACACAGTGTGTATAATTCCGACACAACATGTTCTATTAAGCCTTCCACATGGGTATGTACTCCTGTCACAACTAGTCATGTAACACCACAAACACACTGCATGTTTTCCTAACAAATGATGTGTAGTTGAATCCTCTTCCCCTACCCAATTCCCCTTACACCGATAACCCACATGGTTCTCTTAAAACAAGACTACACTGCGTGTTCATGCCAGACACAACATGTACTAGATGAGCTTCCCCGGACCCGTGTTGTTAGTGACATGGCCAGATACATGGCTCAAACTACATGGCATGTTCTAGATGGACACAACGTGTATAAGAAATGAATCCAATGACCCGTGTTGTTAGCTACACATCCAAATACACATGTTACATTAAACTTCATGTTTGACCCGAACATGGTGTGCATACTTATGTTTCGTCCATCCGTTTTGTTAGTCACACATGTGGATACAAGTTATCTACAAACGGAGTGAATGTCCGGTACACTGTGTGTCTTACCAATAATTCACAACCCTGTGTCTATGCCCACACATCTTGTGACACGGTTAAAGACTTCATGGCGTGTATAGACTGTACACAACATGTGCTTAATAAAAACTATTCTTTCCCGAACATAAGGACACCCGTCTTGTGTTAATCACTATGCACTGTGTATTCTAGATTTTTCTAGAAACTAAGCCTCAAAAACTACTCTAGAAGCCTATAAAACAACAAGAAAACATTAAAGTGACAAATTTCGATCCGTGAGGGCCCATAATCCCAACGAATCAAAGTTTGACTTCTCATACATGTCATAAACAATGATAAAAGTACATTGATCAACCAAATTCTAGTTCATGGGGGGCCATAACACCTCAAGAACCAATGTTTTTCATTCATTCATACAAAATCATACATAAAAATACCCTCTAAAACATTGTGTATTTTTATCATGTCAACTATCACAGCAACATGCATATCTTGCACAACATCTATCACAACACCATGAAATCTCTAATGCACCCCAAATGGCATGGATATGATGCATGACATGTGATTTCTATCAAGTGAATATATATTACATGAGACGGAATACCCTCATCTCATCAGGTTGTGACAGAAATAGAACCTCAATAATATCAACGATAACAGCACAAAGCTTGTGATTCACCCAATGGTGAATATCAAATCAACTGTAAAATTGAAAATCCAAAAAAATCACAATAAATCAGGTAAATTAGATTTAACATGTACAAAGGTTAGCTGCTCTCAGGAACACCTTATTACCATGTACATATTACATCCTATCCATGTCTATAGGCTCAAAACCGTAAGTCAAGAAGAATGGAACCCCTTTGATATCTCTTTGTGACGTCTCGGTTCCGGAATCCACCTATTGGCACCACATACAAAGTTGGTCATATGGCCTCAAGCACATTTCCCTAAATCCCAGAGGCTGCTGACTAGCAGTGAGCCCCTTGGGTGTGATAGTGGGAAAACTATGCCCTCATTGGAAGAGTACACAGCTGAAGTAAAACATATATACAATATCGGAAGCAGTAATAACCCCATACCAAAGTAAATAGTAGAAAACTGAAGAAATAAAGAACTGGAGCATATATATAATATGATGCATGATACATATTTTTAGGAAAGAGGCCAAACACATCAGAATTCTGAAATACATAAATAACCAATTTACAAAAGAAAAGCAGATAAACTCCTCAACATAGCAAGCCTCACATTGGTCCCATGCTATCCTGCTACACAACAATCAAGTACCTACAGTATAAGGGATCTTTCCCTTATCTATACCTGCAACAATATAATCTGTTTGGGCCTAAAAGCATGAGTAAAATATGGTGTGAGATGAATCCCAATAGGCAACTACCCAAAGATCTGTGCCTAACAGCCATTGATTATATATGGAAGGTAATAATAAAAAGAAGTATTAAACAAGGATGTACTCAAAAGTAATTAGTCCTACATGTTCAATGCATTCAATTTAATATATCATGACAGCAGCTAATCAAGAAGGTAACCCTCTAGGAAGTACTCACAACCTATCCCCTCTTGTTTCAAACAAACAATTACAAGCAACCCTCTAGAAAGCACACATAGTCGAGCCCCTCTGGTTTAGCTTAAGAATAGACTCTCTGAGGGATCACTCACCGTCAATTCCCCCTATAGTCTTGTATCGGTAACTAAAAGGCAGTCTGGGGAAGTACTCAACTTCTCATCCCCCCTATGGCCCACATCAAGGAACTATAGACACTTTGATGAATAACTTACATCAATTACCCATATGGTCTCACATCGAAACAGTAAATAGACAGTCAGGAGAAGCCCTCAACATTCATTCTCCCTATGGTCTACTACACCAGGTGCTCATAGCCCTGCATAAGTCAAACGTGCAAAATGAAAAATGGAGGCCAATGTAAACCTCAATAACTACTGGGCTAAACAATCTACAACATATCATAATGTCAGAAACAAAATCACTTCATCATACAATACTAGGCATGGGAAAAACAAACAGCATCCAAACAGGCAAAGCTAGACCAGCAGTCATAAACAAAACATGCATTGGAAAACACTGATGAAGCACATAAATTAATCCTATTCACATTTAATTAACCCGAATTCAATCATACAATCATAATAGGCAATTATCAAGGCTAAAATCGTAAACATGCAATACCCCATTCGTGGTTATTGGGACATTTTTCACATATAACTCAACGAAAAGGAACAAAACACATACCTCAGTGTTGTAGGATCATTATATTTAAACCTCAAGGCGTGAAACTCCCAAGAACACCTTAGATCTCCAAAAATGTTAAAAATGCTCAACCGAGGATAATTCATGATAGATGAAAAATCGGGAAACGAAGCTCTAACCGAAGTAAGAGCTTACCGTGGTGATCCGCACACAATCGACAACGGTCGATTTGGAGAATGGATGCTCAATCGGGGGATCAGAAAATATTTGTGGCCTTACGGTTTCTCTCGAATGAGAAAAACCTAGAATAATGTGTTTCTGTCCATTAGACGTGACCCCGATATGATTAATGAAATAAAATGAAAGTACACGGTGTGTACTTTATAAGTTCACGACGTTTAATTACCCTTACCGAGCCCCATTTTAGGTGGCCTCTAAGTCACCACACACGGTCATGTGCACAACTATTAAATAGACAGCACACGGTTACCCGCGGTAACCGAGTATAGGGCATGTAATCATAAAGTACACAACATGTACTTAAGAAATTAATAAAAACTCTTCTTTTTCCCCAAAAAACAAGAAAAGGAAAAACATACCTCAAAAGAAGAATCGGGTTCTTAGATAAATGATGTATACTATTTAAATGTTAATATTCTATGATTGTTTTTCCTATAATTAGATTATAGTAATTCATAGATATAATGAAAACCATGAGATACACCAACATTAATCTTAAACATTTGTCATATGGTGTATATACATTATATTGAATGGATGAAAGATGATGTAAGACTATCATGTGTTGGGGGCTCATAATCATGGAGATTTCATCTCTTGAAGTTCACAATGGATTATCACAACTTGAAGAGATCGTGATGATTGACCTGCTAATTGGAAAACCAACTATTTTAGGATACATTGGTAGTTCATATCTATGATAATTTTATTGGTCTCTTGAATTGCGATCAGTATTAGTGTGTATAACTTTATTACATACATTGATGAATGAAAAAAAACAAATGAATTTGTGTCATAGTAAGGTATCTTGTGTTGGGTGTGATATTGGTGGTATGGTATTGATTGAATTGTCAGGATAACACTAGTTTCATTTGAAAGGATTATATTTCTTTAGAAATGTTGATTAAAGTGGGAGTACCTTTATTAAAACCATATATATGGTGATTAAATGTAAGATTATCTAGTAATATCTTGAATAAATAATGATATAAGGGATGATGATAGGAAGTTTGAGTCATTATTTACGATATATCAAGAGACTAAGAGATTATGTTACATGGTTCATGTTTATAGTAGGTTATTATTATTAAGTATAATCATTATATTCATAATGGTTTGGATGGGTTGCTAGAATCTACTCATGATCTGTGATTAGTATTCCCTACTATTGATAGAAGGACCTAGAGGGTCATACACTATGAGTATTCAAGATTCAAGCCTATTTTAAGTGAATAGTATTTTAGAAAATGGTGGAACCCACTACAAGGGTCAAGTGATGTTTGAGTATCACTAATTTCTAAGAAATAAATATTTTAGATATTATTTGAGTTTGGAATTCTACATTTTTAATTTATTTAATCGCTCTATTTTTATATAATTAAGTGATCAAAATGTAAGTATTATTTAAATGATTGTTATTTCTCATGTTTTGTTATGTATTTAATGATATAAGAGATTCACGTTAATGACTCAAATTTTATCACATATCATTAATTTTATGTTTCATTTTTGTGAGAAAATTTAAATTGTATTTATGACATAGTTACTTAGTATTTTATTGTTATTAAGGGCCTATTTTGATGTCTTCTTTTACCCAATGCCTTAGTGAAATTTTTGGGATTTTAAACCTTCCAATATAACACTTGAGAAGCTGAAATTCGAGGGGACTATTAATTCAATAAATATTTTGAGCCTCTCCCACTTCTATCTAAGATTATAGATAGAGAAACAAGAGATATCGGTACCTCAATCCATGTTCTTCAACCCAGATCGAAGGAACAATACTCATGTGACCATGAGGACACTGAAATTTTATTTCATTCTCTATGATAACAGCCAAAAATTAAATAGTTATTTTTTGATAGGCTCTTGAAGCTTGTGAGAAAGATCTATATGGATTTGATAATTTTTCATTCGAGCTCTGATCTTTGGAAGTGAGAAAAACACAATTCTAATCAATTTCTAAAGTTGTATGGTTGAGATTTAATTTTTAATTTTTTAATTCCTCATGATTAATTAATTTTCACCTAATTTGTGGATAAATTTCTAGATACAATATTTCAAATTTTATGTTTTGACATCAACCTAGACTTGAAAAAATTATAACACCATTTTTTATGCTTCTCAAAAGCCTTATGTTGATTCAATTATAATTAGGGAAAGTATGAATTTAATTAATTAGAATTAAAAATTTCAATTTAATTTTTCAAATAATAGGGAATAAACATAGTCTTTTTACAATTAACGACAATTTAATCCCAGATCGGATAAATGGGTGATGGCTATCTAAATTATGAATATATAATTTTTTACACATAAAACCAGAAAAATATGAATATATATATATATATATATATCTCATTGGTGAAAGATTATTTCATTGATGAATATTCACATCGGGTCAGAAGTAATGGCTAGAACCCTATCTATGTGGGAAATGTTCATCCAAGATGTTATATCGGGCATGTATGAATCAATGCAGATTTATTTAAAAATAAATAACTATAAACACAACATAACACACACACACACACACACACACATATATATATATATATATTAACATTTACTTATTATATATATGTCGGGGCTATAGGGGATGGTGGAGAATCCTTCTAATGTTTTTTCATCCTATAGTTGTAGAAATTAATAATTTTAAATAAAATAAATGGTAGGGGGACATTTGGGGGTGTCTCACTCTTTCAATCATCAAAATAAGATCCCCATTTTCAGGGGGATAAGTTATCTCCTTAAGCACTAAATTTCAATATAAATTTTCTTTTTAATTTGGGGTTAGATCAACTACTCGTGCCTCACATTAAAGCCCCCCCCCATTTGGGGTGGGGGTAGAAATTGTGAAAACCTATGGCATTGAAACATTAATGTTTTTATTTAAATGTTATGTGGCTCCCCATGAGGGACGCCTTGCCCCTTTCCTAAATGAAAAACACATGGTTCTTCTCATTCCACCGACCTAGAACCCCTACCAGGTCAGTTGAACACTCGATAGGCCTGGTCACGTTTTTCCAAACTCATCCTCTCCTTATGGGTATTTACTTATGAACTAAAACCCCTCCAAGTGGGTGGTTAAAAATAATAGGTAAGATGAGAAAAATTTAGATAAATTAAATTTTTTAAAAAAAATATTTTAAACTTAGTTGAATAATTATAGAGATTGTGTAATAATTGTTTTTTGAATTAATATTCTATTAATTTATTTTAATCGATAAAATACCCCAACTAAATTCATCCAAAATTTAATCAATTTACATGATTTTAATGAATATTGGCTTCACATAACCCTTATACTAACTATTAATGGTCTGGTATTTTATTATTTATTTCGTAAATTATTAAAATGAATATATTGTAATAATTTTTTTAAAAATAACGATATACATATCATTTTTTTATCATTATCAGCTTATATGTATAATGTAATGACCCACATGTAATAATTATTTATCAATAATAAAAATTACATTGACACAGTCTCCTGCATGAAAGTAATTTTTTATAATAATAAGAACTAAAATTAATGTTGATCATATTGATAATTTTTGACATAATAAACAAGGATTAAAAAAACAGATGGATGAGCAATGCAACCTGATTTGTTGGAATAGTGAATAAAGGAGTTTCCCCTAGGGTCTCAGTTAATCCATTTCTCACATAATGAGTCAACAATTAGTATCGTCTCATGATCAATTCATTTAATTTTATTTAATAATTGTTTTTTATGTGTAGTTTTTATGCATGATCACATAGAATTATCATAATGCATGTGAATATAAAAATAACATGAGTGGTGAATTTTTTTTATTATTTACATTTTAAATATGTGAGTACAATCACTCAGAACTAGAAAGTGTAAATGAAAATTGATTAAATTTTTCATGAATAATAAAAAGCCTCAAAGAAATATTAATTCATTACACATTAAATACCTTTATTTTGAACAAAATATATTGTTTGAGGTACTCATCAACAATAAATAATGGTGCCTTGTATTATTGGGGTTATTCATATTATAGTGGTGGATGAAATTAACTAATGTTGGTAGAAGGGAAGTATCCACATATATCATATTATAACTTTGGATTTAAATTTATGTGAAATGAAAGAATATCGTTTATAGGAGAAGCGAATCTACATAACGAAACAATGACCCATGGGCTAACATGGGATTCCGAATGAAATACTACCTTAAGAATCATTGAGTATTGGTGTATCAATAGTTTATACTCTATGGGGATGTTTAAAATATTATTTCAACTAGAAGACTTACATGAATGGGTATTCCTAATCCAGTAGCTGATGTCTACTGGAATTTAGTAATATAGTAAGAGACATTTAATAAAATAAAATATATAATGTTTAATAATTGATAATCAATATAAAAGTACTAATCTTATAAAGTATTTTTTATTGATGATTATTTAGTAATAATAAAGATTCACTGTTATCAACTATTGAGAGAATACATGTCCAAACTAGCATAATTTTCCAAGGTTAGTATAGATATATTCACAAAATATTGTGATATGAAATTAAATTATACATGTTAGAGTCCCAAAAACTGTTGATCCACCCCAGAAAGTGATGGTGAAAAGTAAACATATAGGAGACACATAATTTATGTATCTTATGTATATACCATGAGGTTATCATTAATGTAAAATGAATTACGGAAACAACATTTGGAAAGGGATGGATTCATGTGTTTTATCATCACTAACATGTCGTCAAGGAGAAAGTAAAATGAGAAATGAATGTGATAATTATTATACATAACATGTTTAAATTTGAATATGTATAACAATTATTCAATACATATATTTATAAAATCCATATCACATAATTACTCCAATTTAATTTTGGATTATATAAAATCACTAATATGAAGAAAACACATCATTTATTTTTGGGTAAGGTTTCCCAAGAAAAAAACAAAATTAAATAAATCTTAATCTTTTGTTCGTTTGGGGAACAAGATGAACTAAAAAGAGAAAAGACTTATAGAATGTGTGACATAAGAGAAACCTTCACAACTGCCTTCAAAAAAAATAGTCATGTAATTATATAAGTGGATGTTTTATTCTCATATCTTATGATAAATCTATAATGATAAAATAAAACTTTTATCCGTAGAATAAAAAGGATTCTTCGATATAGTATACATTCATCATTGTATTTTTTTAAAATTTTAGGGAATTAATTAATAAATGTATTTCAATATGTTTTATATAAATACATGAACAAATTATGTATATAAATATTACCATAAGTAATATGAATTCTTAAAGATTCTAGGAAAGGATAATTCTTAATTCCGCACTGATAAGTAAAGTACATTTCGTTTCCAAGTCTAATAATTATAGTTGAACTTTTATAGATATTTACAAAAATATTTATCACATATGTCCATTGGAAACAAGAATAAATTATTATATTTTGGAATGTATATTTTTTGTGGTACCACAAAATTAATTAATAATTCGGTCATTCTTGAATCATTAGTAATATCAGATGATTATAAAATGTAGGACTCAAATACCTACTTATGGAAAGAAAATTCCTTGCATAGTAAAAATGAATCTGGTTCTCAAGGTTATACCTAGTATGGTCTTTATACTCTTTAGATCTAAAAATATTAGGTATTATAGACAGATTTACTTATCTAGTTTGTGGAAAATAAACCATTATAAATAAGTGTAATATATAAATATTTTAGAATTATTTTTTCTAGAGAGAATGAAATATCCCAAGGAGATTATATAGGTAAATTACTATACATCATGATATTCCTTTATGTGTTTAAAGTAATGTAAAAGTGATGAAAATAATATTCATGGTTATAATATATGATTTTCTTTGGGCCTATGATCCAATGAATATCATAACCCTGAATTCATTAAACATTATAAGTATATAGTTTATTTATTCATAAGCTAACATTTCTATATACACATTTATCCTATGATGTTATTTTAAAGGAGGATAAATGATGATTTTATCAAGTGTAAATTGATAATTAATATTTTAGAATCGAGAAATTCTTAAATGAATATTTCCTTACATAAATTTCTATAATTATGTTAGTAAAAGGAGGATCAATTAAATCTTATTGATTTCATGGAAATTATTGCATAGCATTTTCATAAAAATATAAATATATAGATGAATTTACACATATCCATATAGAATATTATTATAAAAAAATTATATCATATGAGTTATAATATTAAGTAAATCCATTATTTAATTCTCCATGTGTTTGGATGAAAATATTTTGTTGTGAATATATCAATAAATATATATGCATCTATTAAAAACAATGTGAATCATTATTATTATCTTTATTTCATATAAAATATTATATAAATATCTATGATTGAAAATATATCTTGGTGCGATAAAATATACTTCTATAAAAGGTTATAAATCTCTTTTTGAGATAGTGAGAGAATGATTGACTTGGGATAAGCCAGCACTTGAGATGAAAAACTTGATGGAATTGGAATAAGTTCAATATGATATCATGAAAAATGAATAATCCAAAGGAACATTTTATATATGTAAAATAAACCCAAAAGTGGTTGTTTTATATTCACTATAGTGGTTAATATATTATTCACTTAGTAAAATAGATCCTATGAGGATTCATTAAATTGAAATTACCCGTGATGGAAAATATTATATGAATTCAATGAAATTGATTCCATGTAAAAAACCAAGTATTTATTTTTATAGTTTCCCTAATTTATGTAAATCCATTAGTCGGTAATCAATAGAAACTATACATGTGTCATATTGCAATAAAACTAATAATGCTTGATTGGTTATGAAAAAAGATTATACTAAAATTAATATGAATTAAAATTATCAGAATAACATTATATAATGATTATATTGTTCATTGGATGTTAAGACCACATTTCATATATGTTTTTTATACGACCAAAAAAAGGGGTTCCTGACAACATAGTACGACAATATGGAATGAATGATATAGAGATACATTTATGGATTAATGTAATAATATTTTTTATAGAATATTCATTTGGAATGAAAATATTTCCAGTTTATATAGGAGGTTAGGGGGGAGACATAGTTTCCATGTAGAATATATTGATTATATATAGAAAACTACTATTTCTATTAATGTTAATTTTGAAGAGGATAAAATTAACTATCTAAATATTTATGTAAAGTAGAAACTTAAATTTTAGCAAACAATATCTACTATGGTAGATCAACGAGTTTTATAGAAAAAGTAAATGTTAATATAATGAAAATTAGAAAAATCTCAATATGGAATTATAGGAAATGTCACATTGATAATGTTCTCCAATAATATGTGTTTGAGACACATGAAGAGATTAAAATATTTAGTATAATTCCATAAACATCTACAATTTATCTTTCACATGTAATATGTTCTCTAATATATATTTACAATATATACTTTATGTTAATAAAATATCAATTAAATAGAGAATAACTACGTGGGAACGATTAAGAACTACCTAATTCTACATGAGAAAGATCAAAGAATATGTACTCAAAACTTGTAGAGGAGGGAACACTAGTCACGTCAGGACATAAACTAGTAAAACAATAGATAAATATGATCTAATGTCATATATGGGAGAAGTTAATGAGAAATATAATGTTAATAAATCATGTGATGGGAATATTTATCAATATCATGTACAGTAAGGCTTGTGATGTAGCTAAAAAAGCTAAAAATGAAAAATAATTTGTTTCATTTCATAGAATTATATAAAATGTACTTGGTAAAATGTCAATATTATGATATTAGAAAATATTATGTACTTAGTGATATCAAATATTGGGAATATTTACTCAAATTATTGAATCAACATATAGTAGAGTAGAAATATAGAAAAACATGGAAGGCCAAATTACATTAGACATAAATCAAAATAAGTATGATGCTATCATGTGAGAGATAACAAGTTGTCTCTAGTGTATGTGGGATTTTTGGTAAATTAGGTGCATATAATATTCATGATTATTAATTTTTTATTACTGAATAATGTATATAGAGATCTATGCTTGTTATATAGTGACCATAATATTAAAGACACTTCTTTGTCAATAATTTACATTGTAATGAACTTATCTAATTATTTATTAATAGGTCATAGTAGTTACCATAAATAATGGGAACCTCAAGATATTGTGGAATTAATATTAAATTTTTTTCATATGGTCTAGATACATCATAATGACTAGAGACAAATGATGTATGATTATTAGGTGTTGGGGGCTCATAATCATTGGGACTTATTGTCATTAATTTTGGACATTGTGATCTTACGTAGAGGTGATCATGAAGATTATATAACAATTAAGAACACCACATGTGTTGGGTAAAATTGGTAATTAGAATCCTTGAACATGTGTATTGGTATTTCAAATTGAGACGATTATCAATGTGCATCATTTTATTACGTACATTGATATAAGAAAAAAACCTGACATTTGTGTCATGGAGAGGTAGTTTGTGTTTTGTGAATCATTGATGGTATGAATTTAATTTAATGATCTTGTTAGAATTTATTTTATTTCTAAATGAAGAGATATATTAGGCCCAATTGACTTGTAAAGTAGTACCTTTAATAAATCCACAGCCATAGTGAATAAAAGTAATTATATCTAGTGAGGTCATTAATAAATAAAGTAAAAAAAGGTGATGACATAAAGGGTGTACCATACATTATGAGATATCATGATACAAAGAGATTTTATTACATTTTGAATTATCCTATAAAATTATCATTACTATAACTAAAACTTGTATCCTTAGAGCAGTTGATGGGTTTCTAGAATCCACACTTGGCCTTGAGGTTCACGTACTATGTGTATTCAATATTCCAGTTTACTATAAGTGAATAGTATATTAGGACATTGTGGCCCCACCATAGTGTTTGAGTGATGTCCATGTCTGAATGTTCACCAAGAAATAAATAAAGTCCATATTATTAGAGTTTGGAATAAAATTTTCAGAAATTATTTAATCATTGTATTCATACGTTATTAATTAAATATAAAATAAATTTTATTTGATTTAATATTATTATTCCTAATCCATCATGTGTTTAATGGCAGAATAATGATGATTTAATGACTATTATTTTATCCTTTGACTTATATATGATTTTAAAATTAATTGATAAAATTTAAATGACATTTCTGACATAGTTACTATGTCATTTAGTGTCATTAAAGGATTATTTTGACTGTTTAAGTTAATCGTGTGCCTAAATGAAATTTTTGGGATTTATCATTATCTATATAAGGCTTGATATTTCTAATTTCATGGGACTATTCATTAACTATATTTTTATATCTCTATCACTTATATCTCATTATATATAGTGAAAAATAAGAGATATAACAACCCCAATAATACTTCATCATCTCAACTCAATGGAATGGTGCTCAGTTGGTCGCAAGGATGTTGAATGTATCTCAGATTATCCATGATACCACATAGAAACAATATAATGATGTACCAAAGGAATATTAAAGAATATATGTTTTTTCTATTGGTATAAATAATTAGTTCCTCTATGAAACAATATTTGGAAGTGAGTGAATCTTGATTCCAATTGAAATTGGATGTAGTATATTATCAATATATATATTTTTAATTCATCATTATTAATTAATTTTCACATGATTAGTGGATTAAACGGGGATAGGGTATACTAGATTTGAGGTTTTGACAACAACCTGGACATAAAAATTTAAAATACCATTTTTTATGAATTCATAAAGCATCAGGTTCCTTCATGAAATTTCTACATCAAAGACATTATAGAATGATATTACAAGATGAAACCCAAGTTTTTGTTACATTATTTAGATTTAGATTAAATTCTTTATTTTATAGACATGTTTTAGAATGTATAATTTAGTAAACCATATTATTGAGAAATAATGGAATAGATCCTGCACTTTCACTTTTTTATGTTTATTTTATAGGTTTATGATTACGAAAAAGGAAGGAACCAAAAACGAAAAGAAGAAATATTCATAAGATATTTATTGGATAGGGGTTATATTTTATATTTTTCATATATTATACTCCCTAAATTATTCATATAATTACAATGTTAATGAAATTATATTCCATAATTATATTTCTTGTTATATTTTTAATCTATGATAGAAAAAAAGTTCATTCAGAATACCATAATTATTTATTCAAATTTTTTATAATATTTAATGAGTAATATAAGGAATAAACGTAATGATATAATCTTGATGGTATTTATTTGATGAATAGTTAATGGGGATGATTTATCTATATCAATAAATAATGTTATTTATACATTTATATGCTTTAGTTTTTTAATATCATATTGATTGACATGTTATCAAAATTCATGCCATGAGTGATTTCATAATATTATGTTTCCCATTCTCATTAGTGTTCTACAGATTTTTTTAAAATTCATTTTTAAAACTTATTTCTTGATAGATACTTTTTTCATGTAAACTATCAAAATTTCATTGATATAATTTCATATTTATATACTATCCATGACATATTATTATTAATGAGAAATTATTTATTTTATCACTTTATACAATTGAGACCCATTACTAATTTGGATTTTTATTTTCATCTACAAATATAAATGAATGAACTTGATGGGGGATCCATATTACAAGACTATTTTTCCTTCCTTCCATACTCTGAATTTTTTGTGATTTAAAATATAATCAGTCTTGGGGAAGAGGTTGTTTCATTGTGTGAAGGGGGTATTTTGTATTTGAATAAAAAAAGGTTAAGAATTTTTATTAGTTTTATGGGAATTTTTATAAATTTTCATTTCTGGAAATTTTATGGATACCATATATATAAAAAGGATTGCATAAGGGGGATAGAAAATCTAATAAATGATAAATTATTGAAAGATATTATAATTTTAATATAGGGTGGGTATTTCATTATGCTTATTTTCATGATTTGTGCCCTGTGAGATAAGGATAAAGGAGTTTTCGGTTGATTTCATTTGTGTAAGTATATTTTTAGTGAATAATAATTTTATAAAGATTTATAATGTTAATCTAAAATTGTACTTTAGAGTTTAACATAATTTTTGATATTTATGTTTTTTCACATTAATTACTAAACAAACATGAGTTTGACAGCCATTTTAACCATTTTTTAAATCCCTAATGATTAATATAAAATATTCCTTTTCAAGGTGGTTATATGGATCTGTAGTATCCAAAAATGGGTCAACCACTAAGAAGGGGACTTGAATCAGTAGTTCTTTTTTAAAAATTCTTTTGAATTTTTGATAACCTCGGTAAAATTATATGATACTGACCAATTGATATAATAAAACCACTATCGCTCATATGTAGAAAAATATAATTTAATGAAACTGGTTTTTACAAGGGTTTACCCCAATGAGGGAAAAGTCTTCATTCTTTACTCGATATACCTATGTCCTGATTTTTCCATAATAATCATTTATTAATTATAATGGTTTGGAACGGGGTCATGATTTACTAAATAGTTCATCTCACACTTATGACTTTCAATAAGATGGTTTAAAATTTTCTCACTAGTTTTGTTATAACGTTATAATTTTTTAAAAAAATTTCATCAAATAAATTTAACATCTTCGATCACTTACGTTACAAACAACGTTGTGTTTTTAATGAACTATAATATATTATTAAAATTATTATTTAAAAAATAAAATAACAACCAAACAATTAAATGTGGTTGTATGAATACAATGAACTAAAATTATAAAAACTATTTAAAATTTTTTTTATAAAAAGACAACATTTTCAAAAAAAAGTGCTTAATTTTTAGTAATGTTATTATATGTAATAAAAATACTATGTTATCAAAAAAATTAATGTATTTTGTCATAAAATAATAACTGTAAATTTTTTTCATTTGTCAGAAAAATTATTTGAAAAAATAAAAATAATTTTTTAAATATACATGACAATATTATCTTTTAGTTATTTTTTAATTATTTTCCTATAAGATTTATTTTTTTATGAATAGTAAAAAATATTGATTTTCATTAAAAACTTAATTTCTCATTTAAAGGATGTAAATTTTTAATTTTATTTTAATGTTATTTTAAATGTACAGTTAGGTAAATAATATACATTTTTAATCCAATTTTTTAAATTGGGACCAATTTCATATTGATATTTTATATTACTAATTTTTAAAATTATGAAAAAATTCCTTGGGAAAACTGCTTTTTCATCATGTCGATGGACCAAATTTTAAATTACAAATTTACACTTATATGACAGGAATTTATAAAATTATATTAAATTGATTTAATCACTGCAACTATTAACATAAAAAAATTCCAACTTAATTTTTTGTCAAAATGAATAATAAAAACAAAAAAAATATTTATGTTCTTACATTTAAAATGGGATTATTAAGGATTGAACTCAAAAGATAAGTTATAAAATGACTTTTAAACTTTTCCAAATCCAATTTTATGTAAAACATTCTTTCTTATCACGTATCTTTATCAGTAATTATCCTTTTTGGAATCTTTTGTCTTGTGAAGAAACATGGGTACATTTTATTCATTTCTGAAATTCAAAGTGTGTCCACTCCCCAAGATATAAAAGGTTACCCCATATCCTATCTTCTTTACACTTAATAAAAAATTTGGTTCATAAAATACCTAGATAAAAGCCTTTAATAATTCCCTACCCACATCATATTGTACTTATTTTTATTTGGAACCTCACCTATGAGGGATTTAAGTTAAACCTCATTTTTTTGAAGAAGAGGTAAAATTCTTAAACTTTTTTATTTGTTTTATTTATTCCTCAAATTCCTTTAAATATTATAAAACTACTATTATATAATAAAAAATATATATAAAATATGTATATTTTATGTTTTTAATTTCTTTACATATATCCATCTCCTCCTCTATAAAAGTAGAAATGAAACTATTGATCCTCTGTGCGGTGGACTACCGCCTCTTGAACAGGTGTAATTTTTTTCCATCACAACCTCTCAAAGATGAATATAATGATATATTTAACATTTTTCATGATATTTATGAAATTTATATACTTATATAATTATAATCACATATATACCATCATACTTTCTATTTCGTTGGAATATTATGATGTCACTCGTGTGTATGGTGGACTAATGCCTTACGAAATGATGTGATTCGTTCTTCACTAACAAATTAAATGGAAATTAATAATGATAGTATTAATATAAATATGATATATATATGATATTAAATTTATTATTTAAAGGTAATCTATTTTTTACATTTCATTCATTCCATTCATCGAAAAAACTGAAACAGTGTTCATGCGTATGTATGGCCTACGGTTCCCATGAAGGGTGTAATTAATTTTCTATAACTCACATTAATGGATAACCCTAAATACATGTATAATGAATATATATAATAATTATATCATTATGAAAATTTCTGATTTGATGTAACCATGATCAATGTAAAAGTACTGAGAATATCAAACCAAAGAATACACGAAAATTGAAATAGTTTATACCTGAAACATTATTTTAACAATGAGTTATTAATAAAATGATAATAAAAAGTCATAAGTAAATAATAGACGGTATTATGAATATTTTATGGTTTTTTAATTGATTAATGATAATATTTTATTTATTATACAAGAGTTTTGATCATGTAGGGAGGAATTTGAGGCTTTTAGTAAGTGTATTCTTTCTCAATTTGCCTAATTTGAGGAAAATGTCATAATATGTACCTATATTATAATACACGGTTTATATAAATAATTTTTAACATTTTATATAATTAATATAATTATATTCATGATATTTAATGTTTCATTTTATATTATTCTTCACCTGAATTATTATTTAAAAGATACCATATTAGTAAAGTTTTAATGTTACAATCTCACTATTTGGTAGTATTGTTTATGTAATGCTTCTAAGGATGTGATATTAGGATCATTCAATCACGAAAATATTTTTCCTTCTTAACATGTTATTTTTTAATATTCACATTTTCATTTAATTTTCCTCTCTTACAAGTGTAAAAATAAATAAATAATCTTATTAAGAAATATCATTTTTTTTCAATCATCAGTTGAAAATATTTTTTCTTCCATCTTAATGGTTTCTCAAAAAATTTATGGAATGGTTTAAATATTATTTATTGAGATCATAAATAAATTTTTACACATGTTTTAATTTTTACAAAAAAATTTAAATGAATTTTTCATTTCATTTTTCAAACAATTTGCATTTCAATTTTACCAAAAATGTGAATATAATCTTTGTTTTAAAACATGTATGAGATATACATAGTTCTACACTATCATGAACGATAAATGATTTAATTTTTTATTTAAATTATACTAGTATATTTTCAAATATAATAATTTTGAAATAATTAATGAATTTTAAATTTTAAAATGTTTTTATAAAGTGGACATTCAATTTTCCTCAAAACAATGTTCTTACTAGTCTTTCAAACCCATTTTCCATCTATACTGACATATTATAATGTTGTATTTGAATTAATAGGGATATAATTCAAGGATTAAATTTTTATTCATTCCTGGAAACTTTTATTTTTCGGATGAAAAGATGTTTATGTATCCTATTCATTTTCCACTGGTAATGCTGTGGTGAAATGTTCAGGAAACAGACTTATTTTCAACAGATTATGTAATAATGAAAAGTTGAAATTCCAATGAAACAAATTTGTTTTCATTGTTTTTGATATGAATAATGATTTATGATAATATGGAACACATATATGATATTCTAATAATGTGATGGGTGATACCTACATCTTCTTCCAATGAAATGGATAAATATTGACATCCTTTGAGATAAAAATGACTAGAATGGGAAGTGAACCAAATTTAGTAAGGTAATTTTTCCACTATGATAGTCTCTTGAGTGAACCCTAAATCCTATGATTTCTCAAGGTGGAACATATTCAACTTGGAATGTTTTCTTAATGTTCCTTAATGTTTAAGGAAATAATTTTATTTGATTATATGTATGCAAAAAATCACAGTCTTATCCAATGTGAGGTTTTCTTTGATCATGTTATTTTTTTCCATTATTATTCATTTTTTATGAACTTATAAAACTTATTCTATGAATAATTTTTATGATCTATGGTATAGAGGGTATGTTTTTTCAATGTTATTCTAATGTTATTATACAATTATGATCATGATACGTTTATATCTCATTTGTCCAGCCTTACTGGGCATCTTAGCTCCCCATTTCTTATGTCCCCTTTCCTTGGACATGACGAAATATTTTGTGTTTGAAATATATAATAATTATGGTAGATATGATGAACTTAGTTTGGTATGATATAGATCACTAATAATCCAGTTTTTTATGTATTTTAGTTTCTAAAGATACTAGACCTATATTATTTTTGCATGGGTCGTTATATAATGTAATGAATATTCACATATTAAGAAACGATATCTTTGTTTGAAATGAATATGTTTCTGTAGTTTGGGATAGAGAAATGTTTAGTTAAAATGTTTAATGGAGTATGAGGAATCTATAGTGAGATTTCTCAGGATATCTCTACTGATTTGTCTATGAACAAATAAATGTATTGGAAAATGGTTGGGAATTCTGGTTAAGGATAATGTGAGTGGTTTCCAAGTAATAACTTCTCTATCTAGACACTAAAATCAGATGTGGATCTGGATTAGTTTTACCTTGGGTTAATAACTTTGAAAATAGTGCATTGAGAAAGACATGATCATCACATGGTGCCTGACGACAGGCCTTGATACAAAACAAGTTTGACACTCCAAGTTGTATACATTAGAAATTCAAAAACCCTTTACAAACCATGATGATGTATTTGAACAATGACCATGAATTACCTTGGATAAACCTAAGGTGTCAAATATTTAAATGAATGATTCATGATTTAGACAACTTATAGTTGATTTCCCATGATTATACGGTTTTCCACTATGGTTATTGTAGATCATACTATGTTTTTTGGTTTTTGTCAATGGTTGGAATAATGGGAAATAATGTTTGGATTGAATTAATTGGACAATTTAGTGATTTTAAGAAACCAAATTGGAAGGTGAATGGAGGAAATATTTTTTTATTATTCTTCATCAGCTATCAAAATATATGATTAACAATGTGAGCATTATTGAGATTAAATCTACATCAAATAAGTTGAAAATGGCCTTTTATGAATTTGTATATGGTATCAAACATATAAAAAACAGTATTTATCCTCTTACATTTCAATAAGGTTAGAAGAATCACATATAATAATATCAAAAATGGAGGGGATGATGTTTTATATCTGGAAATAAAGGCCATTGATCAGTGAGTTTCCGACGAATAAGATGTCTTATATGTTAGGAACGTAGGAATTATCTGAATCAAATCCATAATCTAAGAGTAATCCCCTATACCATGGAAAGTACTAAACTATTCCAAAATTTTAAGAGAAATTATTAAAGTGTGTATGTATTTGGAATCATGAATTGTGATATATAATTATTTTAGTAATGATATTTTAGTTATAATAATCATGAAACATCTATGGATTGGGTTAATTTTGAAAGCATATATATCCTCCGGTATGATTAACGTAATATTTAAAGATACCATCCTATGATTACAAGTTTATAGTTGATCAAAAGTTCAAATTATTATAATCTTTTTTTAGATTCTATGTAATGGGATTTTAATGTGATTAATTCCATTTCGGGAGACATTTTATTTGAATAAGGATCAAAATTAATTGTTATTTGAGGAGGAATCATCATTTAATATGTTAAAAGTTATAGATAACCTTTAGGTTTTATATAAAATTTTATATTATTTGTATTTTTAATTATATTTAGTATATTTTTGTGTTTTTTATTTGAATTATAATCATATTTCCTATTAAAAAGGACAACCAGCCACATCTGGATATGGCATTGGGATTGAACCCACAACATAAGGGAGAAACGGGTGAAAGGCCTACCACTATACAATGTGATGTTTTGGTTAGTATAAATGTTGTGGAAGATAAATATTATGTTTATTTTTGGAATATATATTTTATTATAGATATAACCATTAGATTTAAAAATGAAATTGTTATAGCTTATGCATCGTAAAAATTTACGGTTTATGAGAAAAATTACCCAACAAAATATTTGGAGTTAACTGTGATAATTATTGCATTAAGTATATTTTTTCATTATATTTATGTAGAAATTTGTGATATATAAAATAATCATAAGATTTTAAAGTATATATTCACATATAAAGAGTGTAACATGCACTAGAGAAAATTATTGGATATAATTAACGATTATATTTTCTATATACATTAAATCCATAAGAATGTGAATAAGGAAGATGAAGATTTGATCTGAAATGATCATACTAGATTATCTATGATGGGGATCACAAAAGATCCAAAATTTATGGATTTTAATGGATGGATCTAGAAATCAAGATGGTAGGGGGAAAATGTTATCATTCTCAAGTAATATTTCACCCATCTATCCATGTGAGGAAAAAACAGGCAAATACAGATGGTTAGGAGATTCAAATGGACATTATTAATTTTATAGAGATAAAAAATGATTTCAATTTAATTATAATATTAAGGAGTAGTGTATTTTTTGCATCTATTGAATATTTGAAAAAACATTTTTTAGAGCAATCTCATAATTCTTCCTTTTCTATTTATATAAGAAGTGAAAAAATGTATATGGATTTTATAGATTAATTTTTGATGGGTGGAATGATATGATATATTAAAAAGTTTGTATCTCATTTCATAGAATTCCATCAGGTTAAGGATATGTGACATCATTCTATGGTGATGTTATCCCAATTACCCATACTGGAAAATAAATTTTAAAACATCACCATGTATTTTTTTCAATGGACTCCTCAAAACATCTAAAGAACATAATTCTATATGGGATATAGTATAAAACAATAAAATTTTGTAAAACTTCATTTATATTAGAGAATATTTCCGTCTAGACCATTTTATAGGATATACATTAAGGATGTGATAAGCTTTAATGGCTTACCACATTCAACTGTATCTGATTTGGATCATAGGATTACATTTATCTTTTAGAAAATTATTTAGAAAGCTCATAATATAGAATTGAGTGTCGTCATTATGGATCATCTTCAATGATATATTCCATATGAGAAACCAATTTGATCCCTAGATGATATGCTAAGATATTTTTCAATGTTCTTCAATGGATTTTGGGATCAATAACTTCATATAGTCATGTTTTCATACAATATTAGCTTTCACTCAAACATTTAGTTGGATCGTTATGAATTATTTTACAGAAATCAGTCTCGAATTACAATGTACTATGATGAAGTTAGTGAAACAAATCTATTAGGGACTGATATAGATGAATAAATGCAAGATAAGGTTAGATCCCTTCAGTTACACATAAATACAACACAATTTCATAAAACATAATGCTAATAATTGTCCTTGTGATCTGGAATCTAATGTTGTTGATATGTTTTTTCAATGAATTTATAAATGGAATGTGATTGTGAGATTCCAAAAGAAATGGTAACTACTCCCTATTTATGTCAGTCACTTTGAAATTATTGACCATACCCATATGTTATATTTTCAATCGGCACTTCCATCGAACATCTCTCATGGCCACGATGTATTCCAGTTATCTTTCATAGGGAAGTATATATTTCATCCTTCAAAGTACTAAAATAAATTTTCATAATGATAGAGATAGTTTTATATTATTATTAAAAACTAGTGTATATTCTGGATCATATATATAAATTTATACGACACAATAGTACTCACTTTTTCAATGTTTTGTAGTGAACCCCAAGAAAACACGTAGATCCATTTATAAATTTTCATAATGATAGAGATAGTTTTTAATGATAGAGATAGTTTTATATTATTATTAAAAACTAGTGTATATTCTGGATCATATATATAAATTTATACGACACAATAGTACTCACTTTTTCAATGTTTAAAAATTCATGTTGAAAACACAATAGTACTCACCTAACGGTCTAAAAACTATGTTCCCTATCATAGTATGTTATCAAACTACTAAAATATATCTAAAAATATCATCATTGAGAATCAAGGATCACATTATAGTGGTGAACTTTTATGAATTTATCAATTTTATAGATGCCCTGAAATTATACCATTATTTTTATGCATAATATGAATCAATATAGGATATGAAATTTATATTAATATTTTCCTCATTGAATAAACAATTAATCTTAAGTAAAAAGAAGTTGGTCTTAGGCAAATGACTCCAATAAATTTTCTAATGCACTAGAGATAACTTATAATCGAAAGGTTAGTCCTCTAATATTGAAAATGATTCTACTAAGTGTGGATATAGTTTCTAGGCCTACCGCATTCCCATCGATCATGTTGTTTAAGCCACTTCTATGTGCAGCAAATATGTTTTCTGCAACATAACTACCTTGAGAAAGTACCTCAAGTTGTGATTTAACTATGTATCCACTTTGAGTTCTCATGTCAAAATACTAACATTTTAAAGAATTAAATTGTTATAATTTATGAAAAAATGATAAACAAATTTCTTTTGGTATATCCAAAAATCAAAACAAGGCCATTATAAACTTCTTCTAAAGATGTATTACAATCTGAAACATTCTTAGATATTTTAGATATGCAATCCCCTTGATATAATAAGTTTTTATTTCATATTATTGTATCCTTATCAGTGATAATATACCAACATAAACTAAATAAAAAAATGCGATCAATTCCCTTGATCACTAGCAGTCTCACTTATCGAGGCACTAGGAACTCATTTGGTTTTAATTTTCAATGTAGTATTCGATAATCAAAACTGCATATATATGAAATTATGTTGGATTTATTTTATATTCAACTATTATTCTTTATGAGTTAGTAATATCAAATATCGTAACATATCATGGCACTTGAGATGAATTCCTAGCACATAATCTTGCGAAATTATTTTAATCTCCATAATCACATCTAATTCCCATGTATGTTCTAATAAATGGATTTTATGCCAATAAGAATTTAGTCTTGAATTTTTTCAACATGAATTTTTAAAATCCATTATAATATTTGTAATATGACTAGATTAAGAAAACATGTAGATCCATTTATATAGATCTTGTTCCCCAAAACATGGTTGCAACAATATGTAAAACTTACATAACTTTTGTTCCTTAGTCCCCAATAAGGTGTAATACAAAAATATGTTTTCATATGCTATTAACATATTTATCTAGAAAAATTATAATGCTCTGACAAACAAATTCGAGATACATGTCACTCATTTTTTTCCCAGAATAATATACTATGAAAACTATTCATAATTTTTTCATAAATTTATTTATATAATATTCATATCATATTGATATGTTTTGATATCACAAACCCATTAAGTTATTACTACAATACATATATCATAGGGTATCGTTTTGGTTGTGTCATATAGACATCTTCTTTAAGATTTCCCAAGATATTTCATCCTTAACAATCATTATCTCAATATGATGATCATAGAAGTAAGATTTGACATGTAAAATTCAAAAACTATCTTAGTTATGATGAGAGGTGATATGTTTTTTCATAGAATAAACATTCAATAATAAATTATGTTTTATTAGTAACATCTTTTACAATCAGCTCCTAGTTTCTCCGGAATACTCACTCGTAGTATTAAGTCATAGAAAAATTAAAAATAGAAAATCATGAAACCTGATACATGGATTCAATTTCATGAATTTTTATTAAATTTTCAATATTATCATATTAAAATTTACTAATTTTTTATAGTAATCATTGAGTCAAATGAATAATACATGTATCACCCATTGTGGTGAACATAGACCACCACTTGGGTATGAATTCTTATATTGTATGTGTCTCTTTAACCACTCATCCAACAAATCATAGTGAATTATTGTGTTATTATTCCAACTTAGGTGCATCCAGAGCCTTAACCCATAGAATTTATGTCTTCTCCAACTATCATCCAATAGATAAGAAACCTCATAAAGAAATTTAGTTTATCTTCCCAATATTTTAATATCCATAGAGAATATAGGATAAATAAAATTGATGAAACATAGTGTTTAAATACTTTTTTGTAGATATTACTATCTTCTAGAAATTATTTTCCAATGAGAACTTTTGGTAGTTTACAAATAGATTAATAACTTATCATAATTGATATAACATCCATTACACAATATAGTTTCCTTATGATTAGTTATTTCACTTATATTTTCAAAATATGTTTTGTATGGTATACTAGAATATTTGAATTATATATAATAATTTTCATTAATCATGTTTATACTATCATAAAATCCTTGATTTAAATAAGGAAATGTGAGTTTGGAATAAACTTTACTCCATATTTATGATCAATGATTAAATGGATTAGACTTTCAATAATAATACATCTTGTAAAATCCTATATATTTTTCATGTGAACTCATTTACATCACAGATAATTTATAAAATTTCTTAAAGTAATATCACAATGTATATGAAATTACCTTCATCTTTAGAATATTTCACATGGTCATGTTGAACCTACTTTAAAAGAAATATAATGCACCTTTATGTGTAATGGTTTATTTATCTAAAATATGATAAGTAGTATTTTTTTATATCTAGTAGCTTAGATCAATTGAGGATTAAAAACATTATTAAGGGAATAAAAAAATCAACTACATTCACTTTTATTCAAAAAAAAATTATCATTCTATATTTAGGTAGGAGTATTATATTTTATATTCACTATTCTATTCAATGGATACAAGTTATTCAAGGGTTGATAAACTAATAGTTTAGTATTTAATGTACCATAAAAACATTTATTCCAGACCTCCTACCTAACGTCGCTTTCTGATGGCACCCATCCACCATATACCACATCTACCTCCCCCCCCTTATGAAATACCACACCCTTCTCCCATTCCTTGTTGTGTTCCACTACCAGAGACCTCCGCTCCAGTGTGTGGCCGTCCCCCAACTGGACTCCTCTCTAGTGCAACACCTCCTCCCGTGAAGATGACTCCTCTCTCCAGTGTGTTTTCATTCATTTTTTGGGGTTTTATTCACATTGGATGAACCATATATGTTATGGTTAATGTTTGTTCTATTTTTCATTAGATCAATGGATTACGGTTTTTTCATATAGGAATGTTCATCCTTCCCTAGGAGTTTTATCACAATCACACTCCTTTAAAGAAGGTGATGCCATGTTTTTCTCCATTTCGAAAAAAAATTGTAATGCATGAATAGAATAATTAATTTTGGACATGTTTTTCAAACCCATAATACCCTTGTTTATAATAATATGGTGTATTCAAATTGGTAGAATGTTTAAAAAGTAGGTATTTTGGAGACTATGTGCTTAAACATTGTTGATGAAAATATTATACTTGCTTATGTAGTTTTGGAATTTATTATAAATTATGTGCATTATGCGAAAGTGGTATTTAAAAATATTCTATAATAATTTTGATTAAAAATGGTTTATTCTTCATGATATTGTGTCTATCCAACATTTAAATTCTTACTGTGCTTATTATAGTTTTTTTAAAATATTTTAAATTATTTTTTAGACTATATGTGTGGTGAGAAATTAGATTATAAAAGGGTATGACATGAATTTGGTTTTTAAGATGCATTTGTGATAAGGCATTGGGTGTTATTTATGTGTAATTACTGGTTTAGTCATTCTATAAAATTTTATAAATTGAATGTGTGGTTTATTAAATTGAGTATGAAATGCATAATTTATTTTGGAATGTCCATGGTGTGCATTTAATTTCAAAAGAAGATTTCAGTTATGAATTTAGTGGGAATCCAAATTTTTCTAACTAGAAGAGTTTTAAAAATTGTTTAAACAATTTATTTAATTATTTATGTGATTTAAAATCTTGTTTTGAAATGATTTTGGTGTGTGTTTGATTTTTAAAAAGGTTTTGGGTGTCTCTTAGTAGCATAGAAGGTTTTATTATATGTAGGCACATCCATGGGTTCACAAATTGCAAAAATAGATGTGACATTAAATGAAGATGGATCTTTATATGGTTTATATCCAAAAACCTTGGTTCTTTAAAGGTTTTTTTGATTATAAATAACATTGGATACCTTTTGTGACTTCCAAAAGTATTTTTAAATTCGATCTTAAGTGGTTTGGATTGGTTGGCCATGAAGCATGTCTTTTTAAATGTTTGTGTAAAGAGGCCCATTTGGCACTGAAAATATAAGGGTAGTGTTTGAGGATTCTTTGGAAATAATTTTAAAATATATTTGGTAAAATATTTTGGTCTCGTATAGTACAGGCTTGTTTGGAACTGTATACATAGAAATGATGTTTTGGGTTTATTTTCAAAAAATATGTGGTTTGAAAAATGTAAATGCCCAGTTGGAATCTTTGAATCATTTGGGGTATTATTTTATGAAATGTGACGTGAGGACATAGTTTCACCTTTGATGATTTGATATATATATATATATATGTATATATATATATGTATATATATATATATTTACATATGTATATGTTTATAGTAGGAACCCTTATCTAGGATTTCCCTTTATGGGTTATCGTATAGATAATAGTTATGTTGGGGGTATGCAAGTGCGGTAGTGGTAGGTAAGGTGAGTTATGTAAGAGAGGTCCACCCACCTAAATAGTTTACTATTGCTAGGGGTTCCTGGGAACCTTTTAGGGATTCAAGTGACAGTTATTAACCAACCCCAGTTAGATGGGTTGGTACTGCCTAGATTGCATATAGGCCATGTGGGATGTGCCACTGTATTGGTTTGTTTAGAGTGTCCTATGGTTGTTGATATAAGGGCTTCATTATACACTAACAGGTCATCCTAATCAAATTTTGTCTAGGGGACTTCTAGGGGTTCCTTGGATAAACCATTGTAACATTGATATATTCTTGTTTACTTTCTGTTTCCTTTAGTTTCAGAATGAATAATTTTCTTATGCATTTATTTATTTATTTTCATCAAAACCCTTTATTATATGTGGCATGTTTTGGTTTTTATAAGGTGATATTTGTGTTTGTTTAAAGAAATGTGAAAAAAAATTATAAATATCATTCAAACCAGTGTTAATGGAATGTTTTTAATAAAGAAAAATTCAAGGAGTTCCATTAATTATATCTATAATTAGTACTGAGAATTTTGGTTCTTGCAGCTTCTATATCTTTTTAGTTGCTCGTTCCATTTTTCTATGGTTCTCCGGATTTAGTTGCTCATTGTTGGAGCAGAGCTTGTTATGTAGTTATAGGCGACAAAGTGGACCTTTGGAGATTGTGGTAGCGTGGTCTAGTTTAATTTTTTCTCTTTTTTTACTTTTTATCTTATTAGTTGAATTCTGTAACTAAATCATTTTGTTTATTTATTTATGATTCAGTTGTTGGTTATATCTTCTTGTTTAGTTTTTTATTTTTTTGAACCTGATTATTTATTTTGGGCTAAAATAATTACCACTTGAATATTTTCTCACCAATAACTAATTGACAACATATGGGGAATGTGAACACCCCTTTTATTCCATTGTGTCTCAAACTAACCAAAAAACAACGTTAAGGTCATCCAGGACCTGATACTCATGTCTATGGGGCTACTGGCGGTACCTGGTTGGAAAGGACCCAACATCCATGTTATAGAGGGGTGTCTCTGTTTTACAAAGATCCTAGTTGTTAAAATGGTATCAGAGTAGGCCCTTGTCATTTGGTGTATCTGTTAGTAGGATATTAGGACTTTCAGGACGTGGGAGGTAGGTACAAGAAGGTCGTTATGGACCCTTGCTCAATTCGACTAATGAGTTGTCAGGGGTAGTTTGGGATATGAGTTTTTTGTTCATGTTTTTGATTGAGGGATGACCATGGAGGCAAGCCGGTGTTACATTATGATTTCCAATGGAGTAGTGACCATGTGGATACCATGTACATGGTTCAAGCTCTTACGAGTTATTTATTCTTACTTAGGTCAGGGACTACTGCCATTTCATTGGGTTAAGGATAAATAATAGTCCTTCACTCTAGTATTTTAATGAAACATGAGTGTCATATTTATTTTGGTTGGTGTATGGGTGTTTTTAAAAATTAAAATGGTCTTTAAATGAAAATGTTTTCATCAAAATGGATATAAATTGGTAAAGTGAGCTTTGAGATTGAAAGAGTTTTGGATTGAATTTTTGGTTCATGTTTGGACTTTCTAAGATGATTTCATGGGTGTTTATTTCAATCCAAATGATGGGCCTTGTTTTTGAATGGGTAGTCTTGAAATTTATTTGAAAATATTGTATTTCGAATCATCCTTTTTTCGTTTTGTTTGTATTTTTTTTGGTTTTAAAGATTGTAATTTTGGCTCAAGATGTTTTTTTATTTTTCATCAATTTGGTGTCGTTTTTGATTTCTGATTTCTATCCCACTAATAAAATGACACCCATGGTGGTCTCCAAGACTACTAAGGAGGTATGTAGTATTTTTTGATCTTTTCAATTGTTTTTTGTACTTCATGGTTATTGGGGTCTATTAGAGGAAGTCGATTGGATTCAAGAGGTTGAGCATGTATTCAGGTTATTGGGAACTCCTGAAGGTGTCAGAGTGCGTGCCATTTCGAGTTTGTTCAAAGGTCCATATTTGGACGAATGGTAGTTTTTCACCCCATAGTTAGTGTAACTTGGGTTAACATGGGATGTTTTTATTTAATTACTCACCCAATGGTCGGTACCTGATGAGGTTAAGATAACGAAAATTGAAAATTTCATGGGTATTCAACAAATCCAGTGGTCATTGAAGGCCTATGTTGACCAGTTTAAGGAATTAGTTTCCTTTTATCCCAAGGATTCGATGTAGGATTTTATGAATAATTATATCTTTTATTGGGGTTCTTCATCATAATATCAAGAAAAGATTCCATTCATATAAGGATCATAATTTTGAGAAGCTGGTGGGTGATGTGTTCCAAGTAAAGTGGGTCCTCGGAGCGCATGTGGTTGGAAATCCAGCGTCTTTTGTTTCTCATGAAGGTTCCTCGTCTAGAGAGAAGTATAAAGATGAGCATGCTTTTAAGGAGTCTCCTTAAATGGTTCCAATTTCAAATTCAATGGATCATACTCATGTATGCCACCGGTGTGAATAGTTTGGGCACTTGAAGGCACCATGTTTCATCCCTCTAAATACAAGTCATTGTTGTGGCTATCTAGGTGATCTAGATATGTTTTTAAGGTGGATGAAGATTTGATCTGAAATGATCATACTAGAATATCTATGATGGGGATCACAAAAGATCAAAAATTTATGGATTTTAATGTATGGATCTAGAAATCAAGATGGTAGGGGGAAAATGTTATCATTCTCAAGTAATATTTCACCCATCTATCCATGTGAGGAAAATACAGGCAAATACAGATGGTTAGGAGATTCAAATGGACATTATTAATTTTATAGAGATAAACAATGATTTAAATTTAATTATAATATTAAGGAGTAGTGTATTTTTTTCATCTATTGAATATTTGAAAAAACCTTTTTTAGAGCAATCTCATAATTCTTCCTTTTCTATTTATATAAGAAGTGAAAAAATGTATATGGATTTTATAGATTAATTATTGTTGGGTGGAATGATATGATATATTAAAAAGTTTGTATCTCATTTCATAGAATTCCATCAGGTTAAGGATATGTGACATCCTTCTATGGTGATGTTATCCCAATTACCCATACTGGAAAATAAATTTTAAAACATCACCATGTATTTTTTTCAATGGACTCCTCAAAACATCTAAAGAACATAATTCTATATGGGATATAGTATAAAACAATAAAATTTTGTAAAACTTCATTTACATTAGAGAATATTTTCCTCTAGACCATTTTATAGGATATACATTAAGGATGTGATAAGCTTTAATGGATTACCACATTCAACTGTATCTGATTTGGATCATAGGATTACATTTATCTTTTAGAAAATTATTTAGAAAGATCATAATATAGAATTGAGTGGCGTCATTATGGATCATATTTAATGATATATTCCATATGAGAAACCAATTTGATCCCTAGATGATATGCTAATATATTTTTCAATGTTCTTCAATGGATTTTGGGATCAATAACTTCATATAGTCATGCTTTCATACAATATTAGCTTTCACTCAAACATTTAGTTGGATCGTTATGAATTATTTTATAGAAATCAGTCTCGAATTACAATGTACTATGATGAAGCTAGTGAATCAAATCTATTAGGGACTGATATAGATAAATAAATGGAAGATAAGGTTAGATCCCTTCAGTTACACATAAATACAACACAATTTCATAAAACATAATGCTAATAATTGTCCGTGTGATCTGGAATCTAAAGTTCTTGATATGTTTTTTCAATGAATTTATACATGGAATGTGATTGTGAGATTCCAAAAGAAATGGTAACTACTCCCTATTTATGTCAGTCACTTTGAAATTATTGACCATACCCATATGTTATATTTTCAATCGGCACTTCCATCGAACATCTCTCATGGCCACGATGTATTCCAGTTATCTTTCATAGGGAAGTATATATTTCATCCTTCCAAGTACTAAAATAAATTTTCATAATGATAGAGATAGTTTTATATTATTATTAAAAACTAGTGTATATTCTGGATCATATATATAAATTTTTACGACACAATAGTACTCACTTTTTCAATGTTTTGTAGTGAACCCCAAGAAAACACGTAGATCCATTTATAAATTTTCATAATGATAGAGATAGTTTTTAATGATAGAGATAGTTTTATATTATTATTAAAAACTAGTGTATATTCTGGATCATATATATAAATTTATACGACACAATAGTACTCACTTTTTCAATGTTTAAAAATTCATGTTGAAAACACAATAGTACTCACCTAACGGTCTAAAAACTATGTTCCCTATCATAGTATGTTATCAAAATACTAAAATATATTTAAAAATATCATCATTGAGAATCAAGGATCACATTATAGTGGTGAAATTTTATGAATTTATCAATGTTATAGATGCCCTGAAATTATACCATTATTTTTATGCATAATATGAATCAATATAGGATGTGAAATTTATATTAATATTTTCCTCATTGAATAAACAATTAATCTTAAGTAAAAAGAAGTCGGTCTTAGGCAACCGACTCCAATAAATTTTCTAATGCACTAGAGATAACTTATAATCGAAAGGTTAGTCCTCTAATATTGAAAATGATTCTACTGAGTGTGGATATAGTTTCTAGGCCTACCGCATTCCCATCGATCATGTTGTTTAAGCCACTTCTATGTGCAGAAAATATGTTTTCTGCAACATAACTACCTTGAGAAAGTACCTCAAGTTGTGATTTAACTATGTATCCACTTTGAGTTCTCATGTCAAATCCTAACATTTTAAAGAATTAAATTGTTATAATTTATGAAAAAATGATAAACAAATTTCTTTTGGTATATCCAAAAATCAAAACAAGGCCATTCTAAACTTCTTCTAAAGATGTATTACAAGCTGAAACATTCTTAGATATTTTAGATATGCAATCTCCTTGATATAATAAGTTTTTATTTCATATTATTGTATCCTTATCAGTGATAATATACCAACATAAACTAAATAAAAAGATGCGATCAATTCCCTTGATCACTAGCAGTCTCACTTATCGAGGCACTAGGAACTCATTTAGTTTTAATTTTCAATGTACTATTCGATAATTAAAACTTCATATATATGAAATTATGTTGGATTTATTTTATATTCGACTATTATTCTTTATGAGTTAGTAATATCAAATATCGTAACATATCATGGCACTTGAGATGAATTCCTAGCACATAATCTTGCGAAATTATTTTAATCTCCATAATCACATCTAATTCCCATGTATGTTCTAATAAATGGATTTTATGCCAATAAGAATTTAGTCTTGAATTTTTTCAACATGAATTTTTAAATTCCATTATAATATTTGTAATATGACTAGATTAAGAAAACACGTAGATCCATTTATATAGATCTTGTTCCCCATAACATGGTTGCAACATTATGTAAAACTTACATAACTTTTGTTCCTTAGTCCCCAATAAGGTGTAATACAAAAAGATGTTTTCATATGCTATTAACATATTTATCTAGAAAAATTATAATGCTCTGACAAACAAATTCGAGATACATGTCACTCATTTTTTCCCAAAATAATATACTATGAAAACTATTCATAATTTTTTCATAAATTTATTTATATAATATTCATATCATATTGATATGTTTTGATATCACAAACCCATTAAGTTATTACTACAATACATATATCATAGGGTATCGTTTTGGTTGTGTCATATAGACATCTTCTTTAAGATTTCCCAAGATATTTCATCCTTAAAAATCATTATCTCAATATGATGATCATAGAAGTAAAATTTTGACATGTAAAATTAAAAAACTATCTTAGTTATGATGAGAGGTGATATGTTTTTTCATAGAATAAACATTCAATAATAAATTATGTTTTATTAGTAACATCTTTTACAATCAGCTCCTAGTTTCTCCGGAATACTCACTCGTAGTATTAAGTCTTAGAAAAATAAAAAATACAAAATCATGAAACCTGATACATGGATTCAATTTCATGAATTTTTATTAAATTTTCAATATTATCATATTAAAATTTACTAATTTTTTATAGTAATCATTGAGTCAAATGAATAATACATGTATCACCCATTGTGGTGAACATAGACCACCACTTGGGTATGAATTCTTATATTGTATGTGTCTCTTTAACCACTCATCCAACAAATCATAGTGAATTATTGTGTTATTATTCCAACTTAGGTGCATCCAGAGCCTTAACCCATAGAATTTAAGTCTTCTCCAACTATCATCCAATACATAAGAAACCTCATAAAGAAATTTAGTTTATCTTCCCAATATTTTAATATCCATAGAGAATATAGGATAATTAAAATTGATGAAACATAGTGTTTAAATACTTTTTTGTAGATAATACTATCTTCTAGAAATTATTTTCCAATGAGAACTTTTGGTAGTTTACAAATAGATTAATAACTTATCAGAATTGATATAACATCCATTACACAATATAGTTTCCTTATGATTATTTATTTCACTTATATTTTCAAAATATGTTTTGTATGGTATACTAGAATATTTGAATTATATATAATAATTTTCATTAATCATCTTTATACTATCATAAAATCCTTGATTTAAATAAGGAAATGTGAGTTTGGAATAAACTTTACTCCATATTTATGATCAATGATTAAATCGATTAGACTTTCAATAATAATACATCTTGTAGAATCCTATATATTTTTCATGTGAACTCATTTACATCACAGATAATTTATAAAATTTCTTAAAGTAATATCACAAAGTATATGAAATTACCTTCATATTTAGAATATTTCACATGGTCATGTTGAACCTACTTTAAAAGAAATATAATGCACCTTTATGTGTAATGGTTTATGTATCTAAAATATGATAAGTAGTATTTTTTTATATCTAGTACCTTAGATCAATTGAGGATTAAAAACATTATTAAGGGAATAAAAAAATCAACTACATTCACTTTTATTCTAAAAAAATTATCATTCTATATTTAGGTAGGAGTATTATATTTTATATTCACTATTCTATTCAATGGATACAAGTTATTCAAGGGTTGATAAACTAATATTTTAGTATTTAATGTACCATAAAAACATTTATTCCAGATGATAAATCACGTCTCACTATGTCTAGATGGACACTACAATAAATGTTTTGGATAAACTTATTACAAACTTGAATAAATCTATTTATAAATGATAATTAACTATCTCCCCTTGGATGATATTATAATAACAATTTCTCTGTTCCATTTTTGTTCAATTTATAACCATTATATTAATTATTATCTCCTTTATTTAAATACATTTTTAAGCATATTGGATTTAATATAAAATTGATTAATAGAAACAGGATAAATATACCAAGAGTGGATGCAACTAATTTCTTCTTCAATTCATTTCAATTTATTTTCGGATATCCATGATTTCCACACGAGAATCAAATATCCTTCTGTTAATTATTTTTTTTTTTAATCGGTTGTCACTTTGATGGTTTTTGTGAAGAATATTTTTATTTAATACTAGGAATTTGACCTTCATCCTTGTATTTCAAACTTTTCACCATAAGTGGTAGAAAAATAGGTTCCGACAAATCCTTAACTACTTGGTGAAGTATGGAAAAAGGTTTCTCGAGTGACATATCCATTTTGGGTACATGTGATTGAAAAAATAACAAAAATCTGGATTTAAAGGATAAGAAAATAAAATTACCAAATAATTTATTATCCTTGTTGGATCCCAATTTTTCTAATTGATAAATATACCCCATCAATTTGAAATCATGATTAGTTGCAAGTCTTTCTTTTTCAAGATGACATTGACATAATGCATTGACAATATTATTTAATTCAACCTGTTACTTATCCATATCAAGAGAATAAAGACGTGTTATTATAGTGAAGGAATACACTTCATTAGGTTGTTTCATCAACTCTCTTTTCATATATGATAATATAATAAAACAGACATATGAAGAATCCTCAAAATATCTCTGGTAGGGTTCCTTTTCACTTTCTCTCATATAATAGGGTTCTAGATTTAGAATTAGGGATTCCAAAACATAATTAAAACTTTGTGATAATAGTACATAAAATAAAATATTTTATAGAATTTGGGAAAAAATTTAATGATATAACCCATGTTAAGGAATGATTTCACTACTTTCTTTTTTTACATGACATTTTTCTGCAATAATTAAAATGGATGATCAGGAAATTACATTATTAAAAATAATGTTACAAATAATAATAATAATCTAATTTTTTAATTCTCCCACTATTTTATCAAGTCCAAATATCCATCACTAATGAATTCAGAATGAGAAGTTTCTATGACATTCTTGTTTCAATAATCCATATCCCCCATCAAATAACCCCAACAATGGTTGTTAAATATACATGATGGTATTTAGGTGGGTACGTCATTTCCAACAGTGGTCTTGTAGCTCCTTGATCCCTTGGGTGTACTCCCCTATCCTGAGATATTTAATTTTATTGCCTCAACATATTCCTTCATATTACAGCATGTCTAGAAAGGGCATATCTAATTAATTTAAAATTGTTATTTCAAATCCAAACCATTATATGAACTCCCATTATTGAAGTTGTGCCATAAGAAGGGTTCGTAAAAAACACAATTTTTGTGTGTTTCATTCCAAATCATGTAATGGAATTCCATGTATGACTTAATATTTAATTAAAATATTTTAAAATATTATCCGTAAATATTATCTAATTTTTTTCTTAACATGTCTTGTTAATATTAATTGGATTTTAATTGATTAATTAACCACAATGGATTAAAAATTTATGTATTATTCAATTATTTATTATCTATCTTTTTTAATTTAATTCATTTCATTATGTGATAATTTTCTTGTATCCAAACAATAAATAATTTCACAGATATAAATAAATAATTAATTAAAAATCATTTTCATAAGATTGATTTAATTTTTTATTGAAATAGTGGATATTAAATCATAGGTGAAATATATCATATTGTTTATCTTAGCATGATTTATTACATTCCACATGTCCACCTATGTATCACCAGAGTTGGATTCATATTGGTTCCACCTTGAACCGCATCCACACACCTTTGTATACTCTATTAATTACATTTATTTTTGACTAACACAAAGGTGAGGGGAAACAAAGGATTTCTAAAATGGTGATTAAATAAATTACCATGGAAAGGCTGGTCCAAAATAATAATGGAGGGAGGGATAACATGAAGGACATAATAATTAATTTAATAATAAATAATTGTTCACTCAAGAAATAAATTAAATTAAAACTGTCAACACATATATAGTTCCTGGTCAAGATATTTAACTGTCAAACAAGAAACAAATATGAAAAGGTAACTCACTAGAATTCATTTTGTTATTAGTTATTTATTATTAAAATGGATAGTATTGCATTAATTAGTTAATTCATTATTTATTTCCCTTTGACGTTAATGATCATCCAAACATAATTGGAGATACCCATCATTTATAGAATTAATGGGAGATAAATCGAAGAACAAAAAAATGAAATATTTATTAAAATACATTAATTGATCATTTGAAATTATTTTAAATAATTATTATGTTATTAAACACAAAATGGTGTTCAAATCAATAAAATAATGTTTTAGTGGTGATAAATTTCAGTTTAATTTTATTTTTATTATGTCTATTAATGGGAGTATACATGACATGTACATATAGCTACATGTTATTTCTCTCATTTTCCATGTATCTAGAATACATGCTTAGGTTTGTGGTGTGTACCTTGGATATAATAAATAGCATGTAAAGACTAGGTACAGACACTATTTTCCTCTTTCCCTGTGTCTAGGATTCATACTTGGTTACATATGATTACAAAACATTCATCATATCATAACCCATAAAAGTGATGGTTTTCATAAGAATAATATCATAACATATGAAATTAAATGGGTTTGATAAACATGTAATCATATCTTATCGTATAGAAATAAATGGGGTTCATAATCATTTCATCAATTCATAACCTATGAAATGATGTTGTCATCATAATCATAAATCCATTGGAAGAGGAATGGGTTTCATAAACCTATAACCCATGAAATGATGTGAGTTACATAAAAATAATGCAAACAAAACATAAACCATTCAGAGAAAGAATATGAATGGAACATTTGGGTCATTTCCTAAAAAGGCAATATTAACCCCAATAGATTCCATTTAAGAGGGAAATTAATTTGTAAAGATCCTTTTAAAAACATTTCTTAAGGAAAATATCTCGTCTTTTATCGAAACTTATTTTAAAACATAAATACATTCTAAAACCATTTTCATTGAAAATAATTTTAAAACATAGGAATATGGTTTGAAATCATTTTGAATAATATTTCCCTATAAAATTTATAAATGAATCTTCAATGAAATTTTAAAACCTTTTTATTTGAAATTACATTGAAAACATAGAAACATGTCTTAAAATATTTTTGAAAACAATTTCCCTTAATAACTTATTAAATAATATTGAAATTTTTTTAAAATAATTTAAATCATTAAAATATTTTCCTTTGAAAACAAATATTTGAAAACTTATAAAATATGTTTTTTAAACCATTTAAAACACATTAAAAAACATTTTAAAAAAACATTATTCATTAAAATCCACATTAATATATCGTCCATAAAAATATTATTAAAAATATTTCTTAAATTAATAACTTTGTAATATTATAGAGAAATATTTATGGGAATTGTTTTCAAGAAGACGGGTAAATCCATACATGTCTAACATTTCTTTTACACTATAAAATTATTAGATAAGTGTATTTACCAGAAAAAGGGGCATAAGATTCATTTTTTAAAAACCTTTTCTTGAAAGGTTATAAAATGGGGAAAATTTATTATAAAGATCACTAGATAATATTAGAATATTTTTAGAATTTTTTTTTATAAAACATGTATTTGATGGAACATTCATATCCAACTAAAGGGAGAGGTAAAGTCATAATTTATTCAAAACACTATATTAAGCATATTATGTAAAAATGTGTGGAAAATAGTACCACTACTTTGATATAACATGAATAAATAGAGTTTATGAAATTTCACGAGAGTTATTGAGAGATTGATTATAATATTCTATCAATAGAAGTATAATTATAAACAATCTCAATAAATGATGAAATAGTAGCTATAATTTGTTACCACTTTTATAATGTTGAATCATAATATAATAGAAAGAATAACATGTCACACCCCGACCATTAATATTATTTTATATAATTCTTTATCTGTTTGGGATATTCTCTCCATGGTTTGAGTTGAGTTCTTGTTAAAAAATTTTGAGGTTAGGTAATTTTTGTGGGTTTCGGGCCTGTGCACGGGCACCACACGGTTAGCGGTAACCAATCAGTTCGCCCAGTTGACCATGTGGTTACCCAAAATTTAAAATAAATAAAAATTTATGAAAATAAAATAAAATTAATAAATTAATAATAATAATTATTATGATAAAAATAGTAATATTATTATTATTATTATCATTAAGTAATTATTATTACTATTATTACGTTATTATTTTTACAATTATTATTAAAATTATTACTATTTTTATTTTATTTAGTTTTAGTTTTAGTTTTATTTTATTTATTCCAAACCAAGGTATCCCTTCCCCTTCCCCCAACCATTTCACGGTGCCACCCCCCCCCCCTCAATTCCACCTTACATATGTAACCCGCCTCCTGTGCACTCCCCTTTCTCCGAACAGACCTCCTACCTAACGTCGCGTTCTGATGGCACCCATCCACCATATACCACATCTACCTCCACCCCTTATGAAATACCACACCCTTCTCCCATTCCTTATTGTGTTCCACTACCAGAGACCTCCGCTCCAGTGTGTGGCCGTCCCCCAACTGGACTCCTCTCTAGTGCACCACCTCCTCCCGTGAAGATGACTCCTCTCTCCAGTGTGTTTTCATTCATTTTTTGGGGTTTTATTCACATTGGATGAACCCTATATGTTATGGTTAATGTTTGTTCTATTTTTCATTAGATCAATGGATTATGGTTTTTTCATATAGGCATGTTCATCCTTCCCTAGAAGTTTTATCACAATCACACTCCTTTAAAGAAGGTGATGCCATGCTTTTCTCCATTTCGAAAAAAAATTGTAATGCATGAATAGAATAATTAATTTTGGACATGTTTTTGAAACCCATAATACCCTTGTTTATCATAATATGGTGTATTCAAATTGGTAGAATGTTTAAAAATTAGGTCTTTTGGAGACTATGTGCTTAAACATTGTTGATGAAAATATTATACTTGCCTATGTAGTTTTGGAATTTATTATAAATTATGTGCATTATGTGAAAGTGGTATTTAAAAATATTCTATAATAATTTTGATTAAAAATGGTTTATTCTTCATGATATTGTGTCTATCCAACATTTAAATTCTTATTGTGCTTCTTATAGTTTTTTTAAAATATTTTAAATTATTTTTTAGACTGTATGTGTGGTGAGAAATTAGATTATAAAAGGGTATGACATGAATTTGGTTTTTAAGATGCATTTGTGATAAGGCATTGGGTGTTATTTATGTGTAATCCCTTGTTTAGTCATTCGATAAAATTTTATAAATTGAATCTGTGGTTTATTAAATTGAGTATGAAATGCATAATTTATTTTGGAAGGTCCATGGTGTGCATTTGATTTCAAAAGAAGATTTCAGTTATGAATTTAGTGGGAATCCAAATTTTTCTAACTAGAAGAGTTTTAAAAATTGTTTAAACAATTTATTTAATTATTTATGTGATTTAAAATCTTGTTTTGAAATGATTTTGGTGTGTGTTTGATTTTTAAAAAGGTTTTGGGTGTCTCTTAGTAGCATAGAAGGTTTTATTATATGTAGGCACATCCATGGGTTCACAAATTGCAAAAATAGATGTGACATTAAATGAAGATGGATCTTTATATGGTTTTTATCCAAAAACCTTGGTTCTTTAAAGGGTTTTTTGATTATAAATAACATTGGATACCTTTTGTGATTTCCAAAAGTATTTTTAAATTCGATATTAAGTGGTTTGGATAGGTTGGCCATGAAGCATGTCTTTTTAAATGTTTGTGTAAAGAGGCCCATTTGGCACTGAAAATATAAGGGTAGTGTTTGAGGATTCTTTGGAAAGAATTTTAAAATATATTTGGTAAAATATTTTGGTCTCGTATAGTACAGGCTTGTTTGGAACTGTATACATAGAAATGATGTTTTGGGTTTATTTTCAAAAAATATGTGGTTTGAAAAATGTAAATGCCCAGTTGGAATCTTTGAATCATTTGGGGTATTATTTTTTGAAATGTGATGTGAGGACATAGTTTCACCTTTGATGATTTGATATATATATATATATATATATATGTATATATATATATTTACATATGTATATGTATATAGTAGGAACCCTTGTCTAGGATTTCCCTTTATGGGTTATCGTATAGATAATAGTTATGTTGGGGGTATGCAAGTGAGGTAGTGGTAGGTAAGGTGAGTCATGTAAGAGAGGTCCACCCACCTAAATAGTTTACTATTTCTAGGGGTTCCCGGGAACCTTTTAGGGAATCAAGTGACAGTTATTAACCAACCCCAGTTAGATGGGTTGGTACCGCCTAGATTGCATATAGGCCATGTGGGATGTGCCACTGTATTGGTTTGTTTAGAGTGTCCTATGGTTGTTGATATAAGGGCTTCATTATACACTAATAGGTCATCCTAATCAAATTTTGTCTAGGGGACTTCTAGGGGTTCCTTGGATAAACCATTGTAACATTGATATATTCTTGTTTACTTTCTGTTTCCTTTAGTTTCAGAATGAATAATTTTCTTATGCATTTATTTATTTATTTTCATCAAAACCCTTTATTATATGTGGCATGTTTTGGTTTTTATAAGGTGATATTTGTGTTTTTTTAATGAAATGTGAAAAAAAATTATAAATATCATTCAAACCAGTGTTAATGGAATGTTTTTAATAAAGAAAAATTCAAGGAGTTCCATTAATTATATCTATAATTAGTACTGAGAATTTTGGTTCTTGCAGCTTCTATATCTTTTTAGTTGCTAGTTCCATTTTTCTATGGTTCTCCGGATTTAGTTGCTCATTGTTGGAGCAGAGTTGGTTATGTAGTTATAGGCGCCAAAGTGGACCTTTGGAGATTGTGGTATCGTGGTCTAGTTTAATTTTTTGTCTTTTTTTAACTTTTTATCTTATTATTTGTATTCTGTAACTAAATCATTTTGTTTATTTATTTATGATTCAGTTGTTGGTTATATCTTCTTGTTTAGTTTTTTATTTTTTTGTACCTGATTATTTATTTTGGGCTAAAATAATTACCACTGGAATGTTTTCTCACCAATCACTAATTGACAACATATGGGGAATGTGAACACCCCTTTTATTCCATCGTGTCTCAAACTAACCAGAAAACAATGTTAAGGTCATCCAGGACCTGATACTCATGTCCATGGGGCAACTGGCGGTACCTGGTTGGAAAGGACCCAACATCCATGTTATGGAGGGGTGTCTGTGTTTTACAAATATCCTAGTTGTTAAAATGGTATCAGAGTAGGCCCTTGTCATTTGGTGTATCTGGTAGTAGGATATTAGGACTTTCAGGACGTGGGAGGTAGGTACAAGAAGGTCGTTATGGACCCTTGCTCAATTCGACTAATGAGTTGTCAGGGGTAGTTTGGGATATGAGTTTTTTGTTCATGTTTTTGATTTAGGGATGACCATGGAGGAAAGCCGGTGTTACATTATGATTTCCAATGGAGTAGTGCCCATGTGGATACCATGTACATGGTTCAAGCTCTTACGAGTTATTTATTCTTACTTAGGCCAGGGACTACTGCCATTTCATTGGGTTAAGGATAAATAATAGTCCTTCACTCTAGTATTTTAATGAAACATGAGTGTCATATTTATTTTGGTTGGTGTATGGGTGTTTTTAAAAATTAAAATGGTCTTTAAATGAAAATGTTTTCATCAAAATGGATATAAATTGGTAAAGTGAGTTTTGAGATTGAAAGAGTTTTGGATTGAATTTTTGGTTCATGTTTGGACTTTCTAAGATGATTTCATGGGTGTTTATTTCAATCCAAATGATGGGCCTTGTTTTTGAATGGGTAGTCTTGAAATTTATTTGAAAATATTGTATTTCGAATCATCATTTTTTCGTTTTGTTTGTATTTTTTTGGTTTTAAAGATTGTAATTTTGGCTCAAGATGTTTTTTTATTTTTCATCAATTTGGTGTCGTTTTTGATTTCTGATTTCTATCCCACTAATAAAATGACACCCATGGTGGTCTCCAAGATTACTAAGGAGGTATGTAGTATTTTTTGATCTTTTCAATTGTTTTTTGTACTTCATGGTTATTGGGGTCTATTAGAGGAAGTCGATTGGCTTCAAGAGGTTGAGCATGTCTTCAGGTTATTGGGAACTCCTAAAGGTGTCAGAGTGCGTGCCATTTCGAGTTTGTTCAAGGGTCCATATTTGGACGAATGGTAGTTTTTTACCCCATAGTTAGTGTAACTTGGGTTAACATGGGATGTTTTTATTTCATTACTCACCCAATGGTCGGTACCTGATGAGGTTAAGATAACGAAAATTGAAAAGTTCATGGGTATTCAACAAATCCAGTGGTCATTGAAGGCCTATGTTGACCAGTTTAAGGAATTAGTTTCCTTTTATCCCAAGGATTCGATGTAGGATTTTATGAATAATTATATCTTTTATTGGGGTTCTTCATCATAATATCAAGGAAAGATTCCATTCATATAAGGATCATAATTTTGAGAAGCTGGTGGGTGATGTGTTCCAAGTAAAGTGGGTCCTCAGAGCGCATGTGGTTGGAAATCCAGCGTCTTTTGTTTCTCATGAAGGTTCCTCGTCTAGAGAGAAGTATAAAGATGAGCATGCTTTTAAGGAGTCTCCTTAAATGGTTCTAATTTCAAATTCAATGGATCATACTCATGTATTCCACCAGTGTGAATAGTTTGGGCACTTGAAGCCACCATGTTTCATCCCTCTAAATACAAGTCATTGTTGTGGCTATCTAGGTGATCTAGATAAGTTTTTAAGAATGAATCTCTTGAAGAAGACATTATGAACAAGGGATGCTCATACCTGACTATGAGGAAGGAGATGAATCTTCCATCAGAGCCCCAAACACTTGTTTGGGGTGAATCTCATGCATAGTAAGGGTTTCTAGTAATATGTGATACATTGGCCTGGTTCTTTATCATCCATTTTGAAATAGAATAATTTAATGTTTTTTATTATTTAATTTCTATTGTTTAATGTTCATTTATTTTTGTAATATTTTGACAAACACTCTCTATCATAACCCAAGTGGATGCATCTATTCTAAATATGGTATTCTGGATCCATTTTTGTTCTTAAGATGTGTTGGGATTTGGTGTAAAATGGTTTCAGTTTAGTTGTGCTCGTATGGAGATGGTTGGGTTTTGAGTGATATATAAATGGTGTTTCTAGTCCACTATTTAGTTGGAATTACTTTTCTTGTGTTTTCCCCTATTATTAGGGGTTTGGTTGGTGTGTAAAAATATTCTAGTTCTAGTTGTGGATTTTTTTCTCATGCTATTAAGGTTTTATTGGATTTGTTGTGGATTCCCACATTGTCCCCCTCTATTGAGAGGTACGTTTGGGTTTAAATTTTCATGATTAAATAATACTTATGGTGGGGAGACACCTCTCATGTTATCACCTAATATGTTATTTTGGTTTCATCTAGATCAATAGGGTATGACTTGGGGAACAAATGCTCACCCCATAATCCCTTATTTCTTCCGGTTGTGTTCGGACATGAACTCAATTTTCCAGTAACATTCAGATTGGTCGATTTCTATGGAAGAATGTTTTTGTGGTGGGGATATTTATCACACCCCAACCTTTAATATTATTCAATGTTATTACTTCGTGGATTTGGATATTCTTTTTAGGGTGAAGGTTGAGTTCTAGTATAAACGTTTTCTAACTTCGGTAATTTTTTTGAGTTTCGGGCCAGTGCACAGGCACCACACTATTAACAGTAACCGTGCGGTCAACCAAGGTGATCATGTGATTTTCCAATATTTAAAATAAATAAAATTATATGAAAGTAAAATTTAAAGAATGATTTAATAATAAAAATGTTGATATTATAAGTATTATTATCAGTAAGTTATTATTATTAGTATTATTGTTATGTTATTATAATTATAATTAGTATTAGTATTATTACAATTTTAATTTTATTTATGGTTTTTCTTTTTTCTAAAACTAGGCCTCTCTTTCCCTTCCACCTACCACTTTATGTTTCCACCCCCACCACTCGATCCCTCCTTCCCTACATGACTCACCTCCTATGGACTCCCCTTTTCCAGCCAGACCTCTCCTCGAGTGGCGCATTCCGATATCACCCCTCCTCCTTATGCTACATCTCCCCACATAGTGCCATCCTCTTCATCCATGCCTACTTGCACGACACCAACAGATACCTCCCCTCTAGCACATATACCTCCTCAATCTAGCCTCCTATCTAGTGGACCACCACCTCCGGCATGCCACCCTCCTCTGGTGGCAAGGAATCCTCTCCTTAGGGTGTTTTTCTTTCAATTATTAGGGTTTTCTTTACTTTGGTTGAACCATAGATGTTATGGTTAATGTTTTGTTTGTTTTTTTTGGATCTATGTTTGGAGATTTGTTTTTAGAGGCCTATTAATCCTCCTTCAAGAGTTTCATCATAATCACATCCCTTCAAGGTAGTTCAATCCATGTTTTGTCCTTTCTAAACAATCTTTTAATTATTGATTACTTGAAAATAATTTATCACATGTTTTTCACACCCCAAATACCCTTATATAGCAAAATATTGTGCAATAAGATTGTTATATTTTTTTAAAAATAGTTTTATAGATGATTATGTGCTTAACCACTATTGATTAATATATTATATTTTATTATGAATTTTTGGTATGTTTTATAAATCATGTTTTTGTAGTGAAATTGGTTTTTGAAAGGATTAGATAATTATTTATCTTAATATTGTGTTTTTTTCTTCACGAAATCGGGTGCATCCCTTGTGTATATTCTTATTATGATCCTTGGAGTTGTCATCCAAATTGTTTAATTGGTTAATTAAACAATATTTGTGGTTAGAAAGTAGATTATGAAATGCTTTGTCATGAATTTGGTTTTAAGATAGATTTTTTATGAGGAAATGGGTGTGACTTATGTTCAAACCCTGTTTGAGTCATTTGATAGCATTTTATAAATTTTTTAATTAGTTTATTAAATTGTGTGTGAGGTGAAAATATTATTCTTCATAGGCCTTAGTGTGTGTTTTATTTCAAAAGAGAATTCCATGTGTGTTTTTTGTGGGAATCCTTATTGTTCCACGTAGAAGTGTATTATAAATTGTTTAAACGATTTGATAAAATATGTATGTTATTGAAAAACATGTTTTGAACTGTTTGTGGTGTGTGTTTTATTTTTAAAGAGGGTTTTTGGTGTTTCTTGGAAGCTTAGAAGGTTTCATTACATGTAAGGACATCCATGGGTGCACTTCGTGCACCCATGGATGTGCCCTCAAAAAATATGGTACTTTAAATGTAGTTTATCCCCGAACTATGGTTCTTTAAATGGTTTTTGGTTTACAAATAATGATGGTTCCCTTCTGTGATTTCATAAAGTGGTTTTAAGTGACATATTAAGAGGTTCAGACAATTTGGCTTCGATTCATGTATTGGTGAATATTGGTGCAAAAAGGCATGTTTGGCGTTACAAAAATAAGGATAGTGTTTGAGGTTTCTTTGGAAAGAGTTTGAAAATATTTTTGTTAAAATATTTTGGTCATGTAAAGTAATGTCTAGTTTGGATTTGTGTACTTAGAAATTTGTGGGTTTATTTTCAGAAATGATGTGTTCTAAAAAATGTAAAATCCCAGTTGGCATCTCTAAACGTTTTGAGGTATGTTTTAGAAGCAATATGATGTGACTATATGGCTGGCACCTTTGATGATTATATATATATATATATATATATTTGTGTGTGTGTGTATGTGAATGTATATATATATAGTGGTAACCCTATCAACGATTTCCCTTTATTTGATATCTTATAGACGATGTCTGTGTTTGGGGTAGGCAAGTGCGGTGGTGGTGGGTAAGGTGATTCATGTATGTGAGGGCCTCCCACATACATAGTTTACTATTAACATGGGTTCTTGGGATTCTTTTAGGGAATAAAGTGGTAGTTTTTGACCAAACCCAATTAGATGGGTTGGTACCCCTTTGATCATATATCATCCATATTGGATGTGCCATTGGATTGGTTGGATTAGGTCGGTAATTGTTTATAACTTAGTGGATTCACCATATGTAATCAAGTGGTTATGAACCGATTATATCAAGGAGTCTTACAAGGGGTTATAGGATAACCCATGGTTAATTTTATGTCTTATTGTTTAATTTTAATTTTCTTTAGTTTCATTATTCACTATTTACTTATTAATTTATTTATTTTCAGCATAACCCTATATTTTTTGGATTTTCGGTTTTGTTTTGTTTTGGGTATCAAAAGGATAGTCCATTTCGAAAATGAAATGTGGAATGTTTTTTTTATAAAGATAATCATTTATTTGTTTAATGAAATGTGAAAAACCTAATTGTATAAATATATTTTATATTAGTGTTATTGAAATGTTTTTAGTAATGAGAAATTCATGGAATTCTATGGTTTATCTATAGCATTCATACTGAGCATTTTTCTAATCATGCTTAAATTATCCTTTCAGATGTAGGTTATATTTATCTAAATTTATCTGGGTATAGTTGGTCATTGTTGGATAAGAGTTTTAATGTGGTTGGAGGTGACCAAGTGGTCAGATTGATATTGTGGTAGAGTGGTCCAGTTTCAGTTTTTGTTTTCAGTTTTGCTTATAGTTTCAGTCTTCTAAGTAGTATTTTTGTAACTAAATCATTTATTTATTTATTTAAGATTCATTTTTTGGTTATATAATATTATTAATTGTTTATTTTTTTGAGCTTGATTATTTATTTTGGGATTAAATGATTTCAATATGTTTTTATATTCCTAACACTATTTCTCAATGCCTGGGGATCGGGAATGCCCTTCTGGCCATGCCACAGACTGGCTCGTGTGACCCGTTCTGGATCATCCCAGGTTGGTTCATGAAACACAATTACATGAATCATTACATATCAAGAAAATATGTATATTCATGATATAACATGTAAAAAATATTATATATTCAACATATAAAAATATAGGGGCATAACATGGCTTGTGTCCCAAAGAATGAAAATTGAGACAAAATTACTTTACAGATTTTGTAAATTTTGAAACTTAAATCCCATGAAAGAAGTAAAATAAATTTGATATATAAATACTCATAAGTGATAGTATAAAAATCATAGTATAGATCTACAATAGTACACACACAAAAAAATTATTTTTCAATTATACTTGTATCTCATGGAAAAAAAATTGAGATGATATTCCATTACATTATTTCTTGAATCTATTAAAACACATAAAAAACATAGGTATTATAAATATAGGTTTATTTTAAAGAACTAAATGAACCATATTATTATATATAATACCACATATGGTTTTATTATGACTTTATATTACCCATTTATTAAAATTTCCATGTTAGGGTTTTGTTTCAGGTAATATCAACTTTTTTTTTCACATGTGTCTTAATTTGTTTAATTTTTTGTGATCATATTTATATCATTAATTATTAAAATTCAAAACATGATATAAATATCATGTAAATTCAGTATATATTTATTTAAAATAATATATATAATTAATAAATATGAAATGGAATACACTATTCATGGAGAGAGTAGGCCATATGTACACATGAATATTGTTTCAATTTTTTTGTCATGTAGAAAGAAAGAAAGTAAATGATATAAATATATAATTAAATTAGCATTATTATTTTATATATATCATAAAATTAACCAAACCAATCGTCAATAAATTCCATGTACTGTTTGAATGAATCACACCACTTTGAGGAGGCGGTAGTCCACACTTCCACAAACGAAATTATTATATTTTCACAAATTAGAACGAATGAAATTATGTGTTATATAATAATTAAAATATAATAATTGCGTCATAAATATCATATATAACATATAAAATTACATTTTCCATAATAATTATCAACCGTGAGAGGTGGTAAAGTAAAAAATGAACAACATTATTTCGTGAGGTGGTAGTTTGTTGTACACAATAATGGTAAGTTTGTTACCCATTAGATAGAAGCATGTGTAAGTGTAGGTCTGAACCATATCATAAAAAATCATAATAATTAAGGAGATAGATGATATTATTTATGCACAGAATAAGAATAATTGAGTTAGTGGATAAAGAGTATAAAGGAAAGGTTCTTGAGGAAGGATGTTACCTCTTTTTTGGGTATCTCCTTTTGGTTTAGACCAAAGGGATTCCTTGTTTATCTTTATGACCAAATAGAGAATTAAAGAATTAATTAAGGGATTTTGGGAAGTTAATTGAGAAGATATTTTCCAAGACTAGGTGTTTTTATAGGTGTGAATAAGGGGGAGAGTTGGAGTCCTTTTATGGGGGAGGGAGGGGCCACACATTGAATTTTTTAAAACAAGTTAGGTGTACTATCATCTTCACATACAAAAAGACAAAAAAACTCAATAATAATTGTTTATGGATGTAATATGGCCATCCAATGGTTTTTGGAGAATATTTTAGGTCATTTTGGTTTTTAAGATTAATGTTTAGACCCTTGTTAAAATTATTTTCACCATAATCATTTTAATTAATTTTATTCACATTCAATTTTATTTTTTTAAAAAAATTACTATGATCTTATTAGACTAAAAATATTATAATTAAAATAACCGTTTATTACTATTTTTCAAAATTAAATTCACTGATGTAGAAAAATTATGATTAATTCAAATCCCGCAGACGTGGTAAGAAAACATGCTTTTAAAGTGAGAATGTTCAAAAGTTCATTATGATTATTATCTAAATTTAAATATAAATATTATTCCAAATACATATTCTGGATTAATATATTCATAATTGATATATTTTTACCTTAAAACATACTTAAAATATAGTTTAACTATATAAATAAATTAGACAAAAAATATGTTTAGAATTAAAATTCAATGTTTTTTATTATTCATTAAAAAATGATGTTTCTTAGAAAAATCCCAAAATATATCACTAATATAATTATGATGTTATGAATTAAAAAAATTATATTTTATAAAATTCAATTTCTAAAAGTGTTTAAAATTAATTTTGTTTTTGTTCATTTGATGACTTAAAAAGCAATTATTTTTGGAAAACAGTACTTTCAAACCTATAAAGACATTACTAACACAATTCTGCATCTTTTTATCAGTATTGTTTATCTATATAAAACAATAAGAAATATTTTTTAAACATTATTTATACCTATTTATATTACTATGATAAATTTCCATGTTATAACTATCGTGTTTAAATAATAAAATGTTGTTTTGTTCAAATTCAGTGTTGCATGTAATACAAGACAAATTACTTTTGTGTGTACTTCATACTAAACATTATTTTACATGCCCATTATTATTAATCCAGTGTTGTATATAACACAAGACAAAATATGTTCTCTCCTATATAAAAAATCAATAATCATTGTTATTTGAGATGAAATAGGTAAAACAGAGTAAATTAATTTGAAAAAAATATTATTTGAAAAAAAATTTGGGTGTCACATTAAACCCCGTTAAAATTAATTTCTCCCTCAAAATTAATCTAGGAAGGAAATTATTTAATATTTAGTAGTTCCTTTATTATAAACCCTATATCAATAAAATCTATACTAATTCTACTTTTAAAAAATTTTTAGAAACATGAAGATTACCCAAAGTGACATATTACTAGGTTTCCACATAGGATAACATAGGTTGGAAGTGAAAATACAGGCTTTGAGGAAAACTTTTAAATATTTATAAGAAGTGATTGAGGTCATAGATCACAAACAAGTGAATTATTTATGGAATGTTGAGGGACTTAGATTTATATATTAATTATTATTTAAAAGGCCATCAGTTCAAAAAAATTAAGGTATTATGACAACATTTTTTTTCATCATTTTACTAATCTTGAGTAATTATTTTATTGACAAAGAATATAAGGAAATGTAATTACTTTTTATATTTCTATAAATAAAATTTAATCCTTTAGTGGGGCTTCATTTTTTTTATTCAAAAATTATTTTAGGAAATAAATATCAAAAAAGTAACATTGATGCCTATATCACAAAAATACATATTTAATGGATCATAAGGCCTATTAAAGATTGAAAAGTCTATCTATTTGTCTCTAACTATTCTCCAAGTCATCTAAAACTAAAAAGTAACACTACTTCTTCATAATTAATATTTATTCCTAAAAAATAATTAAATATTATCTTGGACTTCATGTAGGGAAGTGGTAGGGTTAAAACCCTTATCCTCCTTCAGACATAGGTTTATGACATGTAGATGTAACACCTCAAAATTCTAGAGTAAGAATGCTGTATTCCATAGCGTGCATGACACACAACACCAAGCGCCTACGAGAATATAATATCATGATAATTTATAATATATTTACTAATATTATAAATTAAATATATTTTATATCATTCAATATAAACAATAATGAGTTATAGTATATTACATGAAACATTGAGTTTCATCAACGGCTTGTGTTAACCAAATGATTAAGTATTACTGAACAATAATATATTATTAAAATGTTATTATTTAATGTAATAAGAAATAAATAATTAATTAGGAATAATATACACTATATTTTGAAAAAATATGTTTTATGTAAATATAATATTTATTCTTGGGTTACCAATTAATGAGAAATAAAATTAAGAACCAATTGGATATAAAAAGAAACATATTCATTCTTATGCTTCAAAATGAGTATTATCATAATAAACATATTTAATTTCAACTATTTAATGATTTTAATGAAATATGTATTAATATATTAAATAATTTTTTTATATTCATCGATTAGTTTTTAAAGGAAAAATATTATAATGAACTCTATTTTACACGTAAAACCCTATATTTTTATAAAGAAATTTTTAAAAACTATTAATGAAGAAACAATTTTAAATATTAATTTTGAAACATTAATTAATTTAATATGTAAAAATAAATTTATTCATTCAATGATAAATGTAATAAGTAGGTAAGGGTGATTTTTTGATGTTTTTTTTGAAATATTTCATTTTATATGAATTGTTAAAAATTCATAATTTTAGCTCAAAACTACTTTTTCATATAATGTATTTATATAGGTAAATTATATTTCTAATTTTTTTAATGTTTAATTAGTTAATTTTTTTTCAATTAAAAAAATTTATTTCATTGGAATTAACTTGACTTTGAAATTTATTATAAAAATTTATCAAACATTTTGACATTTTTACAATAAAAACAAGCATTACCAACCCGCCTGAAGGATAAATTTTAAACTAATTTGCATAACATATGTGAATTAAATTGGTAACACATGATTAAATATTTATAATCAAAATAGTTTATTATTTATAATTATTTCAACTATTTTTTAGGCAAAAATATTAGTGGAAGTAATTAAAATTAATTACAATTTTTATGGTAAAAATAATCGTAATGAAGGACTAATCATTTAACATAAGGGCCCAAAGGACCTATACACTTCTACCAAAAAAATGGATGGAAATAATTATTCCATAAAACATAAATTATTGATTTTGGTCTATTTTTTAGGAATCCTTTTAGGTTAAAAACGTGGGTGCGCTTAACTTCATTCCAAAAATACCAGTTGGGTCATTTTCCTCCCTCTCAAAGGGCCACCACCTCTCCCCATTTCTCACACCTATCAAACCACATAATTTGAGACAATAGATTCTAATATTGTTTCCCAAAATCCCTCCCATTAAACTTAAAGCCCCCCTTTTATCATAAATCTTTCAAAGAAATATTTTTGGTATAATCCAAAAGGATTTACCTAGTTTTTATGTTTACACTTTCCAACAATCTCTTTTCTTTCATTTACATTTACACCCACTCATTTATTCTTATAACATGTTAAAATAATAACACCAATATAAAAAATATACTTTTATGTTGTTTTATTAAATTTTTTACCTACACTAACACACACTACCATCTAATGGGTATCAAACATTTTGTTTCTGTTTTTTATGAACTACCACCTCATGAAATGATGATTGTTCATTTTTCATCTAACAACACTCATGGTTGGACATTAAGATGCACACTATATTTATATATGTTATATATGATATTTATTATGTCATTATACATGTATAATAATTTTAAAAAACATAAATTTAATACATTCTATTTTTTGTTAATATGATAACATCGTTCGAGGAAGTGTGCAGTACCACCACCTCAATGTGATGTGATTCATTCACGTTGTACATTGAACATATTAAAAATAGTTATATTGAAAATATAAAACAAATATAACATATATATGGTATACTAAAAATAATTTAAGTCTATATACATATCATTTTTTTCATTCATTTAATACAAAAAGTAAATGAATGTAGTGTTTATGCGTACATATGGCCTACTGTCTCCAGGAATGGTACATTTCATTTGATTTCGAAAAACATTATAGATTATTATAAATACATACATATAGAATATAAATGATAATTATGGCATGGTCTGCATTCTATTTGTGGTGAGATTTTGATCTAATTAACTAGAACAACAATTGACAAGTCAAAAACCTACTTGAGAAAACATGGGTATTAACCCACGAAATAGTGAAATTATTGAATGTTTGTTAACAAATGGGTAATGTGATATTATAATAAGTTAATATATTGTATTATAAAAATTATTATGGTTATGATATTAGTTAGTAACATATTTAAAACCACTAAAGAGGAAGATAAGTACCACAAAACAAAAAGTAAGGATAAGTTAATGGAATTTTATCTCAATTTGCATTTCACTGAGAATTATTAGTCATTCTACACCAATTAACTTTTATTTTTTTCATATACTACCTTTTTCAATATATATCATGAATCTTTTTATTCTCATGACATTATATGTTTCATTTAATGACATAACTCTCTAGATATTATTATTCAAATGTTTTGAACTGGTATAGGACACTTCGATATGATTAAAGACAATTTTCCTGAAGATTGTTCATTATGATTATCATTACAACCTCACTTCTTTTAGTGATACTGAAACTTATCTTGAAACAATTTTTTTTTATAATTTTTCATTTTAAATTTACCTGAATATATGTATTATTATACAATGGGTATTAGTATTTCCTAAATTGTATTCCATTTTACATACGGTGTCTACAATGACAATTATATGATTATTTTTGGGAAATAATGATAATTATATAGTCATTATAAAATATGGATATTTGATAAGGAATATTATTTATTTTTACAATTCATTATGAGTATTCTTTGGGAATTCAATGACGGGAGAATTCTGGACATTGTATAGCACCTTGATGCATCGACATGTTCTCATTAAACAAATAAGTTTGGAGGGTTTTGGGTATCTGGTGGTGAGATAGTGATAGATTTCCCACACTATCAAATGGATTAGATGGTTTCCTATATTAGTTTTCCTTTTATGATTGGACCTATACTTTGGGATTTTTATCACTACATTTGAGTTGTATCATTTCATATGTCTTCTTTCGGTTATGGATTCTATGTATCTATTCCACTATTTCACTCTATTATATATATATATACCATTTTTCATTTTCGTAAGGAGAAATCACTCCCTGTAGTTTTTTATGATAGTTTTCTAATCATTTTCTCATGGGGATGGGTAATGCCCTTCATGTAGGTGGAATATTGGTTCAGGTTCCAGTATTGTGTGGGTATATGGGATATTTCATTATAAAGTGGCATGAAAGGTTAGTCTATCCTTAAGATTCCCAATATTGGGAAGTTTTATTGATTGGAGATAGGATTATGGGACTTTAGATATAGATTTTTATAAATAATTGGCTATCACTTATCATGACGAGGCTCAAGATACCATGGGATGTTGGGATGTTTGTCTCATGTCTTATGTTTTGATCTTAATATCAGTTTTTTTCTTTTGTTTTTTTTACATTTTAACTGAGTTTATTTTTTTGATATTTTATTTTATTTCAATGTGTGGTATTTTGCCTCTAATATCGGTTCTTAATGTTCTATAGGAGGGTGCAGTTAATGCTCCTTGGGGGAATCCCCACATCGATCATAATTTTGATGGTTCTGTCATATGGGATGTTTGTGCAATAAACCAGAATGTGTTGGGACCAATTTACATGGATAATATTTTTGGATAATAAACAATTATTTTCTATGTATGTTTTCTTCTATTTTCAAATAAGAAAGAAATTAATTCACTACATAAAAGTGGACAATCAGACTAACTGATGTATTAAGAACATAGGAATCAAAATCATTAAGAAATTCCATGGGAATGTGAATGCATTTTCTATAAGAAATGTATCCTTATATCCACCTAGGGTTTGGAGTGAAGGGAACATGTTAATGAGAACCTGATATGGGGTCTGTCTTACTTCGATGAAGATATGTAGATGATTTTTTTTAATTTCAAAAAATCATGTGTATTATCTGAAACATGTTATGCATGATTGACGAATAAAAGGAGGATAACTGGTGTTTCCAATCCTATTCATGTATTTTTAAAAATAAATAATTCATTGGAGGAATGGGAAGTTACATTACCACAAAATTTTAGTCCGAAGATGCTATTTTGATCATCAACATATTCAAAATCATGGGGAAACCATGATACAAGATGAAATTTGTGGAAAAAAGATTGTCAATGAAGCTGATTATTTTCAATCTCATGTTCATTGGTGGTAGATCACCTGACACATATTTATAGTAAGGATGTTGAGTATTTTTAAAATGTACCATGTTGATGGTGCTGGTTTTCAGTCAGACCAACAAGGAAAATGTTTTAAATCTTCACAGAAAGAAGTTAATGAGAATCATAATCAGAAAAGAGAAATAAATTGTTGAAGATAAAGCTGATTATACCAGTCAATCTGGTGTGTTATAATATCAATCATTATATGAAGAAGTACACTAATTAGGATATGTTTGGACCAAATAAAAAGGAAATAATAGACGTTTTTGTGACCATTTTGGATAAAGAAAGTTAGAGACCAATCGAAAATGTAGGAAACCATATCAACTATATTAAATAATGGTTTAATTGTATTGTTTCTCAGATATGGTTTTATTTGGGTCAAGGTAAATAAAACAAAATTAATTGTTTTTAATAATTGATTTAAGAGACATTAGAATATATCTGATAATGGTCATTATTATAGAGTTGACACCCGTTGTCGGAATTAATTACAGACTGATGTGTCAAACACATGTTGACATCGATATCTCAATTGGAAACAAGAACATTGGATTAAAGAAATGAACAAGAATAGACTTATCTAAAATTTAATGTAGGTTTTTTCAAAGGGGGTTAAAAATAATTCTTGCATAACCTTAAAAAGAAAAAAATTATTTTCAATGGTAGATTGCGGTTTTAGAATTTTAGTAGAAGTGGTTGTTTGAAGAAGTGGTGAAAATTACTATAATGTAAATCCATTTATTAATTCTTGTGTATTCATGTTGTGTAGAGAAATTTAATGAATAATATGTTCTCTTCATAATAATAGTAATATAATAATAGAAATTATCATTGACCTGGAGAAATATTAGAATGTTTGAATAATTTTGGAATTATGAGAATATTCGAGAAGATATAACAAGGGTTATGGAGCATTGAACAAGTTAAAAATGTATATGAAATTTAGGGATGGTATATGTTTTGGGAAATATGGTTGATAGGGAATATTATCTCATAATATCACCAAAATAAATTTATGGGTCTCCTATAAATAGTTGAAGTTCTTTTTACATTTCTAATGCATGTAGTGTTCAGAAGAGAAGGGATAGAAGATCCAAAATTCTATAGAGAAGATGTTTCAATATTGTTCTTTCTAAGGATGTTTTCTACACACAAGAAGGAAATAATGAGAGAGAAGAATATATTAAGAGTTTATAAAATGAGGCCGAGTAATATGGCTATGTTATCAGGACTAAATAAGAAGCATATCAGAAATGCTTCAGTAGTATTCTAAGTGAATTACATTTCCATATTGATGAATCAGACTGGACAATAAGACTGAGTATCAATAGGAATTCAAAAATAAGTTCTATCCAACTTCTGGGTATATAGTTTAATAATTTTTTATGAATATATTATTTGTGAAATTTGATCAAGGAGCATTATACCATGTTTTTTACACAAATTACATTACTTCATTTTGTGATACTTGAATTACATGCAATTTTTTATTGAATATAGTGCTACAAGACTATAATGGAATATCCTTCCAATTTTATTTGAAAAAAAGTATTGTTTTATAGTGGATTTGTGGTATTGGAATATTTCCAAACCATACCATGGTCGTAGCTAGTCTGTTGGGTAGTGAACCTTGGAAATTATTTTGTTCCTTTAATTGAGTGATTTTATTGTTTTTATCAAGGTAAAAATTCTTTAAAAGGTGGTGAATGTTGTATTAAAAATAAAGGAAACATAAAATAAAAATTTATCACTAATTCATCCCCTCCCCCTCTTAGTGATATTTGGATCCTGACTAGGAACGTTCAAGGGGTATCATATAAGAAGGTTCCCTTCATTTTATCATTATTAACGATATGAATAGTTGTTAATGGAGAATATGAATTTTTTAAATAGTAATGGTATTATGATCTTAAATGGTAAGAAATATCATAACTAAAAATTCATAATTTTTCCGTATCTTATGTTACTTTTGTTTGATTATTTTGAAGATGCAAAAGATGGATTTCCTCCTATTGATGATAATGTTCCTCTTACACCTATTTACAAGAATAATATTATGAATAATGTAAAATATAGGAATTATTTACTCTGATCATTTCGTGAAAGATAGTTTTTAATAGTAATGGGTGTTTCCACTTTCAAAGGTATCTATGATATGTTAAAAACCATTTATGAAGGTAATTCCAAAGAAAAGAAGGTTAAACTAAAAATCATGATGATGAAGTAAAAAGATCTGATGATGGGTGAGAATGAATCTGTTCGGAACATATTTACTAGGGTAAATGACATTATCATTAGTATTAGATGTCTTGATTAAAATATTGAGGATTCAAAATTTGTTGAAAATATTTTAAGAATTCTTCCTGACATGACTGATTCCAATGTATCTTCATTGGAAGATAGATATCTTGAAACTCTATTTATGGAAGATGTTTATATTAGTACCATTACTTGAGAAATGAGAAGGGAGAAATCAATGAAATGAAAAACAATAGATAACATAGAAATTTCTATCATATATTTTAATAAAGTAATTTTTTACAAGATACTTGAGGAATATGATGTTTCTAACTCATACTTCAAAAATGAGGTATATAAGAATATTGATGAAATATTATACTTGTTTTCTAAAATTGTTAGAAGAGGTATAGAAAAATATATATGGAAACGTCCCTTGAAGCATTTTGAATGAATAGACATTGGGAACTTTGTGGATAATTGTCCTATGAGGAAGAAATAACAGGATAATGAGAAAGAATAAAGAAGGATGAGAAGGTCATGGAAGAAACATGGTGATAATGATAAATCATTTCCCAAAGTAAATGATAAAAAAAAGTCCAAATCCAAAAAGAGAAGTTTTTTATCTAAATATGATGAAGAATAATAAATTGAATCTGAATTAGAAAAATTGACTAAGAATGTCAATGAGAATACTTTATTTTCCACAGTTAACAATGAATAGTTCTAATGCATATATTTTGAAGAAGAAGAAATTAAATTTTAATTTCATATTAAAGAAGAATTAAAATATTGTATTAGGAAGATTGGGAGGCTTGAAAAGGAAATTGGGAAGTTGTAAAGTGAAAACTCTTAAAAAAATAATCAAGAATTTGTTCTGGATGGTAAAATTATATTGTTAGAAGATATTAATGATTTAATGAAACCACATAAGAATGAAAATAATCATAATGAAAACATAGAAGTAAAATTCAATGAAAACAAAGCTGATTATGAACTTTTACAAAAAAAAATATAATGATAAATATAGGAATATAAGTTTTAGAAACACAATCTCTAAATTTGTTTAAAGCATTGGAAAGGGTAAAATTGAAAATGATCAATAGTTACCTTAACTGTTTGAGAAAAAATCTAGAATTGTTTCTAATAAGAAGAAATTTGGGTAAGATATGTATGTTGACAATAATAATAAAGTAGAGAATTTATAAGTTTCTATGAATTATGAATATAAAAAGGTCTCTATTAATTATATTTTCGATAAATCTAAAAAGAAAAATATTCAAAAAATGAAGAATCTTGTTGATGATAGAATTTTAGTGGTCAATATCATTCAAATAATAGTTATAAGAATGTTTCTAAGAGACATGCTTACAACTTTTATCAGTATATATGTCTTAGAGGAAAATATAATTTCCATAGGTACTGTTGGAATTGTGGTGGATTCAGATATATTGAAAATATGTGTGGGGTCAATCGTCAACATTAATAATATTAAAAACTCATATAAGGCACAGTTTGAGGAGATTCAATCACCACTAAGGAATATGAATGAGAACGATTTTCTGAAGAAACCTGAGATGGTTATTGTAAATATTGAAAATAGGATCAAACCTATGGAAACTGCGTGTTTATGTTATGAAAACACTAGAAACTATACAAAAGGATTTCTTGTTTTTAATAGTCATAGTAAAAGTTTTTTAACAATTATTAGATGTTGGGGATGAAGAAATATAAAGGGAATGAAAATCTATTGTTGTTGAAACTGCTCTCAATGCTACTAAATGATAACAACCATAGATTCTTGATAGTGGGTGTTATTTTAGTATGATACGATCCATAATGGTTTTTAAGAATCTGAAATTATTCAAATAAGGAATAATGACATTTTGCAATTATGAATCTCTCATATTAAAAGGTGTTTGGTCAGCCATCATTGGGAAAGAAATGTTAAATTCCCAGAAAAAATTGTTTGTTGATGGGATGAAACACAACATGCTAAGTGGTGCACAAATTTTTTATAAAGTTAACAAAGAAATTTTTAGAAAATATGGGTTTCTAGTGAAAAGTTGTGAATATAGAAAGATTATTACAAGATTCCATCGTACAAAAGAAAACTTGTTTGGAGTTGGTGAAATATAGTACTCTTGTTACTTAGGAATGGTGGAAGAGAATTAGTTATGGCATAAAATGTTCTGACACGTTTTTCATTGAAATATAAGCATATTATATAATAAATGCAGTGTCTGTTGAATTTCTAATATTTAAACAAGAAGAGATTGGTATTTAACTATTTTTTAAAAGGGAATAATTAAAAATTTTGAACATACAAAAGTTGACAATTTTTCAAAAACGCCCCTTGGAACATATCCATTCAGAATCTATGGGCCAATGAGAAAGAAATAAACTAATATTGATAAGTACATAATCACTTTCATTTATGAATTTACTATCATTAGTTATTCTATGTATATGAAACATAAGTGAATTTTTGTGAAAATGTTTAAAATTTGTAGGTAATACTGATAAGAAATTTGAATATTCACTAAAGAGGTTTAGAACTGATAATGGTTTTGAATAATAAAATTAATAATTTTAATGTTACATTGAGAATAATTTAATTCAGCATGATTTCATTACACCTTTGAATCCTAAAAAAAATTCTTGCTGATAGTAAAAATAAACTTTTAGTGGAAATAGGGAGAAACATGTTATATGAGCACAATATCTCTCTTTACTTTTGGATGGAATCCCTGAGAAGTGTTGTTTATATTCAAAACCAATGTCTTAAAATAAATGTTGACATATGACTTTATAAGAATTTGATTATGAATAAACTCCATTTTCCAATAATGTAAGATTTATTTAGAGTTCATGCATCATAATGTTGAATGGTGAAAACCATGTAATGCTTGAACAAATAGGTGAAGATGTAATTTTTCTTGGATATGGTCTTGAAGGAAGAAGATAAAAATGTTTTAAAAATGAAAAAGTTAGAATTGTTGATTTATTATGTGAATATTATTGAAAAATATTCATCATATAAACAGACTCATGCAGATAAAGAATATGAATGTGATGGAATAATTTTTTAGATAAATTTTTAAAATCATACTGGTATTGGTAATCCTACTCTATAAAGAAGAATAAAACTCATATATTTCAAGAGATAAATAAGAATCTAATAAAATTTCATCCTTGGATACAGAATAATGTAGAGGGTTGGAAAATTCTTGGTGATCAACATCAAAAGGTTCAAATAATAATAACATAAAAAGTGGTTACCTATAGATCATTGAATTCAAAAGTTAATCCAAAATATTTGATTGATGTTTTTAATCATCCAGAATGGGATTATGCGATGAATAAAGAGATAGATTAGATATAAGAGAATGTTACTTGGGAACTCATAACTAATACTAATAGAAAAAAAATTATTGGTACAAAATGGTTTTTCCAAAAAAAGGTGAATGAAGAAGTTTATGTGATGAAAAACAAAGCATTCTTAGTATGAAAAGGCTAATCATATATTTAAGGTATTGATTTTAATGGAACTTTTTCTGCTGTGGATAGGTTAGAAATAATCTTAATTATTCTTGCCATTACATCTCAAAAAAGATACAAAATGTTTCATATGGATGTGAAATCATCATTTATGAATGGTGATCTTGATGAGGATGTTTTTATTGAAAAACCACATGGAATTATTGTTGGTAAAGATAAATATTATCTGTAAATGTTTAAGAATTACTTATAATGACTAATACAATTTCTAAGGGCATGGTATTCCTAATTGTATATTTAATTAAGGAATTTTAGCATAAATAATGAGGATTTGATAATAATATTTATTTCAAATAAATTCAATATTTCTCCCACATCATAATATTTTATGATTATGACATTATCATTGTTGGGAATGTTTAAAGAACTTGTGAAATATATTCTGAGTAGATGAAAATATTTTTTATATGTCAATGATGGGTGAAGTTGAATAATTTCTTGGGTCAAAAGTCTTAAAAATAAGAAACACATCATTATTTATCAAATAAATTATCCTAATTAACTTCGTAAAAAGGTTGCAATGGAATATATGAAACCAGATTCCATGCCAAATTTAGTGGGGACAAATTTATCTAAATATGGATAAGGTAAAGAAGCTGATACTAAAGAGTTTTAAAAGTTGATTGGAAGTTCTTTATACTTTATATCCTCATGAAACACCATTGTTTATGTGGTTACCTTAGGTCAAAAGATTTCAATGTCCACCAAAATAATTACAATGTATGGCTAGAAAAATAATTCATAGATAGATAAAATGCACATAAATGTTTTTAATCAGGTGTGATAGATCATAAATTTCTGAATTGTTTGGGTATTTAGATGCCGATTGGGAAGGAAATGTCGATAAAAATAATATCAACATTTGATATAGTTTTATTTCTGGGGAAAAGTTTTATTAGTTTGAATACAAAAAAACAGTAACTCTTAGAATGGCTGAAGCATGTTATGTTCCTGATTCTCATGTTGTTACTCAACATATATGGATGAAGAAACAATTAGAATAATATCCTATTGAATTAAAGTTCCCCTTGATCATAGGTTGAGATAATCAGGATCCCATCAGCCATATTAGATGTCTGATAAAACATTATTCTTCATAACATATTGATATCAAATATTATTTCTTTAAAGAGCATGTGTATTAGAATGAATTGAAGCTAGAGTATGTTCCTACATCAGAAATATTTTTTCAGATTTTCCCAAACCCATTACAGATTGAATATTTTTAGAAATTGAGGATGCACATGGGCATCCAAACTCTTTCTCGTCAAGGTTAAGGTATGTTTTTTTATCCCCTCTCTCATCTTTTCTTTAGAGAGTTTTTTCATTGGGGAAGAATTGTTTCAATAATTTGTCCATTGAATTCGTGCTAAAACTTTTAAGGAAGATTTCCTTCATAGGTAGTTGACAGAAAACATTGAATTTTTCATGTAAATGTGTGAACTATTATATCAATTTACTATAGTGTTTCTGGAAAAACTCTTGTTTATAGGAAAGAGGAAGAATAAAATATGTGAAGAAATTATGAGGACATTTCATGAGTCATTTTTTAGTCTTCTTTATTTTGTTGTCAATGATTCTTATTTCTTAAATTGAATTATCCCAAATAGGCTTATATTTCTTGATAAGTAATTCATATCATGAGGTTTAAATGTTCCGTGATTTATGAGTCTTAGTTGAAAAAAATCCAAAGAGGGATATTATTGGGACCATGTTGGTTGAAGAAGGATTTCATATGATGAAAAAAATCCATGTATGTGAACTTTTTTTCAAATAATAAATAAATAAATTCACCTGTAAAATATGAAAATTAGAGTGAAAAACGCATTCAAAACATATGACTCATATTTCTTAAAAAATTCCATTGGAATGAGAATAATTTTTATGGAAGAAAAGGATAACCAAACCCACTTTTTGTCTGGAATGAAAGGAATAACATGATGAGAAGATGATAAAGAGTCTTCCTAACTCCAATGAAAATATGAAGATGGTTTTCTATTTTGTAGTTCATAAAACTAATATGTATTCTATGAATGATTTGATGTAATCAAGAAAAAGGAATATATGAGAACTGGTTCTAACCATCATATTTAGTTTTGGTTAGAATAAAAGAATTTGTAGGAGGAAAGAGATGCTAAAATACATCCTCATGTATGATATAAAAATCTATGATAAATAATTAATGTATTCAAAATCATATGGAAGTCAGGATATAAGTAGATTTTTTTGGGAAAATGATTTTTGTAAAGATGAAGACTTTTGATCTCATGATCATCGTTGTGAGATCACGAGATTCGTATATTATTCAAGTATTTAGAGTTTTTTGGAAGAGTATCTAGGATAAGGTTTTTGTTTTTAGTTAGACCAATAATAGAAATGATTTAAATCATTGAATAAATAATTTAATGGGAATCGTACTCAAAAAAGAGAAAGAAGTTTTTTGTAGTTGAAGCTGATGATACTAGTCTATCAAATGTGGTATGCCAGAAATCATCAGAGTCCACATTACGTTGATCAAGAGATATTGGGAGCAAAGAAAAATGAATTAGTAGATTTTTCTTGGACCGTTGTGGTAGAATATGTTTGAGACTAATAAATATTATAGTAAACCATAATCATTAACATGAATTATATGTCTAATTATTTTGTTTCTATGATATGTTTTCATTTAGGTAATGGTAAAATAAATAGAACTATTAATTTTTTCTAATAATTGAGTCAAGATATATCATACTCAATATGATTAAAATATTCAAACTGGTGTTGAAACCCATTTTCAGAATGAATCAATGACTTATCATTCAACTGAATCGTCACACTAATATCTCTATCGGACACATGATCATCTGTCTAGATAAAAAAATAAGAGAAATATTTTTTTTTGAAATTCTTGTCAAATGTGGTCTGGAAACATTCATGAATAAATTTAAAGATACACAAAAGTGTTTTGAAGGGGATCTTGAAGTTTGATAAATTTAGAAGAATTTTTTTTGAAGCAATGGTGTTGATCATCATAACATGAAGCCATAATTTCTTCTAAATATTTCTTTTGTTGTAGATAAAAATAATGAAAGATATGTTTTCTTCATCGTAATGGGAAAATAGAAATAGAAATTGTAATCATACTGAATAATGATTATAAATTGTGAATAAAAATAATGTTATAAGAAGATTCAAGATGATTCAAGAATAGTTGAGGAGAATTTAAGAACATAAAAAAGTATCTAAAATTCATGGATAATTTATTATTTTGAAAATATAGTTGAGAGGGAATGTTTTTTCATAATCTCTCACAAACCACAATAGGGTTTCTTGTAAATAGATGAAGTAATTTTTATTATTCTTATTCTTGTACTGTTTGAAAGATAAAAGGGAGAAGCTCTAAAATTCTAAGGATAAAAAGTTTACGGATTGTGCTTTCCTGATGAATTTTTCATGACAGAAGAAGGATAGGGGAAGATAGAAGATAATATTTTGAGATTCTAGACATAGAATTTATAATCAGACTGGGTTTTCTAGATAGAGTAAGAAGTAGTTTAAAAATGCTTCAGTGGTATTCTAACAGAGTTATGATTTTTTATTAATCAATCAGACTATAAAATCAGTCTGGGATATCAGAGTGAGTATCATTATGAAGTATAGAATAATTTCATGTCTACTACTGAGTATGCAGGAGAAGAATATTTTTCAAAGATAATATTTGTGAAATTTTATCGAGCATCATTGTAACATGTTTGTTACACAAATTATTTTACATGATTTCATGCTACATGAAGCACATGCACTGTTATTTTGATCACAGTGATACATGAGTGTAAAGGAATGTCCTACTCATTTCATTCCACAAAATGATTTTTTTCTAGTGTATCGTGTGGTATTATATTATTTCTAAACCATACCAAGTAAATATCTCCCCTTTTTGATAACTCAACCTTGAAATTTTTTAGGTTCCTATGAATGTGTGAATTTTTTTGTTTTACGAATGGTAACAAATCATTAATAAGAGGCAGAGGTTGTTTCAAAAATAAATAAAACATAAAAGAAAATGGTATGATTGATTCACCCCTATCTCTTAGTGATACTTAGATCAGTATTTTCCATATTTAGAATGTACTACATGTTCAGAAAGTAGTATTGGTGGTATATCCAAGAGTCTGTAGATAAATATATCAATAAATAAAGTACACATGTGCAAGAATAAACCGTACTTTAAAGGTAGGAATGAACATAAATAGTTGGGGTACTGGCTTGACAAGATTTATCATATTTTAAACTTCATGGATACACCTAAAAGTATCAAGGTCATGTGTGCAATGTTCAGACTTGAGGGTCCCAGTAAGCATTAGAGGTATCCTGTTGTATAGTCGGATATGCATGTGGGCTTGGAATGGATGTTTTTTTAGGTCCTCTTACTCCATTAGTTTTTCACAGAGTCTCTAATGATAGTGAAGTCTCTAGTGATCCTATATTTTCACCCAAGAGATCATTTTTTTGTCTTCATACACCAATTGGTCTATTGATTGGGTTCAATTTTTTATAGAGTTTGTAAAGATTGAATAACTAAAATCTCATATGTACTTATAAGGTTTTCAACTGGATATCATATTATAGGATATTTATATATAATATTTTTAATATATAGAGATGGTGATTTTTCATTTGATAGAACAAATGAATATGGTATATGAGGATGGTTATTCTACACTTTCTATTCTGCCAAGTGGTATCTTTAGTGGCACGCTAAGAAAACATGAAAATTTCCAAGACCACCAAAGGAGAGGTTGAGGCTATACTCAGCAGCAAGCATCTTTAAAACCTCCAGTTACAACTATTAGTGTTCCTATAACATCTATTAGGGTGTAAATGTTAGGAATACTAGTATTGTATATCTCTTACCTTCCAAGATGTGCAACGGTTGTGGAATTTATGGTCATCTCGAGTGTTTCTGTCAGGATATGTATACCCAATGATATGGTCAAGGATCATTGGGTGTACTATTAGAACTTGAAGGACCTTCACATGAGGCCTATGGAGATATCTATACAAAATTGTAGTTAACTATATTAATTTGTAGCACCTTCACCTTCACATTAGAATAGATCCCTCTATAGGCCTAATGTGAAGAACCTTCACATTTGAATTTGTAGTTAACTATATTAGAATTTTTATTTAACTATTAGAATTTTATTCTCATTCACCTTCACATTAGAATTTGAAGCACCTTCACTACTTGACAACACAGTGTCTCTTTCCTATGATTAAATATAGTTAACTACAATTTTGGGTGTACTATTAGAATATGAACTGATTAACTGTTAAGAACATGTACCCTTGGTTGGTGTGGATGAATTTTTTGATCAATTAATGGCGAAAAGATGTTTTTGTATGTTGATCTTAGATCTAGTTATCATTAGCAATGATTTTGGGAGTGTGGTATATGAAATATGGCTTTTAAGTTCATCTATCTCTGTTATAAATTTATTGTGACGATATTTTCTATGAATAATGCTCTTATATTTTTTATCTCTTTGATGAATAAAATATTTTATTAGTATCTCAAAAAACTTTTTTAGTTTTTATTCATGACATTTTGATTTATTCAATATTTGAGCATGAGAAAAAGAACCATCTAATTTTAGTTTTGGAAATAATATGGAGTTACTATTTGTATAGAAATATTGGGGAATTCCACTTCAAGATTCAAGAAGTGAAGTTCAAGGGGAAAATGAATTCTGAGCATGGATTATCAATTGATCCAAATAAAAAAGGTTTTATTTTCATGGAAAGAGCCACAAAATGTTGTTTATATTTAAATAATTTTTGGATTATCAATCGACCTGACTTGGGTCTGACTTGACCCTGGTCAACCAGGCCTGCTGGGCCCGACCCGACCTGGCTAGGTCGTGGGTCTGGCCATTGGGTCACGAGTTGGCCCACTGGGTGGCGGGTCTATCCTTTGGGAAAACCCAGTGATGCCACCCGCATGGCGGTGTGTCTGGGAAGGGCTGACGTCGCATGGAGCCATGTCAATGGGTCACCCTTTAGGGGTTGACCCAATGTGGCACCACGTGGGGTTGTGGGTCATTCGTGCCATGGACGATGGGTCACAGCTTCATCTCTGGTCATGAAGGAGGCCAATTCTTCTACCGCGGCCTTCCAGCCACGTGGGAGCGTCACTGGGGGAGCGCCCCACCTTTGCTCTGCCACCACCAGCTCCAGTGTCGGTCGTTCCAGTTTCTATCATAGCTATGTGCCATGGCCTCCTCTTGCGGTGTGCATTAGCACATGGACTTGTGCATAGTTGGTCGGTGTCGTCGCCGCTATGGTCTTCCACAGAGGCACAATAATTGCAAGGTAGCAGAGGGTCTGGGCTAGGTTCGTTAGGCCCGCACCCTATGCATAAGCTCATAAACAAGGGGGAGGATAAAGGTGTTCAACAAAATCACTTGAATCCAAAACATGAATTCAAAACCCCAACAATGATACCCTGCAACAAACTCCTGAAAAAAAAATAAATGAATCGTAGATCAACCCGTCAGTCAGTTGGACAATGTTCTTCATATTATTCAACAATGGGGAAGAGGAAATCTTTTAAAAATCATAAAAAAATAAAACCACTACCTCGAAAACCCATTGGAGAGCGTCTGTGCCTGAAGGTGGATCATTCTCTTTGTTCATGAAACCGGTTTCCCAACGACGCCACTCGTACGTCATCCTTCGGTTCGCGGTTTGGTGTCTCCCATCACTTCCCACAAGAATTGTCTCAGTACCCTAAGGGTCTAGTGTCACTGCACTTTTTCATCACTTTGATGCTTGGAGAAACGGTGCCAGTACCTCTGCCCAAACTACATATATATAGGAGAGGGGGAGGGTAAGTAACAACATGAGGAAATAATGGGGGATCATAAATTAGGAACCTTCCTAATTCCCCAACCATGTCTTTTATTAGGGTTTGAAGGTCAAGAAATTTATTGGTGTGAAACATCACTGGCCCCACGGAACACTTTTTCGTTGGAGGATATTAAAGAAAATAAAATAATAAAATATTTTTATTTCATTTTTTTCAAAATTCAAAAAACACAACATTTTCTCTAGAACTAATGTGGTCAAAGTGAGGACTCCATTAAGAGAATCATTGTGTTGTACATTCAAAGGTGCCCTTGGTTTTTTAATCCGAGCACTAGTTCAAAAGTTAGAAAACGCCGCTCACTCGTTTACTGAACATACCATAAAAAAAGTTTAATATATTATTAATGTACACCCTCAACCCGCACCGGTCAAGGTTAGGATCCTCCTAAGGGGAACACGCCCCAAAAAACTCAACCGTACTCTCATATTTTTAATCCAAGTCACAATTTATAAATTATGGATTTTACAATAAAATAATTGTTACTTAATTATTTTATTTATAGCGAAAAACAGACATTCACTGGTGGCCCGCTCCAGACAATGTTAGTATCTACCTAGAGAAATAATCCCATCAAGAGTTTAATGGTGGTCTCAGACTTTTAATCTAAGTCACCATTCATGAGTTATAAGCATTTGAAAAATAAAATAACTTTATTTATTTATTTTATTTATGGTTATGCAATTTTTAAGTTTTCTCATAGGAACCATGTGCCGACTAAACTTAAGGAATGCATAGGGAAAACCAGCCATCCGAAATGTAGTGGTGCCCTCAGATTTCTGATATGGGAAACCGTTTAAGATTTATTCTACATTTTAATGAAAACTGCTTACACGCGCTAATTAATGCATAAAAAAACTTCGACGGATCATTCCAGACACTCTGATCCCCAGAATCACGCGTCGTCAGATTTAGCGGTCTCGAAATAATTACATATAATTAAAAAATATATACTAGAATTTCGGGACATTACATTCTCCAAACCTTATATATTTTCATCCCTAAAAGCCACAATATAGACTAAGGAAACAAATGGGGGTACGAAGAACTAATTTGAGACTTCCACTCCAATGTGGTCTCCTGGAGGTTCTCGTGCTACCAAAGAATTCACACTAGATGTATCGATCATCCCCAAAGAACCCTCTCCTGTTGATCCTCAATCTTCACTGGAACCTCTGTAAAAGTCACCCCATCATCTAGGTCTAACTCTCCATGGTCTATGATGTGAGATGGGCATGCACATATCTCCTCATCAGGGATACGTGAAAGACGTTGTGCACCCTCTCCAACTTCGGTGGAAGCACCAAGAAGTATCCCACCTCACATATCCTCTGAAGTGTTAGAAAAGGACCGATAATCCTCTGTGATAACTTGCCACCTCAGCCAAAACTCCGTAGTCCCCGTCGAGGATAGACTCACAATAATACGTGGTCCCCCTCCTAGAACTCCAAAGGTCTCCATCTCCTATCAGCATAAGACTTATTTTTACTCTGCATAGTCTTCATCCTCTCTTGGATGATTTGCACCTTCTCAGTGCTAGCTTGTACCAACTCACGAACCATAAGGGCCGACTTCCCTGGGCTTGTCCAGCATAGAGGTGATCTGCATGTTCGACCATGCAATGCCTCGGATGGTGCCATACCGATGGTGGAGTGATAACTGTTTTTGTAAGAAAAATCCATCAATGGAAATTGATCCTTCAAACTATGGCCAAAATATAGGACACATTCACGAAGCATGTCCTCTAGCATCTGAATGGTCTCTTCCATCTAACCATCTGTCTGGGGATGAAAGGTGATTCTCAATAGTAGATAAGTCCCAAACTCCTCCTGAAATACCTTCCACAACTAGGATGTGAAACTTACATCATGGTCAAAGATGATAATCGATAAACCCCTATGAAGTGGAAAAATCTGATGTACATAGAGGAATCCAAAGCCCTCTACTGATCTGTGCTCTCGGTTAGATAGGAAGTGGGATGACTTGGTGAGTTGGTCAATGATCGCCAAAATGGAATCATGTCCCATAGAAGTAGGTGGTAGTCCTATCACAAAATCCATGGAGATTCCATACTAATTCCACTCTGGAACCACTGGTGGATGGGCTAAGTCTGCTATAACCTGATGCTCAGTCGTCACTTGCTCACAAGTGAGGCATCGTGAAGCAAACTCTGCCACTGCTTTCCTTATACCTAGTCACCACTATTGACACCGGTGGTTTTAATACATATTTGTTGCACCAAGAAGTAGTTCCAGAGGGGACGTATGGAACACCCTCAACAACTTCTCCCATAGATCCACTAGTACCATAGTATGTCCCTTGTAGAGGATGACGTGATCCCCACCTTAATAAAATCCTTCAGGAGACCATCCTGAGGATATATGAGCATGTCAGGCCTCACAGCCAACATTCCAAGCTGTGCCTCTTGCACTCGCTGAAGAATTGGTAAAGTGACAGTCATATAGTATAGGTAATCTATTCATTCATTATCCATGAAGGATATCTACAATGCGACTCGCTTCCCTAATGCCTCACTATGAAGCTATAGACCAGACCTTTTACTGAGTGAATCTTCTACCACGTTCCCCTTTCCTGGAGTATACAATATTACAATGTCATAGTCATAGAGGATATTTAGCCATAATTGTTGTCTTAGGTTCAGGTCCTTCTATGATAATATATACTTGAGAATCTTATGATAAGAGTAAATAATAAACCATTTTCCCATCAAGTACTGATACCACATCTTCAGCGCAAAGACCATTACTGCTAACTCCATGTCATGGGTTGCGTAGTTCTGCTCTTCATCCTTCTTATCAGCTCCTAAAAGCTCTGCTGACACTTATCCCTCCATATGAAAGGCTCCCCCTTCTTCATCAATGCTGAAAAGGGTGCCACTACCATAGAGAAGTCTGGTTCAATACTCCGTTAGTACCCAGCCAAAGCAGAAGTTCCTCTCGCTTCAGGGAGGTAAAAATGGAAACATATTTTGAAAGGATGTCCCCATACTCTACCACTTCTGTTGGGAATTGTAAATTCAAAACACCCGCTTCTATGAGGGTAAGTCTTGCTGACTAAAGAGTGATAGCTACACCCTCCTCTACATGAGTTTATCCTATGCAGCATGGGTTTCCTTTTTCACTAACCAAGGAAAACCACATTCCAATGTTGTTGATAAAACAAAACCATTGTTCCTAATATAGTCAATCTGATTATGAACATTGGATGTCCACTCCATACCCAAACTAACATCATAAGTCCTCGATTCTTCCACCAAGATGTTCCAACTGAAATTCTCGCCACAAGGGTCAGATCATGGCATTGGCATAAGTGTGATTATCACTTCTCCTCCAAACAATATCTTCAAATGTGAGGGTCAAGTCAATGTGTTAACTAGAAACTCTAGGCCTTGAACAAGGTTCATGGTAAAAAGGAATAATTGGTACCTATTTCTATTAATATGGAAGCTAGTAGTGGACATAGATCATACCTATAATCATTCATGGAGCCCTTAGGTCACACTTCTAAACCACATCCAGCTACTCCCTTCCCCTGTCCTCTTGCTCCCTGAGTCGTGTGGGGGCCACATTTGGATGGTGGTTGTAACATGTTAAAATGTGTACCACATCTTTCTGCTCTCCTAGATCAACTTCCACGTCTGTGGCCCTGAAGATTAATATGTCCATATCACTTTCTCTTCATGAAACATTTTACAAGCATAAGTCTATGAGACTGGTGTTAGTTTCATGCTTCCCCACTATTAAAATTCACTGGTTTCATGCACTCAACCAATGAACATTCAACCACAATGGTTCTCTCTAGAACCCTAACATAAATAGGAATGCATAAAAAAATAGTGATGGCTCAAATTCCCCTAAACACTCCTTGTTTGGAGGTTTTAGCCCTGAAGCTCTAGACATACTATATTCATCTAGTACCATGGATGGTTGGTATTCCTTGATGAATACTCAGCTACCGTCATGTAGAAGATGTAGAAGCTCCAGGGAACTCTCATTTCATAGCTATTTATGGAAAGAGATCCCCTTATTTGAGGAATGTTATCAAGATTATCAATAGAAAAGTCACCTCTTCACAAGATGAGGGTAACCTAAACACTGTCACCATCCTACTGAGCTATGTATAAGGCTCTCTACCAGGACCAGCATCTGATCTAATGGTGTTGTAGATAGATGGAAACACAGACACCTTTTCAAGCTAGTCCTTAGCTACCTATCAATCATGCTTACCTCAGGACCTGAGGGGTATCTACTACTGAAACAAGTGTAAGGCACTAATACTACATGTGTCCTCTACTGGTACTACCGGTTGTAACTACTGACCAATAGTCGGTGATATAGCTTAAACACTACCTGAAGGTACCATATCTGGAAACGGTCCATGTACCAAAGTCTCATAACCATGTAGACCATCCTCTTTGTCATGCACTAATAAATACTAGAATCTTGGATCACCATCTGATCTTCCAGTGTCTCAAATAGGCAGAAAACTCTAGCCACAACCTCCAATTAGTCCTCAGCTACATGGGGATCTGTCTTGCCTCAATACCTCAGAAGCCTCTACAATTGGAACTCGTACAATGTTCTCAGTCATCATGCATCATCCTCTAGTGTGGCTAGTGGTAATTACTGCCCAATAGGTGGTGGTGTTGATGGTACACCGCCTGAAGGTGCCAACACGGTAAGAGGGCCCTACACCAGAGCCTCATCGCCTGGTGGTCCATCATCATGTACTCTCTCGGGAATCCTGGATGGCTGTCTACATAGAAACATCCTAATAAGGAACAAGTGATCCATGGTCATTAGGATATACCTGGTGAGCTAACTCAAAGAAAACACAAGAAAAGATCTTCAAAAGCACACGCAATCTTTGATTCCATGAACTATGTCAGAATTCAGAATTTAGGGTCCTGGTGTATGGATACGTCGGTCGCCGCACCAACACTGGACTCCCCGAACTGAAAACCACACTAGTAATAGTTAACACGATTTCCACATTGAAAATATCAAAGTCATGGTTCCTCGGTAGAACCAACCCCTCTGATACTACTTTGTCACAACCCATCCCCCATGGCCCATGTTGTGACTACCCCAAGCCCGCTATCCATAGGACAGGGGTTGGTGACTAGCACCTAAAGGAGTACTCCATAAAATATGAATCCAGTGTCTTTTTAACTTGTAAGAACACACATAGTAGGATGCAACTAGACGCAACAACGAATTAAGTAATATATAAAATGTGTGTTGAAAGTAAAGGGTCTGAAATACAAGCCCAACTTGAAATGTACAAGTACAATTGAAAAGTACAAAACAGATCCTAGATCATGCACCTTAGATACTCCCTGATGGTTAGGTACAACTCATGATCAGCAGTCCCTGCATCACGCCTTGTAAAATGGTCCACTTATGGGTACTGTCTAGTCTTGGCTCCCTCAACCTCAATAAATGTTGTACATCATATGCACAAAAGGCAACAAGGTGCGGGCATAGCCCATGAAGGGGTGAGTATAACGATACTCAGTAGGGTCCTCGAGACACCCACAAGTCCCCAAGATTTCCAAAATGTAAAAACCACAAGAAAGAACACAATCTCAAAGAAAGAAGCAAGAGAACACAACACAAGTCAGCTCACACCAGGTATAGAAGGGTCATCATATCATCAAACTCCACAACTGCTGGAAAAATCATCCTCTATCAAGTACAGTGGGAGTTCTGTGTCACATGGAGCCAATACTCACTTACTTTGAACTACTACAGTAATTATCCCTGATATGTACCATGGGGATGCTGGGTCACACTGAGCGGCTCCCCACTGTGGGCCTGTTGGGTTACACAGAGCCGCATCCCACCTTGGTCGAACTGATTTACTCCTCCCATCGAGTACCATGAATCTTCCGAGTCACATAGAGCCACTCCCCAACCTGTTCCTACTGGGTCACACAGAACAGCTTCCCACTGGGCTATCATCAAGCAGTCTTCATGTCCCATCCAACCACAGGGTTTGTACATAGTCTTCTTGGGAGAACTGTTCCTAAAGCAATCCACTGCATCTTGATACCCATGTAAGTCACCTAAATGTATTCCAAACAATATGTCTCATCAATAGAGTCCCAAATCTTCATAAAGATCGTCAATTGGATGCACGGTTAGCAAGATACATGCGTTTTACTGCCGAGGGCCTGGTTGGATTCATGTTCGATCCAAACTGGCCATACCCCAACATTATCCAAAACATAAGTGGAGTGTCTCAAAAGGAACACCTTGTCCTATGGATCCCGAGGTCGTAGATGGTTCATAAAATGAACGTCCAATTTAGAAGTTAGGGTCAGTTTTGCGTAACCGGTCAGTACTACGTTCGGGTCTGGTCTCCCTCGGTCGGACTACCAGAATCGATTTGGCATGGGCCAACCCGAATCAACCTGGGGAGACCCGACCCAACTCGGGTCTAATTTGACATGGGTCAACCAGACCCGACTCGGCTAAGATTCCACCCGGGTCGACCCGACCCGACTCAGGTCCGATCCGACCAGGGTCCACTAGGCCCGACCATGCTGGGTCATGGGTCTAGCCACTCGTCTGAGGGTCAGTCCACTGGGCAGTGGGTCGGTCTGCTGGACCAACCCAGTGATGCCACCTGCCTGGCAGCGCATCTGGGTTGGGATGACGTGGTGTGAAGCCACGTCAGTTGGTCAACCCGTAAAGGATGGCCCAACGCGGTGCCACGTGGCGCTGCGGGTCCTCCCTGTCGCGGCTATCGGGTCGCGGCTTCGCCGTCGGGCACACTATTGGTGCGCACCCCATCCTCCGGCTGCTGCTCGATTCGGTGGCCCCTACTCCCATCACGACCATCATAGGCTGCAACTTTGTTGCAATGTGGGCGCGTCGCTGGGGGCGCGCCCGACCTCTGTTCTGATGCCGTCTAGGGTGGTGGCTAGTTCTTCACCCGGGCATGCGGCCAGTGCCATCACATGCCACCGCCACACAATTGGGGACTACCACTAGCACCGGTGTTGGGCATTCCAATGACCACCTCGACTTTGTGTCGCGACCTCCTCTTGAGGTGTGTGTCGTGGTACAACCTTATTAGTAGTTGGACAACATCTCCACGCCAGCGGTCTTCCACGAAACTACAAGAATAGCAAGGTAGTGGAGGGTCCAGGCCAGGTTCGTTATTCTCGTTCCCTCCACATTATCTTATAAACACGGGGGAGGATAATGTGGTTCAATAAAATCACATTAAATAAAAACACGAATTCAAAACCCCTTCAAATATACCCTGCAACAACCTCACACAAAAATGAATGAATCGCAGATCAACCCATTATTCGGTTGGTATGTGTTCTTCATATTATTCATGAACAGGGAGGAGGAAGTAATTTAAAAAGTGTACATAAATAAACCCCGTACATCAAAAACCTGTTGGACCGCATCTGTTCTTGAAGGTGGGTCATGCTCTCCATTCTCGCAACTGGTTCCCAATTATGCCACTCGTACTTTGTCCTTCAGTTCGTGGTTCAGTGTCGCCCCTCACCTCCCTCTAGGTTCATCTCTATCCTCTAAGGGTTCAGTGTCTTGTCGCTCCTTCATCACTTCGCTGGATAGCAAAGTTGTGCTGATACCTACCCCCAAGCTCTATATATATAGGAGAGAGGGAGGGTAAGTAATGACGTGGGGAATTAAAGGGGGGTCATAAATTAGGAACCTTCCGAATTCCCCAATGACGTCGTTTCTTATGGTTGGCAGGTCAATCCATTTATTGGCATGACACATCTCTGTCCCTACAAACCTCTTGTCCGTTGGACGATATGAATGAAAATAAAATAACAAAATAATTTCATTTCATTTCTTTTAAAAATTCGCAAAACATAACTTTTTCTCCAGACCTACTGCGGTCAAAGAGAAGTCTCCCTTAAAGGAATCCTGGACTTTTAGATTCAACGATGCCCTCATTTTTTTAATCTGTGCACTGGTTCAAAAGATAGAAAACACCGCTCATGCGTTTACTAAACGTACCTTAATAAAATTTAATAAATTATTAATGTTCACTGTCGACCCGCGCCGGTTGAGTTTAGGCTTCGTCTAAGGAGAAAACTCCCCCAATAGGATTAACAGTACTCTTGGATTTTCAATCCGAGATACCATTTAGAAGTTATGATTTTTACAATAAAAAAATTTCACTTCATTATTTTATTTATGGCCAAAAACTAACATTCACTGGTGGCTCGCACCGGCCAATGTTAGTATCTTTCTAAAGAAATCATACCATCATGAGATCAGGGGTGGTATTGGATTTATAATCTGAGTCACCAGTCATGAGTTATAAGCATATTAAATATAAAATAACATTATTTAATTATTTTATTTATGGTTATGCCATTTTTGGGTTTTCTCACTAGAGGCCTGCGCCGACTAAACATAAGGCGTGCCTAGGGTAAACTCGCTATCTTGAACGCAACGGTGCCCTCATATTTCTGATCCTGGAAACCATTGAAACGTTTCTCTACTTTTTCATGAAAATAGAATACATGTGCTAATTAATGCTTAAAAAAACATTAACTGATCATTTCAGGCACTCTCGGCCTCAGAATCACGTGCTGTTAGATTTCGTGGTCTCGAAATAATTTCATATAATTAAAAAAATTATAAAAACATTCCAGGACATTATAGAGTATGTTGAAAAATAAATAAACATTAAAATGGTTTTTAGGAAACTATAACTCTTATTCGAGTGTTATCCTTTTAAATTCACCTCAAATCTTGTTCAATGGGTATTTTGGAAATACCAAAACTACATGGTCATGCATTGTGATGTTGGCAGAGTATTTAGGCAAGTGATTGGTCGATATAAAGGGATCAATTTCTGTGGAGAGGTGATTAAAAAAGTTTATCATTTATAATATATTTTTGGGTATAAAATCACTTAACCATTCATATTTAGAAATTTTTATGTGATATTTTATTCCTTGTTGCTATGTTCACCACCCCATGTCATTACTCTTTTTAACCCATATTATGGGGAAATTGTTTTATTAATATGAAAAAAAATTATACTATTTTCTAAATTTGAAAATTCTGATTAATAATTTGAAATCCATTTTTAAAAATTCAATTTTATATAAGTCACAAAAATTTATTTGAAAATAAGCGCACAAAATATAGTGAAACCCATTTTTATACAAATAATTTCAAAGAAAAACATTGAAGTAATCCTTCTTCCATTCCTAGTAAAACCATTTGATGAATATAATTATGTTATATTGAATAAATTACCTATATCTTTCATTAAATAATCCCTAAATACTAATTATTTAAATTTATTAAGATTAAATAAATTTCAAACAATAAAAATAGTTTTAGGAAAATCAACTTTCTTTGCATTTAAATGTTTTTATTAATATTTATATATAGTTGATAATATGTGTATGAATGTTTATTAATTTTATCACATTAAATACCAATATATTTCATCAAAATACTATTTTTAGTGATATAGTTACATAATATATAGAGAAATACATCTTTGTAAACATGATATTTTAACTTAAAACAATTTTATTTTTAACATTATAAATTGAGTACTCATTTCCTATGAATTAATTAATACTTTATCTTTAAGTAATACGTCTATACATACATTTCAAAAAAAAATTCATATTCAGACCAACTAATCCAATAGTTCATTGTTAACAATACAATTTAATAACAATATTTCAATAGTATATCACAGTTCATTTAATATTGGTGTTGTGTTTAAAGAAAGTTATTAAACACTTAGAATTTGTTTAATGAAAATTATATATTATAATATCATAGTGTTATATTGTACCACCATTTTAATAATTTCTACCTTGAAATTGAAACACTCTAAATCAATCAAATGGGGATACTTCTTCCTCATCACATCTTCAGGTTTCCACATAACATCCTCAAATATATGATTCCTCCAAATAACATTAACCATGTTGTTAGACATGATCTATTGAAATTTTTCACTATAATCCATGATTTTTTCATATTATTACTCATAAAAAATATCATTATCTAGTGGTACATAATTTGATTTCATTATATTCAAACAATATCGTATATACTTCCACAAAATGAAATATGTGAAACACATTATGAACATGAGAGAGATTCAGTGTATTTTCCCATAGATAAGAATTTATCCTTATATGATCAATAATCTCAAAAGAACAAATATATCCAAGGATAATATTTCCATTCTAAAAAATATCATGACATACCCCAGTGAGATATTCATAGTAATACCTTGTCACTAATATTTAAATTTATATACCATTTATGATTTTTCACATAACTGTTCATTTGACACATAACTACCCTAATGTACTATTTCATAGCACTAACTTTCATGAAAATTACCTTAGTTATCCCAATACAAAATATTTTTTTCTTCCCAAATTCATCCCAACATGTTGGTTCCCTACACATCTTTCCCAATATGGCTTCAAATGGATTCATCTAAATAATGGTGTAAATTCCATTATTTTATGAATTTTTTTGGGGGAGTTTATTGATCCTAACAACCAGTGATTTACATATAACAAAATCACAACATATTTTATAGTGTTTTAATGGTCCACTCAGTCTGAAAATCTATCTGGGGATGATATGAAATTCAAAAGTTCAATTACGTATATAAATATTCTGAAAGGCAACTATAAAACATTGATGTAAACCAAAAATCCAGATCTGATACAAAATAATGTGGTAACCCCTGAAACCATACAAATTTATTAATTCATATCTTATAAATATGATCAAGATATTAATATTTTTTAATAGAAATGAAATTTATTGACTTTTTGAGGTGATCGACTATAACCCAAATACCATTAAGGCCTTTAAATGTTTTAGGGAGTCTGATGAAGAAATCGGTGGTGATGTTTTCCCATTTCCATTCTAGAATGGGTAATATATATAAAATCCCATTTGACATATATATCATGGAATTATCTTTCTAAAATTCCATGAAACAACATAAACACTACACAATATCCCTTTGGATATTTCCTACAAAAATACTCTTTCAAATGTCTTTACAACTTCGTACATCTATAATGAAAAGAGATTGATGAACTGTGAGATTTATACAACATATCATTCTTTAAATTATTTATTTTTGGGACACATACATAGTTCACAAACATTTTCATTCCATTATAATCATAGTTTAACATAGGAATATTCATATCCTTCTTATACTGTTCTACATCTTCCTTTTATACCTCTTCAATCCTCACATGGATGGATGGTTGAGAATTCATTTAATAAAAGTGTGATATATCCCCTTTACAAATGATTTTAATATAAATGATCTATAAATCCATATGTACTAGGATTCATTCAATTCACATCATAGAAAAACTATCATGGTCCTTTATTTTTATAGAATCATCCACCTTGTTCACCTTTTCAAGGTCATTATTTTTTTAGCAGTCATAATATTAAATCAACATCAACCATATCCTTTGGAGTATATTTATCTCTTTCTATGAGAATATATACTTCATGATATTATGATAAGAATATATATCACATGTTTCACTATATAGATAATTCTTCTATAGCATTAAGGAAAAAATTACTATTATTATCTCCAAATCACAAGTCGAGTAACTTTTATTTTGAATTTTCAATTTTCATGTGGCATAAGATATCACTATATATTTTCTCATGAGTATTAATACCATTCCCATATTTTATGCATCACAATAGATTATAAATACATCTCCACATTAGGGTAGTGTGATAATTTGTGCATCAACTAACCTCCTTTTTATCCCCTTGAAATTTTATACACATTCACCTCCCCAATGGAATATGGATCCCTTATTCAAAAAACATAGTTAGTTGGTTTAATTTAAATGATAATTTTCTCACAATTCATTAATGGTATCCACTAAACCCAAGACAAATTATCATCTTATTCACTATGGTTGGTATTTTCCATTTCTCAATAATATTATACTTTTAAAGATCCACCGATTTACCCTTGTTCGATATTGTATAACCCAAAAACGAAAAATTTTGTAGCTAGAATTCACACTTTTGAAATTTGGTAGAAATATTTTCCTTCCTTATGGTCATAAACACAATACATAAATAATCATGAAAATATTTATTTATCTTGGAATATATTGTACTATCATATATAAATACTATCCTAAAATGATAATTGTAATCTCTAAAGACAATATTTATTAAATCCATGAAGATTTAATCACTATAAATTTGTAATGTTTATAAATCATACATGTTATACCCACATTTTGAGGAAAACCCTTATTTTATATTTTTTTGTTGTTTATAGATTTTTTGGATTAATTATTCTTTAAGGGTTTCAATTAAAAAAGTTAATCTAAATATTGAATCTAGCTTCACAAGCCGGTTCACGCTGTGAATGGTTATTCCCAACAATATTAGTATTTTAGTTAGATTATATGAATTTCATTTATATTGTGAATATATTTTTTTTAAATATCCTATCATTGTGTCAAATTGTATTCACAATAAGGATTAGTTTCTGGTATTTCATGTTGATGTAACTTGAATTTCGATGAATGTTCGAACATGACAATTCATGACATGGATTCTTAATTTACATCCGAAATGGGGTTCTATCTAAAATATTTAATTAATTATATTTCATTATATTAACATAATCCTCTCTCACATTATATTCAAACCCAGGGCTCCATATTAGCCATTTTGTATGATATCTTCAAACCTAAGTTTGACTTTATTACATCTTCATGTGTTAAACCTTGTGAATAATTAGATTCCAAATGTATCAAAAAGAAAAGTCTAAATCAATCGTTAGATTTAGGTGTATTTCCTCCCTCTCCATGTTTCTATTGAACATGAAGGATTATATTTTTAAATGATTTATGGTTGTTTTTATCTTAAAATACTATTTTTTTCTTCTTGTAAAAACACATTTGGTTATTTTTTTTCAGAATTTTTAATCGTGGGTAACATCCATGAGGTGTTTGTGAAAATACTTACAAAAATGTTCTATTGGATTTAAAGAGAATCGTTAATTTTTTCAATTGTAATATTTGGTTGGTGTGAGTTCATATAGGTATTTATGTATCCTTTTTTTTGAATGGAAATGTGGTTGATACTAGTAGGGAACATTGGTAAATATCTATGTGACAATTTTTTATTGTATGGACAAGTTTTGTTTATCATAGGTTTGGACTGATCAAATCTTGGATGCACGCATTGCGTGTGTGTGGTGTAAAATTATATTCCCCATAAAATTTCATTATATAAATGACTAAAATTATAAAAACCATATATAATTTTACCACAAGATCATAAAAATATGTTTCATAAATATTTCTTCATAAATCAACTAACCTTTGGAAAATTTATTGGTTTGATAGAAAAATTCTTAAAAAATTATTGTAGTTAGTAATTTTAGGAAATTGGATGTTATCATATTATCTTATCCCTATTTATTTATAAGAAACATTAAATTATATTTACATAGATAAAAATAAATAGAAAATTTAATCCTTTCTCTACAAACATGATAAGAATATCCTTTTCTTTTTATAAAGTTTTAAATAAAAACTCCCTAAACAATATGAAAATTATTTTGATTTATAATACCTATAGAAGCATGTAAAGGAAGTTGAAATCAAAGAAAATAAAAGATAGTGGGAAAGCTTGTTCATGTCGTATACATTAAAAGAGAGTTTTATTTTCACACTTTTTTAAAACGACATAAATAAATTATTCAGAACATTTTTTTATAAATATTCATTTTAAATCATTTAAAATATATTAAAAGGTATTTGAAATCACATTTTTAAAATAATTAATTTATAGGAAAAAAATTAATAATTATTTTTATGAATATGAATATGCAAGACAATTATTCTCAACCTAAAAATGAAATATGGTTTGTTTTTCATAAAATAAATTTTCAATAATTTTAAGTACCTGAGACTGTAAAATTGTATAAATACATGAAAATTAAATGGATAAACAAATTATAATGACATAAATTTGGTTTAAGTTAATGTTTCATATAATTTCTCTCAAATTAAATTTAACATAGAAAATCCTGAAAAGAAATGAACCTATAAAATAAACTCTTACCTCATGTCTAACCTTTCTTCATAGACATTTAATCCTCATGTATTATAAATATAACTTTATTATAAATATATTCTAAAACCATATTCATACATAAAAAACTATATATCATTCCTACAGAATATTCTATTTCTATTTTATAAAAAAAAATTTATTAAAACAAGCATTCTTGTGAAAACTGGTTTGTTATCCATGCATATTTCGGTGTGATGATTCTAGTCCTTTCAGCTTTTTCATGGTTTCATCATCTCCAAAATAATTTTCATGGAATAATTTCGTTTTTTATTCATTATATACTCTTTTATAACCGTACATATTTTTTGGTCATGAAAAATGATTTAAATTAGTTCATGTAGACAATAGTCTATATGTATGCACAAGTGATTTTTTCACTTTTCAGTGGATAAAATAAAATAGAGGTAATTAATAATTAAACTTTAAATTATAATAATTTAATCACAAAAATAATATATATTCATTAATAATATCTTTATGACAAAAAATTTAAATAGGAATTGAAAAACATATCACATCACTTCATGGAGGTGGTAGTCCACACGAATACATGAGCAACATTGTCATTTTCACAATGTTTGGAGGTAGATAGAAAAAGGATAAACAATTACCATAAAAAATATTAGTATAGTAAATATACTTATTCAATAATGTAAATAACTTTATAAAAAATTTGGAGGTGTTTTAAGAATAACGAATCATGAAAAGGGTCAACAAGAATATATATATCTTCTTCAGTTATCTTCCTATGAAAAGAAGCAAAATGAATATTTGGTTAGTATTTCGGAAATACCGGTACCACAATATCAGGGATAAATATATTGGAAGAGTATTTTTAAATATATTTATTGATAAAGGAGTCTTAGTTGGTGTGGATAATAGAGTAGAGGAGATGTATTTTTATAAGTGTGGTGAGTGGCAGTGTAATGCCCCGACTTAAGATGCCCCGAGCCAGTGCATTATTTTATAATATTTTCATGATTACAATGAAAAAAATTTGAAAGTACCAATCATTTAGATATTTAGGAATAATAGATTACATTCATGATACCCATTATACATTGGAAAATGAAAATAAAACGTGATACACAATAAAATCAAATAAACTGCATCCATAGATGCTTATTCAATTTTTTATTCTTCATAACTTGGGGAAAGGAAACATAATAAATGGGTGAGATCATATTATAATTAAGGGAAATTAATAATGTGTAAATATAATTAGTAATGCAACGTTAATAAATAAAATTAAACATCGATTTAAAATATAATCATGAAAATAAAATGGTGGAATAAAAGAAGATTAAATAATGGCATCATCAAACATAACCATGGAAATTATACTAGTTGAATAATAACATTGACTATCAATTAATAGTTTCATAATGAGGTAATTCATATTTCCATACATCATAAACAAACCATCAAGGTTTTGACCAAGACACCATATATAAGTGGGTAATATCCTAGTCTAGTTTGTCTCATTAGTCCTATCGATGCATCGAGCGGCTGTAGCATGCCCACCCCGTCACATAAAAAGTCTTATGCATTCCTCAATTGTCAAAAAAAAAATATATCATTAAATAAAATTTTACGAGACCTCTTTGAATTTTCATAGATGAATGTACTCTAATAATATCATTGAGAAATTCTTTAGTAATATATTCTAAAAACATTCTAAAGTGTCTCATACCACTTTGACACATTTAAATCATAATCCTTTTTAATAATAAATTAATCTTATAATATCATGAGAATAATTTAATTCATTATATAATATATCAATGTGATTTTTATACACCACAAAAAATAAAATAGTGGGGAACAAGGCATATATCTCATAGAAGTAATAGTGGGATTTCAAAAATAGTTTTTACTTTGGAAAGAAGAGTTCATTTGGAAAATCCTTTGTATTAATCATAAAATTAATTTTTAAAAAATTAATATCCCTAAAAATAAAATTGAAGGACATTGAAATTATATTTCAGGCATTACTTATGTCCCGCTCAATTTAAATCATAGAAATAGAGTTTTTAAGAAACTGATGAAATAAATCATTTTAGTGCAGTTTAAAGAAAATATTAAAGAGATTTTGAATTAAAAAGGAGTGTTTGTTTTAATAAAACCTAAAAGGATTCAATATAATTTTCCATGATAATATTTTTTATTTTTTAAAAAATATTAATGGCTAAAAACATATTATATTGTGTAGTTTAAAATGGGATTGATTTTTTGAAGTTCCCTTTAATCGGTATTTCTTATAGAGAAGATTTTAGAAGGTAACCATATTAAAAGATTATTTCTACCATTAAAAAAAATATGAAATAATGTGGATATATTATTTTGGATCATATATATATATGTAATTTATAAAAATTATATAAAAATAATAAATAAATACATTTTTTAGGGGAAAAAATCACAACCCGAATGAAAATGGAGGTTCAGGAAGAAAACCCCTACCACTTTGTAATCAGTCAAATCACATGCCCCATAATGTTAATAATCATAAAATTAAACATTAAATACCATGAAAACAACGTTCATTATATAATATATGAAAGTGTAGTACACATACACCATACACAAGAAATAGTGTTGAATAAGGTATATCTCATAGAAATGAAAATTAAATAAGAAAACTCGTTCCTTATGTCTGAATGTGTTCTAAAATAATCCATAATGTCCTAAATAATAAAATTAAACTCATTGATTAATTAATTAATAACCTTTTTACTTGTATAATATTTATTATAGTTTTATCATTTTTATTTATGTCCTTATTTAGAAGTTATAGAGTTTAATTTCATCATTATGGAGCATGTGTTTTCTTGGTTTTCATGATTAGATCACTTGTTTATAATTAATGAAAATCTTGTTAAATGGGTATAATTCTACAGAAATGAATTTATATGATATTAATGAACATACAGAATATTAAATGGTTATATAATTCTTCTTTACATGGTATTAGGATGATTCATTACATTAAACATTGGTGATAATCATTTGGATTGTTTTTGTGGTTTTTCGATAATCACGATATAGTTTGTTGTATGAATTAATATTATAAATATATATATATATATACTGGTTATAGAACATTGTATATGTTTTAATAAATATATAATATTCTGGTTATACAATAATAATGGTTGCATGACCATACCTAATGTAGAAATTGAAGAACGAAAATCTGTCATCCATGAAGATTGTAAATCTGCACCTCACGGATGACGATTCGTTTTAAAAAAGAGAGAGAGTGGGAGAGAAGTGAGTTTGATGAATTATAGTCCATTAACATGATATAACTATTTTATATAGATTCTACTATATTTATAATTATTATTTTTACATATTATGTGAGGATATGACAAGAAAATAAAAATAAAATTGAAAGGAAATTAATCTGAAAAATAATGAGGATTTACCTCTTGAATTTTCCTCTTTGAGAACCTCCTAAAACCACATTAGTTTCCTCTCGTTATTGTAACTAGAGAATCCTAGAAGTGGGTAAATATTTGGGAATATTAATTGGCCAGAATTTGAAAAAGATTTTAGGCTTAGAGCTGTGAGGAGAAGTGGTGACATAATGTGGTATTTATAGTAGAGGAGAGGAGTAATTTTTGAATATTTTACTAATTTGTTTATTATTTTGGATAAAGATTATAAATAGTTCAAACATTATCATAAAATATATTAAATTAATGAAGGGAATTTCGCTATTATTATTCTTGCATCATCCATGAATCATGGAATACTGTATTTAAGTTGTAATGTATTTATACGTTAAATTATTTTATTTTTCTATTTACAAAAAAATTCAAGTATTTCTCAAAAATACAAAAAAAATAACCTTAATTTTGTTTATGTGTATAATTAAAATATAATCTCCATTTTATGAAAACAAATTTCCAAATATTATAAATTTTATTATTATTTAAAATCATCATTTTCCCAAAAATACAGATTTCAAAATTATAACTGACTTTATAACAATTTGAAAATTTAACTATGGTCTCATAAAATTGTAATAAAATCATAATACAAAAAATTTTTAACTTATGAATATATTTTATGAAATTTAATTATAGTTTAAATCATTTTATTAATTATAAAACTATAATTAAATATTTATGACCTTCAAAAATACCAATAATTAATTTTTATTTTTTAAAAACATTCACTTACTTATACTATGACATAATTTTATCATACCATCATTTATAAGATTCATAATTTTTATTTGAACATTCATGGGTGAGGTCACTATTCATTTTGGCTAATTCGATTTTCATAAGGGTCATATTACTAGTCATAAGGGTTTCATTACTATTCCCAAGGGTCAAATTACTATTAAATAAAAAAATGTATTCATACTATCATACTCTAAATATATTACTAATCACAAATTCGTATTACCATTTTAAAAATTAAATTCATAGATGGGGAAAAATAGTTTTAATGCTAATCCTGTAGGTGTCGCCAAAAGGAAGGGTAAAAAAACATTCAAAAGTTCAACAAGACTTTATATCTAATTTCAATATAAAAAAATGATTCCAATGATCTAAATATGATTAATATATGTATATTTGATCTATTGTGACTTTAAAAATCAATTTAATGTATAATAATTATTTTAACAAAACACATAGTTTTTATCTAAAATGCAATATTTTTCAACAAACATAGAAACTGAAACATATCATTAAATTACTCAAAATTAACCCTAAATGAATTTGTAAATTCTAAATTCAGAAATGATGTAAATTTTAACAAAAAATTACATATTTCATTATAAATATGTATCATTTAGGTGAAACTATTATAAATAATATTTAATAGTAGTTATTAAAATTCATTTTACTATTTTTTACATCGAGGTTATAAATTTATCATTAAAATAATTATAATCACAACGTTTTTCTTCACTAAGAATAATTTTAACCATTATTAAATTCTGTATTAAATTTATTTTTAAATCCATTGGTTGTTATATTATCCCCTCCATCAATAAATTTTAACCTCATAATTTGAAATTTCACTTTGAAATTTAGTCGTTGAAACTTGAAAATTCCATTGCGGGAAAGACACATCCAAAATAGGGTTAACAAAATATAATATTAAAAAGAGATTAAAGGAAATAATGTTGTCACCAAAATAGTATTCTTTCAAATGGGATGACATTAGATGGATGTGAAAACGTGGTCATGGAATGAAAATTAAACTATGAAGTTCTGATGGAATGTTATAGGGGACATGTTCAGATAAAAGATGATTACCATAAAACCATAAAATATAGTTATGAAAATTTTCATTAATATCATAAAATATTAAGGTAATTGGACAAAATTTTTATTTATGGTTCTCTTCATAGTATTGAAGAATTATTCCACTCTATAAGCATATAGATTTATGTTACTATCGCATAAACTCAACCTTATCCTCTTATTGGACCTTGAACTATCTATACCTCATCACATTTCACAGGTTTTGTCATGTGGTGAAGTAAAAAATTAAACTCTAAAACCTCATACATTGATCATCTTAAACCACTTCATAAATGGTTAAAATTTACAAAATAACCTGGTCAACCACTTTACATTAATTCCAATGGTTGTTAGTACTATCAAATTTACATTATCCCTATCTATCATCTCTCTATCCAGCATCATTATCTCATCTCAAAAAACATTTTAAGGTTTATCATTCCGCCAATCATCATTTTTCTAATTTTTGACTTACTACCAGTAATTTTTATTGGTATCATTCATCACATGAACTCAAACACATAATGAAATAGAATTTAAGTACAATACTAATATATTATATAATTTTTATAACCAGAACATCAATGATTAAAATACTCCAAATTATTGAATCCAAACATAATCACATTAATCATTCCACTTATTCCATAGTAGTATCATAACCATGACCATGATTGATTATCTTCTTTTGTAATATATTCTTTTGATTCATAGGACATTGACTTGAGTACTCTATCATCTATTTATAGTAGAAGAATTTTATATTAGAAACATTTTTCTTATACTTACAATAATGGGCATGGAGTCCTTTTTCTCTACACTTGAAGCATATTTCTTTTCCTCTTAAGCATATAACCCCATGTTTCCTTCCACAATTATCATATGTGGGAAAATACCTCTTTCCATTATTCCCATTATCCATATTTTTCCTTCGTCTAATATTCTTATAATTTTTCCTTTAGAATCCATAACACATTGAAAAATCTTTCCCCTTCTTGTTAGAACATGATATTATATCCTCATATTATGAGAATGTTTGAGAGAATAGTTTGCTTCGAAATACTCGCTTAAACCCATTGAAGAAATGACCATTCTTAATATTTGTATTATGTTAATTGAAGATGTTCCCATTCCTTATTGTAGGTTCCATTTCTATAAAATGGTATACACTAGATTGGATCATATAATTATTAATCATAACGTATAATCCAAATACTAGTGAAATACCTAACATAAATTTATAAATTTTCTACATATCTAATCCCATAATCATAAACATGGGTTTTTATGGATATATCTTTTTTAAAACCTTCATAATGGTTTGTAAAGAAAATATGAATTATCCTACGAATATCCCCTAGGAGTGTCAAACCAGATGTCCAGAAAGGCCCATTTTCATGTACCAGGAAACCCCGAGTCAGGTCTAGGACACCTTGTTAGATTTTTTACTCCTAATTACATCTATCCCATAATTATATCCACTTGTAGTATCTAGATAGGGATGTATTTCAATTATGGTCTACATAATATCTATCATACCATAATTCTAAGATGTTATTCTTTTCTTATCCTAAATTTTTATATTAGGGTTATGTTCCCTAGCCTATATTTTATAAATCTATATTCCATGTTTGAGGATATACTTCCTTTGATACCAATTGTAACACCCTGACCCCTCATGCTCAGAGCCAGTGCATTATTTTATTATATTGGTATGATTAAAATAAATCAAATCCCAAATGATCGATCAGTTTAGCATCTATGTTAGAATAGATTACATTCATGTTACCTATAGTACATTTGGAAAATAAAATAACACACAATACACAATGAAATGAAATAGATTGCATCCTTGGAAGATTATTCATTTTTTATTCTTCCTAACCCGGGGAATGGAAACATAATAATATTGATGGTCTTGTATTATTAGTAAGGGTAATTAATATAGTGGAATCATAAAATATAATTCATGGTGAATAACTAAAAGTATACATGCTATTAAAACATATTCTAGAGCATAACATGGAAGGAATAAAAACGAATTAATTAATTCCATAATAAAATATGACCATGGATATTCTACTATTCTAATAATCACATTTAATATCAAATAATAGTTTTGTAATGAGGTAATTCATAATTATTTACATTATAAACAAACCTTCAATACTTTTAAAAATACACGATACAAAAGTGGGTAAAAACCCGGTCTAGTTTGTCTCATTAGACCTATGGATGGATCAATGGGCTATATTGTGCCCCACCTATCAATTTATATGTTCAATTAATTACACACATATATAATATAATATATCATTAAATCAATTTGTCCCAAACCACATAAAAGTATCATAGATGAATGTATACCACTTCAAAACAGTTAAATAAAACTCCATTTTAACATTAAATGAAACATTGAATATCATTAAAATAATTTAATTATATATATATAAGGTAAGTATATGCACCACAAAAAAGGAAATAGTTTTTAACAAGTAATATATCTCATAGAAGTAAAAGTGAGATGAGAAAATCAGTTTTTACTTTGGAACGGATATTTATTTTGAAAAATCATTTGTATTTGGCATGAAATAATATTGAAAATATGTATATACCAAAAAATAAAATATAGGTACATTTAAATTATATTTTAGGCATAAATGATGGCACACTAAAGTGAAATAATGTAAAAATATTTTTTAATATTTTTTAGAATTAAAACATTTTAGTGAGGTTTAAGGAAAATACTGAAGAGATTTTGAAGAGGAAAGGAATGTTTGTTTTCAAAAATTTATAAATTACCCAAGATATTTTTCATGGTAAAATTTTTTATTTTAGAAAAATATTTATGGCTTAAAACAGATTATATTGTTCACTTCAAATTCGGGAAGAGTTCTGGATGTTCCCTTTAATCGGGATTGCTTATCTGGAAGAATTGACAAGCGAACCATATTTAAAAAATATATTCTCCCATAAATTAAATATGAAATGATCTGGATATATGATTTTGGAATATATATATATATATCTATATTTTATAACAATTATATAAAAATAATGAATAATTACATTGGTGTATAGATGAAAAAATCATAATCTGAATGAAAATGGAGGTTCGTGAAGAAAACTCTTACCACTCTGTAATCAATCAAATTGTATGCACCATAATGTTAATAATGATCAAATGAAAAAAATAAATACAATGAAGAAAAATATATTCATGATATAATACATCAAAGTTAAGTACACATACAACATACACAGAAAATAGTGGTGAATTAGGAATATCTCACAGAAATGAAAATGAGATAAGAAAACCCTTACCTTATGTCTTGATACATTATACACTTGATTTTAATGTCCTTGATAATAAAATTAAATCCATTAATAAATTAATTCATAACATTTTCTACATTTTTATATTAATTATAGTCTTATTAAGTTTACTTGTGTCTTTATCTATGAGTTATGAAGTTTATTTCATTGTTCATGAGCATTCATTTTCTTGACTTTCATGATTTGTTTTGTTTTTTATAAGTAGTAGAGTTCATGTAGAATTGGTTCAATTATACATGATTGAATTTATATTATATTAATGTAAATACATAAAATTAAATTTTTTATATATTTCATTTTTTTATGTGTTATCAATATGAATCATTAGATAAAAAAATTGATTATAATCATTTAGATTATTTTTTCAGTTTTTCAATCATCACAATCAAGATTGTCATGTGAATTAATATTATGTATATATACTTGATTAAAAATATTAAATAGGTTTTAACACATATTTTATAGTATTTTTTAAACAGAAAATAGGGTTTTATGACCAAACTTAAAGGAGAAATTAAAGAATGAAAATCTGTTACCCACAAAGGTTGTAAATCATCACCTCAAAGACGATGATATGTTTTTAAAATAAAATAGATAGAGAAAAGAGTATGATAAAGGATATTTCAATTGCATGATATAATTAAATTATTTTCATGATAGTAATGTTCTAATACTGATTTGGATATGTTAGGTTAGGATAGGATAAGAAATGAAAATGGAAATTGAAATGAAGTTACAAGTGAAATAATGAGGATTTACCTCTTGAATTCTCCTCTTTTAGAACCTCCTTAAAGAACCTCGGTTTTGTTTTTTTTTTGTGAAAATATCCTCCTGTAAGTGAGGGAGAGACTTTAGAATAGTAATAATTAATAATTTGGACTATATTTTAAGCTTAGAGGTGTAAGGATATGTGGTGGTGACGGATGGTATTTAGAGTGGAGGAGAGGGGTGATTTTTAAATATTTTAAATATTTTTTTATTATTTTGTATCAAAACAATGAATAGTTTGATCATTATCAACAAATATATTAAAATAATTTATTGAAGTTCGTGATTAGGGTGCATACATCAGCAATGTATCAATGAGTAGTTTATTTAACTTTTAATGTATTTATTTCGTAAATTACCATATTTTTCTATTCACTAAAAATTCAAGTATTTCTGAAAATCCTCACCCTATACATGTATCAAAGTGTAGAATTAAAATAATGAACTCTGTTTTATGAAAATAATTTTCTATATATATTGAATTTATTTTTTAATTAAAATACTCATTTCTTCAAAAAATAGAGATTTTAAAATGATAACTGATTTTTTAACACTTTGAAAAATTAACTAAGGTTTGCAAAAAAAATTCTAAAATAATAATGCAAATAATATTAATTTATGACAACTTTTTAAGAAAATAAATTTTATTTTAAATCATTTTATTAATTATAAACATGTAATTAAATAGTGTTGACTTCCAAAAAGGCAAATAATTAATTATTAATTTTCTAAAATATTCACTTACTTATACTATGGTATAACTATATCATGCCTTCATTTATAGGATAATTAAATTTTATTTATAATTCAAGAGTGAGGATACTATTTATTTTGGATGATTTATTATTCAGAAGGGTCATAATAATATTCATAAGGGTAACATTACTATTCCAATGGGTCAAGATACCATTCAAAAAAAATTAAGTAAATACTATTAGAATATAAATATATGACTTATTGAAACCATGCATATCTGTTTTTAAAAATTCCATTCAAATAAGGAGAAAATTATGTTTAACGATAATCCTACAGGTGTGGTCAGAAGGTGGGTAAAAAATAATGTTCACAATTTCAATAAGATTATATTTCTAATTTCAATATGAAAAATTGATTAAAATGATCTACATTGGATTAATATATGTATAATTGATCTATTATAACTTGAAAACCCAATTTAATGTATAATAATTATTTAAATGAAAACATATTTTTAACTAAAATGTAGTATTTTTCACCATTCATAAAAAACATGAAACATCTCATTAAAATACTACAAAATCACTCTAAATTATTTATGAAAACAAAAATTCAAATATGATGTTTATTTTCCCAACAAACCATAAATTTCATTATTAATATGTCCCATTTAGGTGAAACCATTATAAATAACATTCAACAGTAGTTATTACTTTTCATATTATTATTTTTAACATCTAGGTTATAACTATCTTGTTTAAATAATTATAATAACAAGGTGTTATTTCATATAGACTCAATGTTAATTGAATTGCATTATATGTTAAATTTATATGTAAATCATTGGGGTTTTATAGGTAAACATGGAAATACTTGACATTAAAATATAATAAAGTCATATTCAATTCCAAATACGACTAATGAAACCAAAATTTTAAGAAAAGTTAATTGTCGGTCTAAAAACACTTATCAAATCACATTTAGGAAAATTCTATAGATAGTTTATGCCTTATATCTATCTTTAACCCTGTATTAATCCTTTTAATCCTAATCATGGTGAATAAGTTTTACCAGGGTTATTATTTATAATATCTAAAAATAAAATTAATCTAATTAATAAATTTGAACCTATAAATTCATAATTTATATAACATTTTAACAAATAAAATTGTTATAATTATGGAAAATTATTTTTAAAAAGTTCCCAAAAACAATGAAAACCAATATTAGAAAAAATGCATTTTTTAGCATAATACTTAATTTATACTTAATAATTTCCTATTAAAAACATTATATGAATTTTAGTATATTTTATTAAATATACTATAAATATTTCATTAAAATAATTCATAAATACTGATTAATTAAATTTATTAATATAAAATATATTGAGCATAATAAAAATAGTTGTATGAAAAATATCTCTTTTTTACCTTGAAATGCTTTTATCTTCCTTTATAACCAATCCTTATTAAATTTACAACTTTTCAGTTAATATTTTACATTAAATAAAAATATATTTCATCAAAATTATATTAAATTAGTTATAAAGAATAAAATATATCAAATAATAAAATACATTGAAAAATTTATCTTTAAACAAAAAATTGTATTTGTTTTAACATTTAAAATAGGTTAATTCTTTCAAATGAATTAATCATTGATTTTTAATTTATAAAAAATATTTGAAATAATTTTTATAGTCTATTTAATCCTATTCATACCCTCTAATCCATCTTCTATGTGATAACAATCATATTTAATAATAATATTTAAGTAGTATATTACATTTTTTATTGATGGTGTGTGTGTAAAGGAAGCTATTGAACACATATAAATTACATAATTATAAATATTTCATAAATCATAGGGTGTTATAATAATTACATGTATATAATAACCAAGATCACACAATGAATCAATAAATTACATTTATCCATTTTTACAAGGGATAGAAAAAGTCAGTGGATCTTGAAACATGTGGGTAGTTATTGAGTGATCAATGTTGAAACAAATTTTTACAAACTTATCTTATATTTCCTCTGTATATTTCAATTTTTGGTGAATAATTCCATAAATATATTATAATACTTAGTAATAATTTGGAGTGAATTTGGAGGGTAAATTTGATCTCAGCATTCTTTAAGGTTATATCCTAAAATCATATATTCCTTGATTTGATGAACCATGATGGAAGTAGAAGAGGAAGATACTTATTTCCCATTTTCTATATTTAAAAGGGTCTATCTTCACTTTTTTATCTTAGATTTTTTTTCATATTTTGTTCCTTCTTATTCCCTATGATGGTTCTCAATGGTGTCTTTAGATTTTTCATATACATTTTATTTAATATTGGGGCTGTTTTTAATGGAATCATTTGTGAATATTGGATAAATATCTTATTAAATTATATTTTTCACTAGATTCACATTTATTTTTGGTTTTAGATATGTTTAAAATGGTAATTTTTTTTTATAAAATATCTCCACAAATCCTCCATGTTTGTTTTTCATCTTCTTCACTTCATTCATCATATCATCAACCCTTGATCCTAGTTTTTGTTGAATTTGTAATTTAAAACTAGATTAGTTACGAAAAAATGATTACTTTTCTATAAATAATGTTCTCATTGGTATGATGGTTGATTTAATTTTTTTTGTTTGGTTTTTGATGTAGTATTAGCTATTGGAATGGTAGGTCATGTTGGTATTACTTCTGGTAAGGTGGTCTGGTGTGATTTTGTTGGTTCCCAAATTATTATTGGATATGAGAAATATCTTTAACAATTAATTGTTATGTTAAAACAATCATTTTTGGTATTCTACTTCTCAACATTGTGTTCCATGAACCAAAACAAAGTAATTAGTAAAATGACTAGGAGAAGAACACAAACCACATACTGTCATGGGTGCTTACCGTTTAAATTTATAATTCAATGAAATATGTCTTAAAGAAATTTTTAATTCCTTTATATTAGATTCTATAATGGGTTAAGTCATATGATCTAAACTCATTATGTTATATAGTGCTAGTACATATTATGAAAAATTGTTTTAAATTCAACAATATTTTCTCTATATGTTATTTTTCGTTACTGTGATTTTTCATTCAATCTTCTACTGATGATGCATCCAGTAATATCATATCACTAAAAAACAAAACATGGTATAAAATTAATGGAATGTGATGTTCCTTGATTTCTTAATGGGGGAAAATCAAAAAAATATTCTTGAATCTATTCCAGCACTCATAGAGAGTTTCTCTTATTGGTTTTCTAACGACATATATTTCCTTCCTGATTGTTATGATTCTAATGTTAGGAAATAAAATTTATAGAAAATCCATTTTTATGTCATCCCAATAATTAATTTTACTATCATATAAATTTTACATCAATTGTTTTCATGTTTCATCAAGTGAGAAAGGAAATTATCTTCACTTTACTAGTTATTCTAACACTCCTCTGGAATTTAGTATTGAGTATAATGGATTAAAATATTTTATATAATAATTGGGATCATCCCCATCTATCCCGGGGTATATTGGTAATAATTTTATTAATCTCGTTTTTAGTTCAAATTCGGTTTATAATAAAGGCATTGAAATTTGGAAATTTTGATTTCAAAATTAATTTCCATAAAGGTCCCCAATGTACTTGTAAGGATTTTCATCCATATTTTTGGTTGGACCGTAGATATTTTCGGACACTATCTTTGACTCTAATTGTTTTAATTATCACCTATCATGATATATATTTACATATATCTTACCTCATTTCAAACCCTTAATTATTTTAAATCATTATCTTGAATATCAAATCATTTCAACAATATAACCATTTATGTATGTTTAAGTCGAATCAATATTATAACTGATTATATATGTGTAATTTTGGGTATTAACACTCTCTGACTTTTTTTGAACTCTAAGATGGACATATCATATAAAATTATCTATATATGAGTCACTACACTGATAGACATATGACTCACCGATAGACATAGGACTCACTGACAGATAGTTCAAACAGGCATATGTTCTAAGTATGTGAAACTGACACTATTTCATACGAATCACCGACGCAGACAACTCACCATTTCATATGAATCACATATGTTGATGACTCACCATTGCATATGACTCACTGATGCAGATGACTCATCGTTTTATATGAATCACCGATATAGATGACTCACCATTGCATATGACTCATCGACACAGATGAATCACCATTTCTTATGACTCACCAATGTTGAAGACCAACCATCAGTCTAAGTGATTGACCCTTGAATAGTGCTACCGACGTAAGGACTCACTGTCAGTTCAAATGATTCAATGATAGATCAACTGTCTCACCGACAAAAGGAAGGAATCACCGTTGAAACAGGTCACCAATGTAATGAGTCACCAATGTATGGAAAGCCCGAAAAATTGAGACACCGACTTATTCAGACACCAATAAAAGGAGACACCAATAGACGATTCACTAATAAACTTTTTAAATCATCATTTATTAATATTATTTATAATAGTCATATTTGTGTCATTTAATGATACATACATCTTTTATAATCCTTTTTAGGACTTTTAGCCGATAGTACAAGGTTCTATAAACCTATTCATATGGAAAAAACATGATCTTTGTCAGCCCTCAATAAAAAGAATTGTCTTTTTAAGAAAGAGAATAGCCAAAACTTGGCGTGTGGTGCATGCCTATGAGGGAAATATATGCTCAATAACATGTTATACTCTCATGTAACCAATGTGAAATCAATAAAAAAAGAATAAAACTCAAGGAAATCTCAACCGAGATTAAAATCGAATTAAAAAAACAACTTCATCATTTCAAATATGGAGAAGAATATACGTGTAGAACCATTCATATACCTGGAAGCTATAATACAATATTATGTTTCAGTGTCAACGTCCAGAGGAGGACTCAAACTTCATCTCAACTACATCTGTAGAGTCAAGAGCTGCATCTCAATTCACACAAATCCTTTTAAATCCATTCTCACACGTATTTTATCAATTGTGTTAATTTTTGCATGCTTTTGAGAAGTGTGTGTATTTTTCTATTGAGAACCAATTGTCTCCTATATCAAACTAAAGGATAAAAGATATCTTTCCAATCATACCTTCATACATCTGTTTTCTCACACAGATAAGTGGGGAAGAGGTCCTCGTGTGACCTGGTAGTTTATACCCATGAAAATGGTGGTAGAGGTCCTATGACCTAAACAACTTGTGAGCTATTGTGAACCCCCATCCAGGGTGTAGATCAATCTATTTATTAAGTTAAACTGCCTGGTGGAAGGTGATAACTAGGTAGTGAGGATTAAGTATCTAATTGAGATTGATCCTCCTTCTTTATTTCTATAGTGTTTTACCTTTTATTTTTATTCTGTTTTATTACAAATTTCATCAAACTAAATTTAACTCTGATAGCTACTCTTATCAAGTGTTTATAATAGTATTTAATTATTAGGTTATTTTCCTAAATTTTATTAATTATCATATTGATATAACTGAGATCTAATAAATATTTTTATAAATTAATTGAATAGTCAAGCTCTTATAAATTCACTACTTCCTAACTTGGAAACTGAATTTTAAATATTGGGGAACATCAAATTATACCTTGTTAACACCAATTTTTCTAGGTACTCAATTCATCCACTTCTTTAGTACTCTAATCCGAATAATATTTTGTATAAGAGGAATAAGAATTTTCAGTTTTCTATGAATTTTCAAACCTTTTCAATTGTGATTTTAATTGTATTTCAATGATCATAAAATGTATCTTAATAATAAATTTTTATCCCATTATAATTTTCTTCTAAAAATTTATTATGGACAATAGGTTGGAAGGTGTTGCTACCAACATACCTCCATACATTAATGGAACAAATTATGATCAACAGAAAATATAAATTAAATGCACTTAGAAAGTATGTGTTTTGAAATTTGATTTTCAATGGTAGATTAATATAATATTCTTAAAAATGCTATAACTACTTGGTATGAATAAACTAAGACTGTTTATAATAATAATAAAAAAACATGAATGCCTTATATTATTCTTTAGTAGATGAGGAATTTAATATAATTTCATCATGTAAAACATCCCATGAAATTTGGGATACATTGTCTATTTCACATGAGGAACCTTTAGTGTTAAAGAAATGAGACTTAACACATATACTATTAAATATGATAATTTTAAGATGAATCTTTACTAGCCTATTTCTGACATGTATCTTAGGTTTAATGAAATTGTGAACACGATGATCTCTCTAAAAAGATATATTACTACTAAAGAAGAAATTATAAGGATTCCCATATTCTTACCTAATAGATGGATAGGAACTTGTGTCTTAATTATAGAATCATGTGACATCAATAAAATCCATGTCAAAGAACCCATTGAAAAATTGATTATGTATGAGGAAGAGCTGAAAGTGAACAAAGAAGAAGAGGATGAACCAAAGAGAAAATCTCTAGCCTTAATGACTACTACATCTAGAAATGAGGAAAAATAAAAAGCTCTATCCTTTATTGAAAGCTCTAGTAATGATGAATCATCAACAGATAGTGATGAATATATGGCTCATTTGGCCAGAAGATTTCGAAAATATTATAGGAAGAAGATGTTCTTCAGGAAGCCCAATTAAAAAGGAAGGTATGATTATAAGGGAAATTGGAAATAGTAGTAGAAAGGAAATGAAAAATCAGAGGATATTTTATTTTATGAATGAAAGTGGAGAGGACATGTCAAATATGACTGTACAAAATTAAAATATAAAAAGAAGTATGAAAAATAACACAAGAAGTATAAAAAATCTATGAAGGCCCCCTAGAGTGCCTCTAAAGATAGGTCGAGGGAATAAGAATCATCTCATGATGAGAAATATGACATTGAAAATATGTGTTTCATGAAAAACACATCTAAGTTAACTTAGACTATTCTGCACACAATTTATATTTTTTTGAAAATGAATGTGATTCTGAAAATATGACAAGTGATGAGTAATTTGAATACTGTAGAATGATATAAGACACTTTTAATGAACTAAAAGATAAATATAAATATTTAAAGAAACATAATTCTCTTATTGTGACCATTAAGTCTGAATTTACTACTGAAAAGGAATGTAATTCTCAACTTATCAAAAAAAATGAATTAAAAATGTCTACTGAGGAATTGAAGAAAGATCTAAAAATGCTTACCAATGGAAAATATACTCTTACTCAAATTATTAGTAAATAGATGGATCTTAATTACACTTCAGGTATTGGATATTAGTATGGACAAAGAAACTATTCTAAGACACATATTGTAACTAAATATGGAAAATCTGTTTTCAAACTAAATATAAAATTTTTTCTACTAGTTCTAGTTTTATAAAATCTTTTACTACCTCTATTTTTTTCAAAAATAAATATATTATATTTTCCAAACATGTCACATAATTATAATAGGAATCCAATAAAAAAATGTGGGTACCCAAATCATTGATTACTAATGTCACTAAACCCAAACATGTCTGGGTACCAAAATATGTTTCTGTTTGATTATTTTATAGGAAAACTGTTTGAAGAGATCCTGAAAAATCTTATGGTACCTGCATAGTGGATGTTTAAGACACTGGTAAAATGATTATTCAAGCTTCAAGAACCTAATCATGATTTATGGTGGATATGTCACCATTGGTGACAATTCTAAAGGGACAAAATTGGTTCAGGATAGATTGGTAACTCTAACCCAGTTTTAATTTCTAATGTAATTTTTTGATGGATTAAAGTCCAATTTTCTTAGTATTTAACAATTTTTTGATGATTTATTTCATGTTAAATTTGAAAATTATGCTTGCAATATTTTCAAGTCTAATTATTAATTAGTATTATCTGCTTCTCTAAATGAAAATGAATATTCTGTTAACATAGATTCCATAGTTTCCCATTATGTTTCATGTCAAATTTCCTTTCATAAAGTGTATTGGATTTGTCATAGGAGATTATGACACTATAATGTAAACTCTCTTAGAAAGATTACCAGAAAAGGTCTAGTCAAGGATCTACCCAAACCTGAGTTTTCAAATGACAAAGTTTGTAATCCTTGTCAAAAGGGTAAACAACACAAGATATCATTCAAATAAATGAAATATGTTTCAACTACTCAACCTTTAGAGTTGGTTAACATGGATATGGTTGGACCATCTTGTGTTTCTATCTTTAATGGGAAGAATTATGTCTATGTTCTTGTATATTACTATTATTGGTATAATTGGACATATTTTTAACTCACAAAAGTGAAACATGTACTTACTTCACCATGTATTCTATAACAATGGAAAAACTAAGTGTACTTATAATAAAATCCTTAAGAAGTTATCATGGCCGAGAGTTTTAAAATAAAGTCTATGAATCATATTGGTCACACAACGGCTATATTCATAACATCTCTGACCCTAGGACACCATAACAAAATGGAGTTGTAGAAAAACGAAAGATAACCTTATAAGAGATAGGTAGAACAATGCATAACGAATATGATCTACCTATTTACTTTTGGGAGAAGGATGTGAATACAAATTGATACATAATAAATAGAGTCTTAATTGGACCTATCCTCAAGAAGACACCTTATTAGTTGTGGAACAATAGAAAAACCATTTTTAATTACTTCAATGTTTTTGGTTGAAAATTCTATATCTTTAATACTGTGGAAAATCTTCACAAATTTGAATCCAAGAGTGATGAAGGAATCTTCCTAGGTTACTCAACCTCTAGTAAAGCCTACAAAGTCTTTAATAAAAGAACCAAGTGTGTAGAATAATTTTTTCATATAAAATTTGATGAAACAGATCCACGATATCCTAATACGTATCTAGACAACAACAAAGATGATATGTCAAACATGGAAATAAATTGAAAATCATATAATCCTCCAATCAAGAAATATGTTAAATCAAACAGTTCTAGAAATTCTTCAGAATCTGAACATGATGAAACTTGAAACTGTAGATAAACTAGAAGGTACTAACCCCTCTTTTTCTAGACCAAATAGAGATCACAAGAACCATCATTTTGATGCTATTGTTGGAGACATAGATAAAGGGATACAAACTAGAGATTCTCTTAGAAATCAGGTTGAACATCAAGCCTTATTGTCATATCATGAACATAAAAAAACAATGATGCAATTGAATGTTTTATTTTGGGTGATGGATATGCAAGAGGAACTTAAAAAATTTGAAAGAAATAAAGTTTGTAAACTTGTGGATAGACCCAAATACACCCTGACCATACGCACTAAGTGGGTGTTTGAGAAAAAATTATATGAATCTGGTAATATTGTTAGAAATAAAGATATATTGGTTTCATAAGTTATAGTCAAGAAGAAGGCATTGACAATGAAGAATCTTTTTCACATATTTTTAGATTTAAATCCATCGAAATATTTCTTGCTTATGTTGTCCATCATAGTTTCAGAAATTATTAAATGGATTTCAAAAGTAAATTGTTAAATTGGTATATATTTATGGATGTTTTTGTCAAAAACCCCCTGGATTTACAAACCATCAATTTCAAAATCGGGTTTTCAAATTAAAAAAATCTTTATATGGTTTTAAAAAAATCTCTAGGAGCTTGTTATGATGGATTAAGTAGTTTTCTTATTCTTAATGGTTTTACAAAAGGAATTGTTAATCCTAATCTTTTTATAAAACAAAATTATAAAGATGTTTTAGTTTTTAAAATCTATTTTGATGATATTATTTTTAGATCTGTAAGAAATTATTTATTTATTGAGTTTTCGAAAATAATGAAAAATTAATTTGAAATAATTTTTATGGGTGAAATCAAATTATTTCTTGGATTATAGAATTTTTAAAATAAACAAGGTATCATTTTAAATCAATGTAAATACACTGAATATATTTTAAAACTTTTTGGCTTTGATAACATTAAAAGTAGTGACCCTCTAATGTGTACTACTTGTATAATGGATCTTGATGAATATTGTAAATCTGTTGATCAGACCACTTATAGAGGAATGATTGGAAGTTTTCATTACATGACTACTAGTAGTCCATATATAATGTTTAGTGTGTGTATGTGTGCTCGTTTTCAAGATAATCCCAAATAATCAGACTTAAATTCTATTAAAATAACTTTCAAATACCTCAAACATAGTATCAATTTAACATTGTTCTATCCCAAAGGATAATCATTTGATATAGTGAGTGATTCTAATGCTAATTTTGGAGGATTCAAGTTAGAGAGAAAATAAACCAATGGAGCATGTCACTTTTTGGGAAATTCTTTGTTTTCATGGTGTATTAAGAAACACAATTTTGTTGCATTCTCTACTTCTGAAGTTGAATAAATATCTGCTGGTAGCTTTTGTGCACATATTTTGTGGATAAAAGAAACTCTGCTAGGCTAGGGATATCAATTTACACATGTACCTATATATTGTGACAATAAAGTGCTATTAACATTTCTAAGAACCATGTTCCTCATTCAAGAACAAAACATTTTGATGTAAGACATCACTTGTTGAGAGATCATTATCAAAATGCTGATATCACTATTGAATTTATTGGCACTGAATATCATCTTGCTGTCATATTCACTAAGTCATTGAACTATTAATGTATTAATTACATTAGACATGAGTTTGGAATGATAAATAAATAAGACCTTCTATTTCCATCCCTTTTATCTTTTTCTGTAAAATTTTCACACCAATACTATTTTCATCCCGACACCGTTTTAATGCTGACATCATTGTGATGCTGACACCGTTGACAGGCTGAATTTTTTTTTCATGCTAACACCATTAGTGTTATGAAAAATATTTCGTGCCAACAGTGATGACTAACTATTTATATTTGTTTTATGTTTTTATCAGAACAACACTATTTCATTAATTTTTTTATCTGGTTTCATGATTTCGAGGTTCTGTAATTACAAAATCCCTAAATGAAATAAATTTGATTCAATCCATTCTACTCATTTACTGTTAATCTCTCTCTCTCTCCCGTGGATCTCTTTCTTTACCCCCAAACATTCCAATTATAAACATAAGACTAATATGAAGGGAATAGTGTGTGTGAAGTGAGATCTTGAAGAAGGTGAGTCTCATGCCTCTGATAAACAAAAAGGTGAATCAATGAAATCTTCAGCTCCTATAAATCCTGGTTTGGAGAACCATTTGGTAGCCTCAGAGAAAGGATTCCTATTGGAATGGAAGTTATAGAGAATGTATTTGTTGTTAAATGTGTTGCAAGATCAAGAATGGATTTAATGGTTCAAAAACAATGATTGAGTCTTATATCCGAAGCAGGTACATGAATTTTACTTAAATATGGAACTTTTGTTGGAAGGAAGTTATGTTTCTTGGGACAAGTCGATAATAAAATGGAATAGAATCTATATCTCTTCCAAAAATGGGGAATAATGTATTAATGTTCTTCATGAAAAAATGTTTGAAGATTATAAAGTCACTTCCCCACCTGAAATTACATTATTCTATTATGAGATAGCTCTAACTGAGCTGAATGAAAATTAGAAACATAAGAAACCCATTTCCTTAGAAATAAATGGTGAGTGCAAAATTTTATTTATGTTTATTCATCCCAAGATTTTTCCTAGGAATGGAGACTTCGCTTCACTCAAGTATCATGATGTATACATGGTGTTTTTTACAAAAAGGAGTTAAATGGAATCTGTGAAGATATATTATGGTGCACATAAACGAGATCATAAATGCTAGGTGTGTGTAAAAATCTCTTTTCTAATCTTGAATGATTTCAGAAATGATAAATGGGAAATCTGTTATAAGTGATGTTGATAATGTTGTAGTTATTAAATGTAGTGGAATATTCTTATGTTCTAACATCTATAAGATATTGAAAATTAATTGGAACCCACAGTTGAAGGAATGGGTTGGTGATTAATATAGAGTATATGAAATGTTCAATCCTATAGATAATCTAGTTATACCAAGGGATCTATAAGATCCTAGCCTCGGTGTATATGAACAAGTATTCTATTCTTCAGATGAAGAGGATGAGTGTGCTCCTCCTGTCATAGATGTGGGATCACCAGTTGATGATAGAAGTTACCCAGACACAACTGGACCAACAAAGATAGTTTCTATTAGATCTCTAAGTCCACAATTGGTCTTACCTTCTCATGAACCTATTCCGAAATATATTGAAAGTGATGAAACAAATGTTAAAGGAATAATAGAACATGTTAGTGAATCTAGTGAAGAAGATGACAAAGAAGAGGAAGTATGTAGTGGTTAAAGTGGTTCAAAATTATGTAGGGAAGAAGAAGATGAGAAATTTAATGATCAAAATGGTGGTGAAAATGAAGAAGAAGATGATAATGAATAAATTAGTGAAAGTGGCAGTGATAATGAGTTTAATCATCTTAATGGGATTCCGGATGATGTTAGTAGGGATATTGTTGAAGTTAATGTTGGTGTATCTATTGAGGGTGCCTTCCAAGAAGAAAGTTTTTCTCTAGACAAACTATTTTCTCGCATTGTATATACTAGAAAAATAATTCTTGATAATGAGAAGCAACCAAGAAATGAAGCATTATGTGAGGGGGATCAATCTTCCAAGAAAGCTCACACTAAGGGGGGCCTTAAGGAAAAGTAGATGAAGATGATGAATATCTTCAAATTGGTAGAGTAAGGATTGATACTCTTACTACTTTGGGTTCAAATATTTTAGCATAATGGGTGAGAAATCCAGGGTATGTGGAACTGGGATTATATTATGAATATTTAGAAGATAATGTCTTTTTACTTACTACAAGGGAACCAGTGGTTGTGACATCTTCTAGTGACTATGTCACTAAGGCCAATTTTGAAAACATCAAGCAAGACATATGTGCCTATATAAGAAACTCAGTACAATCTCAAATGAGGGTTGAGATTGATGATTAAATGAGATATAATACTGAGATGATTGGATATTTGAAATCAATTTGGTCTATGGTTCATGGTGTAAGGAAATATAAAGATTCTTTCTCTCCTCCTGCCTCATCCAGTGTATCTCAAGTTGATTCTTCATCAGTTTACAATATAGTGATAAAGGAAATTCATCCAAATTTGATTACAACTACAGAAATAATTGTGATAAGAAACACCAAGCTTGGGAATGATATTATGAAGTTAACTACAGTGATCGATGTTTTAACTATTGAGTATAGAAATACATTGGAAAGTGTCATGAAAGGACATGAGAATAATGTTTGTCTTTTTAAAGATCTTGATTTTTCCAAAATGAGAAAAGCTGTTAATGAAATTTCCTCCTCTACTCTTACTTCAACCTCTACTCCACCTGTTCTGCCTTATCAATTTTTCGATATTGCTACTGTTAGTTGCCTTTTTAAAGAAAATTTTCATGCATTAATTTCTAGTATGTCCATGGTTGAGGACAAATCAGCTAAGGTTCATTACCTTGTGAAGTATTAAACATGAAGTTATTCACACGCTCAAGAAGATCTAACCAAAAAGATTAATTTTTTTTCTCCAACCTCATCCAAATACATCAAATGAATAGTATTATTAATTATTTTGCCACTAATATTACTCTTCCTCTCTTGGAAAAGGATTTTAAGGATAAAATTCATAAGCTGAGAGAATTCACTCCCATGTTAGAAAAGTTCATAGAAAATAAAGATGATATTAAAAAAGAAATGATATATGGTGGTGAGATCATTAAAGGGTTCATCAAGTTGTTAAAACCATATCTCCATATTCAAAGTGAAGACATTTTGGTGCCTCTTGATGCACCACTTGGACCTACTGGTTCAGTGCTTGGTCAAGCTCAGATGTCTATTTCTCAAGATTTATCTTATATCAGACCCATCATTACATAGACTATTCATCCTCAGCTTATTTCTCATCACAAACCATCCCTATCTTCTACTAAACCTAAAGGACCACCTCTACCTCCTATTAAAATCTATTCAGGACCTCCTAATTCTCAGATTAACCCTTCGGTTGAACCATCCCTTTATCCTTCTAATAAGGGGAAGGAACCCCTTGACACTACCCAGTACTGTGGGCTGATTATTGTATAGGGATGAGTGATTTTACTTTTAATACATCTGTCTAATTTAATTATGAATGACATTTCACTATTTATACTTTTATGTTTTTTGTGTTCTATTCACCTTTCTCTTTTTTCTAATCTACAAAGTGGGAGAACCTTACTCTTAATTATTATGAGTTTATGCATTATTATGTGTTTATGGAATTATTATAATTTAAGCATTATTATGTGTTTATTATTCATTACCTCTTATAATTTTTAGTTCCCATAATGGTAAATCAAAATAATATTGGTTCCATTAATCATTCTCTAACGGTTCTTCATAATTATATGATTTGTGATCATCAAAAAGGGGGAGATTTTTTGCCCATAGATATTGTTGGCCACTATCTTTGACACAAATGGTTTTAATTATCACAAATCATGTCATATATTTACATACATCTTACCTCATGTTAGACCATAAATTATATCAAATAATTATCTTTAATATCATATCATTTTAATTATATAACCATACTTGTCAGTTCAATTCTAAACGAGCATAAAACTGAATATCTATGTGTAATTAGGGTAATTAACACTCTTTGAATTTTCTAAACTGTAAGACAGAAAGATCATCTAAAATTTTCTATGTATGAGTCACTAACACCGAATGACAGATGACTCACCAACAGACATATGACTCACTAACAGACAGTTCAAACAGGAATATATTCCATGTATGTGATACTAACACAATTGCATATGACTAACTAATGCAGAAGAATCACTATGGAATAGGAATCTCTGATGTGGACAACTCACCATTGCATATGACTCACTAATGCAGACAAATCACAATTTCATATGACTCACCAATGCAAACAACTCACTGTTGCATATGACTCACCGACGCAGATGACCTACTATCAGTCCAAGTGACATACCGTGGCATGGTGCTGCCGATGCAAGGACTCACCGTCAGTTGAATAGAGACATTGATAAATAAAATGACTTACCGAAATAAGGAAGGACTCATCATTGAAAGAATTCTCTTATATGAGGATTCACTAACATATGGAAAGACCGACAGATTGAGACACTGACATATTGAGACACAAACAAAATGAGACACTGATAGATGAGTCATAGATAGACTATTTACATATGTAATTATTAATATTATTTCTAACTGTCATATTTGTTTCATTTAATTATACTGAAATATTTTATAATCATTGGTAGGAGTTTTAGCAGATTGTAAAATGTATAATTATCTTATTCATGTGGAAATAATAATCTCTTTGTTAGCCCTCAGGAATAATAAGTATGTTTTAAAAAGAAAGAAGATGTACAGAATAAGGGGTGTGGTGCATGACTACGAGAGAGAGATATACTGAATAAAATCTACAACTCTCATTCAACCACTCTTAACTAAATAACAAAAATAATAACATACATGTAAATCACAACCGAGCTGAACCTTGAATTGAAAAACTAATTCGGCATATCAAAGGAGTAGAATATACTTGTAGAACCATTCTTGTACCTGGATTCCAAAATTCAATACTCCATTTCTATGTCAACTTCTAGAAGAGGAATCAGAATTCATCTCACCTAAATCTAATGAGTTAAGAGCTACATCTATAGACACACAGAGCCTTCTATATCCTTCCTCGCACTTATTTTCTCTATCATGTGAATTTTTACATACTTTTGAGAAGTTTGTGTATATGTCTCTTGGGAACACATAATCTCTTCTATCAAAATTAAGGATATAATATATCCTTCCAATCATACCTTCCTACACCTGTTTTATCTCGTGGATAAGTGTGGAAGATTTCTTTGTGTGACTTGGTTGTTTTTACCCACAAATAATTTTTCTAGAGGTCGTGTGACCTGGACAGCCTGTGTGCTATTGTGAACCCCGATCCAGAGTGTGGATCAAATGTTTTATTAATTTAAAATTCTTTGTGGTTGCTGATCATGAAGTGAATATTATTAAGTCTATGATTGATAGTAAAACTCTTGTATTATTTCCTCTAGGTTTTTTACATTTTAGTTTTACTCACTTTTATCACATATTTCAAATACTAAATTGAACAACGATAGTTAGTCTTAGTAAGTGTTTACAATAGTATTGACTTATTAGGATAGTTTCAAAAAAATTGTAATTATCAAATTGATACAATTAAGAACTAAACAATCATTTGTGAAATTAATTTAATAGTCAAGCTCTTATAAATTCACTACTGGCTAACTTGGATATTGAATTTTAAATATTCTGGAAATTCATATTTTACATTTTTTTACAAAAAACATTTATAGATACTCAATTCGCCCCCCTCTTGAGTACTATACTCTAACAAATAGTTTTAGATTCAAAATAAAAAAAAATTCACTTGATTATGTTAGTATATTTTTGTTTTTGAGTCTATTTCGGAATTTTTTTCAATTTCTATATCAATAGAGTAATGATGGAAAATATTGAAATAGTTCATACTCAAAAAAGTAAGAAATATGGATTCCACCTCCCCATAAATAGTAAACAAAATTACTCACTTTTCATTGGTGTATAGAAATATAATTAATTACAATGAAAATAAATATATAATATTATAAACCTAGGGGTTTATCTAGAGAGGGGTGCTCATAATTAGTTTTTACTTTTTATTTCAGAAGAGGGTGTGTTTGCTTTGGTTGATTTTAGGGGAAAATTCAAGGGGATTAAAATCAAATTAATTAAAATTGATTGGTTTTAGGTTGGTTATCCAATTATAATACTATTATAATTTTAAAAAATTTGACTCTTCATCTTATAAAGTGATGAATGAGCGGTTTAATAATTGATTCACCTCTCACCCTCAGATGAATAGATGGGAAGATGATATAATTAATAGATGTATTTTCTTGGTCTATCCACCTTCCCATTAGTGTAAGGGTGTATTAATGAGTCGAAAATAATAATCCACTCATATTTTACTCATGAAATACCCAATATGGTTTTGTGTTTCCTATACACCCCAAGACTGTTCCACTACCATCACAGATGTCCCAGCAATGACCCAACACTTCACCACTCAGATTAGTCTATTATTATAATATATATATATTTATATCCTTAAAAAGTTGATTTATAGAAATGATCATTGGGAAAAGGAAACATATAATTAATATAAATAAATAAAACACAATTTATGTTTAAATTAAGAACAACCACTTAACATTGGATCCAATTAATAGAAAAAATGTATTTTATTCATTAAGTTTAATAATCAAGCATTAGAAGTGGACGTCCTTCTATTCCCCAATCATCCCAAGTTATTACCCATCCATATAAATTATTAAAACTGTTAAATTAGATAAATATGTAATTCCTAACATTTAAAGTGGACAAAACAATCCTAAATACTCATGAATAATTGATTTATGGTGGGAGGGGGGAGAGATATCCTGATATAGATCTATTATTTCTTTCTTGTCCATTATTCTTTTCCTATTTCTTTGGATAGAAAAATAGTGAAATATCCTTTCTTCTTTTAATTTTTTTAATATTTCCTTATTTACTATAATACCCCATGAAAGTCAAGATCCAATATTCCACAAAATCCTAATACTCATTCTATATTTTTACAAGATCATAAATTCTATTGTATGATTGATAGTGTGAAATATAATCCATATTAACCACAATAATTGAACTACATGAATACTAATTCATTATTGAGGAGCTTCATCTCGAGGTACAGGTGAACCCTACAAATGTCCCTTGAATTATAATTTTTTACCTAATATTTACAATGCCATGTACCTTATGATGGCCCCAAATAAGTCTTAAAACATGTTTGAGAAGTTTTAAAAAGTGAAAAAAATACTTATAATATTTTTTGACGTCTTATTAGAATATCATAATTCTTACAAACTCACCAAAAATATACAAAAACTCTAGTAGTATCTTACAACATCTAGTTGTTTTCTATGAAATTTTTTTTGAAGTCCATCAAGATTCTTAAGAAGTCAACGAAGTATTATTTAAATATTGGAAAATTGTTATGGATTATATCTAAAGTCATATATGTTCTATAAATTTATTATGAGAACACTGAATGTCTTATGTAATCCTCATCCCATTACTATTTTCATCCTTAGTCACTATTGTTAAAGCTAATTTCAAGGACATGGACAAATTTCACTCCACAACATCAGCTAGGATTATTTTTGTTCAAAACATAATAACAATGAAAAATCGCTACCTAGTCACCCATTTATTATACAAATTAAATAAATCAATTAAATTATCAATCAGATCAATTAATGAAATATTTATAATTACAAATTAATTGGCAAATTAATTCCAATACTTCCTAATGTCAATGAATTAATAAATATGATGGAATAAAATAAATTTCATATTGATAAAATACGATAAAATTATTGAATATGTTACTTATACTAGTCATGTTTTCAAGAAAATGTTTTTGATCTCACACTTGTTTGTGAATCATATATAGGAATCATATTCAAACCTATCCACACTACACAAAAATAGGTGATATATACTTTAAAATCCAATTTGAGGATGATATAGAAAACTCATTTGGTATATTGTACCACTTTCAATTAATTCAAGTGGGTACTGGTGACTCCCTTTCTGGGTATGTTTATTCATTAGTTAACTCTATTTTATCAATCATTTTATGTAATAATATGTTAATATTCTATTCAGTTTTTTATTTTTTATTAAATAAATATATATTTATTTAGAGTTCTGAGTTTTTTGAAATAAGAATTCATTTTTTGATTTTTATTCCTTAAATTCCTTAAAATGTGAAATGTATTGAATTTTTTAATTGGAGTTATAAATTATGACACTAAATAGTAAAATTATATTTTAGAGGAACTAAAAGAGAGGATTTCGGAAGTAGAGAAAGCTACGCATCAATAAAATTAATGGGGAGATTCTATTTGAATAAAGAAGATGTTTTCAGTTCATTGAGATTAAAGGGAGGAAATATTGTCCCTTTTCATTATATCTAATGATTTATAATTACTTTTGAATAAACTGTTAAGAATCATGTATCACATATGAGTAAATTAGCTTCAGAATGCACCATGTGGTTGTAACAAAGGGGGAAGGGGGATGCATAAGATTAAGAAAATCATTGCACCAAAGTAATCCAAATGGACTAAAAATATGTAAAAATAAATCTAATGCATGAATTATCTTTCCAATCTATCCCTATGTTCCCTCAAGACCTTCTGGAGCATCAACAAAATCTCAGGCTTCCTCAACGTACTCCCAGAACCCAATGAAATATCAATCTCTTTTAATGGAACCTGAAGAACCAACATGTTATCAGGGGCCCTCAATGGTTTCCCAAGGCCTAACATAATTTCAAAATCCACTAATGGATCCCCAATACCAAATATGCAGTACTTTTAGTTCTATTACACACTTGATGTGGGTGATCACACCAAATTCAGTGGGTCCATCAATTAAAATACAATCCATATATTTATTCATTAAAAAATGAAGTAAAAAATAATATATGAGGAATATTTTCATTCATGTTATTTGAAAAAATAAGGAAAATTATTTGAATGGTTTTAGGTGGAATAAGATAATAGGAGGAGAAATTTGTTTGGTCCCCCACTCTCAAAGTTTTAGAAATAACATAATAACATAGAATCTATTATAAGCTTACAGAGATGATTCCACAATCCTCATGACATCAATTTTTCATCATCCTCCTAAATATTCAATTCGATTAATTCCAATATTTTCACCCATTATGAAACTTACATCAATCGTGTTCAAACAACCCATCTTCCATTCTCTCTTCGTTCACTCCATATCTTACTTTATATAACACCATGTCACTAACACGGTTAAGGAGGTCCCTAGTTCTATCCCATTCCATAATTAATTCTCCCCTTGTACTCTAATTTAAATTTATTATTCTACTCCATCCCATTTAATTGTAACATCTAGAGCCTAGGACCTTATGAGGTTGGGTAGTATATCTATAGGGGGTAACAATTTTATTTTCCTATTTTTAATTATTCAAATATTTTTAGGATAGTCTTATGGGTGGGAGATAATCGGTATGTGACTAATTAATATGATATATTCCTTGGGAAACATTAATGATTCATTATTCATGCTTGTTTCTTAATGATTATTATTGAATTATCATTGATTAGATGATCCTTTAGAGTGGGTGAGGTAATGAGAATTCAATCCCAAATAATGTGCCTTTGTTATGAAAAATTAATTTTAATTGATGATAGTCCTTGGGGAATAGTGGAACCACTACTGATAAGGAACATGATAAACCATATAAGGACACTTGGACTTATAATTAGGCCCTTGGATGCTGTGATAGTGGAGTGTTATGAGATTTCATATTCTTTTCATTATTATATATCCATAAATAATAATGGTTTTCATTATAAGGTTGATTACTAGCATAAATCCCTACACAGAAATCACATATAGATTCAAATCCCATTGTTATTTTTAGTTTTTTACACACATGTCCGTATATCAAAAACTAAAATTACATATAAATATATCAAAAATAATTTTAATTCATGAATTATTACACACCCAAACCCCCACATTAATTATTTCTTTCTCATCCTTCACACATAAATGAATTAATGAACCATGCCACTTTCCCTGTGTAGATGTACTGGTACTATCTAGTATTTTTTTTATCACATTTTATAAAACCATATATGTGCACCATTGTAGGTTATATGTTAGGTTTTATATTTTTTTTACTCTATTTTTAAAAATCGCATGAAGGTAAAAAAAACAAAAAAAGTACACAAAGCAGAATTCTTTTCTTGATTAAATTTAAAAATTGATTCATGCTCTAAATTTTAATAGATGAAATTAAAAAAAATATGTTCATTTTTAGAGACTTTGGCAACTACATTTATTTTTACTTAGAAAATAATTTTTTGAGACTAAATTAATATATGTGGGATAATTTTAGCAACCATATAAAGATATATAAATAGGAAATAAACCTATTTTGTGGCCAAAACTATGTGTGCAACACCCCTATAATGTGATAATATAGATTTGAAATCCTGATTCGCCAAATATAAATGATATATAAATACACAAATTGTGAGGTCTACCAATCATCACTCTCTCATATAAGAAAATATAATATGAGCTCAAACACTGTTAATTAGAAGCTCTATTAACTTTTTATGAAAATAAAGGAGAAAAATCCTACATGGTTTTCAAGGATTTCAGGATATTATTGAATAAATTCTCCATAAAAGGATTAAAATGATATTATTTTATCTTAAATTTCATCCTTGAATATTGAAAAGTGGAGAAAATAAAGTGGTCGATCAAAGATTTAGAAGAATAATTTAAAACTTTGTGTGTACCAGTCTATCACATCCTCATTCAATACTTTGTCATTTTTTTGTTTATTAGAGGTTTTTTAAAGGAGGTTAGAGGAGGTTTCCTAGTGGTTGGATGTATATCATAGATACGTAAGGATACTCTTATCATGAATGTTTTACATGACATGAATTTTTTATTTACAACATATGATGTTGGAAAATCCATGGAATGTGTTCTGCTGAGATGTATAGTGTGAAATATATTCACAACATAAAAGGTTAATTCCTGACATGTAATTAATTTGTGATTAGGATATGTGCATTTTAGGGAATTTATAATTTTGGTAATACATATCATGAATGGGTTATGTGATGTGAAAGTGTATTATTCTAGGTCATTTTAAATCCCTTTTACAATTTTTCTTCCATTTGACATCACCCCTCTCTCTATCCCTCATTTCAGATAGACTCTAGGAACCTTGAAGACAACATATAACCCCATTATTCTTTTCATTAATATATTGGATCCAATTCATTCCCATTGGTGATCTGTGGTGTGTTCTCCACTCTTTACAATGGTTTTCCAATTGTTCTTTGTGGAGGTCTGTTGCAACGATGTGGTTTTTGGGTTAGTATGGGCATGCATTTTGTTTTCAAATACCGTTTAATAAGGTCTAGTTTTATCTATGAGTTTTTTGTGTGTCAGTGGTTTATGTGTATTTTCTTCTTCACCAAATAGGTTGAATTGGGATTTGAACGCTTCCTTGAGGTAAGGGATCCTCATTATCGCCTGTTTATGTCCTACACGTGAGATCTGAATGCTTTTTCTTAACATTGGGGGAATAATAAGGGTTGAAATAATTAGATAAATTATTAAAATGTATCTCATTTAGGTGTATGGAGAAATTTTAATTTTCTTTACTTCTCTAAAATATTTTTGTGACATTATTATGAAGGATCGTTTAAAAATTTGAAAATAACAGCTATTGGGGCCCTTATCTGCAATGTAGTTGTTATGCTGTAATTCCCCTTGTTGTTCTTTTTTTTATCTAACAATAAATAAAATTTTAAATAATGTATATTTTGATAATAATTGGATTCCCTTGTAAATATGGTTTATGTGATAATACTCATGGTAAATAAAGAAGATATGTGATGTCGCACATGCATAATTAGGTAAGTTCGTTTCTGTTTTGTGTCTGTGCTTTTTGTGTTTTCATTATGTACCTTGGTATACTATTCGGTGATGTTGGTGATTACCTAAGTGTTGTTGTATGTGGGTTTGTAATGACTGAAACTTTTTTTAATGAAAATAAATCTTCATCTAATTAAATGTCTTCATATGTGAAATTGTTATACAACATATACACTTGTTTTGTTTTATGTTTTTGGATATTAAAATACCATTAAGAATTATGACCGTTGCTATTGTAGCCATTGAAGAGTGATCACATGATAAGTATAAATATGGGATTTAACAAATAAAATATACTCAGATAAAGAAAGCAATTACCTCATCCAATATAATTTCCTCTAATGATGCCCATTTGTCGGAGCTTGGAAAGGAGGTGGCGTCATTGGGCTTCACTCTTGACCAAGCTCAATCCCAGCTTGAACACATTAATCTTGATTGGAACCACCTATGGTAGAAGTAGAAGTTGATAGAGATTACCACCCGAGCGATGTTATCCGAGCCACCCAAATATTCTATCACCATCGCACACCTCACCCTTAGGTCTTATGCGGGTGTTTTAAGGGGTTATGTAACAAGACCCTAGTAATATGGTTATGTACATTATTTTTTGTTTATATTAATGAATATACTTTCATTTTATTGTTGTTACTTTGTAAATAGTTTTTAAAACACTAATAGTTTTTTTAGTTAATATTCAACTAAGAAATATATTTTGATGAATTATTGGATTTTTGAATTTAATATTCTTTTAATAAAATATTATTATTTTTATTATTAAATTAATATTTATTAAATATAAAATACCTTATAATTTTATGAATGCAATTGTAATTTTTATTAAGGTTTGAAAGCTAATTTTGATAAAACCAATGAATTTTTTTATAAATGCCAGTTTTTATTTCAAAAGTAAAAATTCCCATAATAAGATAATTATTTAGATAAAATGAATATTATTTTTGGAATCATGACATAGAAATTATCTAATGGTTAATTTTTCATAATTTTTTGGGACAATCGAATTTTTGGGTAAAAAATAAATATCGTTTAAATATATAATGTGTTTTATGACATCATAATATCCCAATAGTGTTGTAATAAAAAACTATAAATGATATTTTCGGCCAATATATATTTTTTACTTAATATAATGTTATTTTAGATTGGTTTTATTAATTTTATGATGCCTTAGTGGACCCTCCATGACTTATAAAACATTTTATCTTTTTAAATTGTTTTCCTTGGAAGTGTGACTCACCTCCACATAAGCGAACCTATTATTTTAAGAAGATCGGCCAATGAACGTGTAAAATATTTTTTTCCACTCCCATTTGAAAAAACCCATGGGAAAAAACCATGGGCTAGATTGTGATTTTGTTAAGTTTAATGTGAGGTGTCCCAACCCTAAAAAATAATGAATTCCCTCTCCTTTCCTATATAAACCCACCCAAGATCCCACTTCCTCCTCACTAAGAGCCTTTGGAGTTCATCAAAACTCTTCACTTATCTCTCTAGAATCTTCACAAGGTGCCCTAAGATCCCAAGAATCCTCTCTCAAACCTCTCTCAATCCTTTGGTAGCACACTTCCAAGTATGGGTTTTCTTCCTTTCTCGTTTGTTGTCCAATATTCTTTAAGTTGTTATTCCCTTTTAATTTCAATTATAGATTTTGGGGTATGGTTTTGAACATCCCCCATACTTCCCTCTATATGTTTTAATTATGGGAGACCCCTTTATCTCTAAATAAAATCCTCCCATGTACACCAGTTACTATGCCAAAATTCCAAAATAAATTTCTCTCTCCTCATTTACATTCAAGCAATTATTTTGTATCATGAATCTAAATTCTATTACATTTATTGGGAAATGTATCTATATTACCCCATTACTATCCATGTCATGTAAATATTATGAGACACCCCTTTATCTCTCATCAACAATTTTTATGAGTTCTTATGTCACGTTGTTATGCTGCCAAAATTGCACCGCGTTTTCCCAAGCCAAAGTCATTATGTAGCGAAAACCATGCCCATTTCTCTATCAAGGGTTTCCACTTTTATGCACATTTAATTATTTTTTAAATAGTTTCATGTATGTATTTCCATATTATTTTATCGTGGAATAAATGATTATTTTGAATGAGTCAATGTTTCATGATCCATGTGGCACACTTATGCATGAAATGAAATGTTTAAGAAGGGTGTGCCCTGATAGTGCTCCAAAACATTGGGTAAAGTATAGTATCATGATACGTCATGTGAAATGGGTGATTACTCATGCTAATTCAAGTGCAAAGAGGGTATAATCGTGCTTCATGTGCAATGAGGGTTTACTCATGCCCCATTGCAATGAGCTTTGGCTAATGCTAATTCCATGTTAAGTGTTGTTGCCACATTTCCATGATATGATCATCATGCTTTATCATTAATTTATGTTTTTACTTATCTTGTGCTCTAATGATATTCCTATTGTCTAACATTTATTGTATTCCTCATGTTATTCCATGTTTATTCCCTTACTAGGCCTTATAGCTCACCCTTTTCTTATGCATGTCCACCGGTTATCCCATGCAATGCTACGTACGAGGGAATATAGTGGTCACGTGAAATAATTTTTCAATAAAGATTTTGTATTTCATGTTTTATGTTTTTATTTAATGATCCAAATCCCCAAATACACTAGACCTCTCAGTCTTCTTTGTTTTATCAAGTGAAGTTTATGTAATAAATTATGTTTAATTATGTAATAAAAAATACGGTTTTCATAGTTGGTATCAAAGGATATGTTTAGTTATTTTTGGGATTAGGATTATAAAACCCTAGGGAAGCCTTAGAGACAAGACTAATAAGAACATACCTATTTTTTGAGTATTGATTAAGTGGATTATCAAGAAAATACATCCTGTTCTGGATACAACTAGGTAGAGGTGGCTCTGGCACAGATGTATCCTAGGCGTCAAACCCAAAAACACCGCTTTGAGCAAGACTCGAACAGGAACTAGTGCACGACAACAGGCCTTCTGCACTATTGGTTTTGACACTCCTAGAGGATATGCTTTTGTAGATTCACAATCTTTGTAAAAACTATTATTAAGGGACCAAAAATCCCATAATAATATAAGGTAAGAAATAGATTGAGGATAACCTGGATTTAAACCTAAAAATCACAAGTAAAGATATACATCTTCTTTATATGTTTATACTTTTATGTTCAATGATTCCTTTTTAGGCTCAATGGATAAGTATTCAAGAGCTATAATTATACGGTCTTTTTTTAGTTAATGGAGGGAAATAGAAGAGCATGTTCAAACAACAAAAGTCATAGGCAATGTGACGATTACCCTAATGATATGTCTGATATGATGGGAGTGGGTTCTCAAAACCTTATGACAGTACTTGCTCAAATGGATCGAGTAATGAATAATAACATGAATCAGGCAGAACACCCTCCTCTATGGAAAGAGTATGTTGTTGTATAATCATACATGCGGTAAAGGCCTCCTATGTTGAGCAAATCATCTGATCCCCTCCCCGTGAAACAATGAATTAATTCCATTGAAAAGATTTTCTTTGTCCTCCAGTGCTTGGATGAGGAAAAATTTGTACTGTTGGTATATCATTTTGATGGGGAAGCTGATCAATGGTGGACACTGATCAAGAACAGAAAGTCCTAAGGAAAAAATTGATTCCATGAATTGGGAGTAATTCAAGAGGATGTTTATCAACAAATATTTTCTTCAAGCACTCTATCTAAAGATGGAAAAAGAGTTCCTCGGACTCAAGTAGAGGGAAGATGAATCCATCAGGACGTGTGAAGAAAACTCTACAAGGCCTGCAAGTTACGCCTTTGGATTTGTCATGAACACTAAAAGCAAGGTGGATCTCTTCTTCAATGGTCTAAAGTCGAGTCTAAGAAAAGCGTTGGCGATTAGAGACTTCGATAGTTATGAGGATATTAACTGTTGTTCCCTTAAGGTTGAAATGGAGATTGGAGACTCTCAGTGGTCTCTTGGGCCTAGTGATAGGATGTAGACAATGGAGAACAATATGGGTGGTCCATAAAAAATCCCAAGATGGAAATAAACCCAAATTTTCCCCTAGAAAAAAACGTGGGAAGAAACATCCTTGTAACTATATCATGGGATCTAGGAATTGCTTTAAATGCAGAAAGCTTAGTCATATGGACAAGAACTGACGAAGGGATATGAAAAATCCCAATAATGTTGAAGATGAAAGGAAGGTTCAGATCAACACTCAGCTGGCAGTGCAGTGTTACAACTGCAAGGAGATTGGGCATTATGCAACCAATTTTTCTAAGCCAAGGGTTGTCAGAGGCAATCAACAACAACCTATGAGGAAACATGGAAGGGCCTACTCTATCACTACCATTGAGGTGGAGCTAGACAACAATGTGGTAAAAAGTATGATAGTTATTTATTCAAGAATAGTGAATGTAATATTCGATTCTGGTTCTACGCATTCTTTCATATTTTTCATGTTTAGTATAACAATTCAAAATCCACCTCATAATTTGGAGGAAATTTTATCTGTGGGAATGGGGAATGGTGAAATCGTTGCGTCCATGGTTTATAACTCCTCCCCGGTTAACGTTGGTGGACTAAACCTCCCAGTAAATCTCATCATATTTCTTTTAGTGGAGTTTGACTCTATCTTGGGCATGGATTTTCTTTCTTTATATAATTCCACAATCAACTACCGATAAAGGGAGATCACTCTTCACATCCCGAAGCATCCTCCAATTCTTTACAATTGCTTAGAGGAAGATGAATCTTCTTTTGAATCATCATATCAAGTGTGGATATTCCTGCCTTTTGAGTAATAATATCTAGCTCAAATGATGGATAAAATGGAGAGAATCATGCTTGAAGTCATGCCCATCATGATGGATTACACTGATGTATTCCATGAAGAGTTTCCTAGTATTCCTATGGACCTAGAGGTTGAGTGATCAATTGAACTTATCCCTGGATCCCTACCAATATCAAATACACCTTACAAAATGGCCACCATAGAGCTGGAATAGTTGAAGAAGGAGTAACAGGAGAATATGGAGAAGGGTTTTATACACGTGAGTGCTTCACCATGGGGTGCGCTGATCCACTTCGTCAAGAAGAAAGATAGATCAATGGTCCTCTGAATTTATTATCATGAGCTCAATAAATTCTTGATAAGGAACAAGTATCCCCTCTGATGGATAAATGACTTGTTCGATCAGATTCATGGGGCCGGTTATTTCTCTAAGGTAGAACTTTTGTATGGATATCACCAAATAAAGGTGAGGAAGAAAGATATTCCCAAGACTGATTTTTGAAAGAGGTATGGATACTATGAGTTCATAGTGATGCCCTTCGGACTCACTAATTCTCCAGAAATTTTCATGGATTTAATGAATAGATTCTTTAGAGATTACCTCTAAAAATTTGTGGTAGACTTTATTGATGATATTCTGACATACTCCAAGAGCAAGGAGGAACATGAGAAGCATTTGAAAACTATGTTAAAGACTTTGTGAAGGGAGAATTTGTATGAAATGTATAGTAAATGTGAGGTATGGATGGAGGAAGTATCATTCTTGGGGCATGTTATCACCAGAAAAGGGCCATATGTGGACCCTACCAAGACGAATGAAATTTAAGAGTGGCCCATGACAACTTCTATAACAGAGATCCACAACGTTTTGGGTATAGCTGGGTATTATCGACTATTTTTTAATAATGTTTCATGATTGTCAAACCCAATGACCATGTTGACATGAAAGGGAGTAATGTTTGTCTAGACAAAGGAACGTGAGTATTTTTTCAAGGAGTTGAAAGAGAGGCTTATCACTACGCTAGTAGTCAAACTCCCTAAAAGTAGAGAACTCTTTGTGGTATATAGTGATGGTTATAAGAAGGGAATAGGTCATGTGCTGATGAAAAATGATAAAGTGATAGAATATGCCTCAAGGTAGTTGAACATTTAAGAGAAAAACTGTCCAATGCATGATCTGGAGTTGGGGGTTGTGATATTTTCCTTGAAAATCTCGCAGCACTATCTCTATGGGGAGAAATGTGAGATATATACTGACCACAGAAGTCTCAAATATATATATTCACATAGAAATATCATAATATGAGCCATAGAATATGGATAGATCTCATCAAGGATTGTGACTTCTCAATCAACTACTATCCCGATAAGGTAAACAAGGTGGTAGATGCTCTAAGTAGAATCGATCTTGTGTGTTTATCAATGATGAGAATTGAAAAGGATCCGATCTTCTTAGATTTGAAAAGGATGGACATGGTAATCATTAAGGGAGGAAAATCATAAATTCTTTCTCAAATGATTTCTCAACCATCACTCTTAGAAAAAATAAACGATGCTCAAAGAAAAGATGTGGAAATTCAAAAAATGGTGGAAGCTGTTATAAATGGTAAATCCCATGATTTCAAAGTCGATAAGAAAGGAGTTATAAGATTTGGGATGCAATTATGTGTACCATCCTATCTAGAGATAAAGAAGGAGCTACTGAATGATACACATAGCTCGAACATCTCTATTCACCTAGGGAGCACAAAGATGTATCGAGATCTCTGAGAAATATTTTTTTGGGGTAATATGAAAAGGGAGATTACTGAGTATACATCAAAGTGTATGGTATGTCAGTAAGTGAATAATGAGAGACAAATGTCTATGGGGATGGTGCAACCACTACCCATACCGGCATAGATGTGGGAGAACATTTAAATGGACTTTTTCACTGGAATTCGAAGGAAATCCAGAGGAAATAATGATATATTGGTGGTTGCGGATTGTCTTATAAATACTTCTCACTTTATCGTGATTCGAGAGGACATCCCATTGGATCATCTTGTGGGGGTTTATGTCAAATAAGTGGTAAGGCTGCATAGAGTACCACTATCTATTGTGTTCGATCGAGATCCAAGATTCACCTCTATGTTTTGGAAGAGTCTTCAACATGATCTAGATACTAAGATAAAATTCATTACGGATTATCATCCTCAAACTGATGGCCAATCTGAGTGGAAAATCCAAAAACCTGGGGAAATGTTGATATCATGCTCATAGGACCTCAAAGAAATATGGGATCAACATATTCCTCTTTTTAAGTTCCCTTATAACAACATTTTCCACTCGAGCATCTGAATGGAACCATATAAAGACCTGTATGGGAAGAGGTGCAGAAAACCGACATGTTGGGATGAAGTCAATTAGCGTAAGCTTCTAGGAAGAGAAATGGTTGATGAAATAGTGGAGAAGGTGAAAACCATTCAGCAGCATATTAAGGCGGCCTAGAGTTGACAGAAGAGTTATGCAGATAACCGTCGATGAGACCATGAGTTTAAAGTTGGAGACATGGTATTTCTACACATATCTCCATGGAACAAGGTCATGAGGTTTGGAAAGAATGGGATGTTAATTCCTAGGTACATCGGCCCCTTTGATATTCTTGATCATGTCGGGGTTGTGGCCTATCGACTAGCACTTCCACCAACCATGACTAAATTACATGATGTCTTCCATGCATCCCTTTTAAGAAAGTAAATACCTGACCCTTCGCATGTACTCTCTTCCGAGGTGGTATAGTTGGAGGATGATATTTCCTATGAGGAGCATCCAGTGATGATCTCTGATTGTGGAGACAATATTCTATGCTCCAAGACTACTCATCTGGTCAAGGTATTATAGAGAAACCATAAGTACGAAGAGGAAACATGGGAATTGGAGGAATCAATGAAGGAAAAGTACCCACATCTGTTTGTGTCCAAGAATGTAAAATTAAATTTTGAGGGTTAAATTTCATAAGGGGGGAATATTATAACGACCCAATCATTTGTTAATGAAAATCCCTCTTGATATAATTAAATTTCATAATATATGAAATGGTTATACAATATATTCACTTATTTTGTTTTATGTTTTTGGATTTTAAAATACCATTAAGAATTGTGACCATTTCTATTGTAGTTATTGAACAGTTATCACATGATTAGTATAAATATGGGCATTAACAAATCCAAATTACTCAGTCAAAGAAGCGATGGCCTCATCCAGTTGACTTTCCCTATATGACGCCCGTTTACCAGATCTCAGAGATGAGGTGGCATCATTGGGCTTTTCTCATGACCAAGCTCAATCCGAGCTTGAACACATTAAGTTTTAGCAGAACCGCCTATGGGAGAAGTGTAACTTGATAGAGATTACCACCCGAGAAATGTTATCCAAGCCTCCCTAAGAGTCTGTCATCATCGCACACCTCACCCTTTGGTCTTATGCAGGTGTTTTAAGGGGTTATGTAACAAGACCCTATTACTATGTTTATGTACATTATTTTTGTGTATAATAATGAATATACTTTCATTTTATTATTGTTAATTTGTAAAGAGTTTTTAAAGCAAAAATAGTATTTTTAGTTAATATTCAACTAAGAAATCTAATTTGATGAATTTATGGATTTTTGAATTAAATAATATTTTCTTAATATTTTCATCATATTAATTTTTATTAAATATAAGTTATCGTATAATTTTATGAGTGAAATTTTAATTTTCATTAAGGTTTGGATGCTACTTTTGTCAAAACCCATGAATTTTTGATAAATATAAGTTTTTATTTTAAAAGTAAAAATTCACATATTTGTAAAATTATTTAGATAAAATTAAAATTATATTTTGAATCAGGACAACGAAATTATCCAACGGTGATTTTTTCATAATTTTCTAGGACATTCTAATTTTTTGGTAAAAATTAAATAATATTTAAATATATAATGTGTTTTATGACATCATAATGACCTAATTATGATGTAATAAAATACTTTAAATGATAATTTCTTCCAATAAATGTTTTATCCTAAAAATAATGTGATTTTAGATTGGTTTTATTAATTTTATGAAGCCTTTGTGGGCACTCCATGACTTATAAAACATTGTATCTTTTTAAATAGTTTTCCTTTGGAGTGTCACTCACCTCCACATAATCAACCCTATTTTTTAAAGAATTTCGGCCATTTAACTTGTAAAATATTTTTTTCCACTCCCCTTTGGAAAAAACCATGGGGAAAAACATGGGCGGGTTTGTTGTTTTTTTTAGTTTAATGTGAGTTATCCCAAACTTAAATAATAAAGATTTCTCTCTTCTTTCCTATTTTATCCCACATAAGCTCCAACTTCCTCCTCACTAAAATCCTTTTTTGTTTATCCAAACTCTTCCCTCCTCTCTCTAGAATCCTCCCAATGTGCCCCAAGCTTTCAAGAAGCCTCTCTCAAGCCTTTGGAAACAGACTTCCAAGTAATGGTTTTCTTATTTTCTCATTTTTGTCCAATAATATTTAAGTTGTTATGACCTTATAATTTCAATTATAAATGTTGGGGTTTAGGTTTTCACATCCTCAATACTGACCTCTTTATGTTTGAATGATGGTATACCCCTTTGTATCTCATTAAAAGCCTCCCATGTACACCCAAAACTATGCCAAAATTCCGAAAGGAATTTCTCTCTCCTCATTTACATTCAAGAAATTCTTTTGTATCATGAATCTAAATTCCATTTCATTTGTTGGTACATGTATATATATGACCCCATTACTGTACATGTCATGTAAATATGATGAGACACCCCTTTCTCTTCCATCAACCATTTTTATGAGTTCTTATGTCACGCTGTTAGGCTGCCGAAATTGCACCACGTTTTTCCAAGCCAAAGTCATTGTGTAGTGAATACCATGACCATTTCTCTATCAATGGTATTCACTTTTATGAAAATTTACATATTGTTTAAAGAGTTTCATGTATTTATTCCACATTATTTTAACTTAGAATAAATTATTATGTTGAATGATTCAATGTTTTATGATCCCTTTGGCAGATTTATGCATGAAATGAGATGTTGAAAAAGGGTGCGCCCTAATAGCTCTCCAATGCATTAGGTAAAGTATTGCATCATGATACATCTTGTGAAATGGATGTTTAGCCATGATAATTCAAGTGAAATGAGGGTTTACTCATTCTTCATGTGAAATGAGGGTTTACTCAAGCTCCATGTGCAATGGGCCTTGACTCATGTTAATTCTATGTTAAGTGGTGTTGCCACATTTGCATGTTATGATTATCATGCTTTATCATTTCTTTATGTTTATACTTCTATTGTGATCTATTGATATGCCTATTTTATAACATGCATTTTATTCCTCATTTTATTCCATGTTTATTCATTTAATGGGCTTTATAGCTCACCCTTTTCTTATGCATGTCTTCAAGTTATCCCATGCAATGCTAAGTACAAGGGACTGTGGTGGTCATATAAAGGAAGATTTCAATAAAGATATTGTATTTCATGTTTTAGTTATTATGTAATGATCCTAATCCCAAAATACACTATACCTCTCAATATTATATGTTGTATCAAGTGATGTTTATGTAATAAATTATTTTTAATTGTGTAATAAAAAAGAAGGGCTCTCATAGGGGTAGTGACACAGTGGTTGATTAGCATATATGTGAAGTGTGCAGTTGTGCGATGTGAAATGTTTTGTTATGTGGTGTGATGAGGATGTGGAATAGTGGTTGTGTAACATTGGTTATAGTAAACTGGTTGTGACAAAGTGGTTGTGGGGAAGTGGTTTTAACGCAATGGTTGTGGCATAGTGGATGTGTTACTATGGTTGTGTCATAGTTGTTTTAACACAACGGTTGAGGCATAGTGGTTGTGCTATAGAGTTTGTGGTGAAACTGTTGTGGCATAGTTGTTCTGGCATAGTGATTGTGGGTAGTGGTTGTTGGAAAGTGGTTGTGGAATATTTTATGTGGTGTAGAGGTTGTGGTTAAATTGGATTTCCATAGTTTCTCTGTATAAATGGTTATCGTCGAGTGGTTTTAGTACAGTGGTTGTGGAGTGGTGGTTAGAATGAAGTGGTTGTGGTGTGTAGCTGTTGTGGTTGTGTGATGGATGAGATATGTGGTTGTGTTTAGATGGATTGGGTGGTGTTACATTCCAAATATTATGGATGTGTGATGTTGGGGTGGTGTTAGTGTGTGATGATCCATTTTTATCCTAGAATGGTTTCATTAGTTTCCCATTTAGCTATGGGATAAACTGTGATGATATATGAAATAAAAAAGGCTTCTAAATAAACATGGTGGGTTAGAAATAGATATGCGATAAATTAATTAAACTTAATTTAATAAATTAATGTACATTGTTATGTGATATAAAATTGAAAATTAATAAATGTGTATAAACATGCCGTTGTGAATTTTAATGTTTTGTAGTGTGTTTGGTGGTTGTGTAGTGTTGTGTATAGTGGTGGAATTGATTGATATGGTCGACGTGTGGTCCACGGTGGTGATGTTTTGTGGACTATTTATGATTATTTGAACCCATAGGTTGGGTATTGTGTTATATATATATATATATTGTATGTTTATATTATTTAATGTGTTACCACCTACGTAAGATAACCTTATCAACTCTCAGAGGTGCTACATTCTAGGTGTTTCCCCCAACATCTAGGAAGGTAGTAATTAGGATGTATTACTACCCCATATCCTCACTCTTCCTTTAGCATTAGTGATATGGGTTGGTGTTAGATATTTCCCATAAATGGTGTGATGGACCAAGTGTAGTCCGACGGGATGTTATGTGGTGTCTCAAGTGTCTATAGAAAATATATGATGTGGTGTGATTTTATATATGGTGCGGATCATGCATTTTTGGTGGAGGGAATTATGTATATCTTCTACACATTCATGATACCCTACTACTCTTTTTCTAGTTTTGATATGATGAGGGTATCTAGTGTCTATGGGTGATATTTTATGTGATTTAATGCTATGTGTGGCCCATGTGTCTATGGGTGGGATGTGATGTGTTGTGCTGTGATTTCATATGTGGCCTAGGTTTATGTGGATCAGATGGGATGTGATGTGATATGATGTGTGTCTCATGTTTCTATGGATGATATGTGATTTTATGTGATGAGTTTTGTGTTGAATGGATGGTAACATAGGACCCTTGATGTTGGGTCGTTAGAGTAGAAAATTAGTAGGGAAGCAATAGTAGTGCAAAATTAATTTTTATGGCATCATTTCTATATTATTATAATGGATGTATGATTTGGTGAGTGATCCATGGTGTGCTTGGTTTTTTTTAAATGTCTTGTATATGGTCCTATTGGTTCTAATGTTTGTTCACTGGCACATTACCACTATCTTTTTACATGTTCACTTGAGGCCTTTCTTATTTCCCTAATAAGTACACATGTTATGATCACCCTATATATATACACTTTTTTTAGGTTTTTAGGTGGTATTTTTGGATTGATATGGACATTACTAGCTAGGTTGGAGTTGTTTTTGAGCTACTTTTATAGACATTTCTTTTTTTTATTTACTTTATAGAATTTCATATGTATTAGTTTTACTTTATTCATATATTGTGGGATGGTTTTTGGTTTACATTTATTTTTTTCACTATCTTTTTTTGAATTATATATACTATCTCCCTATCTAATTTCATTTATATAGGGTAAGGCCTCACATACATTGAGATTTTTATACCCTTGGTGCTAGTCACCAACTAGAAGCTCACTACTGATAGGACTCATGGTTTATCATATCTCTCTCCTAATTATTATATATTTTTCATAAGGGGTCATGATATAGTGGTATTTGAGGATTATAGTTGAAAAATAGGATAGATATTTTAGTAAACCACAGTATGGTTTTCATGGGTTGGTATGCCAGCAGTTCCGGTTGACCATGGCGCATGTCATAAGCCATGGATACTATCTAGAAATTGGGATGTTAGGTCCACCCATGATCCATTTCACAAAATCTTAGATAATTTAATGACCAAGTTAGGTGGACTCATTTACTGGGTAGATCCCTATGAGTGGTACATTCATCATGATGACTTGTGTTCATCTTTGAATTGGGTGTTTTGGTAAAATAAAATGAAATAAATATATAATTGTTTATAAAATTTCATTTTGATGGGATTAGTGTGTTCACCTTACATTCATGAATATATCATTTTCATTATCTACAAGTTTCTTAGGTGTTGAAACTTTATCATACTAATATGGTTGATTTTTCGATGGTTGAATTGAAATAAGAGTATTGGCATATAAAAGATATTATTGTGCCTTTCAGCGGGAGAGTTTTAGTATTTATGATAGAAGTGTCTTTGATCTGTAGACAAATCACTGAATGGAGGATATTTATATTTCATTCAGTTTTATTTGAGCATGATAAGAGTTTTTGGTACCATTGGTATTTTTTTGATGGGGAGAGATGCTTGAATGTGGTGGACATTGTTTCCTAGTGACTGTAAGGAGGAATATGTGTTTTGTAAACACTTTATACAGAAAATACCGGTAAAGTTTATATCATTGATGATGAGGGATGTCACATATCATCCCAGTGGGGCCCTTTCCACGACTCCCCAATCCCTCCTCTAATAGGCCAGGGGATGGTGACTAGCACCAAGTAGGAATATCACTAACATAGGAGGCATTGCCAAAGTACCTATACACATTCACCCATCCCCAAGAACAAAAATTTTAGAATGTAAAGAAACACACTAATGAAAAAAATTCATGCATACAACTAAACCCAAAAAACATAGTACAATGTAAATTAACTTACTAAAATTAAACAGGGCCAGAATACAAGCCCACCAAAAACAAGAGTCTACAAACTACAAAGTCCAACCTATAAGCACAAATAGGTACTGGGACTGATGCTGATAACCATAAGAACACCTCGTCGGGTAGGGGACTCAGAAATCTCGATCCTGTACTGGTCCTCCCTAGAATTCGTAAAAAGGTCGCTCATCTACAAAGGACACGACTTGTGCGGGAAAAGCCCGTGCAGGGGTGAGTAAAAAAATACTCAGTAGAGGACCCTAAAAACCACAAAGTAATACACAATGTAAAGGTGCAGTCATCACTACAGAGTATATGTCTAATGAAAATATAACAAGAGAAACACAATCCAGATATACTCAAAACTCATACCCATAGTGTAGAGACAAGTCACACAATTTCATGCCCCGTTAAGGATTCAGTTCGAAGGTTCCATAAACACTCATCTGAGAGAACTCACACTATGAGTCTAATATCTCTGATAACATCCGTCTAAGATGTATCGTTCCTCAGGAAAGGTCACGAGAGATAGATACACTCATTCTAGGAGAGCACACTCAGGAGAGGGAAGAGATCACGACACATTGATGAGTATCCCTGGCAGGGCGTTGGTGGATACAACTCATCTGGATTCACATGCTATGTAGAGGATCAGAATCCTCTAGGATTAGTCACGTCAATACCTAACTCTACCTATGGTCAATAATGGATAGAGGATCCTACACTGGGCCTCTCAGATGGATACCTTACTCTATCTCAGGATGTCATGTTGAAGGGATCATAGTCCTATAAATGGAAATGATACATAACCATCAGATGAATGAGAAAAAAGTGGCACTAACCCAAATGAAGTATTTCCATGATACGGTAGACAAGAGGTTAAATACATGTTCCAGGAAATACATGGCATGCATATGGGGTCACACGGTGTGTCTCATGACTCTGGGTACTTCCCGTGTGTAACATCCTGAGTCATAAGTCTTGTCTAGAAAAATGAAACTACAAGGCATGTAAGAAGGATCACATGTCGTGTCAAGGTATCTGGGGTCCACTCTGTTTACATTGTCCATGTGCCAGTACACGGCCTCAAAACATGTATTCCAACCTGTGTAATCAGTACACGGGGTGACCCGTTTTACTGGCCTCATGAGGATGTGTGGTGGAGTACATGGAATGTATTCTACCCTATTTCTGTGTATCATCTGAGATACATGTCGAGCCCCCATGTAATGACCCACACACCGTGTGATAGTGGTCACATGCCGTTTCTACACTTCCTGTCACCCGGGACTCCAGCCACCGCTGAGTGGGGTCATAATTCCATGTCTCCCCAAAGGCACTCTATGTTATTCATCATGTGTATCTTGCAATCCCTAGCTACCGCCACCAATACACATAGCATGTTCATCAAGATACACTCCGTGTGTTCTGGAAATTTCCAGAATCCGAAACCCGCTCTACCATGCCTTGGGTAATCCTCCGGTATTTGATATGACCATCCGATCATCGTGATACTCAAGATACGAGGTCGCCCTGCTATACCATCAACTTTTCGAAAGTTTTCAAGTGTTTGATCGGACCCAAAAACATGATTCGATCATCCACCTGAATAATGGCCGAAGAACGTTTTCATTCGAACCGTGTCGATTCATCTTCCACTATCATTGTCACACCCCTATCGCGTCTTCATGATGTCGAATATCTACTTTGGGAGCTTTGTGTTATGAAATAGACATGCAATTATTTGTTGAGCATAACCCCATGAAGAACGCAAAGGAGATGATGTTAAATGGATGAATAAAATCAATAAAAAAAAGTGAAACACACCTCCTCCATCATTTTTCACAGTGTCCATTTTGTCCTGTTAGAAGGATTAAAAAATTTGAATCAAAATATAATCTAACAATTATCACAAATAAATTTCCCAAATCAAACCCCAAATGAAATGAAAAATAATTCCCTCCCGCAATAACGCACGTTCTGCAGATCAACCTATTTTTGGGTTGATTCGCATTCATCATTAATTCAAAGAACATGGAATATAAGAATCGAAATAACAACACCTGCCTTGATTCAGTTGAAGAACGATCATCGTGTCTCTTTTGTTGGTGAGGTTCATCGAATTTGAGATGCATTGATCGATTGCATTGTTTTCGTTCATTGTCAGGAGTTTTCATCAAGGTTCCATGAATTATCTAGAGATACTCTCAATTTTCTACCAAATACCATCATTTAATTAACCCATTAAAAGGATGGAATGTATTTTAGCATTCAATAATGTTGTGGAATTAATCCATCAGCAATGTTGTTTTTTATTAATTTTGGCGTGGCATTAATTATCGAAACAATTGCCTCGTCATTGCGCTGCAATGAATGTTTCAAAATAAAATAAAATAAACTTTTCGAATTAATTATTTTATTTTATTTTATATTAATAAAAACATCTGAAAATTAACTTTTTCCCTTGACAAGTGCCGGTCGAGGTTAGGCCCATTCTTATGTAAATTTTTCATCCCCGACACAATTGTGCCCTCAGTTTTTTAATCAAGGAATCCATTTGGAAACTGCCACAACGGTGCATGCCCACCAACTCATTGAACTTAAAAAAAAAGTTCAAACTACCATTACAGGCTCATCGGGTCTCAGAATGACGTTTCATCTCCATTATTGGTCTTGTAATAATTCCATATAATATTTCAAAATAATACATGAAAAAATATGATACATTGCATTCTCCCCACCTTGGTGCTTTGCGTCCCTGAAAATCCAAAACAAGGCTACTCAAAAACATGTGGGTAATGCACACGAATATAAGAATCTTTCTCCCACATTCTCTCTTGAAGATTCTCGTGCCGCCACCGGATACGCACTAAGGGAATAGATCTCCCAAGAAGGATCATGTCCTATAAATCCTCAATCTCCACCAGGTTCACAACAATGGTCATTCCAACCTCGATGTCCAGCTCACCCCAGTCAATGACGTGTGATTGGTTATGCATGTACCTCCACTGCTGCAACACGTGGAAGACATCATGTTCCCGGTGCAACTATAGCGGTAGATTTAGGAAGCACGCCACCTCGAAAACTCTGCACAATATTTGGAAAGGTCCGATGAACCTCAGAGATAGCTTGTCGCCCTGAACAAATCTCTGTAATCCTCATCGAGGTGAGACCCAAAGGAAGACATGTTCTCCCTCCTCAAACTCCAGGGGTCTCTTTCGCCGATCAATATAAGAATTATGCTAGGTTTTTGTTGTATTCATCATCTCCTAGATGATCTTCACCGTCTAAATGGTAGCTCTCACCAAATCTAGACCCTTTAGCACTGACTCTCCGGGGTCGGTCCAACAAAGAGATGACTGGATAGGTTTCCCATATAATGCCTTTAACGGTGTCATGCCAATGGTGGAGTGGTAGCTTTTATTATATGCACACTCCACAAGTGGTAGGTAGTCCTCCCAACTATGACCAAAGTCCAAGATATAGGCCCGAAACATATTCTCCAGAACCTGAATGGTACTTTCCACCTAACTATCTATCTGAGGATGGAATGTTGTTCTCAAGCATAGCTATGTCCCAAAATCCTCCTAAAATCTCTTCCAAAAGCTGGATGTGACTCATGCATCTTGATCCGAGACAATTTTCATGGGGACACCATGATGCCTAACTATCTCCTACATGTAGAGGGGTCCCAAGATCTCTACGAAACTCTACTCCCTGATAGGTAGGAAGTGGGCCGATTTGGTTAGTTGATCAATGATCGCCCAGATAGAATCATGCCCCTTGGATGTATGTGGAAAGCCTGTCATGATGCCCATTGATATTCCATCCCACTTTCACTCTATCACTTCTAGAGGTGTGATAAACCCGCTAGAACCTGGTGCTCAGCCTTCACCTACTAGCATGCAAGGAATCTAGAAATGAACTCTCCTACTACCTTTTTCATGCGTAACCACCAGAGCTACCGTCAGAGATCATAGTACATCTTCACCATGCCAGGTTGTACCACCAAGGGGGTTTTACGAAACTCTCTTAGGACCTCCTCCCACAATGCCACTAGTACAATAGTGCATACTCAGAAAATATTTATGTTCTACCCACCGTCAAAATATCCACCAATAGCATGTCTAGTGGATAACTGAGCACGTAAAGCCTCATAGTCGACATCCTCTAGAGGTTCCTCCCAAACTCGCTGTAAGAGTGGAGGGGTGACAACTATCGAATGAAGGTAAGATGCATAATTTATGTCCATGAAGGATAACTATAATGAGGCCAACTGTTATTTCACCTCAGTCAACATCTACAAGCTCAATCTTCTGCTAAGACCATCTCCCACCTTGTTCCCCTTCCCAAGAGTACAGATGATCTCAAAATAATAGCCCTGGATAAAGTCTAGACAATGCCTCTATCTCAGATTTTGTTCCTTATGTGATAAGATGTATTTTAGGCTCTCGTGATCAAAGTAGATGATAAAACAATCTCCCATAAGGTAGTGTCACTACATCTTCAATGCAAATACAACTACTAACAACTCGAGATCATGGTTCACATAGTTTTTCTCATGTGTCCTAAATTGGAGGGAACCATAAGATATCACTTCCCATCTCTGTATCATGACACAACCATGATTGGTCCCTAATGTGTCGTAGAAAAATACGTACTCGACAACCTCCTCCAACAATCTCAAAATCAGGGTGCTCATCTCATAATCCTGCGAGCACTTCTCCGTCCACATGAAGGGTTTCCCCTTTTTGGTCAAGGATATCATGGGTGCTGATGTCTGGGATAAATCAGGAATGAATCTCTAGTAATTTCATGCAATCCCAAGGAAGCTTCGTACATTCGTCACACTCTGAGTTGGCTCCCATGATAACACTGCCTCTACCGTGGCTATGTTAATATCCACCCCATCTTCTAAGATGACATGTCATAGAAAGTGGACCTCTTGATTCCAAAACTGGCACTTCGATAGCTACCCATAAAGCTGGTGCTCTCGTATTTTGTCAAGAACAACCCAGAGGGGTCTCACATACTCCTCCTCTAACACCATGTATACAAGGATGCCATCGATGAAGACCACTACGAACTGGTCTTAATAAAGCTGGAAGATCTGGTTCATAGGTCCCATGAACACTATAGGGGCGTTTTTCGTACCAATACGCATCACCAAGTACTCATAGTGATTGTAGAGGCATTTGAATTTTGTCTATGGTATATCCCCATCCTGTACTCATACCTGGTTGTAACCTGATCAAAGGTCAACCTTCGAGAACCACTTTGCCCCTCTTAGCGGACCGAACATGTCGTTGATCCTCAGCAGCGGATATTTGTTCTTCTCCATCACCTGGTTTAGGCATTGGTAATCCATGGACAACCTCAAACTCCCATATGCCTTCTTGAAAAAAAAAACTAAGGCTACCCAGGGTAAAATGATGGATCTTACAAACCCCTTCCTCTAAAAATCCTCCAATTGCACCCTCAACCCCCGAAGATTTGTGGGAGCCATCTGATACACTGGTGAAGATATCGATGTCATATCTGGGTGTATGTTGATGTAGAAGTTGATCTCCTGGTGGGGTGTTAATCCTGGAACATCTTCAGGTATAGCTTCCTCGTACTCCGCCACGACAGATGGGAACTAGAAGCTCACAACATCTACTGCTCTGAGGGTAAAGCTAGCCAACTCAGGAGTGATTGGCTTCACCCTCCTATGCATGATCCCATTCTGTTCTGCCTAGGTCTCCCTTTCACCAACAAAGGAAAATTTCATCCCATTGCTGCGGAAACAAAAAATTCTTCTCCAAAATAAATCAATATTGGAATAGACATAAGATAGCCAATCCACCCCGAGAATGACATCATAAGGCCTCGATGCGGCCACCAGGAGGTTCCAACCAATACTCTCGCCTACAATGGTAAGATCTCACTATCTTCCATGGTGCATGATCATCGATTATCCTCCCGTAGGTATCTCTAAGCATAAGGGTTGAGTCAATGGCTCTACCTGTAACGACCCGAAATTTTGAATAAATTTTTTTCCTAATTTTGTGTGTTATTTTATTTTATACTCAACAAAACTATTAAATTTAATAAAATGAGTATAATTAAAATAAGATTTTTGGGTTTGAATGTTATATGACCATTGGTCAATATAACCGTTGGAAACTAAATATTGTGATTATTTTCTATAAATACAAGTGATCTTGATTAATTAATATAGAAAGAAAATTTTATGGCCCCATCCAGTAGTCTCAGGGCGATCAAATCCCATCTGATGGAACTCGGAAAGGAGGTAGTAGCTTTGGGCTTTGATCTGGACCAAACCCTAGTCGAACATCATCACGTGAAGCTGGAATGGAATCGCCTTTGCGAGAAGTTCAAGCTGATAAAAATCACTAATCGGGCAATGTTGGTCGAGCCTCCCAAAGATTCTATCACCCCAGAACACCTTACTCAAAGGTCCTATGCTGGTGTTATACGAAGTTCTATAATGAGGCCATAACTGCCTTGTGTAATCGTTTGATTTAAATAAAAATTGTGATGCCTTATTATGGTGAAGTTTGTGAATTTTCAAATGCCCAAATAAATATTGTATTTATATTATTGATTAATTCTAGAAAATGGATATTTTATAATATTTATGTACACCTTAAATAATAAATAATGTGTAATGATTTTCAAGATATGGTCTTCTACAGCAGTGTTCAGAAAAAAAATTAGAGTCTATTAAGATCAACGTAATTTTTGGTGAATAGTAAATTATGAATAGTTATTTTATGGTTAGGATTAGTAATGTGACCAAATAGATTGTGTAACATCACTTAAGAAACAATAAATATAATTTAGACACCTTGATTAAGTAATGTGATTCAACAAAATTGGGAAATAACTGTTTCAAAAATTATTGGTTAAGTATTAGTTTTTTCAAGTGAATGGTGTTTTTTATTTAAAAATTAAATTAAAATTATTTGTAAAATTATTTTCATAAAATATAGTTCATTTTTGAAATCAGAGCATCGATATTTGGTTATGGTGAATTTTTTGGATTTTTCCGAAAGAGTTGAATTATAATTGAATAGTGTTTTTATTTAAAAATTAAATTAATATTATTTAGAAAATTATTTTCATAAAATTGAGTTCATTTTTGAAATCAGGGCATCGATATTTGGTTATGGTGAAATTTTGGGACTTTTCTGAGAAGGTCGGATTTTTGGTGAATAGTGAAAATATAGTTTTTGAGTTTTGAGTGTTTATTGACATCATTAAGGATGTAATAATTATATATTAATTCTGGTAGACTTATGAATAGTAAGATAAGGTATTAGGTGTTCCAATTGGTCAATACCATGGGAAAATACCACGGGAAATCCCATGGTTTCGGCAATACCACTGATGAGGTGTCCCTTGGCAATTAATGTTTTGTCCCCTCACTTCTCCTATAAATACCAAGCCTTTACATCATTTGTTTCTTTTCCAAATCCACCCAAACGATGTTATGGACTCTTTAACTCCCAATTAGTCCTCCCAAGGTTCCCCCAAGCCTCCCATGTCCCGACCTTCATGCTTTCGAAGTTACTCTTCAAGGTAATGGATCCTTTCACCCTCGTCTTTTAAGTCATGACTTTATTTATGTTGTGTCTTATAATTTCCATCTCTTTATGTTGAGGGTGTGTTATTATATGTTCTCATTTATGTTCATTTCATGTATAATTATTTAGAGACCTTCTCCGCTCTCATCAATTTGTTTTCTGAATTTCTAAGTGACACCTTTAGACTGCCGAATTTTTCATAGAAGAAACTACATCTTCTCTTTTCTTTCATGTGTCTTTTTTCATGTAGAATGTCATTAAAATTTCCATACAATGATCTTATTAAGTAACCATACTGTATTATTATTTATTTATTAGTGTTTGACCCTTGTACCCTCTCTTTTAAATGTTTTCATTAACCATTTTATATAGCTGTTATGCTGTAGAAATTTCATCTCAAAATTTTTATCACTTTCTCTCAAGAAATTATATAGTTTATTTATGTGAATAACCAGACTTATTTCGTTACCATGGGTGTTCATAAATATATGAATATGATATATTTGATTCTGGAATTGACATACATATAACCCTCACTCCGTTTCCATGGGTTTTAAATTACAAAATGATCTTATTTTAAAGCTATTTTAAACATCACGATTTTGACATGAAACCAATTTCATTGATTCCATTTGGGTTATTTATGTAATGTTTGATTATGATCTATGTGGATCACATGAAATTAAAGGAAAATTAAGGTTTCTCCCTAATATTTCTCCAATGCATTAGGTAAAGAATTAATCTCTAGAGATGACAAGTTTTACGATACCTTGGTGAATAACATTTGTAATTTGAAGGAAACCTCGGGGATGGACCTTGGTGATATGTTCACGAATGTCTAAATGAAATGTTGTAGCCACATATTAAATTTATCTTCCAAGTTCTTTTCTTTATGATATGGCTATTCTTCCATTGCTCATGTCGTCATGTTTTTATTCAGGTTCTTATTGATATCACAAGTACATTGACTCCCTTGTTTACCCTTACTAGGAATTCTGCTCACCCTTTCCTTTGATGTATGTCTCTAGGATATGAGATACCGTAAATGTACATAGGATTAACCTATGATGAATCCTTACAAGTGGTTTATAAAGATTTTTTATGTTGTTCTCATGTTTTAGGCTCCTGATTTCCAAGACACTAGAATTTAAAGATCCTCTATTTGTAAAATGTAATGAAATGTTATGTATTAAAAGGGCAGGATGCTATAGTTGGTATCAAATTATAGTTTAGTTATTGATGGAAATTAAGATATGAAAAATTAGAAAGAACCCTATAGATAAGTTTAAATATAGAAAATATTCCGGGTATTTAGGTGAGTATTGAGTAAGTGGTTTATCAAGAAAATACATTCTTATCTGGATACGAGCAGGTAGAGGTGGCTCTAGCACAGATGTACATAGGGGTAAGAACTGAAAACACCGCTTTGAGCTAGACTCGAATGGGAACTGGTACATGACAACAGGCCTTACTGCACTCTTGGTTACAATACACCCGGGGAATATGTTTGGTTAATCATAAGCTTTTTAGGAATCATTTTGAAGGAATTATAGATAAAATGTAATTTTCTAAGAAGGATATTTTAAGACATAAAATCATTTTTAGTTAAAAGAGACATAATTGAAATGAGTTTCTCACGAAGGATTTATTCATATATAAAATGTCACCATACTCTAGGAATACATTGATGTATTTCCTAAGGAGTTACCCGGACCTCGCCCAGAAAGAGAGGTAGAGTTCTCCATTGAACTGGTACTAGGATCTCATCCGATGTCAAAGACCCCCTATAGGATGGAAAATTTGGAGCTGGAGTAATTAAACAAACAACTCCAATATCTTTTAGAGAATGGGTTTATACGACCATGTTTGTCTCCTTGGGGAGCACCAGTTCTTTTTGTGAAGAAGAAGGATGGATCAATGCAGCTATGAATTGATTATAGAGAAATGAATGGGATCACAGTAAAGAAAAAATATCATCTTCTAAGATTTGATGATTTATTTGACCAACTTTGTGGGACTCAATTCTTACCTATGATTGATCTTCATTCTAGTTATCATCAATTGAGGTTGAAGAATGATGATATTCCAAAAACAGCCTTCCAATCAAGATATGGGAATTATGAGTTTGTTGTTATGCCCACCGGACTGACTAATACACCTGCTATTTTTATGGATCAAGAATAAGTTGATTTTGGAAACTTATGTTTCATCAAATGGATATCCATTTTATCAGAAAATGATTTGGTGATTAAATGATAAAGGTTATATTGGGCAATGTTTTCTCTTTTGGAGTACTATATGCCTAAGGGAAATAAAATACTATAGGATTTAAATTGGGGAGTAATGGTTGAATTTTTTTTGAAAGAATTTATCTATTTATTGTGGACATATGGTGATTTGGGTTATTTTGGGAAAATGATGAACCTAGCATAGAGAATATGTGAATATGTTAATTACACTTTATTATGTGAGTTTAATAGTAGTCGATGTTATTTGGTGATAAATGTTATGATTTATTGGGGAAGACTATGTGATTAAATCCTTATGAGTTTGGGTTCCAATCTTAGTTTGGATTATTCTGATGAATTTTAAGGATGGTTGTGTATTAAATTGTATTTCTAGAACTTGGGGTACTTTTTGTGGAATTTTGGAGATTATTAGTCATTTTTCTTTTTATAAATCATTATCCTTTTTGGGGATTATATAATCTCATACAAACCATTTTTGTTTTAGTTGATGACTAATGATAGGGGAAAAAATAGTTATTCTTTTGCGGATTATGTGATTCTCTAGAAGATGATCCTTGTGCTTTTGATAACACCAAGTCTTTTTGAATGCTCATTGTTTGGAGAAAAGATTAGTCTTGGTGGAAACTTATTAAGGGATGAAACTCTACTTGAGGGTAAGTATATTTCCTTATGATTTTATTCTATGTAGTAAATGAATTCCCCAAAATTATGAAAAGTAATGTAAAACAAAAAACATTGTTGGTTTATGTTTCCTACTAGGTAATCAAAGACGGTTTAACAATTCTTATGTTTGTGGTCTTCTTGTGGTCAATTTTCTCCTAATCATGTTCTCTATTACTCTCCATTAGAACTTGACCCTTTTTTTCTCTTCCATATCTATGTTTTCATATATGGAATCCTAGTATGGGTTAACTTGGGTGACCTTTGTACTTCCCTTTATTTCATTTAAAGTAATAGTTTCACTGACTCTTTTTCCGATGTGGGACTCCCAACAAAATTTCCATGAAAAATTTTAAAATTTCAAGGACAAAATTTCTTAAGGGGGGAAGAATGTAACAACCCTGAATTTTGAATAAATTTTTTTTCCAAAATTTGTGTGTTATTTTATTTTATAATCAACAAAACTATTTCATTTTATAAATTGTGTATAATTAAAATAAGACTGTTAGGGTCTTGACTATTATATGATCATTGGAAACTAAATGTTGTGATTATTTTCTATAAATACAAGTGATCATGATTAATTAATATAGAAAGAATATTCGATTGCCCCATCCAGTAGTCTCAGGCCGATTGAAGCCCTTCTGACGGAACTCGGGAAAGAGGTAGCACCTTTGGGATTTGCTCTAGACCAAACCCCATCCGAACATCATCATGTGAAGATGGAATGGAATAGACTTCGCAAGATGTTCAAGCTGATAGAAATCACTGCAAGGGAAATGTTGGCTGAGACGCCCAAAGATTCTATCACCCTATCACACCTTACTATTAGGTCCTATGCTGGTGTTATAACGAGCTATGTAACTAGACCATAACTGCCTTGTGAAATCCTCTGATTTAAATAAAAATTTTAATGTCTTCTTATGATGAAGTTTTTGAATTTTCAAATCTCCGGATAAATATAGTATGCATATTATTGATGAATTCTAAAAATATGACATTTTAAAATATTTATGTAAACCTTTAATAATTAATAATGTAAATGATTTTCAAGAAATTGTCTTCTACATCTGTGTTCAGTATGAAATTTAGAGTCTAATTAGATCAACCTAGTATTTGGTGAATAGTATATTATGAATATTGATTTTATTCTTATGATTAGGAATGTGACCAAATAGATTAAGTAACTTCACTTAATAAAGTATTAATGTAATTTAGGCACCATGATTAAGTAACGGGATTCAATAAAATTGGTAACTAATTGTTTCTGAAATTATTGGTTAAGTATTAGTTCTTTCGGGTGATTAGTGTTTTTTATTTAAAAATTAATTTAAAAATATTTAGATAATTATTTTCATAAAATGGAGTTCTGTTTTTAAATTAGAGCATCAATATTTGGTTAAGGTGAATTTTTGGGATTTTTCTAAAATAGTTGAATTTTCAGTGAAGAGTGTTTTTATTAAAACAAATAAATTAAAAATATTTAAAAAAATATTTTCATAAAATGGAGTTAATTTTTGAAATCAGAGCATCAATATTTGGTAAAGGTGAAATTTTGGGATTTTTCTGAGAAAGTTGAATTTTCGGTGAATAGTGAAAATACAGTTTTTGAGTTTTTAGTGTTCAATGACATCCTTAAAGATGTAATAATTATGCAATAATTATGCTAGACTTATGAATAGTAAGATAAGGTATGACGTGTCCCATGTGGCCAATAATGTGTGCAAATACCATGGTCAAGCCCATGGTTTTGGAAATACCACTGATGAGGTGTCCCTTGGCAATTAATGCTTTGTCAACTCACTTCTCCTATAAATACCAAGACTTTACCTCATTCATTTCATTTCCAAATCCTCTCAAAAAATGTTCTGGTCTCTTTACCTCCCAAGTAGTCCTCTCAAGTTTCCCTCATTCCTTCCAAGGTCATGACCATCAAGCATTCTAAGTTACTCTTCAAGGTAAAGGATCCTTTCACCCTCCTCTTTTAAGTCATGATTTCCTTTTTGTCGTGTCTTATAATTTTCATCTCTTTATATTGAGGGTATGATTTAATAAGTTTTAATTTATTTCCATTTCATGTATAATTATTGCGATACCTTCTCTGATCTCATCAATTTGTTTTCTGAATTTTTAAGGGACGCTGTAAGGCTATTGAATTTTTCATAGAAGAAATCATGTCTTCTCTTTTATTTCATGTTTCTTTTTTCATGTGGTATGTAATAAAAATATCCATACCTTGATCTTATTCAGTACCCATACTGTATTATGAGTTATTTATGAGTGGTTTACCATTGTCCCCTCTCCTTTCAATGTTTTCTAAAACCATGTTATATGGCCGTTATGCTGCAGAAATTTCGTCTCAAAATTTCTCTCTTTCTGTCAAGAAATTCTATTGTTTTTTTATTAGAATAACCAGACATATTTCGTTTCCATGGGTGTTCATAAATATAAAAAGATGATATATATTATTCTGGAATTGACATACATATAACCCTCACTCCCTTTCCATGGTTTATAAATGACATAATGATCTAATTTTTAAGCACTTTTAAACGTCACAATTTTGACGTAAACCCATTTCATTTATTCCATTTAGGTTATTTAAAAAATGTTTGATAATGATATATGTGGCTCACATGAAATTAAAGATATATTAAGGTTGTGACCTGATAGTTCTCTAATTCATTGGATAAAGAATTAATCTCCAGAGATGACATGTTTCACGATACCTTGGTGAATAACCTTGGTAATTTTTATGACACCTTGGGGATGGGCCTTGGGGATATGCTCATGAATGTATAAATGAAATGTTGTAGCCACATATTCAAGTTATGTTCCAAGTTATTTTCTTTATGATATTCCTGTTATTCCATTTCTCATGTATTAATGTTTTTATTCAAGTTCTTATTGATATCACAAGTACATTGACTCCATTGTTTACCCTTACTAGTCCTTCTGCTCACCCTTTTTTTTGATATCTATCTCCAGGATATGAGATGCAGTAAATGTACATAGGATGAACCTATGATGAAGCCTTAAAAGTGGTTGAGAAGAATTTTCTATGTTTTTGTCATGTTTTATTTTCCTGATTTCCAAGACACTAGACTTTAAAGATCATCTGTTTGTAAAATGTAATGAAATGTTTTGTATTAAAATGGCAGGATGCTATACTACAAGAATCTCATGGTTTTGAATAAGACATGTGGAAAAGAATGAATGAATGGTACCTCTTTCTAAACGTATGGAATCTATGGTAGAGAATACACAGAGCGTACCTCAGATAATCCCTAGAATCCCTGGGGTGTATTCCTTGACCACATACAGTTGTCCCCGCACATGTCCCCCAGCTCCCTGAGCCTGGTGCAGACCTCCTCAAAGTGGTGGTGGAAGTAGATAAAAACGTCTCCCAACACCTGCATCTCTACCAAGTCCTCTTACACATCAACCACCAGGCAGGTCTATCTGCACCACTCTCTATCTCTACCTCGTTGGTCCATCCACCGCCTCCCTATCAGCTACACAAAAATTCGGATAGTCTCTATCAAGATGTCTGCTACCATCGCATGAGTAGAACCACATCTCCTTAGGAAAACTGTATCCATCCAGAGATCCCTGGAATGTCGATCTTCTATCCTATGTCTTCCTGTGACATCTCCCATGTCCTAATCACTATTCATGATGCTGGCTCCCTGCTACCGAGACCTCTGTACTTGTTTGCCTATTTCTGACTACCATCAGTTGTCTCTGCTCTGTCTAGAATATCTCAATCAACAATTCACACTCTAGCACTCCAGCAAAAGTTGAAATGCATAGTGGTATGACACTATCTCGAATGTCCCATCATAAACCTTTCTCTAAGGTCTGAGCACTGAGGTTCTGATCTCTAACCATATCCATCAAGTACCCGGTGAGGTTGGTTAATCTCTATGAATAGTCATCCACCATCAAACAGCCCTACTGTAGCTAAGGAAGCTCCTAGATGTGCACTTCTCTTAGTGTAACTAGATAGAACTCCTCCCTAAAGAGTCTCCCAAACTCCGTCCACAAAAGTGTCTCCACGTCGCGAGTCTGTGTGGCTAGACTCCATAATCATCTCACTGAACCCTGAAGAGGGCTCACTCCTTGGATCACCATCTAGTCCATTGGTGTACTCACTAGACAGAAAACTCTAGTCACAAACTCAATCTAGACCTCAGCCACCTGAGGGTTGGGCTCACCTCATAACATGAGGGGTCTCTGTCTCTGGAACTCAGGAAGTGCGCTCAGCCTATAACACTTGTCTGTTGGAACTGTAGGTACCATGGGCTATTCAAGTAGTGTGGGTATAATAGGTGCTCCACCTGGAGGTAACGCCTGGGGAACCGGTCCTTGTATCAAAGCCTTGTCACTATGGGGGTCATCCTCATGATCGAGCTGAAAAATGCTAGAGGGAATGTTCCATAGAGGCATCCTATAAGGAAACAAGATGTTCCATGGTCAATGAGTATATCTGGTTAGGTGATATTAGAGGACATGGAAAACACAACACATTCTTATATGATTCATGTTCCATTATTTTACTTCCCCACAACAATTTTTTTTGTACCTATTTGAAAAGTAGGTTATTAGAGTCATAGAGTATGGATACATCGGCCACCCGCACCAACACCGGAGTCTCTGGCCTGAAAGCCAAGTTCGGAACACATAACACTATTTCCCAAAACCAATCCCACAGACTCTTGGATCTATGTTAGAACTAACCATCCTCTGATACCACTCTTTCACAACCCATCCTTGTGGGTCTCGCACCGCGACTCCCTAACCCCACCTAAAATAGGCCAAGGGATGGTGACTATCACTGAGTAGGAATTTCACTAACATGGGAGGGATTGCCTAAGTACCTATACACACACACATATCCAAGCCCACAAATGATGGAATATAAAGAAAACAACTATAGAACAAAATGAAGGCATACAACTAAACCCAGCCAACGGAGTACAACAGAAAGTATATTACAGAATGTAAACTGAGCTGGAATAAAAGAACACCAAAAACAAGAGTCTACAAACTACAAAGTTCAACCTGTAAGCACAAAGAGGTACTGTGAATGATGCTCGTGCCTTTAGGAATACCTCTTCCTAAGGGGAACTCAAAATTCTTGGTCTGGTACTGGTATTCCCGGGACTCTGTCAAAAGGACGCTCGTTTGCATAAGACACGACATCTGCAGGAAAATCCCATGAAGGGGTGATTATAAAAATACTCAGTAGAGGACCCTGAAAACCCCAAAGTAATACAAAAAGTTAAGGGGTTTTCATCACAACATAGTATATGTGTACTGAACATATAATAAGAGAAACACAATTCATATATACTCAAAACTCAGACTTGTAGTCTAGAGACAAGTCGCACAACCGCATACCCTGCTAAGGATTCAGTTCGAAGGTCCCATGAAGCACTATTCTGAGAGAACTCGCTCCATGAGTCTCATAGATCTAATAAAATCCATTAAATAAGTATCATTCATCGAGATAGGTCATGAGATATTGATACACTCATTATGAAAGAACACACTCCTACATGCGGAAGGATCACGATACACAAATAAGGATCACTACCAGGGCCTTGGTGTATACCACCACTCATCCAGATTCACCTTCCTAGTCGAGGATAAATATCCTGTTGTTTTAGTCACGTCGATACCTGACTCTACCTAGGTTCAAGAATAGATAGAGTATCTCGCTCCAGGCCTCTAAGAGTGATATTTGACTCTATCTCGGAAAGTCCTGCTGAAGAGATCAAACTCTTGTAAATAGAAATGATACATGAACTTTAGAGGAATGAGAGAAAAGGGGCACTAACCCAAAGAAAACATGTCCAAGATATGGTGGACAGGTGGTTAAATCTATGTTCCATGATATACATGGCGTGTGTATGGGGTCACACACCCTGTCTCGCGACTCTGGGTATTACCATTGTGTAACGGCCTGAGTCATAAGGCTTTTCGCGTAAAACACAACTACACAGTATATAGGAAGGATAACATGTCATGTCAAGGTATCTAGGGTCTTCTTCATGTATGCTGGTCATGTTTCTGTACACAGCCTCTACCAATGTATTCCAACCTATGTAATCAGTACATGGGGTGACCCGTGTTAATAGACTCGTGTGTCAGTGTGGTTGAGTACATGGAATGTACTCTACCCCATGTCTGTGTATCGTCTGCGATACATGTCGAGCCCCTATGTAAGGACCCACACGCTATGTGATAGTGGTGAAATGCCATGTCTACCCATCTTGCCACCCGGGACTCTTGACACCGGTGGGTGGGGTCTACACACCATGTCTCCCTAGAGGCATGTGATGTTCTTTAGTGCATATAGTGCACAAACCCTATCTGCCACCACTAGTCCACATGGTGTGTTCATCGGGATACACATCATGTGTTCCAGAAAATTCCAGAACCGCGAACCTGCTCCGCCATGCCTTGGGTACTCCTCCATTCATTGATTAGGACATTCAATCATTTCAATACTCAAGATCTGAGTTCTCCCTACAATACCATCATTGTTTTGGATGGTTTCAGGGGACGATTGGCCCCAAAAAACTAATTTGATCATTCACACAAAGAAGGGTCGAATGCTTATTTTTTAAAACCTTTTCGATTCGTCTTCCAACATTGGTGTCTCACCTCTATTGAGTCTTCAAGATGTCGGATCTCAAATTTGGGATCATTCCATTCCAAATAAGATGCACAATGATTCATTGTTCATAACCCCATGAAGAACATGAGGATAAAAGGAGGGTGAAAATCAGTAAACCAATGAGGAAAACCCCTCCACCATCGTTCTTCACGATGTCAATTTGGTCCTTTTAGATGGATTAAATATAGTGAATCAAAAGATAATCCAACAATTATCAAAAATCAATTTCACAAATCAGACCCCAAATGAAACGGAAAATAACACCCTCCTGCAAGAACGCATGATCTGTGGATCAACCTGCCTGTGGGTTGATCCAAATTCATTGTTAAATTGATGAATGTGGAAAATAAGTATAGAAATAACAATGCATACCTCGATTCAGTTGAATAAAGTTTGTTGCATCACGTTCGTTGGAGAGGTTCATCAAATCCAAGATGTGTCGATTGATCGTGTCATCATCATTAGTTGTCGAGACATCTATCGAAGGCTCCAAGATTTATCAAGAGTTCCTATCAATTTTCTTCCAACGACCAACATTCTATTAACCCATTAAAAAGAGGGAACGTGTCTTAGCATTCCTTCACGTTGTGGCATTAATGAGTCAGCATTTCTGTATCTGAGTCATTATGGGGTGGCATTAATTATTGAAATAGATGCCCCATCATTTCAATGAAGTTTCTGTTTCCAAATAAAATTAAATAAATTTTTTAAATTATTTTATTTTGTTTTGTTTTGTTTTACTAAAAACGTCAGAAAATTATCTTTTTCCCTCGACCCGCATCGATTGAGGTTAGGCTCATTCTTAGGAAAATTCATCATCTCGGATACATTGGTGCCCTCATATTTTTAATCCAAGAATTCATTAGGTTACTGCCACAACTACACACACCCACAATCTCACTTAACATAAAGAAGATTAATCCACCATTCGGGTTCACCGGGCCTCGGAATGACATGTCATCACCATGCTTGGTATCGTAATAATTCCGTATAATATTCTAAAATAATATATGTAAAACTATGAGACATTGCAAGGGAATCAAAGTGGTAGGATCTTCTCTTCCATCAATAGGGTATTCTGAGTGTGTGGGAGCATGGGGTCAGTTTTAAGGACCCCATGTACTTTTCTCCCTAAGGATTTTTAAATGAGCATTCTATAAAATGATCTATAGTGGAGGATTTTCACCAAGTGATGTGGTATGTGATCACACCATTTATAATCCCAATGTATCTAGAGGTTCTGAAAAAGAATGAGGTTATTGAGAAAATTATTTCTTTAGGAGTCAAGCCTCATCAAGGTGGCCATCAGGGTGTTTCATGGAGTAGATATTCAGGTAATGGTTCATAGGTTTTTATCCAATCTGGGTTCTATGATGTATGGAACTGGCCATGGAAATGTATTTTTCAACCACCATGGAAATGTGTTTTCTAAACCCATTCTAGGGTTTTTTTTATGTTTTTATGTCATATTTATGGGATATATGGTCACTACTAGGCTCAGTTTTCTAACCAATACGATAGATCAGTATATGATGGGTGATCATGCTCTTTTTTAGTAATAGAAATTGCCTTTGAGGTTGTTCCGATGGTAGGGACCATAGATTTTTATTCATTAGTTGAGAGTAGGTGGGGATGGTAGATTGTATCCTCAATATATTCCCTAACTGTAGATACCTAGGCTAGATAATGTTCGTGTATGTATGTAGCAGATAGGTAGATAAGATGGGTGGGGTGAGATGCACGTGTTAGAGGTATCAGTTCCAACAGAGCTAGGAGATGTTCATGGTATGATCAGTTTATTTTATACCTTTGTCTCTACATTGTTTCATTCGAATGAATTTCTCTCATTTTTTACCATACATTAGTCTGTATATTAGTACTAGATTTAGAGAGGATTATAGTTCCCCAAGTGTTATCTACACTAGTTGGAGGTCTGGCTTCTCTTCTTGATAAGTTCTAGTGATATAGACTAGTTATGGGGAAGCACCAGTCAGTGGGGGGATTCTTAGTGTTACAAATACATCCATATGATATTATCCTTAATTTTTATTTTTTGTATTACTTGTGTGTATTCATCAATGTATTTCAGATAAGAGATACAATTTTTGATGTGGAGGGCCAATGATTGGTGTTTGTTGTAATGTTAGGTTTTCCATTGGGTATTAAGAAAGTGGAACCTCATTTTTTGTGGTTGGTGAAGCTATTGGTAGAATCATAGGATGGGGTAGTTCACAGGGTTTTGGAGGAGTTCCAGGATTTTTTAATGAAGGAGGTTATGGTGTTACTCCCTCTACATGATATTGAGTTTGGCATCAAGTTTTAGTCAATAGCATATTAGATCTCGATGGATTTATATCAAATATCATCCATTTAGTTACATAATTGGGGGCTATATATGGATTACCTAATACCAAGGAGGTTCATTTAACCGAATTTTTCAATGTGGTGTGCTCTGGTGTTTTTCCCCAAGAAGGTGGATATTAGTATGTGGTTTTCTATAGGCTACTGAAGATTGAATTATGTGATGGTTAAGAACTATTACCCTTTTATAAGTATCGATGAACATTTCCACCATTAAAGAGTAGATATATAGTTTTCTAAGATTGATCAACATTATGGATATCACAAATTGAGGGTGAAATATGATGATACTCAAAATATTTTCATCGGATCCTCATATGGGAACTTTTGGGATTTTATTCATGTCATTCGGTGTTATGAATACACCATCTATGTTCATTGGCCTTATGAATTCCATGTTACTTATGTTCATGGACTTGTTTATTATCATGTTCATTGGTGATTTATTGGTCTACTTGATGTCATAGGAGGAGCATGAAAAGAATCTCAGAGTTGTTTTTCATTTCCCTCGACACCACTATAATTACCAAATTTTGTCAAACTATGAGTTCTAGATGCGAGAGGTGTGTTTCCATAGACATTCTTCTTCGTAGATGGTTTTGGTAGTGGAACTATAAAAGGTATAAGTAGTGGTTTCTTTAGAAACACAAAATAATGAGGCCAATATTTGTAGTTTTATTGTTCTCATTTGTTATTATTGAAGGTTATTTCACAATTTATTGTTAGTTTCCGAACACATAAAAGTATTTACTATGAATGTCTTGGAGTTTTTAAGGATAGGTCATTTCTTTGAATTATTTGGTATCCTGAAGGTGATTACTGATCTAGTGCATTAGTTTCATGAGGAGGGTGTGTTGTTTGAGGTTTTTTGTGACACATCCTATCATGCTTTGGGATGTGTTGTCACGACCCGCCCTCGGGGTCCGTGCCGTGACTACTCCATGCTCGCCTTCCATAGGCCAGGGGCTGGCGACTAGCACCAAGGCGTAAATCCCGGTAAAAAGGGAAGGCATTTCCTTTGGAAAGTAAACAAACACCTCAGAGTAAGCAAGCGGAAAGTAAACACTAAGAAAAACCAGAGTACAACTGAAAGTACGGAAAAGTAAATGGGCCAGTATACAAACCCAAACTGAAAGTAAAGTACAACTCAAAAGGGAAAACCGCAACTGAAAAGTAAAAGCCGCTACACCGAGCTGTCCACTGGAAATCCCACCTGAAGGGTGGGTACAGATAGCTCCACTGCTCCACGGGTCCCGCCGTCCGCTCCGAGCACGTCCCGCCCAGTGGTCCACCTCCAGGTACCGTCCTTCTCTGCAAGCCTCAGCTAAGATCAACGCTGTCCGTCATCTGCAACCAACACAATGTAGTGCGGGAAAAGCCCGAGCAGGGGTGAGTATAAGCTACTCAGTAGGGACCCCGAGACCCCTGAAGGTCTCTCAAATCCACAAAGGATAAACCACGAAGAAAGGTACAATCACGAAGTAACAACCGACACTGCTTAGGTATATGCCCGTACATATACCTAAGTCATTAATTTCAAATACGCACCAACCTCCGAGCCCAAGTACAACTCAGTCCACACAGGAAAGTAAACGTATTCCACACAGGAAAGCAAAACGTAATCCACACAGGATTGCACAACACAATCCACATAGGAAAACAATAGGATTCAGCTCACATAGGTATACTTCTTCGAAAGACGATAAAGATGATCTCTGATCCATCTAAGTCGTCGGACCCACGAAGGATCGATAGGTAACTAACCCCCGCAAATGACCCACACAGGATCGGGCCCACGTAGGACCTGTTGGCGCTGGTTCACACAGGACCGCTGAGCGCAAAGACCCACACAGGATCGGACCCACACAGGATCGGGCCCACACAGGACCTGTAGCACTGATCCACGTAGGATCGCTGAGTGCTAAAGTCGTCGTCATCGAATCCACACAGGATCTCTGTACTGTCGTCGTCGCAGTCACAGTAGCAGTAGCAGTATCAGTCACAGTAACAGTCGCAACCAGCACTAGGGTTCCCGCACACAGCAAGCTCGTACAGGAGGATCCGCTCCACGAGCCGAGAGGCTGATACATCAACTATCACAAAGTCCAGAGTTGATTATCCAAAAGTTCCGTATCATTAACAGGAACTCAACGCAACAGACGGCGCGTCGATCGGACGCCCGGTCTGAGAGTTATTGGCATTTTCGTCCCCGGGGCCCGGTTGGTTTTTAAGGAAAAACCAACCCGACCGTACTCCACCTACGTACAAACCTCGGGAGGAGCATGCCAAAAGAACCGTCTCACTAAGAGGAACACAACAAAGCTGACGGTACGTCAATCGGACGTCCGTAGCTCAAGATATGAGCGTTTCTGCTCCGAAGGCCCGGTTGGTTTCGTGAACGAACCAACCCAGCCGAACTCAAAGTGTTCCTAAACCTTGAGTGCGATATACCAAAACGACTGTATCGATCCAAGGATCGCGTTTCCGCAGACGGTTCGTCGATCGGAGGTCTGTGGCTCAAGTTATGGCCAAAATACCGAAACCGATTCGAAACGGGGGGTCCGGGTCAGGGCCGACCCGGCCCGAACCCCCCTAGGTCGGCCCGAACCGGTTTGTCCCGAACTGGGTCGACCCGACCCGGGTCCGACCCGGCCCGGCCGGCCGGCCGGCGGCGCGGCGGCCTGGTGCCGCACGGAGGCAGCGCGCGGGGGGCTAAGCCCCCGCTTGATTGGGATGGCAGCGCGACATTATGCCGCGCCCTTTTGGAAACCGGCCCCCCTCGTGGGGGCCTGCTTGAAGAAACCGGGGGGCCTCCTGCCCCCCTCAAGGAAACCCCCCCCCCCTCCCAATTAAATGGGGGGGGGGCTTTAGTGCTGGCCGGGGGATTAATTTCCCCCGGATTTTGACCATCCGTCCGGCCACCTGGTCGGCCGGTTTTTCTCCAACGGGACCGGTAAACCGGTCCCCTTTTTCCGGCATCCGACGCCGGCGGCCCGGCCGCCGGTCTTCTCGTCCCGCCGCGGCCCGGAACCGGCCGCGGTGTTCGTCATTCGGCACGGTGCGACGGCACCGCGCCCCTCCGCCGCGCCTTCGATTCCCCTTGACGCGGCGCGACGGCGTCGCATTCTTGATGATTCTTCCACGGCGCGGAGCGACGGCGCCGCGCAATATAATCGTACGATTATCTACGTGGTGCGACGGCACCACGCCACCTTGTTTCCACCCACAAGATAAATCAACAAGAACGATGGAGGGGGTTCGGCCGTGTTCATGCGGTCCGGCCCCCTCACGTTAAACAATAACACAAAATTATAAACCTCACGTTAGTCATGCTAGAACCACGAACAAGGATAAATAAATAAACAATAACAACAACCCCTACCTTAAATTCAAGTGCGGAGCACGTCAACAAACCGCGGAAGACAAGTGTCGCGGAGGTCGGGCGTCGCGGTAATCGTTCGTCGATTCCGTTGACTAAGAGGTACGTCCGAAGAGGAAACGACGTCTCTTCACTTGTCTCTAAGACGAAGAAGAGAGGTACGTTGTCGTCGGCGATGATCACCACGGTCGGCGACTTCTCCCTTGTCGAGGAGGAAGATGAAGATGGAAGAATCCGGGACGCTGAGTCTCGAAGGTCGTGGGATCGATGTTCCTTGACGGAGAAGAACCGTTCTTCATGTTCTTCGACGAAGACGAAGAAGATCTTCAAGTCTCTCAACGATTCTCCCAATCATCTCAAGTAACAAAGGAACTAACCCAAAAATAAATTAAGCTTACACTTAATTTATTAACACAACCCAACCTTTGAAATTCAAGAGTTTGAATTTCAAAAACTCAAAATTAAACTCACTTATTTATTATACATGAGTTGTATAATTAAATAAATGTTAAGTTGACAAGCCTTTAAGAGGGAGAGAGGGGAGTTAGGGAATTTGAAAAGGTGGGGCTCGGGTGGGCCCCTCCTCACCTTAATCCTCTCTTAGGTGGTTAAACCACCCAACTTCCAACAAAAGATTATAACCACTTTTAAGATATAAAATAAATATTGTATAACAAATTTATTTTACTCTTCATTTCATCCAGAAAATTAAACATCTCCTCCTAGGCAAACGCAACTTCGGAAAAGGTCTCCTTAAGAGAATATCGGCGCTGCGAGTTCATCGGTGCCCTCGGATTTCAATTCCGAGCACTGGATCAAAAGTTAGAAATTCCCGCTCGTTCGTTCACTGAACGTACCCGATCCAAACTTCGGAAATTGATTCCGGGCACTCCGGGCCTCGGAATCAGGTGCCGTCGGAAACCGCGCTCTTGTAAAATTCCAAAGAAAATTAAGAAAAAATTTCCCTTGAATTTTACGGGTCTTTACATGTGTGTTGAGTTAGTAGAGAGAATTGATTTCTTATGGGTCTTGGAAGTTACTTCCCCAGGAGTTTAACTATGCCACCCAGAATATGCAGTTGGTATCAATTGTGTTTATAATTAATTTTTGGCACTAATACCTAATTGGGGATCACTTTTGGTATTTATGGATCATAAGAGATTGAGGTATATATTTTCTAAATGCGATCTAATTTTTTGTTAGTAGAGGTGGAAGATGTTTATTTAGGATTACAATTTTGAGATCTCTTAAGCCTCAAGAAGGGTAACATAGATTCCAGTGTGTTGAGATGGAAGTCTAGATAGGATTTTTATTGAGAATATAAGGATGTTTGGAATGGAATGGAAGAGATTGTAGTGATACATCCTAATATTGGGGAGATAAGTGGTTAAGGTTGTCTTTATCAAATTATCATAGAGTCAAATTTTATGGGAAATGTGTAGGCTTCATAGTGGTGAAACACAAAGGTAGAGGTGATGAGAAAACATGTTGGTTATAGTGATGCTCAAGAGGGATGTTTAGAGGATAATAAGAAACTAGATGTTGTTCTGAGAGTGTTTTCTTATCTCATAGGTGATGTGTAAGAGAGTTCTATGTGAGTTTAATATCTCCCCTTTAGTGGTACATCTTAGTGTGAAAATATGTATCGTTTCTTGAGGATACATATTTGGTGGTCTAGAATGAAATGGTCATTGAAAATGTATAGGAAAAAATGAATGGGGTTTCAGTAGTTGAAAGTGGATAATCATGTTCATAGAGTTTTTTATAGCCCTTGGATGTCCCCAAGCGGAAATGAGAGGACATATCAATGGATTTTTTCATATGATTACCCCATTCTCATGTATGATGTGATGTAGTTTTGGTGATAGTGAATCAATTGATGAAATCTTCTCACTACATTGTGATCCATTAGTCATGAGGCATGGATGTCTTAGTGAGGTGGTACGTGAATGGTGTGGTTAGGCTTCACAGGGTACCTATGACCATCATCTTTAATTGGGATACACATTTTACTTTGATATTCTCGAGGGGATTATAACTTTATTTTGGATATATGTTGTTCCTTTTCACTAACTTTCACCCTAAAAAATATGTGCAGACATAGTGGGACATCCATACATTGGAGGATATCTTGCGGGTATAAGTCTTGGACATTGGAAGATCTTGGGTGTAACTACTTCATTTGGTTAAATTTTTATAATATAATATCTACCAATAATCCATTACTATGGATCCGTTTTATGTGTTTTATGGGTATCCATGTAGTTCTCCATTGGTCTAGATGGAGGTTGTAGATTTGGAAGGTCTTGGTCTTGATGTGGCGCAGATCATGACCGAGAAGATCCAACTGGTTCCTTAGTAGATACGGACAGTTTAGGATAGTCATATGGACAATACAGATCACAGGAAGAGGACACTAGAGTTCAAGGTTAGAGACCATATGTTCTTGATATTCTCACATATTTGTGGTAATTTCATGTTTGGTAGGGAAGTAAGCTTTCTCCCATGTTTTTTGGGCCCTTTAAAGTGTTTGGTCAAGTCAGCAAGGTGGAGTATCGATTGATTTTCCACCACATATAGAGAGGATCGATGACATATTTCACTTTACTACACTTTGTTGGTATCTTCATGATAAATCCCATGTTCTTGGAAGGGGATAGGTTGATATTGAGGATGATGTGAAGTTCGTAGAGCATCCATTGGAGAACCATGATCATCAAGAGAAGATGATTCATGGGAGGACTATTCCATTGGTTCACACATTATAGAGGAATTGTTTCCTATAGGATAATACATGGGAGTGAATGGTATATATGTGTGTCTAGTACCCAGATCAATTTTTTGTTTTTTTTCTATGATTTTCTTATGATGTGAAGTTTAGATATATCTATGTTATTCGATGTTTTGTTTCCTTTGATATGTTACGTGTAATAAAATCACCGACATCTGAAAATGGGAGGTTCTAAATCCTATGAAAGACATATTACACTATGATGGAATTAAACATTTTTGGGTGATTTAGTGATACCTAGATTTCATAGTATCTTGAGATAGAGTATGGAATCCCCTAATTTATGTGCTTTGTGTGCTGTCATGTATTGGTTGTGGGAGTGGTTGGTTTGTGTTGTGTGGAGGTTGGTGTGGTTATGTGGAAATTTAGAGGACGTTTCTAGTACCAGATAATGCATTATTCTTCCCAATGAGAGGTGGTTATGTGGATGTGTAGTGTGGTTCATGGTTGTTTCAGTTTTTATGATTGGATGGTGTTAGTTTTGATGACTAAAAATATCCATGAGAGTTATCTCATTGGGTGGTTTTTCGGAACAATTTTTTTTTCTAGGATTGGTTTTGGATTCTCTGGGTGTATAATCCGTTAATTGGTATCTAATGTAATATTCTTCATATTCCTGGTTTATTAATTATTTTTGTTTTGTGTGTTTGAGGTGTTTCTAATGAGGCTAGAGGAGGTTTCATGGTTGTTATAGCTGGGGTAGATTTACTATAGGACATTCCCATCATGTATGAGTTATATGAAGTGAATTAGTGATTCATGGATTATATAGATAGTGAATTTAAAACTTCTATCCTGATGAGTTGTGTGTTGTTAAATTTATTCATTTCATGAATGTTGAATTCATGAAATTTAATTAATTCGAGCAGAGGTGTTGTGATTTTTGGAAGAATTTTGAAATATGGGAATTTCTACCGTGAATGGGTTGCAAATTGTGAAAGTATCAGGTGTTGGGTTATTTTATAACCCTTTTAGAAATTTTATTTTAATTTCGATGTACCTATGTCTTTCTCTATTTTTGTATATACCCAAGGTACCCAAAAGAGATATTCTATACCCCATCTCTCTTACTTCTATCCTCGTATTTTTGTGTATTATCATTAGAAATATGTAGTGTGTTCTCCTCTCTTTCTCATATTTTTCACTACATTCTCCTTTGGAGATCCGTTATGTTAGTTTGTTTTTCATTTGGGGTGTGCATGGGTTGCATTTTTTATAGACCTTTTGTTCGGAGTAGGTTGATCTAATATTTCCTTATGAAGTGGTGGTTTATAGGATGTTTTTTCTTCATCCAATAGTGCACAGTGAGATCACAAAGATTACTTGAGGTAGGGGATCATTATTATCCCCTATTTATATACTATGTGTGATATATTCATTGGTTTTCATGCCTTTGGGTGAATAATAATGGCCAGTGTGATGAGATAATTAATTGGTATGCATAAAATTGATGGGTTTATGGATTTATCACAATCATTACTACTTTAATATATGTTTTTTATTTTATTATGCATTCATGTTTCCAATTCTAAAAATAATGGTTGTTGGGGTAATTTTTTTCAAAGTAGTTGTTATATTGTATTTACCATTATTATTATTTTTTTAATTGAAAACTGAATAAATTATTAATGAATATATATTTGTATAATAATTGGTTTAACTTTTAAATCTTGTGTGTGTCATAATACCCATGCTAAATAAAAAAGATATGATATGATATCCCTAAATAATTAAGGAAGTCGGTTTGTGTTTCTATTGTGAGTTTGTGCTTGTTGAGTTTTACTTATTTAGATTTTGATTTTTAGTGGTGATTTTAGTGACCATATGGGTTGTGAAGTGTGTGGTGAAGCGATGTTTTATTTTTTTAGCATGGATAATGTTTTATGTTGTGATATATGGGATGTTATGTAACGTGGTGTGATGAGGTTGTGGTGCAATAGTTGTGGAGAAGCGGTTGTGCATAAGTGGTTTCAGTGAAGTGGTTATGGAAAAGTGTTTGTGGAAATGTTTTTGTGGTGTAGTGGTTTTGTTATAGTGGTTATGTCATAGTGGTTGTGAAAAATGGTTCTGGATAAGTTCTTGTGGTGTAGTGGTTATAGCACAGTAGACGTGGTATATAGAGGTTGTGGTTGTGGGATGGATGGGATGTGTTGTTGTTGTAGTGATATGGATTTATTGATGTTATATAATTATGGTGGTGGTTATGTAGTGATTGTTTGGTTGTTTTGTGATATGGTATAGATATTTTTTGGTGTGGTTGCGTTAGTTTCCCAATTATCCATTGGGTGAAACATGATGGTAAACAAAAAATATGGTGGTAGATAAATAAGGTGGATTAGAAACAGATACATGATAAATATATTATACTAAATTGAATATATGTATTCATAGTGTGATGTGAAATTAAATTATTAAAAATAAAATTTTAAAAATTTGAATGTAGACAGTTTAATGTTTTTTGGATTCTGTGGTGATTGTGTGTTGTTTCATATGGTGGTGGCAGCATTTGAGATGGTTGATGTGTTGTACATGGTGTTGATGTGGTGCATTCTATTCTTGTTGATGTTAACCCATAGGGTGGATATTGGTTTCAATCTATATATCATGTAAGTTTATGTTATTTTATATATACCCCTACTAGGATGGATAACCCTACCAATTATCAAAAGTGAGGAGTTATGGGTTTTTTATGCAACATCCAGGGAGTTAGTGAAATTGATGGTTTTCTACCCTCTCTCCTCTAATATTTCTTTAGTAGTAGTGATATGGGTTGGTTTTGGAGATTACCCAACACTAGTATAATATCCCATGTTTCTTCGAGGGTGGGGGGATGAGATGTGTTTCCCTAGGTGTCTACGAGAGAGATGTTATATGGTCGGATGTGATATATGGTTGTGATCATGTATAGTATGAAAAGGGGACAATGCTGATGTAATTCACATTCATGATACCCTATGGATATGGTTCTAGTTGTGATTTGATGAGTTTCCCAAGCATCTATGGGTGAGATATGATATGATGTAATGTGATGTGTGGCCAAGGTGTGTGTGGGTGGGATGTGTTGCTTTGGGATGTGATGTGTGGCCTAGGTCTATATAGGTGGGATATGATGTTATGTGATGTGATGTGTGGACCAGGTGTCTATGGGATTGATATTATGTGGTGTGATTTTTTATGTCTGAAATGGATCAGATAATAGGGTATTCAACATTTGGGAATGAGAGTGGAAGATTAGCGGAGAAGAGGTAGCATGGATCCTTTCTTTGTTTTGGCCCCAATGATATATAATTATATTGGATTCATGGTTTTTTGAGTGATCCATGGTGATCATAGGATTGGTTATATGACTTGTATAAGTTCTTGTGGGTTCTACTATTTTTTCACTAGATCATTAGAATGCTCTTTTAAAATGTTCACATGAGGCCTTGGTTATGTCCCTATTGAGTATACTTGTTTTGCCCACCCTCCATATATAAACTGTTTGCAGTATTCCAAGAGGTCACTAACGACCGTGATGGACATTACTCGAAGGGTTGGAGTTTCTATTGAGTCACTTGATAGAATTTTATTTTAAATATTTACATTGGATACATATACATATATATATATCAGTTTTATATTATTTATAATTTATAGAGTGGATTTTTTTACCATTGTATTGTCTACTAGATTTTTTTGTCAATTTTTTATCCTATCTCCCAATCGTGTTTCATTTATAAAATTTCATTCCTCCCATACTGTGTGATTTTTATACCCTCAATACTAGTGGCTAACTTGGGTCCTATAGGAGGTGGGAATCAGGGGTCATCGTTTCTCTCTCATCATTGTAGTATCTTTGGTGGGATGGGTTCATGACATCATGGGAGTAGTTAGGAATATTTTTGAGGGGATACATCCCATTTAATGAGATAAATATATTAAGTAGAAAATTTTCAAATGTTACTCAATAAGAAGAGTATATTAATGCATTATGGGAGAGATACCAAGGGTAAATAAAATAATACCCAACTCAACATATCAATCTCTCATTACTAATGTAATATTTATTTGATGTCTCGCAGCCATAGGACAAGTTATGGTTGACACAACTATTGGACGTCATTTGGGGAATAAGAATAATGTAGATATCATGAAAATATTCAACAATTTGCTGTTGAATTCAAAAGAAAATCTATTTAAATGAGGAAAATGTGAGACTAATATAACCACTTCCAATAAAGTATTTTGATTCCAAATTTCCCATATTCAATTCAATTTCAAGAGTTGATATCAAGGACTCAAGGAAATAATAGAGAGCAACGAAACTTTTATGAGGATCTTGAAGATAAAATAATGAATGGTTTTTAATTATATAATTAATTTATCCAATTCACCATTAAAAATGGAATTGAATGAAAATCTTGGAAAATAGAATATGTATAGTGACACACCATAAATTCCACATGATCATGATTGGAGAGTCAATTAATACTCATTTTTGATGGGAAACACTTTTTCCAACATGTTATAATTTCTAAAGAACCTATAAAAGAAGATACATTTTCAAAATGATAGAAACCAACATGGGTGGATCAATACCTAAATAGGGTAAGTAAGAAAACCCAAATCAGGATACAAATCATGAAATCCAGGATCATTTTAGAGTTTTCCATCATGAGGATCATAAACATAGTTAATAATTTTCATATCCAAACTACCATGATAGGATAAATCGTTGTGAAATATATATAATATATTAATAATGATTTAACTAATATAATAATTTCGCCTCAAATAGAAATTACCTACCCACATTTCATTTGATCGGTTAGAAACATCACCTCAATAAAGATAAATAAGTGAAGATATTGGAGAAGGGGTATATAATTGAAGATAAATTAACTGAAAACAAATTAAAGAAAAAATTTAATGATCTAGAGACACATATAATAAAATAAAACATAGTGATAGAGAATCAACATGTGTCCTATTAGGATTGAAAAACCTTCTATGGGGTCATGATTTATCAAGATAGAGAGAAAATATATCTATGACTATAAAGCATGTCATTCTTAAGAAGATTCCCAAGGATTATGGTCTACCTTTTTCTACATTTTATTAATTTTTATTTGTTTTTTAAATAAATATCAACACATTTTTTTTATTTTATTTTTATAGTATAAAATTAAAAATCATGGTAGTTATATGTTTTAGAAAAATTAGGCACACACTACCTAGGAAAAAAGATACATATTAGTGGGATTTTTATACTAATTGTTACATTAATTTCTACCATCTTGAAATATTTTATAAAATTCATAATTTCATCTCTATACTCAAGTAATAATTTATTTCTTTTTGAAACAAAGTGTGTGTGGAGATAAATTCTTTTAGTGTGTGTTGATATTTCTAATATACATACTTAATAAAATAGGTCTATAAAAATTTTCAGAGAAAAAATAACATTAAAAACATTAAAAATATTTTAGAAGGATATGCTCATTATGTGTCGAAAAGATAATACTTCAGTCTATCCATAGTTGACATGTTTTGATTGGCTTTAATAACATATTCTATAGTGATTTTTTTACTAAACATGACTATCACGTCACTGGTTCACCCCAAATAACAACTACATAAAGCATCGCAACTAGTGTAATGTGAGAAACTAGGATCAAAACTGGATTATCATGAAATGTATTATCATAGGGTGTGTCAGTAAAAAAAATAAAATCAATTAAGTAATACTAACTAACTACCTGATGTTTTTTACCCTTACTAGACTTTTATTCCTTTACTATTACAATTAGTCTCAGTGGACTCAAGTGTAAGTGGTTTTTTATTTACAAGTGGTTCACACTCAATTATTTAATAAGTGAATTTCACATCTAACATTTAATAAAATATGTGAAAATTATTCCAATTTATTGATAGGGATGAATGGCATGGTTATGTTTTAACTCATGTGAACCATAGGAAAATGATATTATGTAGTTACTGCATAGAAAAGTGAAATTAACTTGTTGGGGGATACAAAAATGATATTATATAGTTGATAAAATTATTTTATCTAAATAATAGTTTCACCACAAATTCATATCCACACAGTCCTTCAAGTAAGGAACATATTTCAAAGAATGTGATTAGATTTATTTTATTGTTTATATTATATAATAATTAAAAAGTTTTTGTTTAAATATCACATTTAATTATATAAATATAATATTTTTCATATTTTTTATTATATTTTGTAATAATAATTTTTTTTCTATCATTTTATTCCCTTAAATCTTTTAAATTTGATATTTGTTGAAAATATTATATTGATATGTAATTGAAGATAATAAATTGTGAAATTTTGTTTTTAAGTAATTAAAAGAGGATATTTTTGTTGTGGTGTGAGAAATATGTGAATAAAATCTAAGGGAATGATCACTTTTGAATAAAGATGAATTTTAATATAACATTAGATTCACTAAAATAAATTCAGAAACATGTTCCAAAATGTCGATTCAATATCAGAATGACACAACTCTCAACATGATTAATGTTTACTTAAATATAGTTGGGAACACACTATGTTGAAGTAAATAACAGAGGAATTGGGCTATGTAAGAGTAAAAACAACATCTATTTAAGAATAAAACAAAGGGTCTAACACTTTGTAAGAACAACCCCAATGGAAATTTTTTTTAGCAATTCATCCTCATGTTCACCCATTTCCTTCTTCAGCTTCAATACATCATTGGGCATTACCAACACCATATCAAGATCTAATGGCACTTAGGCTTGACCAATTTTCATTATGGTCTTGATGGTATGTCCACCTCCCTTAATGGAACAACATGTGATAATGTATTCTCAAAGAGTCTCTAATATAAACGATGGATTTAAAATAATATCATTCTCCATCAAAGAATTCTCAACCCTAGATGCACACCAACGAAAATTATAGTGAACCATAGATGTAGGTGATTAGACCCAATTCAATGGGGACCATCGACTAACATTGTAATTTCCCATATTCTTACTATGTATGTGCCTTTGTGGGTTTTAGTATAACCTTTTTATTATTTTTCTATAAATAATCCCTTGTTTCAGGATGGGATGAATTGTATGATGTGTTAATGGGGGAAAATACAAGGGAGATAAAAAAATTTATTTATGAACTAATTTTCACTGTTAATGGGTATTAATAACATGAATGATTTTCATAGGATGAAATTAATATCATTCAAGGTGTGAATGGTTTTCTGAGAAGAATCAGTTCGAGACATGAACTGGTTTTTAGGTTTTTAAGCTGAGGCGATTTATTTTATAATGTATAAAAAACTCAAAAATTCATGGAGTGAAACCCTCATTCACATCCTAAATGAGGATATGTGGAGCAATTTTATTTAATTCATGATCCATGTGATTCTCCCTATCATCACTTACTTTTCTCTCAATCATTATCCCTTCATTTTCAGATTTTTAGAGTTCCCTTAAAAAGGATTGTTTCATTGGATTAGAGTGTACCATACCTAAAAAATGAAGGTAAGACTTTTAGTTGTTTCTCTAATTATTGGGTCACTACTTTTCCCTTATCGAGAACCCACAATCAGGACTTCTATTCTTAAATCTTGGACTAATGACTTGTGGTAACAAAGTTTCATATGAATTCTTTGAATGGGAGGAAGGAGGAACCTAATTTTGCCTCATTCATTGAGTAATTTGTTCATGTTGAGATATATAGAGGTGGGTGGACTATAATAACTCCCAAAAGTTTGTTTTAATTTCTATAGTATGTGAAATGAGTGTTATCACTCTATCACACTGTGTGAAAATACTATCCTAAATGACAACATGTTTTTTATAAACCATATATTTTTACATATATTAGATCATACTGGTTAAATTGGCATTGATACCAGGACTATGACCACTCAAAGTGTATGATAAACTATTAATCTTAGTTTCAACATAAAATGGATGAACCTAGATCCTTTTATTAATTTTAAATTTGTTGTGATTTATCGTGACAATGTGAATTGGTTTAGCATGTGAATTGAGAATTTGGAATAACATGGATTTGGAATAACTTTGTAATTATGATAATGCTTTTGATAATGTATTACATGGATTGAGAGATTGTAATTTGAAATTTAACTAAAATCGGTTAAAAGGAATGTTTAAATATAGATATGATGATATGTTTATTAGTAATTGTGATTAAATTATACGTTAAATAAAAATGACTACATTTATTTGGTTAATTTTAAATTAGACTAAATTAATAATTAGGTTGAATTTTGTGGTTGGATTGAATTGGTAAATGGAATAAATTTCATGATAATTGGTAATTTTATTAAATAAACAAAAATTCTTCTGAAAACATGTTTGTAATGTTTAGTTTTGGTATTATACATGATTTGATTAGTATATTGTGTTGTGACTACTCTTGATTATGTTTGATATTTGAGGTCTATATGCATGGTTTTGTACGACATATTTTCTAGGTTAATGGATAAATTTATATTGATTCATTGATTCATTGAAACACACATCCTCAGTGCTTGATACATGGTTTCACACCTCCTGAGGGATTTATGCATAGGTATATTCTACCTGAGGTCCAGATTCATGGGAATATAACACATGAGGGTCAGATGCATGGGTATTGTTTTCCTTATGGTGATATTATTGAATAAATGTTGTCGGAGGGAAATATACAATGTTCTTTATTCATTGTAAGTATGATTCATCCTCATCATAAGAATACATCAATAGTGCGGATGATCCATCCTAGGTATGAGAATCCACTAATGGGTAGAGATATCAGGCATTATACCAAAGAAGGATTGGTTGAACTTTGTGTCAACCTGAAGCACAAGGTTCAGGGGTGTTATCTAATGTTATTCATTAATTAATGTTTTAATTCCCATGAGTATATTTCTATATCATGTGCTGTAAAATCATATTAAAAAGTTTAGGTATTTTGGCTGTCATCTTACTGAATTTTACTAACTCCCTAAACAGGTCTCATTTCATTCCTAAGAATAGTTCATGGATGTGAGTGTGGACAAGGAAAATGATCCATGTACATGAATTATTACACTTCTATATCTGAATAGAACATAGATATGGGACCAAACATGTGGTTTGGGACTATAGTTTTGGAGACATTTATTATGAATATGTTAGTATTCTACTTTTTTCACTCTTCACGACATCTATATTGGCATACAATATGGCATGACATGGTTTATTATTATTGTTGGGATTATTGGTCATTTATGTATAGCTAGTGTGAGTTGATTGTGTATTATTATCTACTAGTTTATTTTATATTTTTATTTATCTAATTTTATTTTTTATTGATACTCTTTACATGTGGGTATATTCTCATAATAGTATCCCTTCGGTAGCCTCTAGAATATGGGGAGGCCTGTTTATTATTTTTCTAATGTCCCGACGCAGTCATGTGAGGGACCACTAGGTCAAGGATGTTACAAATTAGTATCATGGATTAGTATTTGTACTATTTTTTTTACTATTTCATGAAGGTAGATAGGAGACTATCATGTGTCAGGTCTTAACAATGAGCTCATACATGGGAGTATCTAAGTCAAGTGTGGGGAGAATCCCAAGAACCAAGGGATGGTATTATTATTCTTGATCTTTACTTTTTGGAGTTTATATGTTATCTTACCTGGGGTGATTCACTTTTTGTGTGATGTTATTGGTTTTTAATATTTTTCTCAAGGGATGGTACAACATTCGGTGATTATTCATGCATCATAGAAGGAACATAGAGAATTATGTAGAGATCCATTATTCATGTTAGTTAAATTGTTATCACATGTCACATATCTTTCTATCTGTAAAATGAAAATTAATTCCTGTACATATTTATTAAAAAAGGAATAAATTGAACTGTTAAGATAATCCAATTCAATTTCTATTTCATGTTGTTTAGTAAACATATTTGGTGTCTCTCTATAGTTATCTTGGACTCGTGATTTTTATCTTTTTGTGTATCTTATTTTATAATAATATTATTAAACCTTTTAGATAAAATGATTCCACTTTATATTTAGGTTGAGTGTCAGGAGAGTGGAAATTATTAGAATGTAACTCACCTGAGTAAGAACTTCTTATGGATCTAGGGAACTTGATGGAAAACCATCTTCATAATAATTTCATGTTGGTTATGTCATCCAATGAAATGGATATTATTCATACCCAAACATCAATATCCAATCTAATTATATATTTATAGTTATATCATCTGATTGTGTTCACTGGGGAGTGAGATCCCTATGAGGCTGAGTTCTTGATCATTTTAGTCCATATGGATTTCAAGTACCTTGAGGCACCTATTGAAAAGAGGGTGAAGATTTATAATTTTATGCTTTTAGGGAAATCCAAGAACTGGAGGGAAATCATAGAGTATGTTGGATATAAATATGATGTATCTTAGGAGGAATATATGGTTAAGGACCAAAATTAATTTTATCCTAAGATGTTGAGGGTTGAGATGGATTGGGTGTTCATGTACCTATCATAGGGAAGTATGTCAGTGATGGACTACACTATAAATTTTACCAAGATACTAAATTATTCACTATATTTGGAATCTAATTAGATAATTGGGGCGATGGTATCCTACGATGGTATTGTTTATAATATAAATTCATTGGTAAATTTATTTCTCTTAAGAAACTTCAATAACATAATGAATCGAGATTTCCTCATAAATGGAAACCTGAGAGAGTCCCTAAGTGGTAGGTAGGTAGTCTTTGTAAGATAATTTGGGATATCTTCTTCATGTTGATAGAGGTGACACTATGACGGTTACCACTAAGACAATTATTGGAAGATTATCCAAGGGATTAAGAAGTATTCTTAGGATCGTGGATAGGTGTAATGTTTTTTGTGTGGTAATCCAGGCCACAAGAACCTATAGTTTCTTTATCCAATTTTGGAGTGTCGTGATTATTTTAAGAGTGTCCATATATTGAGGTTCTATAAGGTCACATAGAATTATATTGGTTTAAGTGCATCAGTAAATGAACAAAGATTTTGGATGTACTTTGATACCCGGTAGAAAATAGGTTTCTAGAGTTCCGCTAGAATCTCAGTTTGGGGTTGGAGATATTGTACCCTAAAAGATGAGTGGAATTATTAGTTGGAGGGAGTATCTCGAGTGAGTCACACTACAACACATGGCAGAGAGGTGATAATTATTCATGTCACATAGACTACTATGGCTAGTTTAGACAGAGGACCTTCCATCATTATAGGTATGGTTCTAGTCATATCTACCATATCATATGGTTCGTCTGATACATGATCATCCTATTCCTTTATATTTAAACTTTTTACAATGTATTTTATTTGGATAAGTATAGATTAGAGGGAGTTATTTACATTGACACACCATTATGGGTGCGATTAGAGGGAATCAAACAATAAATGACCTTTTCTATAGAAATCAGTGTTTTCTATTTCTTTTGGGATATTTTTATACTATAAATGATAAGAATTTATTTGATTATTGGAATGGATTGACAATTTCTAAACAAATATCATATCAACTATTATCCAAGAAGAGTGATTTTTAATATCCTGAAGGTGTGGCTATATCCATCCAGGATAATTAGATCTTCATACTGGTCATGCAGGACCAATTCAGTGTAGATTGGATTGTCTCATGAATCAGATAGTGATCCTTGTTCTAGATAGTTGAGACTCTTATCAATGTACTTTTCATCTTATAGTGGGACATTTTCATGATTCCTTTCATGAAGATTTATTTTTTACCACCCGAGTGGGAGATCAAGTTCACTATTAAATTGGTTCAAGCAGTCAAACTAGCTTTTATCATGAATTTCAGATTGCACCAGTAGAGATTTGAGAGATGATTGTTTTGTTAGATGGCCTCAATTTTAAGGGTTTAATTCTTCCTAGTAATTCACCATGGGGTTCTTCTATTCTCTTCTCTAAGAAGTGTGATGGTAAATTATGATAATGTGTTGATTATCAGATACTGAGCTAAATTATGGTCAAGAACCAATATCCCCTTCTTCACATAGAAAATATCATTGATCCATTAATAGGTTTGAGAATATCCTCCAAGATTTACAAGAGGTCAGGGTACTACTAGTAGAGGTTGAGACCATCTAACATACCATGCACTAATTTTAAAAGTAGTTATGGATTGTACATGTTTATGGTGATGTTTTATGGTCTGATGAACACACTAGTGGTATTAATGTCCCTAATGAATTAGATATTCCATATTTTCCAAGAATAGTTTGTGGTGGTTTTCATTATTGGAACCTTGGTGTACTCTAAGTCTATATATAATTATTTTCAACATCTTGAAATCATCTTGAGTATACTAAGTGTGAATCAACTTTATTTCAATTTACATAAATTTTACTTCTAGAATTATAGAGTTCACTTCTAGGGTTATTTTATTTCAAATCGATGGAGTATCAATGGACCGAGATAGGGTTGGAACTATGTAATCTTGGGAGTATCCCAATAATCACTTCAAGATTTGAAGAATTCTAGGATTAGCATGCTATTAATGGTATTTAATCTCATACTTCTACCCTCAAAAAGAACCAATGTCTAGGATGACCAAGAAGGATGTTTAGTTTCTGTGGTCATACTCTTGCGAGGAGGCTATCTAGGTAATCAAGATTAGGAAGACCTCAGTATTGATCATCACCTTACCTTATCTGGGTAAGGAATGTAGCATGTACTATGATGAATCTAGATTTATACTCATATAAGTTATAATAAAGTAGGATAAATTGATTTATTATAGATCCATATATTTGAGGAATCATGAGAGGAATTATCCTACATGCGATCTGGAGTTGTCTATAATGGTGCACACACAATGATGTAGGCATCATTATCGTTTGTTTGAGAGGTTTTTATTGTACATAGATCATAAGATCCCTAAGTACATAATTTAATTTTGGGGTCTAAACTTTCAGTAGAGTAGGTGGGTTAAGTATCCATATCCATTCAACATTTAGTTGGCCTGTACTCATGGAATGTGAAACTTCATTTCATATTCCTTTAGAATTATGACACAAACAGAGGTCGTACATGCCTCCTATTTATATTGGATGTCGATGTATCTCTTTGCAGAGATGCATCTATTTATTCAGGGGTCCCATAGATGATAATATTTTACAACAAAATCTATTACACCCATGCTTCTAGACTAGATTAAGAGGTATATGTAATCTAATCCAATGATATTATCTTTGATGGACTAGATATATATTGGGGAGACACCACCAGGTTAGTCTCTTGGTAGAAGTGATATTATTATAATCTGTGGTCATGTATGGATTTCTAGAGGATTTTACAAGCAGATGATGAGGGAATTTATTCTTCTAAAGATATTAAGTACATCCTATTATAAGAAATATGTATTATGATCTCTGTTAGAAATATAGGTGGCTAGGGATGATGAAGGGAATATAATGCATTGTGGAATTATGCTTAACCTGTTAGTATGTGATGGTTGAGCATCATAGACATTTATGATTACTAAATCATTTTCCCACTATAGAATAGAAGTTGTACTATGTCATCATGGAACTTATGACTAGATTACCCAAGACACCATAGAATAATGATGTAATAGAGAGATCATGGATCAAATGACAATGGTATCCCACTTCTTAACTATCATGGAGACCTTTATAATTGATGATCATGGTATTCACTATGTGCAGGAGGTAGTTCAATTTAAATGTGATCCAAGGAGTATCATTTGTTGTTGAGATGCTCGCTTCATATCATGATTCATATAGGGCCTTTAGAAGGCTTTGGTATCACTATTTTTTCTGAGTATGGCCTACCATCCTCAAACATGCATCAATTTAATGGGATGATTAAAATTATAGAGGTTATTTTATGAGAGTGTGTTTGGGATTTTTATGGTAACTGGAATCAGTATTTGGTACTTGGGGATTTAACATATAATAAAATCTTCCATGAATTTATCAAAACATATCCTTTAAATGAAATGTATGAAGGTCATTTCATTAACCTTTATGTTGGAAAATCATAGGTGATTATGTTGTTTTTTTGACATATTTTCATGCAAGAGACATATGAGAAATATTTGTTGATAAAGAAGTAGTTGGTGGCTGGGCAAAGAAAAAAATCATATACTAACCATCAGAGATTATATATGGATTTTAATGTTAGTCACTGAGTTTTTCATTGAATTTCACCTAAGATGGGTAAATCCTGAATCTGGAAGCATATAAAGCTAGCGCCCATGTTCATCAAGAAATTTGAGAGAGTGGTGAAAATCATACTTGTGGCATACCGATTTTCTCTTCCACATCCCTTCAGTTACTCTCATGAAATTTTCAATATGTTGTAACTTTATAGATTTCTCCATATCCCTTATCATTTGATAGATAATAATGAGGTTGATCTTGATTTTGATTCACCCTTTGAAGAGAAAACGATCTAAATCATGGATTGAATTGAGAAGAATCTCTAAGGGAAATTTTTTACTCTAATGTGAGGGCAGTAGCATCATGGGTGAGTTTAAGAGGAGACCAGTCAGGTAGAGTCAAATATATGAACATATTATCCTGATATGTTCATAGTTACCCCATAGTGATGCTTGGTAGCATAGCTTGGGGATGATATATTATATTTTGGGGAATTTGTAAGATCCCTTCATCTACCTGGGTATGTACCTCTTTATGTTTTGGATGGAACACTTTTATTATTATCTTTTTTCAATAAATATTCCATTATTCCTAGGTGGGATAAATTGGGTGAGGAGTTCTATAACACCAAATTTATTTATGAAATATTTTTTTGTAAATTCAATTTCTTCTATAACTTGGGTAACACACAACACTGTGTTTTAGCGAACCACGAAATATTATTAATATTATAATAAAAACAACATCATATTAACCTAACCATTAAATTTGGTGGTGTGAATTGGAATAAACACATTTTTAAAATTAAGTATAATTTTTTTAGGTAAAAATAATATATTTATAAATAATTACATATTTTTCGAAGGTATAATGTTCTTTGAAAATGACTTTTTCTACCAAAAATATTTAGTATTACCAATTCTAAAAAAATTTAAAATACTATTTTTTGACACTTAAAAAATATATTTTACACAATGATATTAATTTTTTTAATATTCGTGTAAAAATTATTTTTTGAGTTATTTTTTGATAAATGATTTAAAAGAATAATTTTTCAATAAATGGTAAAAATCCTAATATTTATTAAAAAATTATTTTTCATTTAATTTATTTACAAGTTAATTTTTATTTTCATGTGGTTTTAAAAAGAAAATTAGTTCAATTATATATTTATTAATTCAATTTTTCTCATTGGAATCTATTTTATGTTGAATTTATATATTAAATGATTCTCTACATAAAACAATTTTCTATCGAGAAAAACATTTTTTGCCTCATATGTAGGTTTATTTAAAAAATTAAATTTCAATTATGTGAATGGAATTTAGAAACAGGTATTAAATTTTTATAATCAAAATAATTTATATTATATATTAACTGAAGAATAATTTTTTTTCAAAATTAATTGAAAAAATAGAAAAAATTAATTACCATGGTTAAGGTTAAAACTGGTTTACTGGGGGTTAAACTAAAATAATAATGGATAAATTGATTTATAAAAATTTATAAATCCAATTGGTTGACCATATTTAGACATTATAACCTATTATTTTCTAGGATGATCAATTAAGGATTCATTTGGTATGTGAAAAATATGGGTTCACTTTTTTATTTCCAAAACATCCATGTGTGTCCTCTCCCCCACTTATAAAAGGACACCCATATCTTATCCTCTTAACACCAAAAAATCAATTTTCTTAATACAATACCTAAAACTATATCTTCTCTAATCCCATAAGCTCATCCTAGATTCTTTGTCGAGATTATTAAACCTTCTTATAACGTCTTTATATATTAACCTAATGAGGTTCTCCAAATAATAGGTAAAATTCTTAAACATTTGTTTTTGCAATATTTCTTCATCCACCTCCTTAAAATTATATTCAAATATGATTATATAATAAAAAACATATCTCTCATATACTTATATATTATTATGTTAATGGATTTACTTAAATCAATCTTCTGTTCCTTCAAGTGGTAAATGAAACCACAGATTCTTTGTACAGTAGACTACAACCTCACGAACACATGTTGTTAATTTTCCATCACCACATCTGATGGAAATATATAATGATTTATTTAACATATTTATTTTAGTTTTATTAAAAATTATACTTATTTATTTATAATATAACCTATACCTTCTTACTTTTCAATTTTTGGGAATACGATAATGTAGTTGAACTGTACAATGGACTACTACCTCATGAAGTGATGTGATTCATTCATGATTTAAAAAAACGGTAATAGGGATAGGTTTTATAAAAATTTGAGATATATATGAGATAAAAATAATTCTATAATAATAATATATTATTTAAATTTTATTTTTTATCCATCAATAAAATGGAATCAATGTTCATGAATATGTATCACAAATAGTGTACATTAACAGTGTAATTAATTTTCCATCTATAACATAAATGGATTAATATAAATACTTATATATAAAATTTATATCATATATACAGTTATGGATATGATTTAACGATGATTAAAATTATTGGACCAAATATACCAAACCAAAACATAAATGAAGAATGAATTAATTATTACCCAAAATGTGATTTTAATAAGGAATTGTTAATAAATGGGAAATAAATGGTCATAAGTAAATCATATATGGTATTATACATATAATTGTGGTTCTATAATATATTTATAAGAAACCTTTATTTATTATATATGATTTTTTAATGTTTATGATGAAAGTATATACAAAAGGTAAGGGATTTGTTTCTCATATTTCCGTACACAGGACATAATTTTTGTTTTGCATTAATATTTGTTTATTAGATATATATACTTACTTTTTCACATATTATATCATGAAAGTCCTTATTTTCATGATATTTAATTTTTCATTTTATTATATTCTTTAATGGGTTCTATAATTCAAAACATACCAAAGTGTTAAAGGTTTTATGTTTTCATTACATTATATATGTGGATTGTTTAGGATTTATTTTTCAATAATGAAGTATTATGATAAACCTCTCAATGAAATAATGTATTATATTATCCTATATTTATTTTTTGATAATATACATTGTCCCTTAACATTCTTCTATTAAATGATTAAATATACCTAATAATGTTTTGTTATAAAAATCATTTTTATTTATCTCTCTCATCAAAAACCAATTTTCTTATATATCCATTTTTTTCTAAAATACAAAAATGCTATAAAATTATCAAAAGTATTTATTAAGTAAACTATTAAATTTTTTTGAATTTTTCAAAAATTTTCTAAAAGGAATACTAATGTATTTTTCAAAATAAGGACAATTTCTATTCTACAAAAAATATAAACAGAATCCTTGGATTAACGTGTACAACATAAACACAATTTTCGTCTCTCATGGTCATTATTTTCATTGAATATTACATTTTAATATTTCAAGGATATTTAAAATGAAATTTATTTACATAATATTTTATGAATTTAATACTTTAAAAAGATTATTTTCAAAGAAATGATGTTTTCCTCAAGAAATGTCCAGGTGATTTTTCTTTCAAATTCATTTTCCATCTAAGATGAAGCCCTATTTTTTTACTTAATATTTACAAGGGATATGATCCTATGATGCTACATTTTTTTTATAGATTTTTTATGTTTATGATGACAATATTTTTATAAAACCCTCTTCTTTTCCACGAGTTATGTTATGATGAAATGTTTTAGGAAGCCCCTTTTCTTTTCATGGATTCATACATGATGGATGTATTATGAAGATCATTTCTTTTCATGGGTTCTAATATGATAAATGTTTTTTTGATATTATGGACTGAATATTTAGGATTTTTAGTATGTGATAGGTGGACCCTATATCTCCAAAACATTAATTTGGTAACACTTTATATCTCTTCAGAAAAAATTTGAAATAAGTCAAAGGGCTTGATCCATAATGAGGAACATACATATGGGATGGATCCAGAATGGGAAATAGGCTTATGGGATTGGTACATAATGGGAAACATGTGATGAGGCATAATACAATATGTTTTATGATCTTGGTATGTATCATTGAAAAATAAATTTTATATATATATATTGGTTCTGCACTTTTATGATGTGATATTAGGGTTTACGAATTAAGATTATTTGAAACTCTTATAAATCATGTGTTTTGGAATGAAAATTCTTTATTCCATGTCTCATGTTTATGATATATGGAAAATTAGGTATGATCTTTTTATGTAATGTTCTTGAAAACAAACCCTTATTATTATATTATTCTTTTGTATGATCATATAATGATATCTCCCATTATTACCCATACTGAGAATCTGAGTTCTCCCTTTCCTATGTTTCCATTACCCAGTTTATGAAGATATGTTTTATGTAGGTTATGTTTATGAAATTTAATATTTTTTAAGAAAATTATGAGATATTTTGAAGATATTTCATTAAATAACAAGATTTGGTACCTTTTCCCCAAATATTCTAAACCATTACAGTGCTTATTTATGTATTGGTGATATGAATTGAATATTCATCTAAAAATAAATGATATTTATGTATTAAAATCTTGTGTCTTTATAGTTGGTATCATATCATGGTTTAGTTAAACTTTGTAAACTAGGATGAGAAACTTTTGTCAGAACCCTTAGGATGAGAATCAGTATATGATAGAATCCTAATTTTATGATAAGGAAAAGAATATGTGGTTTACAAGGATGAACATCCATGATTAGACACTATTAGTGGAATTGGTTTTTGAATATATATACCTAGGTTTAATAACTCCAAAAAATGTGTTTCAGGATTGAATTGAGTGTTACTTGATACACAATAATGGGCCTTATTGCGTACCTAGTTTGACACCCCTTGGGAATAATACATGGTTATTTCACCTTTCCTTAGGAACCATCCAAAAGGATATCAATAGATGATGATCATGGATGACCTATGATAAACTTAAGGTGTCCTTATTTAATGGAAGGTGTATTTATTTAGAGAACATATAAATGATTATTCAATACAATGTGTTTTCCCACTATTATTATTTTTGGTAATAATATTATTTTTCATTTCATTTAATGGAAGGAACCTGATGGAACTATAAAAATAATGAATGTGATGGAAAATGCAATTATTTTCCACCTAAGAAACCAAATTCTATTAGACCTAGGATTTATAAGAATTTTTATATAATCACATAACATTATTAATTCATGAATCATTCTTATCATCCAAACAAGCATATGATGGAACAAAATTATATTTAATCCTTCATGAGAAAAATCTTCCATATTTTAGTGGGTATTCTAATCCCCTAGTGTTTGTGCAATGGATCAACTACAATGAGAAGATATTTTCCATTTTCCAGTGCTCATAACATGAAATGATTTTCCTCTCTCTTTATCATTTGGAAGTTGAAGAAAGTCATTGGTAGGATATTATTAAGAATTTGAGGCATTAGATGATATTGAATATACTTAATGGGATGATTTTAAGGGGATATTTATCAGTTAGTACTTAACTCATATTATTTGTAAAGATATAGTGAATATATTCCTGGATATTAATCAAAAGAATTATGAATATATTGTTCCCTATAAAGAAAATTTTACACGGATCTCAAGGTATGCCTCTAGTTTAATTACCATTCCTGAAAGGAAAATTGATCGCTTTTTCTATGGATTTAAACTATGTATCCAAAAGGACTTATCCATAAAAAAAATTAGTAACTATGAAACATATTGAATATGTGCTATCAAGGTAGAAATGGAAAATGGAAATTCCCATAATTTATATTATTTTGATAAGAAATGGAAGATCGACCAACATAAAAACCTGAATAAATCACATAGTGGAAATAAATTCTATCCATATACATTATAGAAATATGGGATGAAATAACAAGGTAATTCTTTCAATGGAATTTTTAGGTTCTTAAAATATGAAATGGAAGGTAGTAAAGACCATGAATATCTAAATTTGATGTATGAGATGGATAATGAAGTGGTAGAGTAGAGGATTCATGCTAATGAACCACCCACCCTCCAATGCAACCAATGCATGGATTTTGGGAATTATGATGGCCAGTGAAAAAATATTAACGTTTTTGATGATCAGCATCAAACTGCTCCTAAGACCAATGATAAAGGGAAATATCAGGTCATAATTGCTACCAATGTTAATTATATGAATTATGTGGTGAAATGTACACTTATCATCGACTCTTGAATCTTTAATGCCTTATTTGATTCTAGAAATATACACCCCTTTATATCTATGGAATTTGGAAATGGTATTTAATTACCATCTCAATGATTAGATATTGTCTTAGTGCTAAAAATCTCATCATTGTATGAAGAATACATCAAAAGTATAAAACTCCAATTTCTTTGATGTTCTTGGGAACATGATTTTGTAAATATTTTGATTCTTCATTTAGTTGAATTTTATGTGATTTAGGTTATTGACAGTCATTACTTATTTTCAACCTATATAATTTATAGGGGAAGTCAAATTTTTTATTCCATATGAACCCATTGTCATTTATTTGTGTGAGGATGAATAAAAAAATCCAATAGGGGTTACTTTTACCTTGTAGGTCTTAGCTTCTATCCATGATGTATATTTTCCTAAAATATATGGAGAGAAACTAGAAATCAAAGAAATTTCCATTCTTTAGTATTTTTTTATTTCTTTCTAAAATAGTTTCATAGATTTCCATTGAATCGTGATTTTGAGTTCCCAATATAACTCATTACTGGAAATATAGACATTTTAAGGCTCTATATAGAATTACATTGATTGAGTTGAATGAATTGAGGAAGAATGTAACACCCGAGATTTTTATGAGTAATATTTTGTTCAAAGTAATCTTTCACTACACACTTGCTTGTCTTACTTTACACGCAATCGCAACCTTCCTCGATAGCTTGCGTCGTACGCAATACTGAGTTTCACTAAACAACGATATACTATTAAAATATTATTAAAACTAGCCGTTATGAATTGTAATAACCACTTTTTGAAATTTTATATATTTTATTTTTCAAAATGTACTTCATTTTTGGATTCGGAATACCGAAATTAGCCTAGGGTGAAATTTTGGTATTTTTCTGAAAACTTTCAATTTTTGATGAATAGTGAAACCACTAAGTGGTAGGTTAAAAACTGAATTTTGCATAAAACATAATTTTACCGCTTCTGTGAATGGAATTTCGAAAATCTGACAGACACAGTTGATATCAGTAAGTAAAATGTGGTTCAATGAGATAAAAATAATTTTTTGGTGAATAGTAACTTTTTACTTTTTTTTACCGCGGTTAATAGTAAATAGGGTAACTAAGGGTAAATATGATATTACTATTACCCTAACACATGTCCTATTTCTATTGGATAAGTTTAATTCGACCAAAAACAACCTTATGAATAAAATATGACCATTTAGGCCCACATGAGTTAGATTAGGACATTTATTATTAATTTATTTAAAGAAGGGTTAAAATAGTTAAAATCAAAGTTTAATAAGTAAATAATTTTTAATATGGGGTTATACATAAGATAAATTCGACAATAAATATTCATTAGAAATCTAAAAAGATTTCCTAGATAATGGTATTTTATTTATAATTTTTAGACATTAAATAATTTAATTTAATTATGACACAACGATGATGCAGTAATTATCTTATTTATGAAATATTGACATAATTGATGTTATAGACACAAAAATAAATGTAATTTAAACTTTTTATGAAATACACTAATTTTTTAGGTTACTATGATATATTAGTGTTGATTTAATCAACTAGGTTCGAACATATAATTCTGTTATGACTTTCACAAAACTCATATATCAAATAGTGTCAAAATTGACACAAAATAGTTTTTAAATCAAATATTATATTATTAATTGTTATTTTATTCCTAAAAATATAAGGTTCGGCCAAATTACTTATATTAGGATATATATATTAATAATAAACAATTTGGGGTTTTTTTGGCATGTTATAGTAAGTGTATTAACCATATAGTGAAAGAAAACAAAAAGACACGATAAAAGTTAAATTATTTAACTTAGAGTTAAATCTAAGTGATAAGGTTAAAATAATACCCTAAACTTGTCTAAATCCTATTGGTTGATAGGATTTCGACCCATACCCACTTTAGATTCGAAATAAGTCCCTTTGGAACCATTATAAATCGATTTTGACTTTAATATAAAATAATATTTTGAGATATTCCTAAGGTGCCCCTCTCCTCCCTTATAAAAGGGCACCTCCTCCCCCTCCTCCTCACACCAATTTGAGCACTCAAGCACGGCCAAACCCTGCCATTATCTCCTCTAAACTTCCCTAGAATAATCCTAGAGGTCCTGGTCTTCTTCAAAGTCCAATCATAGTTCCCTAAGTGGAGGATTCAAAGAAGCATTCCAAAGAAGAGGTAATATCCATTACCGATCTTTTCAATTTCTTTCTTATTCAAATTCTTATTCTTTAGTTGTTTCATGATAAATTAATAACATCAGTATTTCTTAAATACTGATATGTTATTATAAATATTAAACAACCCTAATTCACCTTCTATCCATCCTACGGAAAAATGAAATCACTGCGCGTGCGTACGTACGGAATACCGTCTCCACGCCGTGGTGTAATCTATTTTCCACCATCACCTTAAAAGGATGGGTATAATGGTGTAATGAGTAACTATTTATGATTATTATAAAGTAATATTGATACTGAAATAATATTTATATACTCCAATACAATTCCACGATCATAGGAACGATATCATCATTCGTGCGTACGTACGGAATACCGTCTCCACGATGTGATGCGACTCGTTCTACATGATCATCATTACATAGTAATTATATAAATGAATTTGAATGAATAAATATGATATATGTTACACTAATACCATTCTGGATATAAGGTATCTATAACCTTAAAATAATAATAAGAATTTATTTGGCAAAACGCGCATAAGAACAAAAGGCAATAAAGACCCGAGTAACAAGTAACAATGAAATATTACTAACAAGAAGCTAAGAATATGACCATATATGATATAATATCAATATGTTTGATTCTGGAATAAGTCAATAACATTATTTAAACCATTATACAGGAGCTTAGGATACGTACAAAGAAAATCGGACCTAAGGTAAGGGTAATATCACAATCTCATTTTTATCCAAGATTGTTTATTCGTAAGTATTTACTGGGGTGTATTTTATCATCCAAATCCATTTTTCATCAATATGTAATATTATTTCCATCCACCTACAATTGTTTAAATCCATTTTTACCCTTCAGTGAGTTTTTAGTAATATGTATGAATGGAATCTTTTGTCGTTTTTCGTACGAGGTACTTTTTGACTTTTCCGACAAAAGTACGAAGAATGTGTTTTTTAACTTATACAGCATGAATGGATTTTTAAAACATTATTTCCAAGAAGCTTACTTTATAAGTTCTCATGTTTATTTTTAATCAACTTCTTTTAGTTTATAATTGTATGACATGTTAAGAAAAGAAAAGGGTTTTTGAAGTAGAAAGGATATTTTCCTCAAGAATGGAGTTCAAGTATTTTATCAAAATTATTTTCCATCTAAGATAATAAAAAGGGTTCTGTTTTTATCCCTATTATTACATTGGTTTTATTATTTTTTGATGGAAATATTTTTATGAATTCCTTTATCTTATATGAATTGTTTTATGATGTCATGTTTCTTAAGAATCCGATTTTTATTACGTGGGTTACGCTATGATGTATGGTTTATGATTATGTGGCACACATAAGAAAGGATTCATTATAAGATGGGTGGGACATATATCTCCCTCCAATGCATTGGGTAAAGATTTTATATCTCATGAGATAGACATGGCTGGAACGGTAGGTTATACCGGTTCAGTGAAACAGGACTGGAACGAGGGTGACTCGGTTCAGAAAGGGACTTTGTCCACTAAGATAGTCTTGGCAATGAGTCATGACTAACAAGAAATGATTTTCCATGATTATGTGTGCATGCCACAAAGTTTCAAGTTTCATGTTATGATTATGGGGATCTCATTTTCACTTCTATGATTTATTCCATGTTAAGATATTATGATCTCTTTTGCAGGTTATGATTTTCAAAAAGATATGATATGATTTATATTTACTTTATTTGACCTTGCTGAGCATTTGAGATCACCCTTTTATGTTTTCTTTTCCCCAGGTCAGGAAGATGGATATTAAGTAGAATATGCTAACAGGGACCCTAGATATGATGAAATAAATGGGAGACACTGTAGATGATTTATGAACCAGTTGTTTATGTTTCCCAGTTTCTAAAGACACTATACCTATACGGTCCTCTGTGGTTTTGTCATATGTTGTAATAAGTGTGCTTCAATTTTGAAGTATTAATAATGTATGTAAAGTATGGGTCATTATAGTTGGTATAAGAGGAAAGGTATAGTCAACCTTTGGAAACTAGGATGTGAAACCCTTAGTAAGAACCCTAAGGATAATTCTAAGCATAGAACACAATCTTAGTGTTTTAGAAATGGCCATGAATACCCTAGGATAAGACCTTAAGTGTGAAATTTTATCCTTGATTATGTGGTTTTGCTATTATAATTAGTGTTGCTCACACTATTCTTCTTGGTTTTAGTCAATGGCTGGAACCCGAAGGAACCGTGTTAATGCGGAATGCAATGGGCAATGCAATGATTGTCCCCCTGAGCAACCAAACGATATGGGAGCTGGAATGAAAAATCTTGTAGCCATGCTCACCCAACTTTCTCAAGCTATGAATCATGCAGGACTTCCAAACGAGCAAAGGAAGGAGCAACATTCTGTTGAATCCTTCATGAGGCAGCGTCCACCTTCTTTCAGTGGGTCTACTGATCCATTAGTTGCTGAACAATGGATTAGTACTACTGAAAAGATATTTTCAGTTCTTCAATGTTCTGAACATGATAAATTCATCCTAGCAGTGTATCGTTTGGAAGGAGATGCTGATCAATGGTGGAATCTTATTAAGAATACGAGGCAAAGGGATGAAATTGAGTCTATGGAATGGGACGAGTTTAAGAACTTATTTTTCAATAAGTACTTCCCTTGTATTCTCCGAACAAAGATGGAGAAAGAGTTTCTTGAACTGAAGCAAAGGGATGATGAATCTGTTGGTACCTATGAAGAAAATTTTACAAGACTTGCAAGGTACGCTTCTGGTATTATTATCCAACCTGAGAGTAAGATCGATCGATTCTTTAGTGGCTTAAAACGAAGTCTTCGAAGGGTGTTAGCCATAAGGGACTTCAATAGCTACAAGGAAATCGTTCGATGTGCTCTCAAAGTCGAGATGGAGATTGGAGTAACCCATCAGTCACATGGGTTTGATAAGAAGAGGAAGATGGAATTCAAAGGAAAATCTAAAGAGTAAACTGAAAAGAAGATGAGCTTTCCCTTATTCTCAAAGTGTAGAAAGAAACATGGAGGGAGTTGTCTTAAAGGGACAAGTAAATGTTTCAAATGTGGAAAGGAAGGTCATCGGGCATTTGAATGCCGCGATAATGGGAAGAAGATGTCTAATGATGAAAACAAAGGAAGTGATACACATAATGAACCAACTACACTTCAATGTTTCAAGTGCAAGGAGATGGGGCATTATGCCAATCAATGCCCAAATCCAAGTGTTGATGATGATGGTCGACGTCAACAAAATCTTAATGCTAAAGGCAATGGAAAGTCACATGCAATTTCTATCAGCGATGTGGAGTATGATAACGAAGTGGTGAAAGGTACACTTACCATCCACTCTAAAGTACCAAATGTTTTATTTGATTCTGGATCCACCCACTCTTTTATTTCTAAATAATTTTCTAAGGGTATCACTGTATTACCTCAACAATTAGATGTTGAGTTAGCTGTGACAACACCTAATGGCACAACAGTCACATCAAAAGTTTATAATTCTTCTCCGATCGAAGTTTGTGGGAAAGTGCTTCCTGCAAATCTTGTGGTCCTTCCTTTAGTGGAATTTGATGTGATTCTTGGCATGTATTGGCTTTCTCTACATGGAGCTCATATCAATTTCCAAAGAAGGGAAGTCACATTTCATATTCCAGATCAATCTACGATCGTCTATTGATGCAAGGATGAATATAACCTTCCAGTGGAAATTCCTTCCATCTTATGGGTCTTGATTCCACTAAATGAAGGTTATTTATCTCAAATGGTTGGTGAGAAACTTACGATTAAGAATATTCCAATCATACAGGAGTTTTATGATGTCTTTCCGGAGGAATTACCGGGTCTTCCACCAAATCGTGAAGTTGAGTTTTCAATAGAACTTGTACCGGGTGCTTTGCCTATTTCAAAGACACCTTATAGAATGGCCCCAATTGAGTTGCAGGAGTTGAAGAAGGAACTCCAAGAGAATCTTGATAAGGGAATCATACGCCCCAGTGCGTCACCTTGGGGATCACCTGATCTATTTGTTAAGAAGAATGATGGATCAATGAGACTCTGCATTGATTATCGAGAACTTAACAAGATCACTATCAAGAACAAATATCCTCTCCCACGCATTGATGAATTATTTGACCAACTACGCGGAGCTCAATACTTTTCCAAGATTGATCTTCGTTCAGGGTATCATCAATTAAGGGTCAAAAGGGAGGATATACCAAATACATCTTTTCGTACAAGGTATGGACACTATGAATTTATAGTGATGCCATTTGGTCTTACTAATGCCCCTGCTATCTTCATGGATCTAATGAATAGAGTCTTTAGAGACTATCTTGATCAATTTGTGGTAGTCTTTATAGACGATATTCTTGTCTATTCAAAGAGCAAGGAAGAGCATGAAGATCACTTGAGAATTATATTGAAGACCCTGAGAAAGGAGAAGCTTTATGCCAAATTTACCAAGTGTGAATTTTGGCTTCAAAAAGTTGCATTTTTGGGTCACATAATCTCAAAAGAGGGGATATCTGTGGATCCATCAAAAACAGAAGTTATCGAAAGATGGTCAAGACCAACAACAGTAACTGAGATCCGAAGTTTTCTTGGTTTGGCTGGATATTATCGACGTTTTGTAAATGATTTTTCACGATTATCTAATCCACTCACCAAGTTGACTCGGAAAGGAGTTAAGTTTGTTTGGACAGAGGAATGTGAAGAGAATTTCAAGGAGTTGAAAAGAAGGTTATCCAGTTCACCTGTTCTCACACTGCCTTGTAGTAGAGAAAGGTTTTTGATCTACAGTGATGCATCCAAGAAGGGATTGGGGTGTGTTCTTATGCAAAATGATATGGTGATATCTTATGACTCACGACAGTTGAAAATCCATGAGCAAAATTACCCAACACATGATTTGAAGTTGGATGCGGTAATCTTTGCATTAAAGATTTGGAGGCATTACCTTTATGGTGAAAGGTGTGATATTTATACTGATCATAAAAGTTTAAAGTATATTTTCACACAAAAGGATCTAAATATGCGTCAAAGAAGATGGTTGGAGCTAATTAAGGATTATGACTGCTCAATCCATTACCACCCTGGAAAAGCAAACAAGGTGGCAGATGCATTAAGTCGACAAGACCATGCTAGTTTATCTATGATGAGGATCACAAAAGATCCAATATTTATGGATTTACAAAGGATGGATCTTGGAATTATAATGGAAGGGGAAAAATCTTATCTTTCTCAAATGAATGTTCAACCATCTATACATGTGAAGATTAAAGAGGCACAGAAAGAAGATGTAGAGTTACAAAAGAAGGTGAGAAATGTTCCTGAATTCAACCTTGATTTTGATGGGATAATAAAGTTCAGGAATCGGGTTTGTGTTCCTCCCATCCCCGAATTAAAGAAGGAGCTACTGGATGAGGCTCATAGTTCATCATTCTCTATTCATCCTGGAAGCACGAAGATGTATAGGGACCTGAAAGAGTACTTATGGTGGGATGTCATGAAAAGAGATGTTGCTGAATATGTCTCTCGATGCTTGGTTTGTCAACAAGTTAAAGATGAGAGACAGAAGTCTAAGGGGATGTTACAACCATTACCCATACCCGAATGGAAATAGGAAAATATCACTATGGACTTTGTCACAGGACTTCCTAAAACATCCAAAGGCAATAATGCTATTTGGGTCATAGTTGATCGTCTTACAAAGTCTGCACACTTCATTGCTATTAGAGAGGATTTCTCTCTAGATCATCTTGCTAGGATATATGTAAAGGAAGTGGTATGATTTCATGGAGTACCACTTTCTATTATATCTGATCGGGATCCGAGATTTACCTCGAAGTTCTGGCGAAGTCTTCAGCATACTCTGGATGCAGAGTTGAGTTTCAGCACTGCTTATCATCCCCAGACAGACGGTCAGTCTGATAGAACAATTCAAACCCTAGAAGATATGTTTAGAGCTTGCTCTATGGATTTCAAAGGAGGTTGGGATCAACACCTACCTTTGGTGGAATTTTCTTATAATAATAGCTTTCACTCCAGTATTCAGATGGCTCCTTATGATGCTCTCTATAGAAAGAAGTGCAGGACTCCAACTTACTGGGATGAAGTTGGGGAAAGAAAGCTATTAGGACCTGATCTCGTTGATGAAATGGCAGAAATGGTCAGATCTATTCAACAACACATAAGAGCAGCTCAGAGTCGACAGAAAAGTTATGCCAACAACCGAAGAAAAGACCTAGAGTTTGAAGTGGGTGATAAAGTGTTCTTACGAATATCTCCCTGGAAGAGGGTTATGAGATTTGGAAAGAAGGGGAAGTTGAGCCCTAGATATATCGGTCCTTTCGAAATACTGGATCGTGTTGGAAAGGTAGCTTACTGATTGGCGCTTCCACCGAATCTCTCTCAAGTTCACGATGTGTTCCATGTATCTCTCCTGAGAAAGTACATACCCGATCCTTCACATGTACTCAGCTCAGAAGTTGTACCGCTGGAGCAAGATCTTTCTTATGAAGAACAACCGATAGAGATTCTGGATCGTAGCGAAAAAGTCCTACGAAACAAGACCACTCGATTGGTGAAAGTTTTATGGAGGAACCACCAATTAGAAGAAGCTACATGGGAGCTTGAGGATATGATGAGGGAGAAGTATCCTCATCTGTTTGTTACAAAGTGACGAATTTCGAGGGCGAAATTCTTTTTAAGGGGGGTAGAATGTAACACCCGAGATTTTTATGTGTAATATTTTGTTCAAAGTAATCTTTCACTACACACTTGCTTGGCTTACTTTACACGCAATCACAACCTTCCTCGATAGCTTGCGTCGTACGCAATACCGAGTTTCACTAAACAACGATATGCTATTAAAATATTATTAAAACTAGCTGTTATGAATAGTAATAACCACTTTTTGAAATTTTATAAATTTTATTTTTCAAAATGGACTTCATTTTTGGATTCGGAATACCGAATTAGCCTAGGGTGAAATTTTGGTATTTTTCTGAAAACATTCAATTTTTGATGAATAGTGAAACCACTAAGTGGTAGGTTAAAAACTGAATTTTGCATAAAACTTAATTTTACTGCTTCTGTGAATGGAATTTCGAAAATCCGACAGACACGGTTGATATCAGTATGTAAAATTTGGTTCAATGAGATAAAAATAATTTTTTGGGGAATAGTAACTTTTTACTTTTTTTTACCGCGGTTAATAGTAAATAGGGTAACTAAGGGTAAATATGATATTACTATTACCCTAAAACATGTCTTAATTCTATTGGATAAGTGTAATTTGACCAAAAACAAGCTTATGAATAAAATATGACCATTTAGGCCCACTTGAGTTAGATTAGGACATTTATTATTAATTTATTTAAAGTGGGGTTAAAATAGTTAAAATCAAAGTTTAATAAGTAAATCATTTTTAATATGGGGTTATACATAAGATAAATTCGACATTAATATTCATTAGAAAGCTAAAAATATTTCCTACATAATGGTATTTTATTTATAATTTTTAGACATTAAATAATTTAATTTAATTATGACACAACGATGATGCAGTAATTATCTTATTTATGAAATATTGACATAATTGATGTTATAAACACCAAAATAAATGTAATTTGAGAATTTTTATGAATTACACTAATTTTATAGGTTACTATGATATATTAGTGTTGATTTAATCAACTTGGATCGAACATATAATTCTGTTATGACTTTCACAAAAATCATATATCAAATAGTGTCAAAATTGACACAAAATAGTTTTTAAATCAAATATTATATTATTAATTGTTATTTTATTCCTAAAAATCTATGGTTCGGCCAAATGACTTAGATAAGGATATATATATTAATAATAAGCAATTTGGGGTTCGTTTGGCATGTTATAGTAAGTTTATTAACCATATAGTGAAAGAAAACAAAAAGACATGGTAAAAGTTAAATTATTTAACTTAGAGTTAAATCTAATTGATAAGGTTAAAATAACACCCTAAACATTTCTAAATCCTATTGGTTGACAGGATTTAGACCCATCCCCACTTTAGCTTCGAAATAAGACCCTTTGGAACCATTATAAACCGATTTTGACTTTAATATAAAATAATATTTTGAGATACTCCTAAGGTGCCCCTCTCCTCCCTTATAAAAGGGCACCTCCTCCCCCTCCTCCTCACACCAATTTGAGCAGTCAAGCTCGGCCAACCCCGGAAATTTTCTCCTCTCCACTTCACTAGAATAATCCTAGAGGTCCTGGTCTTCTTCAAAGACCAATATTAGTTCCCAATGTGGAGGATTCAAAGAAGCGTTCCAAAGAAGAGGTAATATCCATTACCGATCTTTTCAATTTATTTATTCTTCAAATTCTTCTTATTTAGTTGTTTCATGATAAAGTAATAACATCAGTATTACTTACATACTGATATGTTATTATAAATATGAAACAACCCTAATTCACCTTCTATCCATCCAACCAAAAAATGAAATCACCGCGCGTGCGTACGTATGGAATACCGTCTTCATGCCGTGGTGTAATCTATTTTCCACCATCACCTTACAAGGATGGGTATAATGGTGTAATGCGTAACTATTTATGATTATTTTAAAGTAATATTGATTTTGAAATAATATATATATACTCCAATACAATTCCACGATCATAGGAACGATATCATCACTCGTGCGTACATACGGAATACCGTCTCCACGATGTGATGCGACTCGTTCTACATGATCATCATTACATAGTAATTATATAAATGAATTGAATGAATAAATATGATATATGTTACACTAATAACATTCTTTATATAAGGTATCTATAACCTTAAAATAAGAATAAGAATTTATTCGGCAAAACACGCATAAGAACAAAAGGCAATAAAGACCCGAGTAACAAGTAACAATGAAATATTACTAACAAGAAGCTAAGAATATGACCATATATGATAACATATAAATATGTATGATTCTGGAATAAGTCAATAACATTATTTAAACCATTATACAGGAGATTCGGACACGTACAAAGCAAATCGGACCTAAGGTAAGGGAAATATCACAATCTCATTTTTATCCAAGATTGTTTATTCGTAAGTATTTACTAGGGTGTATTTTATCATCCACATCCATGTTTCATCAATATGTAATATTATTTCCATCCAAATACAATTGTTTAAATCCATTTTTACCCTTCGGTAAGTTTTTAGTAATATGTATGAAAGGAATCTTTTGTCGTTTTTCGTACGAGGTACTTTTTGACTTTTCCGACAAATGTACGAAGAATGTTTTTTTAACTTATACGGCATGAATGGATTTTTAAAACATTATTTCCAAGAAGCTTCCTTTACAAGTTTTCAAGTTTATTTTTAATCAACTTCTTTTAGTTTATAATTGTATGACATGTTAAGAAAAGAAAAGTGTTTTTGAAGTAGAAAGGATATTTTCCTCAAGAATGGAGTTCAAGTATTTTATCAAAATTATTTTCCATCTAAGATAATAAAAAGGGTTCTGTTTTTATCCCTATTATTACATTGGTTTGATTATGTTGTGATGGAAATATTTTTATGAATTCCTTTATCTTATATGAATTGTTTTATGATTTCATGTTGTTTAAGAATCCATTTTTATTACATGGGTTACGCTATGATGTATGGTTTATGATTATGTGGAACACATAAGAAAGGATTCATTATAAGATGGGTGGGACCTATATCTACCTCCAATGCATTGGGTAAAGATTTTATATCTCATGAGATAGACATGGCTGGAACGGTAGGTTATACCAGTTTAGTGAAACAGGACTGGAACGAGGGTGACTCGGTTCAGAAAGGGACTTTGTCCACTAAGATAGTCTTGGCAATGAGTCATGACTAACAAGAAATGATGTTCCATGATTATGTGTGCATGCCACAAAGTTTCAAGTTTCATGTTATGATTATGGGGATCTCATTTTCACTTCTATGATTTATTCCATGTTAATATATTATGATCTCTTTTGCAGGTTATGATTTTCAAAAAGATATGATATGATTTTTATTTCCTTTATTTGCCCTTGCTGAGCATTTGAGCTCACCCTTTTATGTTTTCTTTTCCCCAGGTCAGGAAGATGGATATTAAGTAGAATATGCTAAAAGGGACCCTATATATGATGAAATAAATGAGAGACACTATACAAGATTTATGAACCAGTTGTTTATGTTTCCCAGTTTCTAAAGACACTATACCTATACGGACCTTTGTGGTTTTGTCATATGTTGTAATAAGTGTGCTTCAATTTTGAAGTATTAATAATGTATGTAAAGTATTGGTCGTTATAAAGAAACTCCATTAGAATATCAATAAAGGATTTATACACCCATGTGTGTCACCATGGGGTAAACCTATTCCATTTATTATGAAGAAAGATGGATCTATGTGACTCTTTATTGATTAGAATGAGTTAAACAAGATCATGATCAAGAACATGCATCCTCTACCATGTATTGATGAAATGGTTGATCAATTTCACATAGCTCATTACTTTTCTATGATTGACCTTAATTTTGAATATCATCATTAAAGGTTCCATATGGAGGAAATAACCAAGAAAAAATTCTATATAAGGTATGGATACCATCAGTATATAGTGATTCCATTCAGTTTTACTAATTCCCCCACTTTCATCATTGATTTATTTAATAGAGTCGTTAGATTTTATCTCCATCATTTTATGGTAATATTTGTAGATGATAATCAAGTGTATTCAAATATCAAGGAAGATACTGAACATGTCTTGGTAATTATAATAAATAACCCTAAGTAAGAATAAAATATATGATGAATTTTCAAAGTTGGAATTTTTCTACAAAAGGTTCCATTTTTTGGATATATAGTCTCCCATGGGGGTATATCGATGGATCCATCAATGATAAAATAAATTGAAAATTGTCCTTGACCAAAAATGATATCTGAGATCTGATGTTTTCAAGGTTTTTCTAGGTATTATATGTTTTTTGTAGAGAATTTATCATGACTTAATAATCCACTCCCAAAGTTAACTCGGAAGGGAGCTATGTTCTTTTAGATGGATGAATTCCGGGAAAATTTCAAGGGACTAAATAGAATATTTGAAAGTGTATCAGTGCTTACATTACCCTCTAATTGAAAAGGGTTTTTAATTTGTAGTGATCTATCCAAGAAGGTATTGGGATTAATTATTATATAAATTTACATGGTTATAACTTCTTCCTCATTAAAATTGATTATTAGTGATCAAACATACACAACTCATTATTTTGAGTTAGCTATGATAAATGTTTTAGTTAAAATATAGAAAACATTTCTTCATGGAGAAAATTGGGATATGTATACTGCTAAAAATGTTTAAAGTATATATTAACATAGAAGGAGATAAAAATGTTACTGAGAATATGGTTATAGGTTATCAAATTTAATAACGACTTAATGAATTAACTCCATGGGAAAGAGAAAAATTGCGATGATGTTTTAAGTTCAAATAATTGTTCTTGATTATGAATCATGAGGCTAAAAGAAGATCCAATATTTATAAATTAGAATATTATGGATCTAAAAATTCTGAAGGAATGGGGTAAATATTTTTTTTCTCAACTGATTGGTCAACCATCAATTCATGTAAAGATTAATGTGGTATAGAAGTATGATGTGGAGATGTAGATAACGGTGATAAATGCTATTGAGTTAAAAAAATGATTATAAGGGAATGAAAAGGCTCAATAACAATGTATATTTTTTTTCCATATCATATTTTATAGAGTTTTTTGATCAATCTGACAGTTCTTCATTCTCTATTCATGCTGGAAGTACTAAAAATTATAGATATTTGAAAGATTATTTCTTGTGGGATGTAATGAATTGATATATTTTATGGGTTTCATCTTTGTTCTTGGTATGTAAACATATAAAGAGTGAGAGAAAAATTATAAGGGTAGTTTACAACCATTACTCATTCCAGAATTGAAATGAAAAAACATCAGCATACATTTTGTTGTTTCACTCCCCAAAACATCTAAATGAACTACTAAAAATACCCCTTTTATCAGTGCTAAAAACCCTCTTTTATCAGCTCTAGAAAAGTGTTATTAATGTCGTAGAAGATAAGGGGGTGGGTCCCCTTTATCAGTGCTCCAAAAAGCGCTGATAAAGAAACCTTTTATCATCGCTAAAAAAATGCTCTGATAAACGGGGTCTTTTATCAGTGCTTCCTTTATCAGTGCTTCCTTTATCAGTGCTTTCTTTTTGCACTGATAAAGGACCCCGTTTATCAGTGCTTTTTTAAAAGGGATTATAAAAGTTAAAAAAAATTAAAAAAATCCTGCAAATCAGGGGGTCTTTTATAGTGCTTGAGCCCCCCCATTTAATGCGCTTTTCCACCCCCCCTCCATCGCCCCCACACACCCCCTCCTCCCTTTATCTGTGCTAGCTCCCATATTCCCTCATGCGCGTGCACCCCTGCCTCCACCATGTTTTGAACTCGAGACCTCCCCCCTGCGCGCCTATGCCCTTACCACTCCTCTATTTTTATTTGTTTTATATTTCATGATATATATATATAGTTATATTTATTCGTATAGTAATATATATTTAGATTAATAAATATATATATAGTTATATTAATATATATATATATAGTTATATTAATATATATATAGTTATATTATAATATATATATATATATATAGTTATATTAATATATATCTTTATATATATATATAGTTATATTTATTCGTATAGTAATATATATTTATATTAATACATTTATAAATATATAGTTATATTAATAGATATATATAGTTATATTAATATATATATATTTATATTGGTATTAATATATATATTTATATTGGTATTAATATATATATTTATAGTAATATTAATATATATATATAGATATATTAATATATATATAGTCAGATTAATATATAGAGAGAGAGAGATTAATATATTTGTATATAAATATTCATATATATGTATTTTAAATAAAATAGATATTAGTTATTATTTAGATAAATCTAATATATTTTATATGTAAATATATTTTATTATTTATATTTATAATTAAATTTTTAGGTGTGAATATATAAAAAATATGTATATATTGTTATATATTTGATTACAAATAGCAGTGAATTATAAAAAATGATACAATTTCAAATACATAATATCAATATGAATGTAATAGCTTGGAATAAATTCAGTCCCCACCAATAAAACCAATAATACACCCTTAAATGAGGCTGAAAATCCACAAAATGTTAAAAAATCGGGGTACCCTGACTAAAAACTCAGCTTTGGAGGCCTTTTGGGCCTCTTTTGGCCTCCAAAATACCTTGATCGAGGCTTCCCTAGTTATGGAGATGTAGAGCTCTTTGCAGGATTCGATTTGATATGTGATAGAGCTCAAACGAACACCCGAATAAAAAGTTATGGCTGTTTGAAGATCGAGTTGCGTTTTTAACATATTTTGGATGATTTTTTTTAATTTTTTAGTCTTCAAATTGTTATTAAATGACTATTTCTGCATAATAATTACCGAATTATTAATTAAAAATATTTTTTTAATTTTTTTATAAGCCATTTTCACTAAATATCTTATATATTAAGTGTAAATGTATATTTATACTTATCTAAAATATATATACAATTATATTTAAAAAATATGTGTTATATTTATATCAATATAACTATATCTATATATTTAAATATTAATATATATTTTTTAATCATTTTTTTGCAAGTATACCCTTTATCAGCGCTTTTAAAAAAAGTGCTGATAAAGACCCCCCTTTATCATCACTAATGAAAAAAGCGCTAATAAAAGGAGGTACCTTTGACATCACTAAAAAAGCATTGTTAAAGGGGGTACCTTTATCAGTGCTAAAAAAGCTCTGATAAAGGGGTACTTTTATCAACGTTTTTTTTAGCGCTAATAAAGGTACTAGTGAACCCCAAGGATAATTTTTTGGTAACATAAAACCATTATCCTAAAATCTTACAACTATTTCATGAGCTCTAAAATATCCATAGTTTCCATCTAATAAGGGGAAAGGGAAACTATTCCCCTCCAAACACTAGATCAATGGTGAAATATAACTCTATCATATAAGGTATATCAAAGCAAATGAAATACTATGTCTATAGAATGATCCACCATATGATGGAAAATAATGGGTTTTAACACCTGATCGTCTAAGAAAATACTCTCAATCTAGGTAGTCACTCTGCCGAGCCCCTGGTTTTTAGCTACTTCTCATGACACATGGACATGTCATTATCCCATGTGGATGTGGCCACCATACTATGGTTATTTAAACATCCCCCTGTGCAAATAAATTCAATATGGTATTCATAGGAAACTATCTAATCCATCTAAATAATTACATGAAAACGTTTTTTTGGGACTAAAATATTCTACACCAAATAACATTTACCTATCTCAAGGGGAAAATCCATACATTGGGGAACACTCTCTGATCAGAAGCCCAAATTTGTGTTCAGTGTCATGATGACCATGAAATACTCTATCTTAAGGCCTAGACTCTCTTTAATTTCCTCATATATAATAGATTATGAAATTCCTATGTCAAATAAAGAAGACATTGTGGTAGTGGTAACAAGAAAATAACTCAATTAGTAAGAGGTATGGCACTCTAATCCTATGGAATTAGTTGTACTCAACGTAACTAGCCCATAACATGATGTGGATTCATATCCTGATGACCCTGAGTAGGTCCACTGTAGTGATGATGTGAATCCTGTGTATGATTTGCACTTCCTCGACAACCGCCTCAAACTGACCAGTTGGTGGCATTCCAACTACCTTCATGATGAGATACTACATGACCCGCTCTGAAATGTGGGGTATGTGATGATCCCATCACTCTAGAAACATGTATTAATTTTTGTATAGGTGATGTATAAGAACCATTATGTTGTATCCTTTTCATTACACTCAATATCACATACACTATGTTTTTGTCTGTCCTAGTTTCCCACACCAGTGATAGCTGAGGAATAATTCAATATGAGATGTCTGACTACTTCTTCCCCTATTAGAAACCACAAAACACCACTTCCATCTTCTAGAATAACCACTAGAAGGTTTTGTTGATGAACCCCCATGGTTCCCACCATCATCTTTCCTTATATTCCTCTCTATAATGAACGATTGGTTGACTATATCTAGAATAATCATTAGTTGAAATACATTAAACTTTCATTGGATGGTGTACACTATCTCATCATTTAATCTCTTGGAAGTTATGATATCATCACCAGATAAGGTCGTAGAGAACTTTTTGAACTCAGTAAAATGAGCAGAATATTCCATAACAAATATGGATCCCTATAGTAGGTTCATAAACACTCTACCTTGGTCATCACATAGAGTCTATGGAAATGAGTTGTCATAAAATATCATCTACAAGTCCCACTAGATCATATCTCGATTTTGGTATGTCTAGTTCATGCAATCCTACCATAACATGGATGAACTACATAGCATACAAGAGGCGAGCTTGACCCTCCACTTTATAGGTGTATCTATATGCTCCAAAATAGAAAGAATGGACTCATTACATGACTCTAAACCATGTAGTTCGCTGTCCCATAAAAATATGGGAGGATATTGGTGCTGAAAATCTCAAGAGAATATTACCATAGTCAGGGAAGATCAAAACCCACCATTCATAGACTATGTCAAATAAAATAATCCATCTTGAAAATGGGTGCCAGTCCCCATGTCAATAATAATAGGTTGTGCCATAGGTGGCACTAAAGGATATTTCAATGGAATCCCAGGTCCCTCCACCTCTAGTGCATTGTGTTTTCCTCCTTCTTGGTGCATGACTCGAGGATTTTAGGGTGGAATATAACTAAAATTAAAAGACATTCCTCATAAATTAACTTAGTAGTTAAAATATCATAGATATATAATTAGGATACACACAATCCTTCCTAAAAAATATCACACCTCGCTGCTAGCTCTGAAATCCATGGAAAAGTGGTAATGAAAAAAATAATAGCTTATAAGAACAAAATATACATGTTTAAAAACCAATTTTTAAGGTCATTTTTGGTCTATGTCTCTTATACATAGCATGGTTGGTGTCATGGAATGACAATTTAAAGGTATAGAGGAAAACAAGCATTACATTGAGATTGGAATCCTCATTTAGTTTTTTCCAATTTATATATATTTTTCATTCTATTAAATTGCATTCAATTTTATATAAATATATAAATCTTTATATCATGGTCCATTTAGATGCATCACCATTTCTGATTAATAAAATTCATACTCCTTTTAAATTTACGTTTTCGCGTCATTTAACTACAACCAGACCTTTACATCCGGTATCAGGATATAATAGATCGTAAGAAATTATTTTTATTACATGAATTTCCATTTAGGATTTATACAATTATTTATTCAAAAATCACTCTTTTAATTCAAGTAACCCAATAAATTAATGTTTTTGATTCCAAAGAACCTATAGGCCCATATCCCACAACACGGAATAATTTGAAAATTGAGGTGTCATCACTAATTTATGTGGTAATAAAATATTTAAATTGATTTAAAAACTTTACTTAATACATTCATATTATCCTTGAATGAAATGTGAGAACATTTTGGTGTATAAAAATAAAGGCACTAAACTACATACAATATGTAAATTCGCATGTAAAGTATAAGTGCCTTCGAAAAATGGAGGGCATATTAGTCCTAAAGTATAGAATCTCTATCATTTTTCATATATTATTACATTATTTTATAGATAATTAACCAACAATTAATTTCCAAGGATTTTAAAGTCTAATTTGTTTGTAATATTAAATACATAATTAAAAAATATGAAACAAAAATAAAAAACATCTTTTATTTAATCTTTGTAATGAGTTCCTGACATCCATTTATCCCTTAAATCTGTATAGGATAACCTAGGGAATACGTGAACAATGGGATGAGATAAATTCCAAGTAATGGAATAAACAAATGAATAAATAATAGCACATGGATTATAACTCATAACATGTTGACCTAAAAAGGCATGAAAAGTGAATAAACATAAGAAATCATAATAAGTATTACATGGGATCATGAAATCATAGTATCATAGGAATGTGGAAGAAACATTACATAATACATAAGTATTAATCAATGATAATTTTCCAATACCATTTCACATGGTGGAGCATGATTCAAGGCTTTCTGCCAAGACCATTTCACATGGATGAGCAGGTCCCATAAAGGAATCAGGTTCACTCCATGTCCCAACATGACATCTCATTACACAAAGCATTACTCAATGAATTGGAGTTTTATGTAGGAACACCTATCATAAAATGTTTCTTCATATGTGGTTTATATGAATTATCATACAAAAGTAATAAGTATGAGGGTTTGACATGGAATTAAATTGGTATCATAATCATGTCATAAGGCATAAATAAGGGTGTATCATAAATGTTTCCATGAGAGAATAGATTTAATTAATTAATGAAAATTAAGAAGTGAAGATGTGCATATTTAATGATACATTATGTCAAAATTAATGGAAATCATGTAAAAATAGTGTTTATGAAAAATTAGAAATGACCCACTTTAGTGCAGTTTAAATAAAAATTATAAATGATTATTTAAAATAGAAAAGAAATAATTTTTTATATAAAATTTTAAATTAATTGATATAGTTTTATTTTGAAATAATAAGTGATTTTATAAAAATAATGGTGTCTTGAAACATATTATGCATTTCACATAAAAATGGTTTAAAAATCAGGATGTTCCCTTTAATCGGGCTTGCTTATTAAGAGAAATTGTGAAGGGAACCATAAAAAACATGTATTTCTCAATAAAAGAAAGATTAATTTTTCTAGGAACATATTTTTGTAACATTAATACACAATATATTAATATTACATCAAAATAAATAATAATTACATTTGGGTTAGGAAAGAGAATGTATTACCCGATGAAAAAATTGAGGATAGAGGTGAATCCTTTACCTTATTCCCGAAAGTGTTCTTAACTTCAACTTAATGTCTTTGATAATCAATTTAAATCCATTAATTAATTAATTAATAAGCTTTTATAAATTTAATTTTTATATTATAATTTTATTATGTTCATTTATAGCCTTTTTGATGAGATATAAGATACAATTTCATCGTTCGAGAGTGTTTGTTTCCTTGGTTTTAATGATCGGTTCACATGTATATGTGTATGGAAGATCCTGTTAAATTATAATAGTTATCTAGAATTGAAATTATATGGTAATAAATAGATTACATAGTATTAAATGGTCGTATATATCCTTTTTTCCATATATTAGGATGATTCATTAGATAAAACATTATTGATAACCATTTAGATTAATGTGTGTTTTTTTAGTATCATGCACTTTTTTGTCTTTATTAATTAATATTATCCATATATTCTAGTTTCAAAAAATTTAATTATATTTAATACATATAATATAACATGTTATAACCATAAAAGTTTTCATATTAGAATCCTAGAAAGCGTAATTGCAAAATGAAAATACATCATACCTGAAGGCGGTAAATCGACACCTCAGAGATGATATTTTCATTTTTAGAATAAAATGAGAGAGGAAGAGAATTAATAGTGGGTTATTACATTAAAAGAATAAAATTATTTTATATGAATGATATTTAATTTATTATGTCACTTGGATAAGGGGAGGTTATAATAGGATAAAAAAAGAAAATGAAAAGAGAATAAATTAAAACGAAAGAGGATTTTACCTCTTGAAATCATTCTCTTTGAAAACCTCCTTAGGAAAAAAGAAATTGGTATATTATTTAGAAAAAAGGATCATGGATGTGGAGAGAGAGTCTTGGAAGAGTATTTTATAGAATTTGGAAAATCTTAATGTATTCAAAGTTATGAGGAGAATATGTGTTGATGGGTGGTGTTTATAGTTGATTAGATGTGTGTTTTTTATAATTATATTCATTATATTATGATTTTGGAACAAGACTATAAATAGAGATGATTCCCATGAATAAATATAGTCATGGGAGAAAAGGATTTTGAGATTATGTTCCTACATTATCTATGCATCATCCATGATTCAATAATTCGGGTATTTATTAAATAATTTAAATTACAGTATTTAACAATTCAATAAAAATTCAACTATTTTAGAAAAATAAAAAAAATCACCCAATCAATTTTCTATTTTCATAACTCAAAAATAGAATCCATTTAATAATAATAGTTTTCTAAATATTACAAATTATATTTTAAAATAAATTCATTAATTATTTGAAAAATACCAATTTTACAATTATAATTGATTTTATAACAAATTGAAAAATTAATTAAGCTCTAATAAAATTAACATATAATCATAATATAAGAAAATATTAATTTATGGAGATATTTTATAAAAAATTAATTTATTTTTAAATCATTATATTAATTATAAACATTCAAATACACCTTTAATTTCAAAATAAATATCAATACTTAATTTACTATTTTTAAACATTTATTTACTTATTCCATGATATAAATAAACAATATTTTCATTTATAAGATTTAAAAAATTTATTTACACATTCATAGGTGAGGTATCTATTCTGTTGGTCGAATTTCTATTCTTAATGGTCATTTTACTATTCCATGATTTCTATAAATACTTCTTATTTCATTAATTCTTCATCTATAATGATTGTGTTGTGATGTCTATGTTATTTTATATGATTTTTACAAATATGACATAATTATAAGAAGGGAAATTTCATTGATAGAATTATGGGTCATTACATTCTTCCCCCCTTATGATATTTCACCCCCAAAATTTATTTTCTCATTATATGTTAAAATCAGGTGAGGGTACTTCTACTTCATTTCTTCCTCATGTTCCCTTGTGGCCATTTCTACTTATGTTTCCCCCATAGTACTTTGACCAGGTGATTAGCCTTTTGTGTATAAAAATATCTCTATGGTCGAATATCTTCACTATCTGCTCCTCGTATGAGAGATCATTTTCTAACAGTTCCATTTATGAATTCAATACATGTGAGGGATCTGGTATATACTTCTTTAAAAGAGATACATGGAATACATCATTTTATTGAGACATGTTCGGTGGAATTTCGAGTTTATAGGTCACAACTCAAACATGTTTATGAATCTAAAAGTATCTAATGTAACTAGGACATAGCTTTCTCTTATTCCAAAATCTCATGATCCTCTTCTATGGAGATATGTGTAGCTATACAATATCTTGAATCTTAAACTCTAGGTCTCATTAATGACGATCTGCATAGCTATTCTATCTTCTTTAGACCGCCATGATATGATGCTGAATTGTTTTTAAGTCATTCTATAATTTATTTGGCCCTTTCATTTCCCAGTAGATTATGTTCACTAACTTTACCCCAACATGATAGGATTCTGCATCTTCTACTATAATGTGATTGATATGGTGCCATTTGGATTAATGATTAGAAGCTATTATTGTAATAGAACATGACTTGAGGTATATGTTGGACAAATACTCATTTTAATTCCATATAATATTATCTCAAGAAATCATTTTGTGTTTGAGTAGTCTGGTTAGATTGCCCATCCGTTTGAGGATGATAGGATATACTATTGTTCACCCCATTTTATAGGAAAGGTTGGATACCTTTTCCAAACATGGTGTAAAATCACATATCTCAATCAGATACAATATATAGTGGTACTCAATAAAGCCACACCACTTATCTGATATATATCTATGCATGTTGATCAAGTGATAAGTCATCCTAAATTGCGATAAATTTAGTTGTCTTTATAAGAAGATCTAGAAAGATCCATATAGAATTATTTCTTCTGAAATCCATTGATAGTCTATTGAAAAATTCTATGTTGATTTTTTCCCACATAGATGTTGTTTTGGGTGATGGTTGCATCAACCCCTAGAATTTTGCATTCATCCTTCACTTTACAACATATCAGGCACTTTGATCTTTATTCAATGATCTCTTTCTTCATATTATCCCACTAATAATTCTCTTGGATTTCTCAATGCATCATTTTTCTTCCTAGGTGAATATATAATGTTGAGATATGTGCACAATTCCAAATCTTTTTCTTTATCTCTATATTGTTTGGTACACATAATCGTGACCCGAATATTAAGACTCCATCTTCATAAATTTTTGAACTCATATGATTTCCCTTTTATGATATCATCAACTTTTTCCTAAATATCTACATCATTAATTTGGGAATCCTATATTTTCATCACAAGGTATGGTTTAGAAATAATTTTAGAAAGGAATGAAGATCTTACTTCCCCAGTAATTTTAATTTCCATACATTAAAAATATAATAAAATCGTATCCTTTTCAATTCTCATTATCGATAAGGTTAGAGGAACAATTATACTTAGAGCAGTCTCCAATTTATTTTCCTTTTGATGATGATAGTGTATTATGTATTCATAATATGTGATGAGATCTAACCATGTTTGATGGTTCATATTAAACTCATTATATGTGAATATATATTTTTGGAACATATGATCAGTGTATATCTCACAATTCTCCCGATATTGATAATGTTTCTATATTTTCAATGAAAATATCACAACTGATTAATCCAGTTCATGTGTGGGACATTTGTTTCCCATGAATTTTCAACTTCCTTGAGGAATAAGCTATCACTATATAATTTTGTATCAGTAAAATTCAGTATCTCTTTTTTGAAGCATCACTGTATACCACAAAGAGTTCCCGAATTGTTGGAAGTGTGAGTACCAGTGCAGTGATAATTATATTTTTCAACTGTTTGATGTAGTCTTCACATACACAGGTCTAGACAAACTTCTCTCACTTTCAATTCATCTTGGATAGTGGGTTTTAAAATTATGAGAATTTACTCAAAACATAATTTTTAATACCCATCTAGAACATGGAAACTATGGATCTTTATTACTGATGTTGGCCTAGGCCACTCTTCAATTTCCATTCCCTTTGAAGGGTACATATATATTCTATTACTAGTGATAGAATACCCCAATAATGATACTTCCTCCATCCAGAACTCATATTTAATATACATTGAATAATGTTTCTCCCTTAGCAAAGTCTTCATCACAGTATTCAAATTCTCCTCATGTTCCTCCTGTATCATGGATTATATCACAATATTATTAATAAAGACTACAAAACATGTGTAAAGGTAATATATAAATAATCTATTCATTATGTCTGGGAAAATTGATTGACCATTAGAATGTCTAAAGGGCAGTAGTATGAACTCATAGTGTCCATAACTTATTCAAAAGAAAGTACTGGTAATATCATCTTTACTCTCCTATACTTGGTTATATCCATATATAAGCTCTACTATAGAGAAATACATGGCCCCATGTAATTGATCGAACAAGTCATCTATCAATATTTGGGTATAATTTTTATTTATCGTGATTTTTTTATTCTCATGATATCTATGCAGAGGTGAATTGATTTATCCATCTTCTTGATGAAGAGTATGGGCACACACCTAGTGAAGAAATCGGCCCCATAAAACCCTTGCTCATATTCTCCTACAATGGATTCCTTACTTATTCCAAATCAATGGTGGCTATTAAAGAATTATTCATTGATATGGGATAAGAAACCGAAATAAATTAAATTGAGAACTCAACCTATCTGTTTGGAGGATAACAATGTAATTATTTAGGTATCACATTAGAGTAGTCCCTCACAATGGGCTTGTCTTAGAGCATGATAGCATCCTTTGTCACAATGAATTATGATATATATTCTTTATCATAAGGCAACAATATCCTCAACTTATATAACAATTTTGAAGGAGATTCATACTCCTCCTTAAAATTTTATAATTTTGGGGGATTCTTAGGTATGTGAAGAGCGATCTACAATTATCATCAGTTGATGTTTGATTTGTATAAATATATCCAATACATTCCAAAAATACCATAAAACTTTAAAAAATAAAGTAAGAGAATATTTTCTGGGATATTCACTCCATAAACATTAAAATGGGAGCTTTTATATACTATGGATACAATAATTTCTCCATTTGTTATTCTCACAGATAACTCAACCTTCATATTTTGAGGTGGTATTTGAATAGATTAACTAAACATGAATGATATTAAATAATTCATAGAACCAGAATCAAATAGTATTTTCACTATTCATGAATGAATAACTAGAGTACCAATCACCACATCATTATTCAGCTCCACCATAGTAGTAGTGATACCATATTTTATTTCCTTCTATCTTGGAGGTTGTTTTTGTTGATTTCCTCCAACAATGCTTGGATTTGGTCAATAACACACATAATTCTTTAATTACTTATAGTTGAAGCACTATAATATAGGATAAGTTATGATTTAAACCTTAATTTTATTCTTCAACATTTTTTATATTCATTGTATCCTATTGGAAATTATTATTCAGATTCCCCTCTTGACCACTTTTGATCTATATACTAGTTCCCTTTATACATTTCCTAGGATGCTTCTTCCCAAAAAATAAACATGAGGGATGTTGGTTTTTCCTTCCATCATGATATTTATCATTTGATGCTCCCATATTAAACTCAATTATCCACATTTTATCTCTTGTCCCACGAGGCCACTGAGAGTCTCTGATCTCCATTTCAAACTCATGGCCACATAGAATTGTCTTCTCCTAGATATAAATGTCTCTAATCTCCATTGACATTCATATACTCATCTTTAGTCCTCTAAAGTATCAATCCACCTTGATTTTGGTGTTCATGAAATTGTTGGATGCACATCGTGAAAGCCTTGAGAAGTTTTCTTCATACTCCCCAATTGAATCATCTTATTTTTTTTCAAACTGAGGAATTCCATCTCTATATTAATATAGGGAGTCTGGGGGAAAATTTTGAAAATTATTTTCGTGAAATCTTCCCATTCCATGGAATCTATTTTCTCCTTGGACATTGTGTTCTTAATCCATGTCCACCAATGATCAGCTTCATAATCAAAATGATAGACCAATAGTACATCTTTCTCTTCTTCTGAGCACTGGAGGATAGAAAATATCTTCTAAGTAAAGATGATTACTTCTTGAATGATGAGGGTATAGTATGATCTACTAATTATGGGAGTCCATTATTACATGTAATATTTGATAAAACATATACTATCATGGGATAAGGATGGATTTCTACATGATTCGTGTTATTATTCATAACGGGATCCAGTTCTACTAGTGCTCTCATGAAGTTTTTAGTTCCCATCCCAATTGACACATGAATGTCATGGGGTGTGGAAAACCAACATTTAAATATCTGAAGTATAGTATAGTAGTTAACTCAAGGAATCCTTCTAAAGAGGAGTTCACAAAAAATGAGGTTGTCACCTTTTATTAGTTTTATAAAAACAATTTTTTTAATTAATTTTGAACACAGTGATAAAAAAATTAGTTTGATTTGATCAGTTTAAAACAACTGAGAAAGGTGGTGATCAGAGTGGGTTTGGATAGACCTAGTGTTGGGCTATCATAGTTTCCATGTTTATCCCCCTTTTCCCGTTATCTAGTTAGATAGATATTATTCTACTGAGTCATTTATCTCCCTTGGAAAAATAATAATGATAAGAATATTCCCATTTGAAACCTCAGGTAGGTCTATTATCCTTCTTGTGTGCATAAATACCATCAAACACTCATCACCCAATACTAATATATTCCACCATATACAGAATAAAATTTGGTGGAGGGAGATAAAGATTATTCCCCAAAGCAATTAAAATAATCGAATTAAAACCTAACGCTGCCACATTAAGAAATAAAAACTAAATTATGAATGAAACCCAGATTTACAAAGAAGAATGGATCTTATTAGATTGAAACACAAGAAATCATGAAAACCACATAGGTATACCCTCCCCATTTTCTTATCACTCATTGAAATAACCCCTTTATGGATGGAGAAGTTGAGATAATGTGGGAGAGGGAATACATTACAATAAAGGAAAAATAGTGAAATGAAATAAATCTAAAGAAGTGTGTCACTCAATTCTTCCCTCTCTATACAATTGGAGGGTGTGTGGATGGAATGGAATGACTTGAGAGTTGGGAGATCCTCTCCTTTTATAGGAATATTTTTTCCTCCACAGTTTGGTTCATTGAATCCCCAATTAATGATCAAATAACTCAGTAATCCCTTCATAAAAGTTCATGGTAATTTAATTGTCCATCCACCCTCAAATATATATGAGTATTTGGACACTTGGTGTGGGAGTTATGGTCGTTTTACTCCAGAAATTTATTCTTTCCAGGAAAAATCTCTACTTTTCAAATATCATGCATTAATGACCATGAAAAAGGACACTTAATGCATTGGTACCTTTCTGAATGTTTTTTTCATTGTCTTGTTTGGACACTAAAAATGTTCGGTGTAATTGGCCATCTCAGGAGTGATTTATTAATTTTTTATGAGCGGTTTCTTTTTCTAGATGAAATTTCTAAGAATCTTCCTTCAATTGAGTTCATTCAGAAGCCACACAAATGGATTCCAAATTTCATTGAAGATAATGGGTGAACAATCCATTGAGTACTATTTCATATCTTTGTGAAATCAACTCAATTAGTGGTGAATAGGCCACGATGTGATTCTGTTACTTTGGTGGGGTCCATACTATTAGCCCAAAAAATTATTCAACCATATTGATTTTTCAGGCCTCTAGATGCTCGAATCATCCCCTGGTCCATAAGATAAAGATGTAGGAAATAAATCAAAGATTCAATCAAAAAAGAATAATTCTATTTGTAATTATGTTTTTAATGAATTGACCAAAATACAATTGATTTGTAAATCTATCAAAAATCCAGATTTAAGCAACATTACATTTTTTTCCCAACACACAGAAAAAATATTAAAATCATGAAAATCATCTCAAATTGAAAAAGTGTATGAGATTAAATCATTGAAAATACTATAAAAATGATGAAAATATTATCTCTTTCAATTCCTCCACACATAAACCATTCTTTTCCTTAGTCATGAAATCAATAAATTAAAAATTTGAGGGCACTAATGTTACCAATATTTAAATTTTAAATCAATAAAATCGAACTATTATCTATGTCAAATCAAATTTTCATATTCTATATAAAATATCAATTTAATTTCCCAATTTTGAAAGAAACAATCAACTAATTCATTTTACTTTTCCCCATTGATAAATTTTGGGACTTCTCCTTTTATTAATCAACTCTCCTCAATTCATTATTAGTAAACATAAAATATATTGATTTACCTCACATGAATCTTTTCTCTTATCGCTCATGATACAATTTAAGTGGATTTATACTCATATCCTGATAAAATTCTCCCTATACATAGGCTTGTAAATGATCTAGTTTCTCCACTTTGTAATGAAAAAATGTACATAAAATCTTGGGGACTTTTAATAAAGGTTCAAATGACTATGTGGCTTATGGTTGGTGGGAAAATGACTAAAAAGTCTCAAGCTAGAAAGAAGAGGTTGGACTCTTACATATAATGCATGATTAATTCAAGTGAAAATACAGGAAATTCCTCTCTCAATCCCCTTTGAGAATTTGAAAAACAACACCAGCCCCTTTTATAACACGGTACATGAGGAAAATAATGATTACAATGAATGATATCATCTATTTTCTACCCTTTTATTGAAAAGATCTAGAATGGAACAACTTTTGTTCATTTTTTTCATGGAAGATGATATGAAAATTGAATACAATGAATAAATGGAAATTGAAGCCCTTGAATTGTGAGAGGGACATGAGTCAACAAAGAACCTGTAATGAGGAGTTCAAGATTATCTCCATTTTCATTCTTTTTTTGAAGGATAAAAATAAAGCACAATGAAATGATGAAACATTACCAATTGTCTTATTATACACTACCCAAAATATTGACACACACCTCACACCCCCCATAAATGATACACATCCCAATGAATGCACACGAAAGGACCTTCCCCCATAGTCAAACTTGAAATATCCATGTAAAAATTCTAAATGTGCTAGTAGGTAAGGAAAATAGGCTTGTAATGTGGCTTAGACCTATAAGTCTATCCATGGAGTATATTGGATAATGAAGGATTAATGTAAGGGTGGGTCCTATGAAAATATGTGGCTCTCCAAAGTAGTTCCTCAATCATTTTAAATATGTTTTTACATAGACATATCTTTTATGAGTTTCAATACATGTTCTGGTAGGTGACATGTCCCAAGATCAGTCAAGAAATATGCTTAGTATAAAATAGGAAATATTTTGTCTATAAATCCTATCAAGAATGGGAATTATTTTTTTGAAAATCACTCATGGAATGATTAATAATAATAGATCAATTCCCATGAATTTTAAAATTTCAAAGCATTGAAGTTAGTAAGGAAATTTTATTTACATGAATCAATTAATTCCTATAAATAATGAGTCATTATTTCAATATGCATAATTCATTTTAATCATACAATTATCCATTTTAATGATTCAATTTCATAAACATTGAATTCTAAAACATGGAATCACTGGACTCATAAGAAACTCATGTCTTATAGATAAGTTGTGTAAAATATAAATTCATGTGCGAACATGCAATTTTTGTTTAATTAAAAAATCATGATCAGAGGGAATAAAATATAGGTAATTCAAATGAAATTGAATGTAAAATATAAACCCCTTTATAAATAATGCTTAAGTCTGGTGGTTCTTGTCTTGTTTCATCAGTTTTATTTTCAATCACCTTCACAACATGTATTCTGTTAAGTATCTCCATTTTTCAACCTTCCATCATGGACCTGAAATATAATACTGGAAAAAATGATAATGTTGGAATGTTCAATCATGATATAATATGACTGAGGGAATGAGTGGTATAGGAAAAAAATTCATGGGTTTCCCTTGGAATGCTCTTTTGTTTAATTTCCTTACCTCAACTCAAAAATTTATTTTTTTTGAATAATCTTTAAAATAATAGTCTACAAGATTATCTCCCCCACACATAATTGATGTAGTGTCCTCAAGGAATTTAAATTGATTAAACATGTAAGAATATTTGAAAATAAATCACATCAAGCAAGAAAAATCCAAGGAGTGTTATGACCAAACATGTTTTATTGTTAAACAAGTTGGAGGAGTCTGATATCCTACACTGGCTCATTCCAATTTCCTGTTAAACACATGTTGTAACAGCAAGAGTATGATTTGTGTCTATTGATACCACAACACCATAAAACCCCTTGAAATTTAATTCTTTTGGAATGGTTTTAATTATTTCTTAACATTCTTTGCTTCCTTGTTGTAGTATGAATGTCACTCTCTTTAAGGGGTTGTGATGTACTTTGAAAAATAATCTCTTCTCTTAATGTGGGAGAATGAACCTCAATTTTTATACCCACATGAACATGGTTTTTGTTTTTTCCTCTACACATTTAACTTAAATAAGTCTCATTAGAAATTTATTGAGTACATATTTACCATTTTCTTGTGATCCAGTCCTATAATTGGTTTGAGAATATCAATTACATACCTCTTCAGAGTTAATGTGGTTTATCTACCCTATTTCAGCTTATGTTTCATAGTATGTCATATGGAATGCTTCTCAGCTAGTTCTCCTTCCTTCATAGCAACTTGCTTCTAATGATCTCTGATAATCTTTTCATGTTCAGCCTACTTGAGTTTATATATATTGATCTCAATATCTTTAGTTGATTTTGATTCTCCAACCTCTTCTAAAAAACAACCCATGAATTATGAGGTTGTCTCTTCTGAATTTTTAGTTTTTCCATTTCCTTCTTTTTATTAGATTTCATTTAGTTATTGATCACTTGATAGCGCCATCATGGATTCCATTATTTTAAAATGAACTCAACTATCTCTGAACACCATTATGAGTGTTCCCTTATACATGTTGATGATGGTACATTTTATTTTTAAGAATATTATCAACAAGATGATGGGTGAGTGTAATGAACTCTTATCTTCTTCCATTATCAGTACATAAAAGTCAGCCAGGAATAGTAGATCTTTGAACTTTGCAAGAACATATTCTAAACACCTACTGAGAAAACTATGGATCTGTTTATGAGATAGACCACCACTCTAGAAGGTATCAAATTTATAATCTAAAAAAATGTAAACACTGAGTGATCCATAACATTTATTGAAGCTCCTAGATCACATAGTGCATTAGAAAAATTTAATGAAGCAATGGTACATGAAATATAGAATGTCCCTATAACTTTACATTTTTTTGGTATCAGTGGTGTGGTCAGGGATGAGACACTTCTTCCCAAGTTGATCCTTTAATTTCCATCCAACCTCCTTATTTTAGTGCATATCTTGTTCAGAAATTTTTTATACTTAGGGATTTATCATATTTCCTCAAGTAGTGGGATGTTAATCTCCACTTTCTCAAATGTTTCTTGTATTTCATGTTGATTTCGTTCTTCTTCACCCTTCATTGACTGAACTAATGCAGATGGGAATTTTTTTGGTATATAAATTTCCTCCCTTTATTTATTTTTTCAAACGCATTTCTCGTCATTCCTTTGAGAACCTTGTTTTTACTCCCTTGTTGTTATAGTTTATTTCCTCTGGATGGATGGGTTAATATTTTAGAGGTTTCTTGGAATCATCATCTTCACAATTTTTAGGTGTTGTGATCTCCTTCTTTCTTGGGGATGTGATTTCACTAAAATTCTCCTTCAGATTTAGAACAATATTTTCTGGGTATTTACCATGGTTCTTGGTTAGAATGTCCATTATTCTTGAAAATTGATCAGTTAGATTGTAAATTTTATCTTTCATTCCTGAAACTTTAATCTTCAATAGTTGGTATTCATTTGTCAGTGAACATTTGGATGGTTTCTTATAATTAATTTTCTAGAAAGGTGGTGGTTTGAATGTTTTTTATTACTGTTAAGACAACTTGTAAGGTTGTTGGAATGGTGTAGGGTTATGATATTGCTACTAGAACGGTGGAATGTATTTATTCCATTGAAATACATAACTTGTTTGGGTCTCGGGTTGGAATTTCCTTTTCTGATAGGTTGCAGCACAATATTCTGTCTCCTGCACTTCTAGAAATTAATTAGTGTGATGATAAGTATAAGAGCATAAACCACATACCTGAATCAAGACTTATCATTCCTTCACATGGCCCACATCAATTTCTATCATAACATTATTCATTTCCTTAAGTGTTGCTTCATGTAAGGGTGAGGAAAAATTTGAATTTCTTACCTCATGTATTCCTCAGGTGCTGGTACCTCTGGTGCAAAACTATTGTGTGTTTTGTGTTATCTTTTCAATCACTCCTCTTACATCCGCTTGTGATTTGTCAATCAAGGATCGTCCATATGACACATCTATAAAGTTTCCATCATTTGAGGGAAATATTTCATAAAAGAAAACAATGAAATGGTGTTCTTATAGATTTTGATGTGGGCAGCTGGTGCAAAGCTTCTTGAAATGCTCCTAGTACTCATTTAGTGTTCAATTGGTCAATTGGTGAATGGAAAAGATCTCTTTTCAGATATTTATTCTCCTAGATGTGGGAAAAAACATTTTCATCAAACATCATTGAATATATTCCCAGTCTTAGTAATCTCTTGGTAGTAGACTGTACAAACATTCCATTGCTACTCCCTTGAGTAATAAGGGGAATTTCTTCCACTTTACCAGATCTTCTACAACGCCTTGGGTCCTGCTACAGGAGCACACATTTTTAAATTCCTATATATGCCTATTAGGGTCTTCACCAACAATACTATAGAATTTAGGAATAATTTGAATCTTGTTAATATGAAATTAAAAATCATTTTATATGGTTGGTATTTCTAGTTGATTTCTTTGGTTAGTGAATTCTGGTGTCCAATGATTGCAAAAACATTTGTTGGGATTTCTAGCCATTAGAGGTTCATAGTGATCACTAGATGTGTCACATGAATCTGTTAGGTAAATTTATTCAAACTTTTTTTGTAAATTTTTTTTCTCAATTGGGTTCTTGTTTTCCCAATTTGTTGATTAAAATCAATTAAATTTTTATTTGAACTACTGGTCATTCTAAAAAAATTAAAAAAGACTTGGTTTTTAAGGCCCTACCTCATTGTAAATGGTGTCCAGTTTGATGCATTCCAGTCATGGGGCATGGGAAAACAATATTTAAATTTCCTATGTATAATATAGTAGTTAACTCAAGGATGTAACCTAAATAAGAGTACACAAAAATGAGGATGTTAGTTGTTATTGGTTATATGAAAACAATTGGTTTTAGTTAATTTTGAAAAAAGTGAGATAAAGAAGTTGTTTGATTTGATTAGTTTAGGACAACTAATAATGGTGGTGATCGGAGTGGGTTTGTCTAGACCCAATGTTGTGTTATCATAGTTTCCAGGTTTATTCCACATTCTTTTTTGTCTAGATAGAGAGAGATTCTTCTATCGAGTACTCTCTCTCCCATGGACAAATAATTATGATTAGAATATTCATATTTGAAACCGAAAGTAGGTCCATTCTTCATCCTCTTTACATAACAAATGTCCAACACTCACTACCCAATCCTAATCTATTCCCCCATATACAGAAGAGAATTTGATGAAGAAAGATAATAATTATTGACAAAAGAAATTAAAATAATATAATTTAATTTCATGTAACTAAATTCAGAATTTAAAGATGAATTATGAATTTGAAAGAAATTTATAATAATGAAGAGGAGTTACTATATTGAATCACAAGAACTCAAGAATAGAACATAGGTAAAGCCTCCCCCTTTACCAATCACTAAATTAAACTACCCTACCATGGATGGAGAAGTTGAGATTATGTAGGAGAATAGAGACATTATAAAAAAATAAAAATAAAGAAGAAAATAAATCTAAACAAAGCCATCGTACAATGCTTCCCTCTCCTGTCGATTGGAGGGTGTGCAGATGGAATGGAATGAGTTGAGAGGGGGAAGCTCCTCTCCTTTTATAAAAAAAATTTTCCTACACAATTTTCCACTTTGAAACCACAATTAATGATTTCATAATGTGTCATTACCTTCATTAATGTTCTTCACAATTTATTTTGTCGTCCCTAAAACTTTCAGAGTATTTGGACACTTGGTGAGGGAGTATATGGTCTTTCAACTCCAAGAATTCATTCTATCTAGGAAGACTGTCCTCATTTCAAATATCATTAATTAATGAACATCAAAACATCATATTAATGCATTGGTGCCTTCATAATTTTTTTTACCATTGTATTGTGTGGACACGTAACAAATTTTAGTGTAATATTCCATTTCTTTTGTGAGTTATGAATTTTTTTATTGGAAATTGTGTTTTCAGGATGAAATTTCCAGGAAGGATCCTTCAATTGAGTTCATTCAAAAGCCACCTTAATGGATACAAAACATCCTGGAAGTTAATGGTTGAATTCTCCCTTGAGTCCTCGTTCATATATATATGGAATCACATAAATTTGAGGTGTTTAGACTAAGATGTTCTTCCATTACTGTGGTGGGGACCACACTATCCACCTAGAACATTCTTCAACTTCATTGATTTTCTAAGGTCCCTAGATGCTCAAATCAGCCCCAAAATACAGAAGAAATATATGATGTAAATAAATCAAGGATTCTATAAAAAATAATCATTCAATTTAGAATTGTATTTTTAATGAAATGATCAAAATACCCTTGATATAAAAATCTGTCAAAAATACAGTTTTAAGAAACTTTTAATTTTTATCCCAATGCACACCAAAAATATTAAAATCATGAAAATCATCTGCAATTGAAAATGTTTATAAGAATAAATCATTGAAAATAATATAAAAACTATAAATATATTAGCTCTATCACCGATCAAATTCTGCATTTAATTAGTGAAATCATCAATTTTCCTTTCACATTTATTTTTGCCACGGGTTACTCTATTTCAATCCATTAACTGAGAAAACAAATTAAAATTAGGGGTACCTTTAATACATATATAATAAGAATATAAAAATTGAACTTTGAATACAGAAGGGTAAACATGTAAATAAAAATTATATCTGAACTTGTGATTCCTATTATTCAATCTAGGTTATAAATTCAGATATAATTGTCCCTAGGGTTCTTACTAAAGCTTTCTAGTCCAAATTTTAAAAAAATAACTAGACCATTCTTTGATAACAACTATATAATCCCTAGATTATTAAATATATTATATCATGATTTTAAGAATAATTTACCAACAATTACAATCCATGGATTGTAAATTCTAGTGACTTTGGAAGATTACATTCATAATTAAACACCATAAAACAAAAATAAACAAAAACAGTCATTAAATATACATAATGAGATCGTAACTTCCTTTAAGGAATTAAATATGCATAGGATATCCTAGGGAATAAATGAACAAAGGGATGATCTAAAATTCTAATTAAGTGAATAAGAAAATGAATAAAGCAAAGCACATGTGTTAGAAGGCATAACTTTCTGAAATAAAATGTAATGAAATATGAATAAATATAAGCAATCTTAACATGTATAACATGAGATCATGTGATCATAGAATCCTAGGAATGTGGAAACAAAATACAGAATGACATAAGCATGATTCAATGCTAACTTCCAATACCATTACACATATAAGTTCATTAGTCAAGGCTTACTGCCAAGACCACCGCACATGGTAACCCAAGTCCAATAAAGGAACCAAGTTTACTTCTTATTCCAACATGACATCTCCGGAGACTAAAAATTAACCAATTAATTGGAGAAAAATATTGGCACAACCATTATAAAATTTTCATGAATTTGTGTTCCACATGAAAAATCATACATAATGAATAAATATATGGGTTACCCATGGAAGGAAATTGGTATCATAATCATGACCTAAGGAATACACAATGGGTGTATATTAAACTTGTCCATTAAAGAATGGATTTAAATAATAAATGCAAATTAATAAATTAAAATAGGCATAGATCATGAAAAATTATGTCTCTATGAATTTAAAACATGTAAAATTAATGCTTCTGAAATGTTATAATTGAGCCACTTTAGTGTGGTTTTAAGGGAAAATTTAAGATATTATTTATAATGAAAAAAACATAATTATTTGTATAAAACCAAAAATGACCCAAGATTGTTTTTATAATAAAATGAGTTATTATAAAAAACAATGGTGTATTAAAATAGATAATGGAGTGCACTTGAAAATGGATAATAAATTAGAATGTTCCCTCTAATCAGGATTTCTTGTGAGGGGGAATTGAGAAGGGAACCTTATAAAATGTTTATTTCACCATCTAGGAAAGAATAATTGAACCAGGGTCATATGTTTTTAACATAAATATAGAACATAGTAAGTGTATATAATAATATTTAATAATTATATTGGGGTAAAGATAGAGAAAGTATAACCCAAAGGGAAAAAAGTGGGTTCAAGTGGATCCCTTACATTATGTCTGAAAGTGTTATGCACTTGAACTTAATGTCTGGTATAATAAAATTAAAATTAATTAATTAATTAACTCAGAAACATTTATATATGTATTTTATTTATTTTAATTTTATTAAGTTCAATTTTTTCCTTTTTTATGAGTTATAAGATACATTTTCATCATTCAGGAATGTTTGTTTCCTTGGTTTTCATGATCGGTTCACATGTATAATTGTATGGAAAATCATGTAAAATGATAATAGTTATCCAAAATAGGAATTATGTCTTATTAATGAACGTAAATAAGATTAAATTTTATTATGTATAATTTTTTTCAGATATGAGTACAATTAATTAGATAAAATGTTAATGATAATCGTTTAGATTATTTTGGCATTTTTTCAATCATCACGCACTCATTTTTCTTTATTAATTAATATTATGTATATATACTAGTTCCAAACCCTTAAATAAAATGTAATATATATTGTATAATATTTTTTACCCATAAAATATTCCTTATTTCTATAAATTAAGGTGGAATTGAAATATGAAAAAAGGTCTCCCATAAATACGATAAATTAACACCTCATGGATGGTGTTTTCTTTTTTTATATTAAAAGGAGATAGGAAGAGAATATATGGTTGGTTATTCAATTCACACAATAAAATTCAATTATATAAAATATATTAGATTTACCATCTAACTTTTATAAGGAGCGGTCAGAAGATGATAATAAAGGAAAAGAAAATTAAAAGAGAATAAATGAAAACAAAAGAGGATTTTACATCTTGAACTTCTTCCCCACGAGAACCTCCATAGGAAAAAAGGTTTCATGTTTTATTGAAAAAAAGGATCCTTGATTTGGGGGAAGAGGATTGGGATATTATTGGACAAAATTATTTCAATCTGCAAAATCATAGAATGTGTAAGGAGAATATGTGGTGATGGGTGGTATTTATTGTGGAGGAGAGGAGTCTTTTGGATTATTATATTCATTATTTTATTATTTTGGATCAAGAATATAAATAGTGATGATTAACATGAATAAATATAGTAAAAATAAATGGATAGTTTTAGATTATGGGATTACATCATATAATAATTATCTATGACTCAATAATTCATGTACTTGATAAATACTACAAATTACAATATTTCACTATTCACCAAAAATTCAACTATAATATAAAACACCCAAAAATTAACCATAAACATTTTTTATGTGTATAATTAAAAAATGGACCACATTTTATGAAAATAAATTTATAAATATGATAAATTTAATTATGAAATAACATCATTATTTATTTGAGAAATACCTATTTTAAAAATATAGCTTATTTTATACATTTTGAAAAATTAATTAAGGTCCCATAAAATAATATTATAACAATAAGATGAAATAAAATTAATTTGTGAATCTATTTTATGAAAATATGTTTTATTTTAAATCATTATATTTATTTTTATTTTTAAAATAAATAATTATGTTTCATAAAAATATCGATACTTAATTTATCATTTATAAAACATTTATGTACTTCTTCCATGATATAAATATATAATATTTACATTTATAATATGCCTAAATTTTACATATGATTTTAATGTAAAGATTACTATGTTATTGGTTGGGTTACTTTTCTTAATAGTCACATAACTATTCCAGAGGTCATATTACTATTCATTGGTTTAGGTTCTTTAATTTCTATAAATACTTCTTATTTAATTCATTATCCATTTATATAGTTTTTATTGTGTTATATATGTGATTTTATGTGATTTATACTATATGAAATAATTTTAGTTAGTGAAATTTCATTGATATAATTCTAGGTCTCTCACACAAGAATTTTATTTTTCATCCACCGCTCCATATTATCTTTTGGTCTTTCATTTTTCCCTTGATTTTTGGGTGTTCTAGATTTGGATTTGAGTTTTGGGATATTTTTATTATGTTCTTTGGTTTAGGGGAATAGTTAGGGGAAACGGTGTCCCATACTCTAGGAAACTATGTAGGTCCATAGATGCTTCTAGGCAAAGGCGCACAACCCACACATGATTTAGAAATCCATTTGAATGGTGTGACCATGGTTTTACCATTTTTTGAAAGAACTATGTTGCTTGGTTGGTGCATGGTTTACCAAATCATGTGAATGTTTAGTGTATCATGTAAGGGTTTCATGGTTGGCGCGTGGTTGGATAAATCATGCGGCCTAACCATATGTAGTGCCCAGATCATTAAAAATGTGAAATGATTGTTCTTCCCTCTTGGTATTTTAACTCCAAAATGTCCATTTCCCTCCTCTTATGGTTCTTGAAACTGAAAGGGGGATCATACATTCATCTCTAAGACTCCTATCGTGTCCCAAGGTTTGCATCTAGTGGTTTTTTCTTGTTTTGGGGGTGATTTCTCATGGTAATATTCTCCTATCTTCTTCCACATAGTCCCTCTCCCATTTTCTATTGAGTTATTATTCTACCACGATCATCTAAAACTAGGTTTAATGTTACATTATGTTTTGATAAGGGGTTTTTATTGGTTGAGGTTTATCTTGGTAGTTACAGAATCATGCAACCTTCAGGGAGTTGTTTTGGTTTGGCGTTGTTAAAGTGTATTCAATTTAAGGTAGGTTTTCCATTTCATTGGTCTGTTAAATTTATTAATAGTTTGTTTTAGGTGTTTTTCACCATCCTTGTATGTTAATTAGTGATGTATTATTTTCAGAATAATTGTTTAGAATGAAATGAGGTCATTTCCTTCTTCGTTGAACAACTTGGAATTGTTTTATTAAAATGTTGCAAACCAAGTGTTTGATAAAATACCTAGTTGGATTTTGTGAGGGATATGTGATATTTAAATCCAGATTTGGATTTGTAAATGTATTTCTGAAATTTTAAATGATGGATTCGATCCCATTAATGAGTTTTAAAATGTATTTTGATTTAAAATATTTGTTTTTTAACTTATGAAAATTGTTTGGAATGTAAAGGAAAATGTTTTGGTTTCATTTGGAAACAGATGGTTTTATGATGATGTGTGGCATATTTGAAATTTTAATAAAAATGATGATGATTTGAGAATGTTTTGTGAATGATCAAATTGGGTTTTCTAAATGGTTTTGAAATTGAAAACAGTGTGCTTGAACCTTTGTGGAAAGGTGCTTTTGATTCTTTCAAAAAGGGTTCATGAGGCCTATTTGGCAATTTTTGTGAAATTGGTTAAAATTATTAGCATGAAAAAACTCCTTAGACAATCTTCTTTCCTTATTTATATTGAATATTGTGGGAGGCCCATGGTGAGAGGCTGTCCTATTTTCTAATGGTTAAATGTAAATATATTATTCGATATGGTGGCAAGGGGGTGACTTATTATCTGAATTGTTTGTATTTGATATATATGAGTGTGATTAGATTCTCGGTTTTCATTAATTGGCTCACCCTATTTATTCTTGAAATGGGAAATTTGCATAGCTAGTTAGTTTTTAATGAAAATATAATTTAATAGCATAGAATTTTGCTCTGGCTAGTGTCCCATAGTATGGTATTGGTTTTATTTTTGTTTCTATGGGATAGTTCCCCTTGATCAGACCAGGTAGCGTCAGATCAACTTTGTCGGTAGAATTGATGCCATCAGGTGAGGCATTTCTGGGGGATAAGTCAATATGTATGCAATGTTCATAATTATTCAAACAAGATCCTGGATTCTCCCATGTCACTTGGATCATGGATGTCTCTGGTGGATCATTAATATGCTTCTTTATTTTTTATCTTGTGTGCTTATTTCAATTACCTTTATTACCTCATAATTTTTATTTCTCTCTCATGTGTTGTAATTATTTTTGAAGTTGATGAGTTGGTTTTCAAATGTTTATGGAAGAGGTTTTGAAAACGATTTGTTTTCCATTTCTCCAATTTTAAACAAAAGCATTATCCTTTTTCTTCAAACGCTAATGGTTACTTCTAGAATGAAAATGTAGTTTCAAATGTAATGAGGGAAATGGACCATGTTTTTCTTTAATGGAAAGTATGTGTCTTAAAATACTAGGTTTATATTTATGATTTAAAACCTAAAATTGATATTTATTTTATTTAAATAATTTCCATTGTGATTAGATTTTTTGGGAATGCCTATATAGTTTTAATACTCATGCATATAGTTCTTTCTTGTTTTTAGATTTTCATGATGACTTCATCTTGGTTTGGATAACTGTGGGTGATGGTTGGGTACTGTATCAGATAGTGACCCTTGGGGTCATATAGAGATGTTGTGTTCATTATGTCCATCTTGGGTCTTGTTGTTTTTTTTTGAATTTTTAATTTTTCCAAAATGATGTACAATTAAGAATATTCATTTATTTTTATGTTTCATATATGTTTCCAATTTTTTATTTATTTACATTTTTGAAAAAAACATTCCCTTGGTTTCCACTTTCCCTTCACCATCCCTAGTTAATAGCCTTGGAGAATCATGAATTGCCCTGGGGCCTTGTCGTGGATTGACTTGGGTGACTGGTTTATGGTTTACCCGGGTTGGCTTGTGAAAAAATGGTATCACAAAAGGAATATTCTTTATAGGAACTTACATTTAGTGAACCCTTTTTTATTTGGGGTATCAAGGTAGATGGAGTAAGACTGTGGGATCTTATGGTGTTGGTCTAGGGGAGTGTCTGGCCAAAACTTTATAGATAACACCTTGTGTTTCTATTATATGCCAGGTTTGGTTTGGGTTGTTTGATTCTTGTGGGATGATTTGTAATTGGGATATGAAAAGAGAGTTGGGATAAGGGTCACAGTGAGATTTTAGAGCACGAAAATCCATGTGAAACCAAAGATATGTTCTAAGATGACTCTTAGTGATGTTTGTGTGATTGTCATATGGATGTCAACCATATGCCTAAGTCACCCATCGACACGAGTTTTCCCATGTGAGTTGTTTTGGGTCTTCCTTGATACAATAAAATTGGTTTAAAAACCCTTGTGTTGTAAGTAAAAAAAACTAGATTTAAAGGGGTAATAGATTGGTTTTGGGAAAACAAAAAATGGTTTTCATGTTTATTTTGAAGAAATATTTACAAAATGGATTTTTCTAAAATTGGTTTTGGGTAAAATAAGGATGGGTTTAACGATATTGAACATCTATAATAAAAATATAGGGTTTATTAAAATCAATTATATAGAATATAATATTTATTTTTATGGGGTTTTGGGTAAAAATATGTAAGGAGGAATGAATTTTTAATCAAATGAATTTTGATGGAATAAGATTTGTTGATCTAAAGAAAATGTTTTGAATTGAATGAGTTCAATTTTGGGATGGAATCCACATGATTTTGTTCTAACAACGATAAAATGGATTGGTGTGTGGAGTTTGAAAATTCATTTTGACTGTGTGGTTAGTTTAATTTTGAAATGTTTTATAATCTTTTAAAATGGTAACTGTATTGTGAATATGAAAATTAGATTGAATGTTTTTTTAAAAAATGTGAATGTTTTTTTTGAACTTTGGTATTACCATGACTGAACACATGCATTGATATATGTGGAGATGTTGATGGTTGACAGAATGGGTGGATGAGTTCCTAGATTAGAATTAGTGGATGGGTTTTAATATTAACACTTGAATGTTTATGTGAGTGAAAATATAAGGAATACCATTAGTGATTGTGAAACCTACTCATGTTTTATTTTCTTTTCAAAAGTGTTTTCAGAAAATTAAATGTTAATGTTTTAATAATTGATTGTTGTGTATTTTATTTATTATTATTTGGGAATGTTTTTTGAGTGGTGTTTCATGTTTGAGATCTTGTTGGGGAATTTTTTCTGATTGGGTTATTGGTTTTATTTATTGTTTAGTGTGTTCCCTGACTATGTATTCGATGGATATTAGAAGTGGGACCAAGGGTGGTTCACAATTGGTAGTCCATTAAATTGATCAACAAAATTAATCACTTCTTGAGTTTTGAATGATGAATCATCCTCTATTTTATTGTCTAGAATATCCTCTCGAAGATGCAGAAAACTGATAGAAATGTTAGTTTCCTTGTGTTAATATAGTCTTTAAAGTTAATGTTTTAGAACTTCATGCCAGAAGGACCAAACTAGGAGTGTTGGATGTAAGTATCATGAACCAAGCCTTAGGAAGATCTTATATGGGAGTTCTTCAATGCTTCATTCATCTAGTACTATTTCCCTAAGACAACAAAGGTGATGGAGGGGATGGAGATGTGTAGTCTATATTAAGGTGATGGTTTGGTGTTGGAGTTATTTTGGCATTTATTAGATCTTTTTATTCACCTTCTCGAGTGAACTGCAATCCATTTCATTAGGTTTGTTGTTTTGAGATCGGACATCATCATGATCGATAGTTGATGATGTGGAAGTTTTGCTTGACTTCCTTTGCTGATGTGGTGAAGAAATCTGTTCTTGTTTGAAGTTGTGTTGGAGGGAGTTTTTAAGGTAGTCAACCATTCTCCAATCCATGGAAGCGGGAAATGGAATTTCAATAAGAATATCATGAATCAGCATGAAGCTATTTGTGTTGGTCACATATTTATACTCCCATTAGATCTTCCTTCATCTTATTCTAAGCACAGGATCATTGTGTGTCATCCATGAAGAAATCCATATCATAACAATTTTTTGTGTTCGAGTGCTCTAAAGACCTATTATTCTGGAAGAAACCTAAGAATCTTTTAACATTCATGTTGTTTCTAGGTAGTGACATTGGGCCAAATCTATCCCTCTGAAATACACCCCATCCTAGTTCTAGGAGTAGGATGCAGTTTTTAGGCTCAGTTTGAAGTATCTTTCTATATAATGCTTCATTTTTTGTAATGTTTTTCTCTAATTGTTGTTTTGGTGGTTTATATCCATTGAATTGTGGATGTAGATTTAGTGGACCTCTAAGAAACTTCTATTTTAATTGAAGTGTTTCCTTTTTTAAGAAATTATGAAATTTTTATGTTCTAAGTGGAGGATTAATTTTTTGGGTGCCTTGTTTCATTATTTCTTGTTAGTGTTAAAAGTGGTGTTGCCTATATGTATATTTTGAATCCTTATCTTGGTAGAAGTGTATTTTTAGGGAAATTTAGGCTCATGGTGTCTCAGGTTCCTTTAGTTCAACCTCTGGTGTGGTCTGGCTACCCGTGACTACAAAAGAAAGAGTTTCATTCAGATATTATTAGATTCTAACTATAGGATAGAAGATGTCTTAAGACATAAATTCTCTAGTGAGAGATCCCAAAGCAAATCTTTTCAAATAGTCAGGAACTCATAGGGATGTGGTGAACATTGACTCAATTTGTGTCTCCACCAATGGGGTGATGTAGTCTGGATGCTCTTGTAGTAGTTTTCCTCATCATTGTTAGTCTCTCATTGTTGAAATAATCATGGTTTCCTTACCCTCAACAAATTATAGTGTTTATTCCATTTCGGATTCAAGTTTATGTTTGGTTTTCCATTCATGGATAGCCCATGTAAGTCGGTTATAGTTTTCTTTTGTATTCATCTGAATATGGTTGCACCTTGTGGAGATAATAAATTATGGTTTAGTATCCTCTTGGGTTGGTGCTTCTATCATTTCCCCCTAACTTTGTTGTGGGGGTTTTTGGTCTGTATGGGTACTTTTAGTGTTGTTGTGAGATATTGGGTTCATAATGGTGGGGAGTCTAATCGTGGATCCTATTAATATTTATACGTTATTAGATCAGTGATGTTTGGTTTCTAATGGTTGGGAGTCCCTTCCGGCCTCCTATGTTGATAATCTTGTCTCTCATATGCTGATTTTTTTGAAAATAGGTGGTTTTATTTGGGGTTTTTGGTTTTGATATTTTTGTTCTGAGTGAGTGTTTTGATTTCGGAGTACACCCAATTTTCTTTCTTGAAGTAATGTTATAGAATTTTTATCACTATTCTTTTCTTTATTTTCGATAAGTGGTTTGGGATCATTGGTTCCTTTATCTTAAGAGGTATGAGCTTCTGTATGGTGGTGATTTAGGTGTTCATGGTTTGAGAGTTTCTGTCATGTGGTTATGGAAATCATTTTTCTATCATCGATCAACTAGAAGAAGATTTATCTTTCTGAGGGTTGAAAGTATAAGGGGGGCAGAATTGTCATATATAGATTTTTATTTTCATCCTTTATTCTGTATTATATTTTGGTATTTGGTTATTCCATCAAGTTATAGGTGTTATAGATAAAAATTTTGAGGTTAATTAATTTTTTTTCAGTTTCACAGTTTAGGAGCATGGTTATGGGAAATCAGGCATCATTCTCTAAGAAAATATTTGGGTCCTTAGATGTTTATAGACAAAGGAACATGGCCCATGAAAGGATATGAAAATCCTACAGAAGTCATTCATAAAGTTCATCCAATTTGGAAAGAACCATGTTGAACAATTGGTGCATAGCTTACCTAACTGTCTATCTAAACCATGTGAGTGCCCAGTTTTTACAAAAAGGGGAACATGGTTAATGAAAATTTTGGTAAACCATGAGGCCTAATTGTTCCTAGTGCCCGGGTCATTAAAAATTTGAAATGAATCTTATAAACTATCATGATTTTTACCCCATAATTACCTTTTTCCTCTTATCTAGATTAATGAGATCCAAAGGGGGGTTCTACCTTATTCTTCATACCTCTTATCCCCTCTTAATGTGTGGATCTAGTGATTTATTCATGTTTTGGGGTGATTTATCTAGGCAATCTTCTCCCATATTCTTCCACTTCCTCCTTCTCCCATTATCTCTTGAGTTATCCTACTCACTTTTTCATGTGGAATATGGGTTCATGTTTCTTTTGGTTTTGATTACGGGTTTTTCTTGGTTAAGGTTCCACTTGGTATTTTTTCCTTTTAGAACATTCATGGAGTTTTCTCAGGTTCGCGTTGTTGAAGCGCATGCGATTTGATGTAGGTATACTTATACACTTGACTTATAAATTTAAGAATCACTAGTTTTTTGTTTTTTAGCCTTTCTTTATATGCTAATTAGTGATATATGACATTGGTAATAATTTTTTATCATGAAATGTGGTGATTTAATTCATGTTTTTATTATACTACATTGTTTTGTAAAAATATTTCACCCCTAGTGTTCGATAAAATTCGTGGTTGGATTTTGTGAGTGGTTTGTGATATTTAAAGAATGGTATGAATTTATAAATATATTTGTGACATTAAAAATTATTTTTTATGTCCCTTACTTGTATTTTCAAAGTGTTTTTGGATATAAAATAGGTGCGTGTTTTGCTTATGAAAATGGTTTACCATGTGAAGGAAAATCTGTCGGTTTCCTTTAAAAATGTGTGGGTTTTTGATGATGTGCAGTTCGTTTGGAATTTTGTTAAAAATTTAATTTTTTTTTTAAAATGTTGTGGGAGTACATAAATTGGTATTTCAAAATGGTTCTGAAATTTTAAATGGTGTTCTCTCACCTTTGTGGGAGGTTTGTTTTGATTCTTTGATAAATATTGCCTAAGGCCTGTTAGAAAATTTTGGGAAATTGGTGCAATTGATTGGCATGAAAACTCTCCAAGGATAATAATCATACCTTGTTCATTTTTAATTTTTTTAGAGGCCCACACCAAGAGGCTCCCTTGTTGTAATTTAGTTTAAAGGAAAGATATTTTTCCTTGGGGTTTCTTGTGGGTGACTTGTTGTGTGGATTGTTTTTATATGATATATGTGAATGTGATTGGATGATCAATTAGCATTGGTTGGATCACCCCTATTTTCTCTTAACATTGGAACCTGATGTAGCTAGTTTTTTTTCGATTAATGGTTTTTTTACTAGCTTAATATTTCCCTCAATATAGTGGCCTATACTAGGGGTTTGGTTTGGTTTTTTTGTTATGGTGTAGTGCCCCTCGGTCAGACCAGGAAGGGTGTGATCGAGCGTGTGGGGGGAATTGATGTCATCAAGTGAGGAATTCCTACGGGATGATTCAAGATGTATAGCATGTTCTATAATATTCCATTTATATCCTAGGTTCTCTCACTTCCCTTGGAACTTGGTTGTATGTGGAAGATGATTGAGATGATTATTGGTTGTTTCTCTTGGGTTCTTATTATGTGATAATTTTTGTTTCTCACTCATGTGTTATGATTCTATTGGGGAGTGATGAATATGTTATAAAAGGTTTATGGAAATGTATGTGAAAATTATTTTTATTCCATTTCTCCCTTTTTAAATGAAAATGACATCCTTTTTCATTAAATTCTAATGGTTCCTTATTGAAAGAAAATGTGATTTTTAATGGAAATATGGTAATAGACCGTGATTTCCTTTCAGATAATGTGTTTGTGTGAAAATCCTAGTTTTATGTATTTTTTTCGAACATAAAATTTATATTTCTTTTCTTTAATGAAAGCTCATTGGGAATATATTTCATTGGTAATGACTAATGAGTTTTATTAATCACACCTATAGATCAATATTTCTTAGCTTTTTGTGTGGGTTTCATCTTGGTTTTGATTTCCATGGGAAAATTGTGGTTTTGGTATTAGAGAGTGGCCATTGAGATCACATAGAGATGTTGTGGTCATCAGGTACATCTTTTGTTTTGATGTATAATTTTTTTTTTCTATTTTTAGTTTTTTATAAATGTTGTTCAATTTAGAATATTTATTTATTTTGGGATGCTCTATTTTTCCACTATTTTATTTATTTATTTTAGGAAAAATAATTACCTTGGTTTTGTATGTTCATTACGTGGCCCTAGTTTTTACCATAGTAGGATTTGGAATGCCTCTCGAGACTTTTCACAGATCGACTCAGGCGACCAGTTTAGGGTCGAACCAAGTTGGTTCGTGATAGGGTCATTACATACATTTCTTATAATGATGAATGAGATGAAAATTTACTTGACATTGTAGTCCAAGGTAAAAGAAATATTTTTTAATAACCTAAAAAAATACCCATTAATTATATCACAAGGTGTCTTCACCACCCAACGGTAAAATCAAATCAACAATAGCAGTATTAATTTAATAACATCAATAACCCATTGAATGTAATTTGGGATTACCCTATACATTGTTAATCTAATATCATGAACAATATAATTAGCAAGTTACATTACATCCTAGTCCCATGTTTAACACCCAAACAGTAAGGAAAAAAGGAAAAAGAACTACATGATTCCAATTTGTAACATCCCAACCTACGATCCACTAAAATGGTGCCCCGTGCTAGTAGGTCACATGGACTTAAGAACATATCTCCATATGCTAGATAATACTAACTAGAATTGAGGGTCGAAGGTGGTATAGTGGGGAGACAATACCCTCATATCAGAGTGGTATAGCTGATATAATTAATAAACAGACTAAAATATATGAAAATACAATAAGTAGAATAGCATAGACATTGCACAAATGAACTATAGAAGCATAAAAAATGAAAAACAGTAATAGTAATAAAAATATCATAGGTTGACTCATAAAAATAATTTTCATGGAATTATGATATATATAGAGGGGAAAAAGTGATAAGAATATATAACGTTCTATTTAAAAATATGAAAATTATAAAAGACAAATCCTCTAGCATCATGCTCATACGCTCAATCCTCTACTCCCATACTCCAAGTGATAATTGAAATCAATCAACAATATATAGTAGGTTGTGGGATAAAATTATTAGGAAGACACAAATATTATAGAGAAATAATCCAAGAATTTTATATAGAAAATAAGTTTTCATGTATAATGAATGATAAATAATTCTGAATATATAATTACAAATCTTCTCAGGTTCCATTTGGACACATGGCTGACTCTTCCTGCTTCGGCATAGGTTAGAATGTGTCTTAACTAAATATGATATATATAATATATATATATATAATATACATGTATATGATCAAAGTACATAAGAACATAAGTAGGTATATACATGGAAACTAGGTGTTATATGGACTTGGGGTGCAACTCAGACGTCCATAACTAGTGTAAAGATATATAGGCTCAAGAAATGGTAGAAGCCCTAAAACACGTGATTAATGCGAGACATATATATCATTATACAAAATGGTGGGGTGAGTCATTCTACCCAACACCCAATATTGAGGAACATAGAGCATCATTCTCATCACCCAAATAATGTATAATGGTGTGACATATCATGCACAACACATGATATAAGGGAGAATGAAGCATAACGATCCAAAAGTCCCTTCTACATTGTTCAACAACCAATTTACATTGAATAACAGTGATAATATTAAGTTATTATATATAAATAATTCCAATTAATCAATCCTAATTAATCATGGGAATCACATCTTGTAAAATTCCCATTTATAATTATATACCATGTTGCATGAACATTCCACCCAATTTCAATCCTTTAAACTCATCGTTTTAATTTAATTTAGAAAGGATGATCCATTGTAGATTCAATATAAACCACTTTTGAGGTATGTGGGATAATTAGATTTTATATTAAATGGATAAATCTAATATTTCATTCCAAAAGAGGTGGTTATCAATGATGAAGACATCATTTAACATGATAGCATAAGTAAACAAGAGTATAACAAAATGAATATATTAAATTAGGAAGGGAAATCACACTTTAAGATGTTATTTAGAAATGTCTTATATGTCACACATTAGAGAAAGAAACATATTCACCTTAACTCTTAGGGGAAATAGCTAGACCACTTACCATAGGTCTGTGGATGACCACTCATCTAGCGTTGGACTTTGATTCGAATATGAATAGGAGAAATATTCAAAATAAACAAAAGACCACGAAATAGGTAAAACTAGATTTCCCCAAAATAGTTCATATGTGAAAATATAACCTATAAAAAGAATGAAGAGGATTAAGTATTTTACAACTGAATATCTGACCTGATCGACAGTGATGACATTAGAGAATTGATGGAGGAACTATGGAATTGGTTGGATGTGTGATGGGTTTCTGGGGTTGTTTGGATCTCATTTTGAATTTGGTATGATGTATGATCTTTGGTCGCTGTGATGTTCCCACTCAGCCGTAAAAGTGGTTTTTATTGAAAATGAAAAAAAGAGATTGGCTATGGGGTCACTTCTAATATCCATAGGTTATGTCCAGGGAATGATCATTGAGGGATGGGAGGTGGACTATGTCATGGGAAAAAGAGTGGGAAAATAAAGTGTGAGGGGTTAAACAACATTAAGGGGAAAACATAAAATAAACCTCTAATGATTTTTCACATGGTTATGTTCTACATTCAGCCAAACAATTCAAAAACCTTATGTTAGGTTGTGCCTAAGGTGGGATTCCACACATTCTAGGAAGACAGTTTGACTAACCATGCCCAATCCTTGAGAAATACATCTACAAAAAAATTGAGTAATCCTCACATAGTCATGCAGCCCTGGGTACATGGTTAGGGAAAACTGTGCACCCTACAATTTTTCCAATGGAACACCCCACACATTTCATGGAAACCATGTTGGATGGTCTATACAGTTTCTACTAAACATGTTGCCCAATCTATCATTCATGTTTTTGAGTCTCCAGGCTCTGAGAAAGCCCCAAAATCCATTATAACCTTCATGATTCCTTTATGAACATTTCTAAAGACCAAATAAATGAATTTAATCGAAAAATAAAAACATTTACCTTCCTGAAAAGTAGGGTAATTACACAAACCTTTTACTCTATGTGTAAACATTAATGTAATGATCCTATATCACTTGATTAATTATAAATTTTTTATTACTTTTCAGAAAAATTATAATTGGTATATCATGGGATTTGATAATTTATCTTATCATTGATTTGGAATAACTATATAATTGTAATAATAGGCGTCAGAATGAATTACATGGGATAAAAGAGGTAAATTGGAAATTAATTGGAATTTGTATATAATAATGATGAAATATTGATACTATGATTTTTGAATTTGTAATTATTCATAAATGATAAGTGAAATGAAAATGATTATAGTTATTTGAAAATTGGTAACTTTATTTAAAATAATCATTGGATGGAATTTAGTTATTGACATGAATTGCTAAAAGAAAAAAACTGACACGATAATTTTTTATTTCATTATTTGAACAATAAGTATTTTGATAACATATTTCGAACCTTTTGTGTTGGTATTATATATGTTCAACTTAGAATATTTTCTTTTCTTGAATCCTTATTAATTTTGATGCATGAGGTCTAGATACATGATTACATATACCTTGTGGTCTAGGTTCATTGATACATACTCCATGAGGACTAGATCGATGGACATGTACTCCCTAAAGTCTAGATACAGGGTTACATAACACATAAGTTCTTGATTGATGTTTACATTTCACTCGAGTACTATATTGATTGGTATATACCAGTTAAGGAATAAATGCACAAGTAATTTTTACATAGGGTGATATTCTTGATTAGTTGATACCAAAATTAAGAGATATGTTATTCTTGATTCCTAGTGGGGGAAATTCATCCTTGCTATGAGAATCCACTAGTATAATTGGTGATTCTTATTAGATAGGATAATCCACCTATAAGTTGATATGTCTAGCATTATGGAGGATTATTTTTAGCTGACCCTAGGTATCAACCCATATCTCCAGGGTCAGTGAGTTTATTTTATATTATACATTAATTTATGAGTTAATTACCCTCTTTATCATTTGGTTTCATGCACAAAATATTCACACATTACTATTTATACATTTAGGCTGTCATCCTATGGAGTTATAATCACACCCTTTTTGAGGTTTCTTTGGTACACAGGCAGACATCATGGATGCATGTACGGATAAAGGAACGGGTCCCTATACATGATTGGTTTCTTTGATAGATAGAACTAGATCATAGAGATATGACCCAACATGGAGTTTGGGATCAGTATTTTAGATCCTTTTATTATGATTCTGTTACTCTTTTACATGGGTGACTCTACATGAAATCTAAATTGGAATACAGCATGGTATGACATGGTTTATTATTATTATTATTAGAATTTTTAGTTATTTATATAAGTCTTGTTGGAGTTGGTTATTTCTATTAATCTACTATTTGATTTCATTGTTTCATTTGTCTTTTTTCCACTATTAATATATCTTTATACTAGAGGTTATAGTCTCCCCACTAAATCCTTTACACCCCCACTACTAGTCGGAAGCCTCTAGAGTATGGAGATGACGACTTGAGGTTTAGTATCAACCTGACTCGGTCATGTGAGGGAGTACTAGGATTATGATTTTACAAAAATATAATCCAAATATCTAATTTCAAGAACACATGTATCACATGTAAAGGGGGTATAATTCCATTCAAATTTTCTTCCCAAATTGAGAAAACCATATGAAAGATTCTAAGTGGAAGAAAATAATTAACGAAAATGTTTAATTTTTCCCCCACTATTAATCTATGGGAAATTCTAGAAGATCATTGAAACCCATTTAATCTCAAGGATATAATACCATAATCCTCATTAAATACAATTTCCATCAACCTCATGACCCTTTACATAAATTTATACCATAACTTTTTACCCAACCTCACACTTATTTTCATATTAGATGAACCAACCATTCATCATTCTCCCTCCATTAATTCCATATCTTCTTCTATAAAATACCATCTCACCCATTGTGACATGGGGTCCTCGGTTACATTCTATTCCAAACTTATATTTTCTCTTTCACTTCCCTTCATATTTATTCTACCCCTATCCCTTGTAAATAGAGTAGGAGAATTTGGAGGCTATATATAAAGGGAGGTTGAGTATAACATTTATGAGGGGACTCTTTTTCTTCCACTATTCTTAATTTTTCTAAGCATGGTAGACCATTATGGTAGCTGGTGTATTATAGGGATATGTCTGATTCTAATGATGCATTCGTTATGAAACCCAAATGATTTCTTATTTATTTTTATTTCATTAGGATTATAAGTGACTATACATTGATTAGATGTTTATTTGGATAGGGTGAGGTAATGAGAGTTGCATCCTAGATCATGATCCTATGTTTTTGTCTCTACATCTTGATGGATAAGATTCCTAGGGTTTTAGTAGGAAGATATATATAGAATTTTAACCTAATCCACCTCCTAGAAGTAACAATTGGAAACTATAAGGACTTTTGACCTTAATAGTAAGCCATCAGTGAGAATGAGATATTATTTTTAGAGATTGGTGATGTTTTTAATGCATTATTATTGTTAAATTCCCTTGGAATTAGTTACAATGTAAATTACTAACATGAATCAGTATGAACCCTTAACATATAGAATCTAATCAGCGTTCTATTTCTAGTTTTTTACTCCCACTTCCTTATGTCATACACTCATACACATATTTAAAATATAAAAATAAAACCATATATATAGTTAATTATTCTATTCATACACACCTAATATCCTATATTTAATTTTTTTTCAACCTTCTAATATAAGTAAATTAGTAGACCAAACTATTTATCCATAAGGAGGTGACCTAGTATTAACTAGTATTTATGGACAAATTTTCTATAACCAGTCATCCCATAGAATGTTTTTGCCTTTATATATTCCTTCAAGAAAATATACAACCATATATCATAAATTATCTCATTCTTGGGTGGGGATTCTCTCCTATAGTATTTTAAGCCTCCATTAATAGTGTTTTTCTAGTAGTTGGGGTTCATTTAGAATCCTTTTATATGTCATTAAGTTGGGGGAATTCAACACACATGTCTTTTAGAATTAGTACTCAATTAGTTTTAACTAATCCATACATCCCATGGAAATAAATAAAACATTTTCATTTAGGGGATCTATTGTAGTGGTGATCATATACCATGTGTGGCATGGTACTTCTGTAGGATCCTATTTAACCTATACATAAGACACTTACATGTTGGAATAATCTGACTTTTATATGTGAGAAAACCATTAAGAAGGTGGGATATGACCTGGTGGTAGTATGGGAATGTTATTCAGCCTATCATTGATAAAATTTGGTACGAAATATTTAAATAAAATCATTACGTATTCTCTCCAAATGATTATATAAGAGAATGTATTTATTATATATAGTAGTGGAATTTATCATGATCAATTCTATACACTATCACTTGAATACATTTTGTTCCAATATAAATTGCAGTTAGATTTAAATATTTACCAAAAATATTATAAAATATAGACATGTTTTATTTAATATAGGAAATAAGGATACATAAGATTCAAATAATGAAGTAGATATTAAAAGAAAAAATAGTTATGTTTTGATAAAAGTGAAACATTTCCCCTGACCTCCATCACCTAACTCCATTCGCTCAACCTTATGCAATAAACCATGTATTTTGAGGCCACAGTGCAATATCACTTCACTATAACTTATGTGATATCAATCTTCTATGATGTATTAACCTAGGAAAAGTGATAAATCATGTATAGGTGATTTTTCAAGGTCATATTTTTATGCTATGAAGGTATGTCTCCTTATTTTAAGGGAACTGTGGGATGCCTATCTTAACACCAGCATACCAGAAAATATTGGGAATGACCATCACTAAGAAGTTCCTAAACAACCATCAATATGAATATAAAACACCTATTTATAATTATATAACACTACCACAACCTAGATGAGAATTCAGCCATATCTAAACTAAGAAAAATTCATAAGTATTTCCCTCTGCATAATTTAATCCTTTTTTGTATCAGATTGAACCAATTCCAAGGGGATAATTTTTTTAGTGCTCAAGAATTGATGAATACACTCATATAAAGAATAAGAATGTTTTTTACATCATTTGGAGAAAAGATAGCTCGTGGAACCTAATCAAAGATGCAGTTCTTCCCATTGGATGGTCAATAATGAACACAAATATGAATAAGTATGTCTTCCAAAATTAAGGGAGTAGGAATTCCCTTATCAAAGGTATCATGCCCACCTCCTATCACACCCAGGCTTCATATCAAGGAATGTTGTTAAATTTTATTTTTCTCTTATAATTTTATTTGACATTTTAATAAATGATTTCTTGAAGGTGGGTCAAGTCCAGTTTGAGTCCTGCGCTTTTTTCACTGATAAATGAAGTCATGCCCAACATGTGTGGTGAAAATATTGCGTTGGTAAATGATCCTTAGCTTGGAAATTCCCAACGCGCAGACAGGGCATAGGCGAAGCAATGCGGCATGCCCGACACATGAGTGGACCCTTTTATTATTAACATTTAAGAACGTATTCTATATACATACATAGTATTTTAATTATTGATAATCCCTTTATTAATATAAATTATAAAATTTAGTTATTATATTTTTTATTTGTATAATAATTATTATTAATTGGGTTCCTATTTCTTCGTTTATTCATTTATTTATTTATCTATTGTATTATTATTTTATCCTATCATTTTCTATTGATTTTTATTCATTTTTTCTCACTCTTTTTCTCTCTGTCACCGCTGAAGTACTTTTCACTCATCTCCCCCCTTGTTTCTTGTGTCAAACCCTAGCATCCTCCTCGTTTCTCCTCTTTCCAACTGGTTGTATCCTTCTTCCATAGTCGGAGTCCTCACGGTGGTCACCCTCCTCGTTCAGCTGTAGATTCCATGCTCCCCCACTTCATTGAGCAGAAGTCTTCAAGCACCCTATCATCGTCGAGCCAAAGCACCCCTAGTTCAAATGAACGTGTGAGCCCCCTGGTTCAACTCATTCGCATACCGGACCAACCAGCTCCTCTTCAGCCAGGATCCCACACTAGAAACCGTCCCTTGCTCGGCCAAATTTCCAGCAGCCTTCCCCATTCATTTTTCCAGCATTACACAACCCCTAACACCCTTTTTCTACCCTCAACCAGCCTTCCTCACCATCACAATTGGTGTGTTTTCTCCCAATTGGTTGTTCTTTATTTTTAGGCAATTTTTGTGGTTAGGGTTTGGTTGTGTTTGGCTTATTTTTTATGCAGATGTTAATTACCTTGTTTTTGGGTTTGTTAGATGTCCCTTTCAGTGAAATTGATGTGCGATAGGAGTTAACGTCAAGTCGCAAGACATTCCATACATTGAGGTAGGTGATTTTGCACACAATTATTATTTGGTGAAAATTTGAATGTTTGTTTAATTTAATAAATCACCATTCTAGTTAGTTTCCATGCTGAAAAATTAGTTTTAATTACGTTTTAAATGGTAATTTATTTTTTTGGATGTATATTTAAATGATATTAGTCCATTTTTATTGTGAAAAACACACTTTGGATAGTTTTTTATTGTTTTGTAAACTATGTAGTGTTTGAGCTAGGAAGTGCAGATGACGTGCTTTATATTTTGGCGTGTGTCAGAATATGTTTTATTTTTGAAATGAGTTTTTAATGACTTTTCATCCCATTAAATATTTTGCAACATGTTTGAACACTGATTAATAAACCCACTTAGGGATTTTCTTAATTATAAAATTGTTTTTGTTAAACTATGTATCTAGTTTAATTTAATGTGTATGTCGTGCAGGTTATGTTTTAAAAATATATTGGTGCGCGTATGGCTTTAAAAGTGATTTATGGTGTGCAATTGGTGTGTTTTGTGAACATGAACCGTGTTTTACTCTTATGTAATTATGTGACATGTGATGTGAACATGGGATTTAAATGAGCACAATGGGGGAAGACTAGGGTATTAGGTGGGGGAACCCGGACTAGTGATCTAGTGTTCCAGATATGGCTTGGCCCAGTTTCACTAGCAGGATTGAAAATTGCAACACAAACTAAACATATGATGACTGAGGGTTGTGGCCTTCTAAGCCACGTTTTCTGAGGTTCATGGACTTCTAAGCCATGTTTTCTGAGGGTCGTGGCCTTTTAAGGCACATTTCTCTGAGACACAACATTCTAGGGTCCCACCTGCATCTAGTACCCACCCATAGGGCCTCTCCCATCCTTTGGTGCTACTAGTTACTTTGTGCAAACCGATGATACATAATATGATGATTGAGTTTCTACCCAAACATGTGTTTTCTACAAACTACTTTTCTTTAAATTCACATTATTAAAAACCTTTTTCACTAATATTGTTAAGGATTTCATACTTTAGTTTATTTATCATAGCAAATGTAATTGTATTTTAATGCTTGTGCATGGAATCTTTTCTTGGCGACATCCTGCTGGGCGCTTTCTCGTACCCTACTTACACCTTTAGGTGTAAGTAGATTTGATTATGTCTGATACAGGTAAGGGTCCAGCGTTTAGGAGTGGTGGTTCAGGTTGTTATTAGACATCTTGACATGGCATTGTGGTGGTGGCTTCTGGGTGGTTTCATCTTGATGAGTGACAATTTTTGGGTTGGTTTTTGGTTACCATACTTTGAGTGTTGATTGGGTTTTGGTTTTTCAAGTGACTCAAAAATCTGGGTTTGGTTAAAGGTTTGTTTGGCCGTGACTTTTACCTTTGGTTTGGTTTATTTTGTTGGTTTCTTTATATTTGATGACTCGGGTAAATAGTTCCCAAGGTTTATTTTAATACCTGAGCAGTTGTGCCAGCCCATGGGGATTGGGAATGCCCTTTGGGCCTTGCCACGGGCCGGGTCGGGCATCGGTTCGGATGGAGACCCGAAATGGTTCATGGAAAGGCTCGAAGGGCATTCCCAATCCCCATTGGCTGGAACATATTCCTGAGACGAGTCTGGTTAGACATGATCTAGGATTTTCAGTGATTAGAATTCTGGTTGTGAGTAGGGTGCCTGGCTAGCACACCTTGTGATAGACTCTGAGTCACCATGGGATGTTGGAATGTTTGTTTGACTTCTCTTCCTTGTGGGATGTGCAGCCTGCATACTGTGCGTCGACATCGGGCTGGGAAGAATATTTTGGACACGATGTTACTTTTCCATGATTGGTTTACTTATTATAACTTATCTTGTTGGGAATTTGATTTTTCTTTAGATAAGATATATTGATGATTTTCCTTTATGAGTGTTTCTATTTGCTACAAGATTCCTACCCGGAGAGCTTACATGCACCCACGGGAGGAAGCCACAGAGATTTCTCCCTCACCACTTGATCAGAGATTCGTAGAAGCTGTGGTCTGAGCTGTTCAGGATTTAGGACAATGGGAGACTCCTGCCCCCACCCTTATTCTAGCTAGGGGAGTCGAGTCTAGATCAAGGAAGTATAAAGATCTGGAATTTATGAATAATAAACCTATTTCATTCGGAGGAAGTTCAGAGCCTCAAGAGGTAGAGTAATAACATGAAAATATAGAGCATATGTTCGAGTTCCTTGACACGCCAAAGGAAGTTTGGGTAAAGTGTGCCTCATTCGAACTAGAGGTTTCTAGTCGCAAGTGCTGGGAATTAGTTATTCAGGCTGGGAAGCATGAGCAGATGAGTTAGAAGGATTTCAAGGCTATATTTAATGATCAGTACTGTCCCGAGTTCCTGGACTACACCAGATCCTGGGAGTTCATGGATCTCTCACAAGGGGATCAGACAGTGATGGAGTTTGTAAATTCCTTTGCTGAGTTTGTGTGGTACGCGCCTGAGATTGTATCAAGTGAATATTTGAAAGCTCGGATGTTAGAGAAAGGCCTTCGACCAGAAATCCACTCTCAGGTTTTTAGATTCAAGATGGGAACTTATGCTGAAGTGGTCGATCATGCTTGCATGGTCGAGATTGACCAGAGAGGAAATTTGGGGTTTTCTAGATCATTGTGAGGGTTTACCAGTGGTAGTTCATCCGATAAGAAGAGGAAGCATGATGAGTAATGGAATAAGAGTGGTGGTAGCTCAGGTCATCCTCCCAGGAAGACCTCATCTGGGTCTTATGGTGTAGGGTGTGTGGTGTGCCATCAGTGTGAAAGGGTAGGGCACATCCAACCTGCATGTCCATACCCTCCCAGACCTTTCCATGGGTGGGAAGTTGTGGGACATCTACAGTGCTTCTGTAGGACATCATGCCCTTACTAGAGTGGGACTGGATCTATTGATTCCAGAGGTGTATCAGTTCAGTCAGAGCTGACCAGGATGACATGATCTTGGTTCAGTGGCTGTGATGGTAGGAACAGATTGACTTTGGGGCAGAGCCAGATCAGGGTAGAGCCTCAGGCGAGCGGTCGTTCTCAGGTAGGGACCTGTCATTTTCATGCTATGGATTAGGCACCAGTGGGATCTGATGAAAGAACTTTGACTATTGAGGTACCATTATGATTGCATCTTCTATAACTTCAGTTTTTTTTATACTAGTGCTTAAGTTTCTTTTATATCTGCACTTCATCTGAACCTGCTAAACCTACCAACCATATTATAATATCTTTCCATGGTGTTGGTAACACCATTGGGGAAAAAGATGGAGCAAGTCCTTAAGTGTTCTTTGTGTGTGCTTTCTATGCTAAGAGTCGAGATGGAGTGGGATTTCATGGTCCTTGATATAGACCTATTTGATGTGATCCCCGGAATGGACTATCTGGTGTTCTTTGAAGAGAATATTGACTTCTATCGGTGTCGAGTCAACTTTATGGCACCAGATGGGAGTCCTTAGTTATTTCATAGAAAATGGGATCCTTGGTCGGGTCGTGCAGGACCTCCACTCCCTGAGTTGGGGAATCATTTTTATCTGTTGTCTTCGCTATCACTGAAGGATGATGGTTGTGTTTCTCAGGGAGGGTTAACTCGTGTAGTGTATGAGTTCCTAGAGGTATTCCCATATGATTTTTTCAAGCTTAACTCCAGATCGGGATGTGGAGTTCTCAATTGAGTTGGAATCCGGAACTCAGCGTATATCTCTTCCCTCATATCACATGGCCCCCACTGAATTGAGGGAATTAAAGATACAGCTGGACAATTTGGAATCCTAAGGATTAATTCACCCGAGCATCTCTCCTTGGGCTGCCCTAGTGTTATTCTCGAAGAAGGCCGACAGAACCCTCCGGTTGTGCATCAATTACTGGAAATTGAATAAGGTGACCATCAAGATTAAATACCATTTGCATCAGATTGGTGACTTTTTCAACTATCTGAATGGGGAAAAGTGGTCCTCTAACATCGACTTTCATTCAGGATACTGCCAACTTAGGGTGAGAGAAGCATACATTCTGAAGACGCTTTCCGAAGTAGGTATTGTCACTTCGAGTATCTTTTCATGCCTTTTAGATTGACGAATTCTCCTGCAGTTTTCCTAGAACTCATGAATAGGGTGTTCCGCCAATTTCTCGAATCATTTGTTGTGGTATTTGTGGATGACAACCTGATTTATTATGGATTTGAAGAGGAACATGAGCATCACCTTCAGATTCTTTTGGGCACTTTGCGGTACCACCACATGTATGCCAAACTCTTGAAGTGCACATTCTGGATCATGGAAGTGAAGATTTTGTGGCATGTCATCTTATAACAAGGGGTTTCAGTGGATCCTGAGAGGATCTGTGCAATTATTTCATGGGAACAACATAGGAATGTGTTTGAGATCATGATTTATCTTGGCCTGGAAGGTAATTATAAGTATTTTTTCACGAATTTTCACAGCTTGCCTCCTCTGTGACCGCACTCACCCAAAAAGGGGTGATGTTTGAATGAGCCAACAATTCCAGGCATCCTTTGAGGAGTTGAATCAGTGGTTGACCACTGCTGTTGTGTTGATCTTACTAGAGTCTGTTAAGGGCTTTGTGGTTTATTGTGATGCTTCAGGTATGGGCCTTGGGAGTGTACTCGTGCAGGGGAACCATGTGGAGGCTTATGGATCTCGCCAGCTTCGGCCACATGAGGGGAATCATCCAACTCACGAATTGGATTTGGCACCAGTGATGAATGCCTTAAATACTTGGCATCACTACCTCTTTGGGGAGAAATTTGGGGTCTATTATAACCATATGAGCCTAGCCTACATTTTCTCTCAGAAGGATTTCAATCTGAGGTTGCGCCGCTGGATCGAGTATCAGCAAGGAATTGAGTTTGACATTGTCTATAGCCCAGGAAAGGGTAATGTGGGGGCTGGTGCTTTGAGAAGGAAGGTACCAATGCAAGCATTGAGGATGTTCAGCGACGAGTGGACTTTGATGGGGCATATCGCCCAGATGCACTTGGAGAGCAGGGAGAATAGTGGAGGTATTTTCTTGGCTAGCATTCAGTTGACTCCCGCTCTTCTAGAGTTGATTCAGAGGGAGAAGCCCGGTGATGAGCTGCATTAGCAATCTATGCAGTTTCTTCATAGTGGGGCAACTCCTTGGGATTTGACTATGTCTCTTGAGAGGATCTTGTGCTTCAAGGGCCGTGCAGTGGTTCCATTGTCTCTACAAATGGTGGTGATGCAGGATAGCCACCGGTCTTAGTGGGTTGTCCATACTGGTACCACCATGATGTATTACAATGTTTGTCGCTAATTCTAGTGGCTAGGTAGGAGACAGGACGTAGACGACTTTGTATAGAGATGCTACACTTTTCAGTAGGTGAAAGAAGAGCATTAGAGACCATCTGGCCTGCTCCAGCCTTTACCCATTCCTATCTGAAAGTGGGAGGAGGTCACCATGCACTTCATTGTTTATTTCATCATACACCTCAGGGGAGGAATGATATTTTGGTAGTGACTGATCATTTGACCAAGTCATCTCACTTTATCATGATCAAAGATACAGTGAAGGTGGAGGAGCTGGGCCGCTTGTATATTCAGGAAGTGGTCAGACTTCATGGTGTTTTGTTAGTAGTTGTTTCTGACAGGGACCCCCACTTTACATCTTAGTTTTTTGGTGGCCTCCATAAGGCTCTGGGGTCACATATTAAGATGATCTCGTCATACCATCCTCAGACGTATGGCCAGACAGAGCGGGCGAATCAGATTCTGCAGAACATGCTCTGCGCATGTGTGTTGGATTTCAGAGGACCATGGGATAACCATTTGGGATTGGTCGAGTTTTCTTTAATAATAGTTACCAATCCTATATTAGAATGGAACCCTTTAAGGTGCTATAAGATCGGCCTTTTCAGTCTCCTTTGTGTTGGGATAAGGTAGGCGGGACCTCACTCTTGGGGCCGAGCCCTGTTCAGGAGACATATAAGAAGGTCAAGTTGATTAGAAAATTGTTGTTGACATCTCAGAGTCTCCGAAAATATTATGTAGATCATAGGCATCCAGTTCATGAGTTCTTATTGGGGGACAGATTGTTCTTTAGGGTGGCCCCTCGCTTGGGTCACCACCACTTGGGAAAGTAGGAGAAGCTGACAGTGAGGTATGTTGGGCCTTTCGAGATTACTAAGTTGATTGGAAAGGTGGCATACATGTTAGCTTTGCCTTCACAGTTGATGTTGATTCACGACATATAACATGTATCCCAACTGAAAATGCATAATCTCGATCCCTCGCATGTGTTGAATTGAGAGGAGTTGGCGATATAGCCCAACTTATCAGTGTTTGAGCGGCTAGTGCGGATAGTGGATTCTTAGAAGAAGGTGATTCATGGAAAGTCTATTCCTTAGTTCATATTATCTGGATGCATCGGAATGACCAGCATGAGACTCTCAAGGGGAAGTATTGGGTTGAGCTAGAGTACCCATTTCTATTCTCTGATCATGCTTTGAATTGACTTTTTGTGAGCGGAATGTTTTCATGGTGGGGAGAATTGTCACACCTGGGCTTCATATCGAGGTATGTTTTTAATTTTTCTTTTTCTCTCATAATTTTATTTGACATTTTAATAATTGATTTCTGGAAGGTTGGTCAAGCTCTGTTTGAGTCATGTGTTTTTTGCACTGATAAATGAAGTCATGCCCGACACGTGTGGTGCACCTTTTGCGCTGGTAAATGATCCTTGTCTTGGTAATTCCCAATGCAAGGGCAGGGCACGGGCAAAGCCATGCGGCCTGCCCGGCACGTGGGTGTACCCTTTAATTATTAACATTTAAGCATGTATTATTTATATGTCAATATTATTTTTATTATTGATAATCCCTTTATAAATATAAATTATCAAATTTACTTATTCTCTTTTTTTATTGGTTTAATTATTATTATTTTTTGGGTTCCTATTTCTTCATTTTATTCATTTATTTTTTATCTATTTTTTTATCATATCATTTTCTATTGATTTTTATTCTTTTTTCCCACTCCTTTTTTCTCTCTCCCCATCGCAGCACTGTTCACTCATCTCCCCCTTGTGTCTTGCGTCGAACCCTAGCTACCTCCTCGTTTCTCCTCTTGTTGACCGGTTGCAGCCTTCTTCCTCAACTGGAGTCTGCACGGTGGTCGCCCTCCTTGTCGAGCCGTAATCCACATGTTCCACCTCCTCATCAAGCTAATGTATGTGTGCGCCTCATCCTCATCGAGCCGAAGCACCACTGGTTCGGATGAATGTGTGATCCCCCTTGGTTCAACCCATTCGCATACCGTACCAACCAGCTCCTCTTCGACCGGGATCCCACACTGGCAACATACCCTTGCTCAGCAGAATTTCTAGTGGCCTTCCCCTTTCATTTTTCCAGCATTGTGTAACCAATAACACCCTCTATAGAACCTTGATCAGCCTTCTGCACCGTCCTCGTTGGTGTGTTTCCTCCCAATTTTTTGTTCTTCCATTTCGGGCAATTGTTGTGGTTAGGGTTTGGTTGTGTGTGGTTTATTTTTTATGCAGATGTTAATTACCATGTTCTCAGGTTCGTTACAGGTCCCTTTGAGTGAAATCGACATGCGACGAGAGTTTATGTCAAGTTTCAAGGCTTTCCCTACACCGAGGTAGGTGATTCCGCAAACAATTATTATTTGGTGACCATTTGCTTGTTTGTTTAATTTAATTCAAAACATTTCTAATTAGTCTATATTCTGAAAAATTAGTTTTAATTACATTTTAAATGTGCATTTAATTTCTTAGTGGTATATTTAAGTGAAGTTAGTTCATTTTTATTATGAAACATCACTTTAGATTGTTTATTATTGTTTTTTACACTATGTAGTGTGTGATTTAGGATGTGAGGATGACATGATTTATATTTTGGCATGTTTCAGAATATGTTTTATTTTGGAAATGAGATTTGAATGAATTTTTTTCCCTTTAAAAGTATTGTGACATGTTTGAACACTGTTTAATAAATCCTATTTGGGGTTTTATTAATTATCAAAGTGTATTTTTTAAACTATTAATCTAGTTTAATTTAATGTTTAAGCGGTGTAGGTTATGTTTTAAAATGATCTCGGTGTGTATATGGCTTTAAAAGTTTACTGAGGTGTGAAAATGGTGTGTTTCTGTGCGCATGCACCCTGTTTTACTCTTATGTAATTGTGTGATGTGTGATGGGAACATGGGATTTCAATGAGCCCAAAGGGGGAAGCTTGGGGTATTATGTGGGGGAACCAGGACTACTGACGAAATGTTCCGGAGATGGCTTGGCCTAGTTTCACTAGTAGGATTGACGATTGAAACACTAACTAAACATATGATGAATGAGGCTTGTGGCCTTCTAAGACACGTTTTCTGAGGGTCGTGGCCTTCTATGTCACGTTTCACCAAGACACGACGTTCTAGGGTCCCAATAGCTTCTAGTACCCACCCATAGGGCCTCTCCCATCCTTGGTGCTACCATTTAATTTTCCCACACCGATGATACATAATATGATGCTTGAGTTACTACCCAAACAAGTGTTTTCTTTAAACTTCTTTTCTTTAAATTCGCTTTAGGAAAAACTATTTTCACTAACACTGTTAAGCATTTCATACATTTGTTTATTTTTCATTGAAAATGTAATTGTATTTTAATTCTTATGCATGGAACCTTTTCTTGTTGACATCCTGCTGGGAGATTTATCACACCCTACATACACATTTAGGTGTAAGTAGATTTGATTATGTCTGATATAGGTAAGGGTCCAGCATTTGGGAGCTTTGGTTAAGGTTGTTAGTAGACCTCTTGACGTGTCATTGTGGTGGTGGCTTGACGTTGGTGTCCTCTCGATGGGCGATAGTTTTTGGGATGATCTTTGGTGACCATAATTTGAGTGTTGTTTGGGTTTTGGTTTTTCATGTGACTCAAAAATCTAGTTTGGGTTAAGGTTGGATTGGATGACACTTTTACCATTAGATTCGTTTATTTTTTTGGTTTCATTATTTTTGTTGACTCGAGTAAATCTTTCCCAAGGTTTATTTTAATACTCGGGCACTTGTTCCCACATGTGGGGATCAAGAATGCCCTTCGGGCCTTACTGATGGCTGGGTCGGGCTCCAGTTTGGATGGCGACCTAAAATGGTTTGTTAGACCCAATATTCCAATTAATTCACTACCAGCTGACTCTTTATAAGGCTAGGTAATATATATTCTCCTGATGATGTTGAGTTCCCAAGGTTGTTTCACCTAAAAAAAGAACACCTTTGATTTCAAATTCAACAAACCAATATATAAAAGATAAAAAGACCATCTAGAGTTTCCTTATTTTCTATGAACTAATTTTGGTGGTTTATGAATCAAAACCTAAGGTAAAAGGATGCATATATGAGTTACCTCAGTCATATTATATTTTCCCACATATAACCCTTTTAAGAGACCACATCAATTAATTCTTGCGTGTAAACTTTGGAAAAATATACATGTTGTGAATATTTCAATGAAAGGGGGATGAAAGGCCTTAAAGGCTCATCCTCCTTTCATTAATTTCATCTATTTCTAACCTTTAATGTATTCAATAGGATTAATGTTTGTAGAGACCCGAAGCTTGACGTACATTGACATTACATTACATTTGCGGAATACTTAGTACATAACAAAAACACACACACAAGGACCGTAATAGTTTAGTGTCTTTGGAAACTCGGAATATAATCTTCTAATCGTGGTGAAAGATCTTCAAAATCTCCCATAAAGATCTTCCTTTTTTTTATACCTAAAACCTTTCTTTATATCCTGGGGAAAAGAAAACATTAAAGGGTGAGCTAAAATGCTCAGTAAGGGTAAACAAAAGAAATATCAATCACATCATATACATAAGCACATAACTTTTGGAAATCTTAACCTGCAAAAGAGATCATAATTTCATAATCTGGGATAACTCATGGTAGTGAAATGTAATCACAATAATCATAACGTAAAACATTAAACTTTGTGTCATGCACACATAATCATAGAGAATCATTTATTGTTAGTCAAGACTCATTGCCAAGACTATCTTAGTGGACAATGTCCCTTTCTGAACCGAGTCACCCTCGTTTCAGTCCTGTTTCACTAAACCGGTATAACCTACCATTCCAGCCATGTCTATCTCATGAGATATAAAATCTTTACCCAATGCATTGGAGGGAGATATAGGTCCCACCCATCTCATAATGATACCATTCTTATGTGTGCCACAAAATCATAAATCATATATCATTCCATAACCCATGTTATAAAAATGGGAATCTTTAAACATCGTGACATCATAAAACAATTCATATAAGATAAAAGATTTCATAAAAATATTTCCATCACAACATAATAAAATCCATGTAATAATAGGGATATAAAAAGAACCCTTTATTATCTTAGATGGAAAATAATTTCGATAAAACACTTGAACTTCATTCTTGAGGAAAATATCCTTTCTACTTCAAAAACAATTTTCCTTTCTTAACATGTCATAAAATTTTAAACTAAAATAAGTTGATTAAAAATAAACTTGAAAACTTGTAAAGGAAGATTCTTGGAAACATTGTTTTAAAAGTCCATTCATGCCGTATAAGTTAAAGAAAACATTCTTCGTACTTTTGTCGGAAAAGTCAAAAAAGTACCTCGTACGAAAAAAGAAAAAAGATTCCATTCATATATTTTACTAAAAACTCACTGAAGGGTAAAATTGGATTTAAATAACTGTAGGTGAATGTAAATAATATTACATATTGAGGAAACATGGATGTGGATGATAAAATACACCCCAGTAAATTCTAAAGTATAATCGGATAAAAATGAGATTGTGACATTTCCCTTACCTTAGGTCCGATTTGCTTCGAAGTGTCTGAACCTCCTGTATAATGATTTAAATAATGTCATTGACTTATTACAGAATCATATTCATTGTTATTATATCATATATGGTTCACTTATGACTTTATATTACCCGTTCTTTTGTAAATTCATGTTAAAGTAGCGTTTTGGGTAAAATCGTCTCATTTGTCGTTCGTGTTTTAACTTGTAATTATTCATATGATTACTTAGATCATTATTACTTATTTATATAATATAAAACATGATTTATATATAATATATATTCATAATATACATATATATAATGGATCGATAAATGAAAAGAAATACACCGTTCATGGAGACGGTAGGCCGTACGTACGCACGAACGCTGTTTTCGTTTCCTTATTGAATTGAGTGGAATTAAGTAGATGACATACATATATATACACATAAATGCAGTAGCTTTATAATTTCATATATACTTTATAATTATTCTTAAATGGTTAACATGGAGAATGACTCTCATCGCGTCGTGGAGACGGTAGTCCGTACGTACGCACGAGCGATGATATCATTTCCATAATTATTGAATTGAATTGGAGTGGATGATACAATATATCAGAATCATTATGATGTTATAATAACTATGTATATTTATTCTTTACACCATAATACACATCCATGTATGGTGTTGGTGGAAAAACAGATTACACCACGGCGTGGAGACAGTATTCCATACGTACGCACGCGGGGTGATTTCGTTTTCCGTAGGATGGATAGATGGTGAATTATGACTGTTTCATACTTATAATAACATATCAGTATATGAGTGATACTGATGTTATTACTTCATAATAAAACAACCTAAGAAGAAGAAGTGGAAGAAGAAATAAAGGTGAAAGAATCAGTAACGGAAATTACCTCTTCTTTGAAGCGCCTTTTTGAGACCGCCTCTTAGGGCACTAAAATTGGTCTTTGAGGAAGACCAGAACCTCTATGATATTTCTAGGGAAGTGGAGAAGAGAATTTTTCATGGGTTGGCCGAGCTTGAAGGCTCAATGTTGTGTGAGGAAGAGAGGGAGGAGGTGCCCTTTTATAAGGGAGGAGAGGGGCACCTTTGGAATTCTTAAAAATATTAATTTATAATAAATCTAACCCCACTTAAAAACCTCCAAAAATGACTCATATTTGAATATTAGATGAGATAGGGTCGTAATATCCTCAACCAATAAAATTTATACATGTTTGGATCTTATTTTAAACCTTATCATTTTGATTTATCCTTATTTAATCTATTTAAGTTTATTTGTGGTAATAAAATTCTAAATTTTAAATTATAACAAATAATTACTTATTTGTTGTGAATTTTCCATAATTGTTTACTTTATAACATTAAAGACTATATAAATTTAAATTTATAATTTTTAAATATTTTTGTGATTTTTAAACAATTTTATAATATGTTATTTTTATAAAATAACAATTGTGTCAATTTTGACACTATTCATTTATTTGAATTTAAATAAAATATATACAGAAGATATGTTCAAACTAAAAGATTTAATATATTAATAAAAGGTAATATGTATCTATAAAATTAGCGGATCACATTAAATAGTTCATATAATATTTATTTTATTATTTTTAAAACCATTTATTTGGTTTATCTCTTAATAAAATAATTACTACATCATTTTTTTATAATTAATTAATATACTTATTTGTTGCATAAAAATTTAAAATAAAAACCTATGATGAAGATAAATATATTAACTTTCACAATAATACTTTTACTCGAATTTATCATCTTAAAATCACAATATTTAAATTGTTATATTTATTAAATTATGAAGGTGACAACTTTGGCATCATTTAAAATAAAATAATATAAGTGTCATAATTGCTTTTATAAGAATCAAAATGGTCAAATATTCGACCATTGGATGATTATAGTTTCCATGTACATGACCAATATGTTTTGGTCAGGGTTTTGTGCTATTTATGGTCACTATTAGTTTAATAAAAAATATATTCTTGATTTTTCACTAGATAAATAATTTTTGCATCACTATTGTGTCACAATTAATGATAACTATTTAATCCCAACAAATTCTAAATAAATTCTCATGATTTAGATAATTTACTTATCTTTCTGGATACTATTAATGTTCGATGTTTTATGATATTTATCACTATGTTAAAATTATTATACTTATAAGATTTAAGAAAGTGACATGTTGTCACTTTCTTTGGTTTTAATAATAATTAAATTATTTTCATGGTCAAAAGTCCATAAAATGAATCTAATCCGACCCTTAGTTGATATGGGTTTACTTTTAGCCATCAAATAGAATTTTGGCATGTGTTAGGGTAATTTTATAATATTATATTTACCCTTAATTACCTGATTTACCATTAACTATGGTAAATAAAATTTACCGTAGTTACTATTCATAATTCCCAAAAATAAAAAGAAGCCTATTAACATAATTTGGACCCACTGATTCCAAATATGGATTCCATTTTTTAAAATTCAATACACAGAAGTTTCATAAATTAAATTAAAATTAATCTCGTTGTCGAATAAAAACGGGTTTTTGTTTAAAACATTGCAAAAGATTGAATTGATTTAACCTACGAATTCAAGGTAAAATCAATGATAATGACATAAATTATATTAAATAGTAAAAATATATTCAATTTATACTTTAAAAACATTCAATATTATAATTTAACCACATAAGATATTATGATGAAAAAAGTTGTTTTTAATTAAAATATAGCGTGTTTTTACTATTTATTAAAATATGAAAGTTATCGGAAAAATATCAAAACTTTATCTAATGTAAATTTTTACATCCTGATTCAAAAAAAGAATTTTATTTTGTCAAATTGAACATATAAACATGTCGAAAGCTAGATTTAAAGTGGGTGCGCCATCAAAAGGCGGCAAAACTGCATTTTTTGAAAAATACTTATTTTACCCGAAAAATTTATTTTGTTCTTATACCATGTTCTAGAAAATATGTAAGATGAATAATAATTTTATAAAATTCAAAATTTAGTTAATACTATTCATAACGGCTAGTTCATGACAATATTATAATAATATATCATTGTTTATTGAAACCCAGTATTGCGTACAACACACGCTATCGAGAAAGGTCGCGATTGCATGTAATGCAAGACAAGTCAGGGTTGCGTGTTGTGAAAGAATCCTTCGTTGTTTCATATAACATAATCCAACCACATTTAATTTATACATTTAATAGATATATATATATATATATATACTCAATGTTGCGTAGAATAACTATTATCAAAATTGTGTGTAACACGGTCCAAGACTAGTGTTGCGTATACTGCAAGCTAATACGGTGTTGCGTATAGCGCAAGGTAATATTGGTGGAGAATACAACACAAGAAATTAATGAAATTAAAATAATATTTTTCATAAAATCTCGGGGTGTTACATTCTACCCCCCTTAAAATGAATTTCACCCTCGAAATTCATCGGGGTTATAAATGGTTTACTATTTGAAAGTTTCTTTGATAGAAACCCACATCGTAAAAAGGAATACCAAAACTTATCTTTAAAAACTAAAGTATAAAACGTAATGGTTACCCAAGTTAACTAATCACTGGGTATCCACATAGGAGAACATAGGTGAAAATATGAACATAGAAGAGAAATCTAACCATCATGTTTTGATGAAGAGTGGTAGAGGACATGGCTATGGAAAAGCCAGTAATAACAAATCCATAGATTTGTGATGATATAAGGTACCATCTGATTCATCAGGTATAAGATCACTAGGACAACATTTTTGGTTTTCAAGATCATTTCCCTAAAGTTGAAAATTTGCATTAGAATAAATACTTACTTTATTTTGGTACAATCTCACTGTTGTTCATGCCTTGAACAATTTCCACTTCATCTCTTAAATAAATGAAGTTGAATTTGTTATTCGTGAAGTGTTAGCAGATCATGTGATAGAATGACGGGTCATTCCATCTGTCTCAGACAAAAGGTTAGCAAAAATTATATACATAAGTCGATCTATAGTGAGATTAATCATATATGGTTCCTAAAATGGACTTATACTTCATATATCATAGTTCTTAATATAATAAAACTAGTTTCTACTAAACAGGGACTTCCTGTAGGCTAGTGGTAGGTGATAAAGGCCAGTCGCACTTCAGTTGTGGGTTTGATTCCCAAAGCCTTGTCCGACGCGATAGGCTGTCGCCCGTCCTACAGGTTGTCCTTTCTCTAAAACTACATTACTATAACATCCCATCAATAATATCGAAAAAAAACTTTTATCCTTAAACAATACTAACTTATGTCCAACATAATCCATTCCAATCTTTAGTCTTATCCACAATACTACAGTCCACTCTCATAACATAGTGAAAATGATTACCAGAGATTTAACACCATCGTCGATCCCCATATATCATAAGATATGTTTTGTTGGTCACATTCCAAACATTCAAAGTCCTTAATCGTGTATTCTCTTGAATACCTTAGTGAAAACATGAATGCAGTTAAAAGTTAACACTTTCCACATACCAAAATCCTCAAAATTCTATATACTCAAACCATGATATCACTTAGTCCTTATATCAATCATGAGCTCATGAATACTGTTAAACATTTCGTTTTCTCGTTTTCCCTTCATTATGCGCATATCATATTATTTCCAAAAATATATCAATTACTTTGAATACCACATTATACCAATACATAAATATTCCAATACTCCATGATACAATATTATTTTGGAATCCCATTACATAAACACTTAATCATTCCACCACATCGTTGTCATATTCAACATCGCCAATAGTGATCGCATGTGACTTCCCTTTGTCCTTTGCCTTCAGTGGTTTCTCATGTTGATCATCACTAACCCTTGGATTAGGGCATTTATTAGCATAATGCCCCATTTCCTTGCACTTGAAGCATTGAAGTGTTGGTGGTGCATTCTCTGCAGTGTTTTCTTTATTCACATCATTAGAAAACATTTTTCCATTACTTCGACACTCAGCTGCTCGATGACCTTCTTTTCCACACATAAAACATTTTATAGTCCCTTTAAGACAATCTCCACCATGATTCTTTCCACAATTTGAGCATAAGGAAACATTCATCTTCTTTTCACCATTATTCTGGGATTTCTCCTTGAACTCCATCTTTCGTTTCTTGTCAAAACCATGAGATGGATATGTAACACCAACTTCCATTTCTACCTTGATAGAACAACGCACAATTTCTTCATAGCTACTGAAGTCTCTTATAGATAATGCCCTTCGAAGACTTGGTTTTAAGCCACTGAAAAATCGATCAACTTTACTTTCAGGTTGGATGATAATGCCAGATGCATACCTTGAAAGTCTTGTAAAATTCGCTTCGTATATACCAAAAGATTTATCATCCTTTTGATTTAGTTGAAGAAACTCCTTCTCTATCTTTGTTCGAAGAATACGAGGGAAGTACTTACTGAAAAACAAGTTCTTGAACTCGTCCCATTCCATAGACTCAATTTCATATCTTTGCCTCGTATTCTTGATAAGATTCCACCATTGATCAGCTCACCTTCCAAACGATATACTGCTAAGATGACTTTATCATTCTCAGAACATTGAAGAACTGAAAATATCTTTTCAGTGGTACTGATCCATTTTTCAGCAACAAGTGGATCAGAAGACCCACTGAAAGAAGGTGGACGTTGCCTCATGAAGGACTCAATAGAATATTGTTCCCTTCTCTGCTCATTTGGAAGTCCATAATGATTCATAACTTGTGTAAGTATAGCAATAAGATTTTGCACTCCATCTCCCATAACATTTTTTTGTTCAGGAGGACAATCATTGCATTGTCCATTGCATTGATCAACATGGTTCCTTCAGGTTCCAGCCATCGTCTAAAACCCAAAAAGAATAGTGTGAGAGGGAAAAATCATGCTAGGGAAAACAACATAATAAAGGGGGAGTACCTTCAATATCTAACATCTTAGGTTTAATTCTATGATCGTTAGCGTAATTCTAGTACTATAACCTATACGTATACTTAACCTTAGGGACATCCCTAGACATACCTTAGAAATATCTCTAGGGATCTCAATAACGTTTTCGCATCCCAGTTTCCAAAGGTTGACTAAACCTTTCCTCTGATACCAACTGTAGAGACCCGAAGCTTGACGTACATTGACATTACATTACATTTGCGGAATACTTAGTACATAACAAAAACACACACACAAGGACCGTAATAGTTTAGTGTCTTTGGAAACTCGGAATATAATATTCTAATCGTGGTGAAAGATCTTCAAAATCTCCCATAAAGATCTTCCTTTTTTTATACCTAAAACCTTTCTTTATATCCTGGGAAAAAGAAAACATAAAAGGGTGAGCTCAAATGCTCAGTAAGGGTAAACAAAATAAATATCAATCACATCATATACATAAGCACATGACTTTTTGAAATCTTAACCTGCAAAAGAGATCATAATTTCATAATCTGGGATAACTCATGGTAGTAAATGTAACCACAATAATCATAATGCAAAACATTAAACTTTTTGTCATTCACACATAATCATAGAGAATCATTTCTTGTTATTCAAGACTCATTGCCAAGACTATCTTAGTGGACAAAGTCCCTTTCTGAACCGAGTCACCCTCGTTTCAGTCCTGTTTCACTGAACCGGTATAACCTACCATTCCAGCCATGTCTATCTCATGAGATATAAAATCTTTACCCAATGCATTGGAGGGAGATATAGGTCCCACCCATCTCATAATTATACCATTCTTATGTGTTCCACAAAATCATAAATCATACATCATTCCATGACCCATGTAATAAAATTGGGAATCTTTAAACATCGTGACATCATAAAACAATTCATATAAGATAAAAGATTTCATAAAAATATTTCCATCACAACATATTCAAATCCATGTAATAATAGGGATAGAAACAGAACCCTTTATTATCTTAGATGGAAAATAATTTTGATAAAACACTTGAACTTCATTCTTGAGGAAAATATCCTTTCTACTTCAAAAACAATTTTCCTTTCTTAACATGTCATACAATTTTAAACTAAAAGAAGTTGATTAAAAATAAACTTGAAAACTTGTAAAGGAATATTCTTGGAAATATTTTTTTAAAAGTCCATTCATGTCGTATAAGTTAAAAAAACATTCTTCTTACTTTTTTCGGAAAAGTCAAAAAGTACCTCGTAGGAAAAACGACAAAAGATTCCTTTCATATATTTTACTAAAAACTCACCGAAGGGTAAAATTGGATTTAAATAATTGTAGGTGAATGGAAATAATATTACATATTGAGGAAACATTGATGTGGATGATAAAATACACCCCATTAAATTCTAAAGTATAAAAAATCTCGGATAAAAATGAGATTGGGAAATTTCCCTTACATTAGGTCCGATTTGCTTCGTAAGTGTCTGAACCTCCTGTATAATGATTTAAGTAATTTCATTGACTTATTACAGAATCATATTCATTGTTATTATATCATATATGGTTCACTTATGACTTTATATTACCCGTTCTTTTGTAAATTCATGTTAAAGTAGCATTTTGGGTAAAATCGTCTCATTTGTCGTTCGTGTTTTAACTTGTAATTATTCATATGATTACTTAGATCATTATTACTTAATTATAGAATATAAAACATGATTTATATATAATATATATTCAGAATATACATATATATAATGGATCGATAAATGAAAAGAAATACACCGTTCATGGAGACGGTAGGCCGTACGTACGCATGAACGCTGTTTTCGTTTCCTTATTGAATTGAGGGGAATTAAGTAGATGACATACATATATATACACATAAATCCAGTAGATTTATAACGTCATATATACTTTATAATCATTCTTAAATGGTTAACATGGAGAATGAATCTCATCGCGTCGTGGAGACGGTAGTCCGTACGTACGCACGAGCGATGATATCATTTCCATAATTATTGAATTGAATTGGAGTGGATGATAAAATATATCAGAATCATTATGGTGTTATAATAACTATGTATAGTTATTCTTTACACCATAATACACATCCATGTAAGGTGTTGGTGGAAAAACAGATTACACCACGGCGTGGAGACGGTATTCCGTACGTACGCACGCACGGTGATTTCGTTTTCCGTAGGATGGATAGATGGTAAATTAGGATTGTTTCATACTTATAATAACATATCAGTATATTAGTGATACTGATGTTATTAATTCATAATGAAACAACCTAAGAAGAAGAAGTGGAAGAAGAAATAAAAGTGAAAGAATCGGTAACGGAAATTACCTCTTCTTTGAAGCGCCTTTTTGAGACCTCCTCTTAGGGCACTAAAATTGGTCTTTGAGGAAGACCAGAACCTCTAGGATGTTGCTAGGGAAGTGGAGAAGAGAATTTGGTAGGGTTTGGCCGAGCATGAAGGCTCAATGTTGTGTGAGGAAGAGAGGGAGGAGGTGCCCTTTTATAAGGGAGGAGAGGGGAACCTTTGGAATTCTTAAAAATATTAATTTATAATAAATCTAACCCCACTTAAAAACCTCCAAAAATGACTCATATTCGAAGTTTAGATGAGATACGGTTGTAATCTCATCAAACAATTAAATTTATACATGTTTGGATCTTATTTTAAACCTTATAATTTTGATTTATCCTTATTTAATCTATTTAAGTTTATTTGTGGTAATAAAATTATAAATTTTAAATTATAACAAATAATTACTTATTTGTTTTGAATTTTCCATAATTGTTTACTTTATTACATTATAGACTATATAAATTTAAATTTATAATTTTTAAATATTTTTGTAATTTTTAAACAATTTTATAATATGTTATTTTTATAAAATAACAATAGTGTCAATTTTGACACTATTCATTTATTTGAATTTAAATAAAATATATACAGAAGATATGTTCAAAATAAAAGCTTTAATATATTAATAACAGGTCATATGTATCTATAAAATTATAGGATCACATTAAATAGTTCATATAATATTTATTTTATTATTTTTAAAACCATTTATTTGGTTTATCTCTTAATAAAATAATTACTACATAACTTTTGTATAATTAATTAATATACTTTATTGTTGCATAAAAATTTAAAATAAAATCCTATGATGAAGATAAATATATTACCTTTCACAATAATACTTTTACTCGAATTTATCATCTTAAAATAACAATATTTAAATTGTTATATCTATTAAATTATGAAGGTGACAACTTTGGTATCATTTAAAATAAAATAATATAAGTGTCATAATTTCTTTTATAAGACTCCAAATGTTCAAATATTCGACCATTGGATGATTATAGTTTCAATGTACACGACCAATAAGTTTTGGTCAGGGTTTTGTGCCTTTTATGGTCATTATTAGTTTAATAAAAACTATATTCTTGATTTTTCACTAGATAAATAATTTCTGCATCACTATTGTGTCACAATTAATGATAACTATTTAATCCCAAAAAATTATAAATAAATTTTCATGATGTAGATAATTTAGTTATATTTCTTGATACTATTAATGTTCGATGTTTTATGATGTTTATCACTAAGTGAAAATTATTATACTTATAAGATTTAAGAAAGTGACATGTTGTCACTTTCTTTGGTTTTAATAATAATGAAATTATTTTCATGGTCAAAAGTCCATAAAATGAATCTAATCCGACCCTTAGTTGATATGGGTTTACTTTTAGCCATCAAATAGAATTTTGGCATTTGTTAGGGTAATTTTATAATATTATATTTACCCTTAATTACCCGATTTACCTTTAACTATGGTAAATAAAATTTACGGTAGTTACTATTCATAATTCCCAAAAATAAAAAGTATCCTATTAACATAATTTGGACCCACCGATTTCAAATATGGAATCCATTTTTTCAAATTCAATTCACAGAAGTTGCAGAAATTAAATTAAAATTAATCCCGTTGTCGAATAAAAACGGGTTTTTGTTTAAAACATTACAAAAGATTGAATTGATTTAACCTACGAATTCAAGGTAAAATCAATGCTAATGAAATACATTATATTAAATAGTAAAAATATATTCAATTTATGCTTTAAAAACATTCAATATTATAATTTAACCACATAAGATATAATGATGAAAAAAGTTGTTTTTAATTAAAATATAGCGTGTTCTTACTATTCATTAAAATATGAAAGTTATCGGAAAAATATCAAAACTTTATCTAATGTAAATTTTTACATCCTGATTCAAAAAAAGAATTTTATTTTGTCAAATTGAACATATAAACATGTCGAAAACTAGATTTAAAGTGGGTGCGCCATCAAAAGGCGGCAAAACTGCATTTTTTGAAAAATACTTATTTTACCCGAAAAATTTATTTTGTTCTTATACCATGTTCTAGAAAATGTGTAAGATGAATAATAATGTTATAAAATTCAAAATTTAGTTAATACTATTCATAATGTCTAGTTCATGACAATATTATAATAATATATCATTATTTATTAAAACCCGGTATTGCGTACAATACACGCTATCGAGGAAGGTCGCGATTGCGTGTAATGCAACCCAAGTCAGGGTTGCGTGTTGTGAAAGAATCCTTAGTTGTTTCGTATAACAGAATCCAACCACATTTCATTTATACATTTAATATATATATATATATATACTCAATGTTGCATAGAATAAATATTATCAAAATTGTGTGTAACACGGTCCAAGACTAGTGTTGCGTATACTGCAAGCTAATACGGTGTTGCGTATAGCACAAGGTAATCTTGGTGGAGAATACAACACAAGAAATTAATGAAATTAAAATAATATTTTTCATAAAATCTCGGGGTGTTACAATGTTCACCTAGCTTTCCTACCTAGGTTAGACACCCATATTTTCCCCTAATGGATTTTATAACCATAGTGACAACATCATGTCTATGTACATAAATATCATTTTTTACCCAGAAATGTACCTTTGCAATCATACCTTCATAACTGGTCCGTTTTCCACTTTCTTACATTCCTTATGAACATGTATCTCTATCATAAAGGGAATTCCGCATCCTATAGAATATTTCCCATGTATTCCAATTTCAATTGTGGATCCTCAAGGTCATTCCCATCTTGTATCCTTTTAATAATAAGGATCCATTATCTGGAGAAACCAATTACATTTCATTTTGTTTTGAATTATTACATGGCTATTAGAGATTCTAGGATTGTCCCCCAAGACACTAACCTAGACTACACCCACTATCGCATAATTCTCATAGTCTCATAATTATTTCCCTTAATTATTTTTCAATGGGTAGGAACCACTTTCAAATAATTTACCATTTTATTGTAAGACCCATGCATTCACAAGAATCATCTTCTATAATTAACAAAAAAATGATTCCCATGCATAAGTCCCAAACATAAACAACTTCTAGGCTTCTATCACATTGTTCTCCTGGCCATATGAGCTTAAATTATATGAGGTTGTAGTTATTGTTGTACAACCTTAAAAGACCCATTATAATCCCATATTTAATATCCATAAAAGTAACTTCATTGATCCTTTTCATGATATCAAAATATATATCATTGTTCCTAACTACATGAACATAAAACACGCATGATTGGAACACATTATATGAACATAAAAGGTAAAATAAATTACCTTCTCATATGGTGTTAAACTAAAAGTTTTTCCTCCTTTCTCAAACTATAATTAAAATCATATTACACCTAGGTTTCATAACTTTTTGTGTTATATAAATTATTAGGTTGAACAATTAGGGTTTTTATTACTCTTCCAATGATATTTATGAATCACTCTATAGACTCAATCCCTCGAGCATGGAGGCTTCCAACTCCTTTCGTCATGTAAACTTTCATAGAAGGAATTAATATCAAGAGTTCCCTATTATATACATTTAAAATTTAGAATAATTAATAAATGTGGAGAAATAATAACACAATTAATTTTTATAATATTCTTTAATATTCATCAGTTTTGATAATATTCATTCATGAAAAATGTTAAAAAAAATTTATTTGGAAGTATTTAATAAACATTCTTAAATCATTATGAGACACTCATATTAGAAAATATTCATATTTGTGGGATGATTCGAACACCCAAACACTTTATTCAGACATTAATTCTCTATGAAACCAAATCAAACTAGTTTACAGTGAAAACAATTTAAATAATGATAAATATCATAATTAAGAATGAACTGTTGTGATCAGTATATTAATTTTTTCATAATTAATATTTTTTTCCTTATTTTATTATAGTTATGATAATTAATAATGTTAGATGTTATTTTTATATATTGTTTTATATTTATATATATTTTTATATAGATTTTGCCAATAACATGAATAATGATATCATAACTAATGGTGACCTCATGTTTTTCCATTTAATCTACATAACAGGGATATTATTTTGGGACTCTCTAAGAGGGGTCAATGCCCACATAAATTGATTATTTTATTACTTTTTTATTAGAAACATATGTATCTTGATTTTGATCCTCATTTAAGGAAGTGAAAAAATTTATATTTTCTAAAATCATTATTAATTTAGTTTATAAATAATGTTTCACTATACACTTATAAAATATTTTCATATTTTTTCACATATATTCATCGATTAAGCAGTTGATATACCAAGGAAATATTTTTATATTTCTTGGTTTTCATAGGACATGGTTACCATCAAATATTTGTTATAACATGTTCAATTATTGGTGGTTATATATATATGTGTGTGTTTTTTTCATTCTATTTATTATAATCTATTTAATTCATAGCAAGATTTTTTTCATATATAAGGTATACGGTACCCTGTTAAGGACTCCATGAGATCGTCCATTTGGGAGATACGAGAAGCTTCCATGAAAGATCATTATAACTATTTTTTATAAATAATCAAAATTGTAATAATATATAGTGATTTTGAAACTATTTTTTATGACTCTTGTGTGCCTTGACAACGTAAATATATTCCTTTACAGGTTTGGGAGGAGTTATACAACACTAGATTAAGGAATATTTCAAGATGATATCATCTATATGTTGACATAGTTGGGTGTGATGGGACGTAACCCACAAATTTTGGGGTTATACATTTAGTCTACAACCTCTTTCTATGATATGTAACACCCCTACTTTTCACTTTTAATAATAATGATTTTGGTGTTTAAATAGTTGAATTCATTAATTTTTTTATAAAAAAATATATATTACATGGTTATATCATTATAAGCATGTGATTAATAGTAATCATGATATATTATATAACATTTTGTAAATATTTTCCATTTTCAAGAATATAATTATCACATGGATAGGAGTAACCATGAAGATTAATCTTACATATTGTAAAATATCATATTTGTAGACATCACATGGTCTAAGAACAGTTATTAAAAATCATGATGGTTAACCATGTACTATTTAATGAGTGATATAGTGGGTGTCTTAAGATTATAACCTCATTTATGTAACCATTCATATGTATTAGTTGACCAATAACATTATTTTTTGTCTCCAAACTTTCATAGATATTATACAATTCACTATAAGATCATTATTATATTATTTTTTTGGTGTTTGGTATATTTATTTAAAAAAATTAGTAATTTTTTAAATAATCAACCTATGTACATTATGAAATATAATTGTTTTAATAATTTTTTATAACTTATGTTATTAATATTTTAAAAAAATATTATATTGATTTATTTTTGTCTTCATGAAATGATTTTAAATTTGATGTGTTAGGTGATTTAAATATGGGATTATGGATGATATTTTGTGTTTTAAATAGATTTATGGAATATAATTAAATATAAATATATTATTGTTATTTGTTATTTTTCCCATAGAAAAAGAGGGAAAATCTATTTTTCTTCCATATTACCTAGAAACACGCCAAGGGAAGTAATGGAGTTTTCTTCAACCATATAGGGTTTTCTCATCAAAGAACAATTAATGTATAAGTACTATAATTTTCCTCTTTTTATTACTCTTCCTCTCATTCTTATCCTCTTTTAATGGAATATTCTATGCATTGGGTTCTGAAATTATGGGTGTTTCAACATATCAATTAGATACACACAAATACCATTAAACATTTTCTCTTAGTAGGAATTGTATCCCTTTACATGTCTATCTCATATAATCAAAAGTTATATTTTCAATTCATAACAATTAGGTAAGTGATCAGACCTCCAGGGGTTTAGAAAATTATTTGTTTCTTATTTTTTTATGTTTATAATATATTATAGATGACACATTATGTCTCCAATATTGGTATTCCATGGGTAATATATATTGGAACTTGTTAATTTGGTTCTTGAAAATAGACAACTATATGTGATTCCTATATTTATTGATCAATGATTTGATTGTTGTTTAATGAAATAAGTATAATAAAAGGTGTTTCAAATCATATAATGATTTCTATAAGTTATGTTTGTTAATTTTTTTTTATAAAATGATTGTAATTTTTTTTCCTTAAGTATTAATTAATTGTATTTCAACTATATTTTCAACTTAAGGGGTTTGACGAAATTACTCAACTAGTATCCTCAGAAAAAATTAACGATGTTTTGTGGAAATGGTAAGGTATAATTATTAATGAATTTTAAAATTGGTTTGGTGGTAATAACTATGTTTTAATAGGTGATTGTATTGTGTAAAGAATTTTATCTTTGAAAATATAATTCCCCTTAGTAGAATGTGTTCAATATTTTATATGTATACTATGATGGAATTGGAACTCTTTGATAATAGATAAGATTCATGTGAAACTTGAGTACTTAGGTGGGAATCTAGGATAGGTACCTTTCTAGGTATTGATTCAACGATTCCTAGTCTTCAATATTTTTCATCACTAGTTATGCTTCCACTCTCATAGGTGATCTCAGGAATTCACCATAAGCATAGGCTTCTACTCTAGCTAGTGGATACACCACCAGTTTAGGATGACCGTCTGGTTAGTGGCCTATATAAAGAAAATATTATTGGTGATTATGAATTGGGATAGTATGAGGATACAAGGGTGTCTTGACCATAGTGTCTTAGGTTATGTATAATAATTCATTATTAGAGTTTTTATAATGTATTGGTTCTTTAATTTCATTTTTTTCTTATTTTAAATGCATATTCTTTAAACTATTTCATGTTACTTGTTTTCTCAAAAAATTATAGTTTGATTACATATATCTATCTTCAAACCAGTTGTATATGGTCTATTTTATATGGATATCATATAGTTTACTATGTGGTAACCTATATATCTTGTTATAATCACACACTAAACACGCCCTTTAGTGTATGTCGATATCATTTTTCTTGATTGGATTTGCACATAATGGTATAGGAATTTGTTTTTATAGAAACTACACCATTCACTGTGGTATGGAGGAGTTGAGGAAGTTTCAAAAGAAGGTTTCTCTTTATCACATAGTGATAGTGATGATATATGATTTTATTTATATTTGGTCTTATATCACATGAATTATTTGTGTAGACCTTTTATTAACTTTCATGTTACATATAATTTTTTACGTGTTTGTTATTCGATACATGATTGTTTTTCAAAAAATGTCATTTACTTGTAATAGTTTTTCAGGAGAAATCATTCTCATCATAAATATTTGATTCCCATTCAATGGCTTCAATACCATGTGGTTCAAGAATAATCTTCTAGTTTGGATGGTTAAGAAATTCATATAGTGTTTTAATATGGTTTTCTCTAAAATATTGTGAGTTTATCAAATTTTATGTGTATTTATTGAAGAAATGTAATTTCAAACTTGTATAGTTATAATTACTTTCAGGATATAGGTAATATAGATGATGGTTACACTATAATAATTTGATTACTTACATGATGTTTCCATTTGGTGGGTGGGTGTACATCAATGATATGCTGGGTGGGGGAACTGTGGTACCTAGTTTCTATATAATGTGGTAATTCAGTAGGGTGTGGATTAAAATAATGAAAATTTAATTATAATGGTAGTATTTTTAAATATATATGTTTTTTATAAAATAAAAAATTATTTTTTTATCATGTGTGTACGGACCTACATTGTTGAACTAATTGAAAGTTCCATGGGGATTTGAAATTTTCAATTTGATGGATGGGAAAAAAATTTGTTGAGTATGATAATGTAATTCTGATAATTAGAACACATAAAAGTGTTTTATATGGTTTATGTCCTAGAAGGTGTCTCATATTTTTGGATGAGTTTCAAGAGGGTACATCTCCTAAAGCTCTCTTTCTAAGAGAAAGATATAGGGTGTAAAATTTTGTTAAAACTGTGTGGCCAGTTAGTAGAATCCATGTGTCCATGTGATGGTTGTCTCATGATTTTTAAAACCATGTAAAAAGGTTATCATGGAATTTCATAATTTCTATAGAAAATTATAGATTTAGGCCCATGGGTTTTGTATGGTTTTCCATACCATAATCCAAGCTCGCATGGTTAGTATCACATAATCAATTACAGCACATAGTTTGTGCATAATTATCCCAAACAATACATCAAACAATGAAAGGTATGTCTCTTGGGTAGTTTGAGAAACACATTTTTCACTTTATTATCCAAACCATGGGGCCTAACCACATGCCTCATTAAAGTAAATAATGTTGATTTTTTCCTCTGACCCTTTAAGGGTTCCACCTTCATTTTCCACCCCCATTTGACAATGAGTTTCCCGATATGTGCGGACCTCCACCTCTTCTCTCTTTTTATTACTGTCAATATTTTTATATCTTAATAGATTGATGTTAGGTGTTTTGGAATCATATAAATAAGAATATGAATCCTCATGATTCTAATTTCTATTTCTATTCTGGGATTCAGTGATAACTTCATGCAAACCAATTTTCCATATTTTAATGGTGTTTATCTAATATCATGATTTCACTCATTATAACTTAAATAAAATAATGAAAATATACAAGTGATGAATTTTAAGAATGAGGTTGGTGGACTATTTTTTTCAATTAATTTTAGATTATTTTAAATTTTTCCTATTGTGATATACACCAGACATTTCTGGGTGTTACTTTGAAAATGGAAAATTCCTCAAATTAAATTGGTATACCATAAACATGGTTCTCTTGGACCTAATTAGAAAGGTTATAGATTGATGACCTCAACCTGAATGAACCCTTAGGTTGGGTTGTGTAGAACTCAGTATTATATTCCCATTTATGTTTTAAATCAAATTTTATGGTCTGTTGAATTATTCTTCTTAGAATAGATGATTAAATCAAATTGCATAAGATGAGTAATAATAACACAAAAAAATTATAATAAAATCACCTTTGAGGTGGAGTGTCTAAAAATTAAAAGGAATTGTTTTATTTATCTTATAAATATTTGGATACTTACTTTCCTATGGAAAATGGAAGTTGAAGATGAATGAAATGAATTATTAAATAGTTGTATACTACTACCTGATCTCATTTCATTATTCAGATGAAATTATAATCTTAATAAATTAAATCTATTGGTGTTTGGGAGTTTATGTTTTCTATAGACTATTATTATTTACAAAGTGAGTGGTTCCTTGTGATTTTTTACCTTTTAGTATTAAAAGAGTTGTCAGAATTGAGCTAGACATGGATACCCTAAGGGAATTACATGACCACTAATAGTATTTTACCCTGATTTATTGGTCTAGTTTACATGGGTGATACTCAACATAGAATTAAATAATTTTATTATCTTAACTGAATTATTCTATATGGTACTGACGATTCACTTATATACTCTCTATATATAATAATTCCTTATATTATCTCAATGGATTCATCTTGATTTCCTCATACACAGAACACTAAGGATTTTCTCCTTGGGATCCAAATCATGCTTAATAAGAGAGTAGTTGGGAAAATATTTCATATATACAGTTATTTATTTTTATGGTGTAATTCTAATGATTTACCCTATAAATTACCCTTATACCCATATATATGTACTAAATTAGTTACAATTATTAGTTGGATCAACTCTTTGAGGTCATACATGACTTGGTTTCTCCTTGGTCTCTTGGTTATCTTTTTTCTTATATCATGAGGTCCCATAATTAAAATTTGTAACATATCATGTTTTCCTACATTGATGGATATAAACTAAGACTTAGTTACAAACTGGTTCATATATATCTTTACAGACATACTCCCCTGTATGATTATATATACATGAGAGAGAATTTAGAGACATTTTATCATATTCCAATGAAGGTATATTTAGCCAGGTGTCCTTGATGAAAATGAGATTGAATTGTTTATTTTTATCATTATGGCACTATTTACTTTTGATATACCTACACACTGGTTGTCTTATATTCAAAGACATTATATTATTATAAATTATTGGTGGGGGCCTTAGGAGTATATCTTAAAACCTCTTTAGGAATCCATTTGGTACCTAGACTAACATCATCATGTTTCTTATTAGTAATCTAAATTGTACTTCTCTTCTTTCACTTTATTGAATAGTATTGGATATGAGAGAAATGTATTAGTGGTTGAGCATGTAATTGGACACCATTCCAGAGTTGGAGCCTTTTATTTACCTATTTTATTCCTTCAACTTAGTTTTATTATATCTAAATATCCTAGTATATTGTTTCTTTATTTTATATAGTAGCATGTTCATGCATAGTTATACATTCATTTATTATTGATTGTCAGTCATTATTTATCTTCAATTTATTTTTTCCTATTTATTTAATTAATTATTTATGTTACAAAACATTGTGCTACTCTGATCATGAGGGTCTATTATCCCAAATATACCACCATTATACTCTCACTAATAGTCGTTGGCCTTTGGTGTTTGGGGAGGCACACTTGAGTCCATCTGACCCACTGTCTCGGAACACCATTTTAGTGGAACCTAGCTCAGGAAATTTTAAATTGGTATCAACGGTTCTTTTACATTGGTCTTACTATTGTTTGATGGAAGATAGAAGACTATGAATGTGTCATAATTTTGTAAATATCTCATGTCTTGGTTATACCTACCCATGCATGAGGGAAATATCATATTTACTAGGAAGAGATTATTTTTCATGATCTGTTATTAGTAGTGATTTTTATTTCCCCTCAGGTGACTGATTTATGTTCACTGGATATTGATTTATGGATTTATGGATTTTTACACTTCTATTATTGTGTATTGGAAGTATTGACTCATGCTTTATAGTAGGATCGTTGTTATTCACATGTTATGTATATTCTATGCAGGTGGGTTATAGTTCTTGACTGCCTGACATTTGATAGATGAGCCTTGTCCAATTATTCAACATGCTTTCCTATAAAATTTGATTCTTTGGTTTCTTGATATATTCCTATAATTAATTGATTATGTGATATGATGATTTATTATATTATTACAAAACAATTGTTTCTTAAAATGTTTACATCAACCTGAACAGTTTTTACAGGTATAGCTTGATGATGACACCTTAATTAACAAATTTTAACATGTTTGAGTAGAGGACCTTGGTTGAATGGGATGAAACATCATTGGTTTCTATTAAATGTCCGACAATTATTCAATCCATAAAGTGTATAATAATTTATAAATTGGATAATGCTGGAACATATAATTGAACAATAATATATTGAATTTTATATTCTGAAACTAAAGATAAATACATTGTTGTAGTTAAATAAATTCCATTCTAATATATAAATGAAGGTGCCGTTATAATTATTTAAATGTTAATTCTTATAATTGAATCATTAAGCTTATATATATGTTTACTAAATTTATTTTCATATATAAAATTATTTATTTTAAATGAAATATAAAATTGTGACTTATGAGGATTGTATATCTATTACATTGGAAAGATAACCAATACGAATAATCCCAAAATGAAAAACTGGAATTGAGTTGGTTAGATGGGGCATGTTTATTATTTTATAAACCCATTAAGTGTGTTTTAAACTATTAATTGAATAAATTATATGTGTTTTACTTAAATGGGTTTCCAATTGTAATTTATTGAGCGACGACACCATAAATTTGGAATTGATTCCTATATAACTAAACAAATATTTTCATGATGGGACCCATGTAGGTCACCTTTAATTTTCTTATTCTATGAAACTCTACCCTATGGGGGTATGTTTACCATAATTGGATTGTTATTTAAAGTGATTTTATCCACTTTTATGGTGTTACATATAAACTTATGGTGGAATCTTACTTGACTAGTCCCCTTAATTGGAAAAGGACTTGATATCTATATAAGAGATTTATTATTATAACATGTTAGTTAATTAACATTCCTTATAATGTGAAGAGAGTTTTTCATTTATAGATTTTAAATTAAAATTTTCGTTAACTAGTCCAAGTTGTGAAAAATTATTTATTTAAACAACTATTAAAAGGAAATTATAAGATCAGTTTCTTTTCATGTTGTGTGGTGCTAAGTAAATTAATTTCATAGCATAGTTTTCACAAAAAACTATATCCTTATATACTTCTAATATAAGTTTCTTAAAATATTTAAAAATAAAATAATTTTTTAAATTCCTTAGAAATTAATCTTTCTGTTGGTTTTCTTAGCCTGATCCATTATATAAGGGTTAGAGTTAAATGTTTCCTTAGGATGGGGACATGGATGTTACCCATGTATCATTTTTTACTTCATCCTAGGTTGAATTGTACATAGTGGTTAGGCCTATGTCCTAATGACTTCATAATCATGACCATAGTTTTGATTTGGTGTCTTATTCTTAAAAGTGGGGTACATCCACAGAATAAAATTAGAATCGATAAATGTTTTCTTCAATTTTTAAAATGATTGGGGTTGTTAAGGTGCTGTTTTTAATTAGTAGGAATCTTAGAGGTTGAAATGACACCCTTGGGTGTATAGGTGTTCATATGGTATGTTTAATCTCAGTGGGGTTATTTTCATATCTGGATACCTGATGAGTGACAGCTCCTTATACATTAACTTGATTTCGTTACCCCTTGTAGGTCGATGAAATTTATTCGTCTTCTATTTTTACTTCTTATAAGAGATTTTATAAAAACATTATATTCCATGTTATATAATCCCTTATGTATGATTTGGTTGTCATTTGAGGAACCTTAGGGATAGTTTATGGACCTAGTGGCCCTTTATGGAGCCTGATTCGTAGGGTTAGTTGGATACCTTGATGCCATTACATTTGACATAGACCCCAATAGGTCATCATTCAGTTTATTTGGGAGAATCATGCGATAGTGGTTGGACCAATGTTCATGTATTCCTTATGGGAAGTGATCTTGGTTCTTTTCTTATCTATATATCAATGCACATGGGGTTCTAGTTTTTTATAATATAGTCATGGAGATTCCTTATCCCTATTGAAATTACATAAGGTGATGTATATAGGCACTAGCTTCTATGGGAAGGATTGTTTGGGTGCCTAGACCAGATGAATGGTGGATGCATGCTTGATGCTTTCTTTTCTGGGATAAAATTGATAGGTGGAATTTCATTTAATAAACAAGGGCACACAAATGTAAATTTTTAAAGAGGATTTACAAGTGAGATACTATAAAACTAAGTATTAACATGTTCTGTAGAATGATCAGATTGATCTTTTGATGAATGAATCATCGGGTCATGATTTGTGTCTAAAATTGGGTGGTCTAGGATAAACACCAATTATTTATGGTAAGTCTTATTCAATCCACTTACACATGGGAGCTATAAAATATGCAATGTAGATGAATTTACATGTTCGAGTTGAGGACTAATGGTTTTAAAATACGATGCTTATGTGTATGAATAACTAGAGACTTGGGTATATTTAAAGTGAATTTACCAGTATTGAGGGATAGTTTTGGATTAACAAGGTTACATTATATAGTAGACCTATGAATAGACTTATAAATGTACGATTAGAATATGTGGTTTCAGGAATTGGTTAAGGAAACCGTAACCTATTGAAGTGAGCCTGTATTAGGATATTTATAAACATCTATTAATATAATCTTATTGTACTCATAGTCAGAGGTGATTAATCTCTCTATATTGACATCGATATTAGTATGCTAAGAGAGCATCAACTATATGTTGAGCTACCCATCTAAACTTTTATATGTTTAAAAATGATTTATATAATATTTTCACGCAAGGAGTGGTTTAGAGTAATCTTAATGCTATGTGGTACACTAGTTTCTATTAATTGTAGTGAACCTTATTATAATTTAATTTTTTACTATCATCATGTAAACCATTCTTCGGAAGTGGGAATGGGTGATGAAGAAAATTTGTGTTAACTATTTGAATGAGCAGGTTCATATCCATGCCACACATTATGTCTGGGAGTGCATGTGGAAGGGGTTAAGCTTAATTAGTTTTCTGTTTTGTTTATGAGATGGAAATGACACACTTAAGGTGGGGAGTGGGGAATCAGTCTCTAGTGGGTGAACCTCATATTAGAAGGGTCGCATTTCCTTGAGACTGGCTAAGAGAATGTTTTTTATCACACTACAATTCCATTAAATAAATGTATTAATGTGTGGCTACAATTCATATTAAATTCTAGTTATGGTTTCAAGTATTGATCTAGTGGAATCCATATGTGGGTGTTACTCTCATAGTACCTTATGATGACACCTGGATTCTATATCAGGATAGTTTTGGTACTGGTTCTATGACATGAAGATAGTTTTGATTAGGAAACGGTTCAACTAGGATATGTGAACAGTACTTAGATGCATTCTTTAATGGGTGTTCTCAGAATAATATCAGTATGACTGGGAATATAGTCTTGTAATCTAGTTTTGGTGACATGTTGGCCATAGGATCCAAGGGTCTTCAAATGCTGGTAGTTCAATTTTATTTCTCTAAAATAGATAGTTATGGTAAGTAAGGAACCATTTATAGCATTCCTTTGGGATGAGATGGGTGTAATTTAATGTTTGGCTAATATTTTTTTAGGAAAATGGAGGAATGCCCAAATTAAGGATTGTCAATTAGTGTTCATCAATTTTTGATAAAATCAAGTACTAACTATATTTTTCTCATGTATAACATGATAGATATGTCATTAGGGTCTTTAGGATGTTGGGTACATCTTTATTTTGGAAATTATAACAACATAAGGATTGTGACTCAGAATTGACCATTTAAAAACCAAAACCAACAGTGGGAAGTTCCATTGTTCAATGGATGAAATTGATTAAAATGATATCATTTCTTAGGTTAGATAGGATTGAGTTAGCTCCATCTTGATGTTCTGTTATTGGTTGTGAGTGTTGGATCTCATTTCACCTATTTATGAACTATATGTCTAAAATGAATCTTTGAGGTTTTTTGGGATTTAGAAATGGAATAAAACTATTTAAATGAAACTTCATGAACAATGAAGGTTAGGTGATGTTTTTATTACTTCTCTACTAATTCTTGTGGGTGAAAAGTTCTATGTTGGGAAGATTGTAAGATCCTGAATTTCTGAACCTATTGTAAATTCCAAGGGAATTTGTAATTTTCAATTTAATTTATAGTATAATGTTGAATTTTATTCTTATCACATAATTATGAGGGTTTTAAAACTTAAAATTATTTATTTTAGATAATATTTATATCTTGATAGGTGTATATAAAGTTATGATGAGATTTGGGAGCACTAGGGTCTCAAATATCGCTTTCCTAGAGTCACAGATAGGGAACACCTTTTTCTAAACCATGTATCCATGCACGGGGTTCCACATAGTTTTCTAAACCATTCAAGGAGGGGAAAATGTTTTTGTGTAATGTCTATATAAAATTTTTGAGGTAGGAACATGGGTTGGGCAGGATTTTCCAAACAATGGTACTTTCCCTCATGATTAGTTCCACTTAACCAGTTGCATCACATGATTTGGATGTGGTTATCTCAAACTGTTTAGCCTAACTATGCATATTATTAAAGCGGAAAAATAATGATTTTCCCCTCTGGACCATCAAGGGGTACACCTTATTTTTTCTCCCCCATTCGAATTGATGGTCCCCCACGCACTCCTACCTCATATTCTTCTTCATTTTTGGGGAACTCCATCATTTGAGTTCTAGAATGAAGGACGTCAAGTGTATTATAAATTTTATGACTCTTCATGCATATTATTGTATTTTATCTTATCAGAATTTGTAACGCCCCGACCCCATCTACCCAGAGTCGGTGCATTATTACATAACATTGTCATGATCACAAGAAAGATCAAATCTCGAAAGACCGATTGGTTTAGTAGCCTTGGAAACACTAGATATATTCATAGGTTTTACATTACATCATAAAATGAAAAACTACTACAACAACATATTGTCTCCATAATCCACACTCATATCCCTACATAATATCCCTACAGGTCATTCATAACTTACTTCTTCACTTCCTGGGAAAAATAAAACATAGAAAAGGGGTGATCTCAAATGCCCAGTAAGGATAACAATATAGCGGAAACTTTCATAAATAAGAATAAACTTTTAAGGAAATGTATAACTAAAACAAAAACCTTTCAATAATGAACTTTCAACATGGTATGGCATAAATAAAATGAAATAATGCCATTTACTTATTCACATGGATATTCTACTAATCGAATAATCACATGCAAAAATCAATAACCACTTTCATAATGTTGGAATGCATAATGCCAGACTATCATAACCACATAGCCAAGGCCTCGTGCCAAGACTACAAATAAGATTTTGTCAAGGCCTTGTTCCAAGACACTAGTTTGTCTCATGAGACCTACCGATGCATCGAGGAGCTATAGCGGGCTCCACCCGTCACTTATTAAGTCCAATGCATTCCCATATGAAAAGGTTTAAACATAACATAAACATTCGTATTAAAACTAGCATACGAAATGTCAATAATTTCACCATAAACTATGAATGGTATAAAAATAGCACATCCATAGTCAAACATATCACAAAACATTCAATACAATATAGAAGTTTTGTATCATAATGAATCAACTTCAAATAATCTTAAAATCCATCAGAGGATGTTGACGTAGATGAAATCAAATTTTTTTTAAAGAAATATCTCCTTTTATTTTGAAATCATTTAAGATCCATATAAAATAAAACATTTTCTTTGAAAATATTCTTATAATCTTGTAAGGAAAGCTTTGAATATTTTATAACGGCGTAAAATAACCGCACCCGCCGTATAAGTTAAAAAAAACATTCTTACCTCAATTCTGTCGAAAAGGTTAAAAAGGACCTTGTTTTGAAAACGACGGAAAGATTCCTTTATAAACCTCTTATAAAAAGTCAAACAAGGGTATAAATGACTTTAACCCATATTCTTGTAAATAGTAAAAATGTTTTGAAATACATTTTTAAGAAACATGGATGTGGATGATAAAGATATCCCAGTAGATTATTACGTATAAACAACCTCGGATAATGAAGAGATTGTGAAATAAACCTTACCTTGTACTTTTCCTTGGTTGGGGTAGGTTAACCTCCTTTATAATGGTGAAATAGTTGTTATTAAATTATACAAGAATCATATATAATAATATGATATCATATATGATCTTTTAACATTGATTTGTTAATAATATCTTAGAATTATCGTCGTTTCGGGAGTTAACTTACTCATTTTCTTTTATATGTTTTGTTACATAAGCCATGGTTGTTGTATCTTATTCATATCCAGAATGATATCTAGTCCTTAAACATCATTTTTAAATCATCAAATGATAATTATACTTGAATGGATACGATGGAGAATGAATCTCATCGCGTTCGTGGAGACGGTAGTCCGTACGTACGCACGAGCGACAGTATCATTCTTTTGATATTAAAATAATATATAAATTGATGGTATATCATATATAAAGAATCATTAACATGTTATATTTATTATTTACATGAGTTACACATCATTATTATACCCATCCAAATAATATTATATTGAATAACAATTACACCACGACGTGGAGACGGTAAGCCGTACGTACGCACGTATGGTGACATGTTATTCAAAGGGTGGATAGAATACTGAATATGGTTGTACCATACTTATAATAACATCACAGTATATGTGAGATACTGGAGTTATTATTTTATAATGGTAAGAACAAAGGAATAAGAAGTGGAAGAAGAAATGAACTTAGAAAAGGGTGGTGAAATCATTACCTCTTCTTCGGGTTCTTCCTTTTGATTTGATCAAAAGGGCTCCTTAGGTTGGCTTTCTGATCAAACTAAGGCCTCTAGGTTGTAGTGAGGGATGTTGGGAGAGTATTTGGGCAGAGTTTGGCCGAACCAAAAGGCTTTAGAGGTGTGAAGAAATGGGAAGGAGGAGTGCCCTTTTATAAGAGGGGTGAGGGGCACCTTTGGAAAAGCTAGAAATATTAATTTATAATAAATTAATATTCGGTTTCTAATGGCTCCAAAGTTGATTATTTAAAGGTTAAGGTGGGGATAGGTCGAAAACCACTCAACCAATAGAATTTAGACAGGTTTGGGTACTTATATTAACCTTCTCTTTAAGTAATAACTCTAAGTTAATTAGTTTCACTTTTACAATGTCTCTTTGTATTTTTATATAATATGGTTAATAAACATACTATATACATCCAAGCGACCCCCAAGTGGTCCATTAATGATGAACCTATCCTGATATAAGTCTCTTGGCCGAACCTTAGATTTTTAGGAATTTAATATCAATTAATAATATAATATTTGTTTTAAGAACTCTTTTATGTCAATTTTGACACTATTCAATAGTTGATTTTTGTGAAACTCATAACAGATTTATTACTTCGAAAAAAGTCAATTAAATAAATCCTAATATATAATATTATCCTAGAAAATAAGTTTAATTCATTAAAAGTTTCATATTATATTTATTTGGGTATTTATAATATCAATTATTTTAATTTTTCACTATTATAGTAATTACTGCATCGTCATTGTGTCATAAATAAAATAAATTATATAATGTCTAAAAATTATAAATAAAATATCATTATGTAGTAAATCTTTTTAGCTTTCTAATGAATATTTATAATCGAAAATCCAACATGTATAACCCTATGTAAAAGTTATTCTTCTAAAAGATGTAAGCTTATGCCATTTTTATTTTTATTTTAACTTTATTAATATAAAGTGTCCCTACCACATACAAGTGGCTCCAAGGGGTCCCCAAATTGACCCAAGGATGCTCATGGTCGGGTATGTGTCCACCAATAAGGTTAGGACACGTTTTAGGGTAATTTTGTATTATTATAATATTATTTTTTAACCCTTATTTACCGGATTTACCCTTAACCATGGTAAATAAAATATTTACCACAGTAATTATTCAAAATGTCTAAAAATAAAAGTTACCTATTTACACAATTTGAACATCCTGATTCCAAATATGGAATCCATTTTTCTAAATTCAAAACACAGAAGTGGCAGAAATTAATTTAAAATTAATTCCCGCTGTCAAAACAAAAAGCGTGTTTTTAAGAGATAATAACTATCAAAAGATTGACACTTGTTTATGTTCGGTTTAATTGTAAAATTATGTCTAATGACCAACATTATATTAAATTGTAAAAATATATTCTAAATATAATTTAAAACCACTCAAATTTATAATTTATCACTATTAATTATTTTGATTAAAAAAGTTGTTTTTAATTAAAATTTAGTAATTTTCACTATTCATCAAAATATGAAAGCTATCCGAAAAGTACCAAAATTTCACCTTAGGCTAAATTTGATATTACGAATCCAAAAATGAAGTCCATTTTAAAATATTAAATATATATAACTTCAAAAAGTAGGTATTACTATTCATAACAGCTAGTTTGATTGGTTACGGTATGTTAGAACTCGGTGTTGCGTACAACACACGCTAGCATACCGTGGAAGCTTGGGATGTTTCATTTTAAATTTTTGATGTCCCCATTTAGTCAACAAGTTTAAAATATAGTATCTAAAAAGGCTTCACTATCAAAAGTTGATAAAAGTGAAATACTGAAAATGAATCTGTTCTTGAATTATGACTAAGAAACTCATAATATGGATTCTAAAATTATAAGGATTATATAAAGTTTAGAATTTAGTTAATACTATGGCTTTTTTTTGGTAAGTCATGGTGCAATTGAACTCGGTGTAGCGTGTAGTGAAAGTTATTGAATTATTTTGAAGAAATAACACACTATGAAATCTTGGGGTGTTACATTCTCCCCTCATTCAATAAATTGCGTCCTCGCAATTTGAAATTTTTCTTCGAAAATAAAAGGTTGAAAATAGAAAATATATTTGTGGGAAAACCCACATCGTAAATTGGGTTACTAAAATTTAGTCTTAATATGAGGAAAAGAGAAATCAAAGGGTCACCACCAAATTATGATCTCTATTAGGAGAACATTGGTGGCAATTAGAGACATATAATCGGAGGAAAAACGTAAATATTTATAGGTAGTGATTGAGGTCATCAATCACAAACAAGTATAAAATTGAGGTCCTTAAATTCATCAATCTATGATGATTTGAAATACCATCGGTTCAACAAAACATAGGGTATTAGGATAACACATTTTTGACGTTTCAAAATATCTTAGTTGAAATCCCACATCGAAAAATGAATTAATGAGGCCTCTATTTAAAATAAAGAGTGGAAAGTATGAAGATTACCGAAAATAACACATACTAGGGTTCCATGTAGGAAAATATGGATATGGAAGAGAAATCTAACCATCAATTATCTGATGGAGAGTGGTAGAGAACATGGCTATGAAAAGGCCAACAATCCCAAAGCCATGAATTAGTGATGATTTAAGGTACCATCTAGGAAAACATTTTTGTTCTAATTTTCTTTTCTAAATATTGAGGAATTTTTTATGAGATTGGCTAAGATCATATGGAGATATATTTCTTTATAATTATAGTTTTATCCATTAATAAATTTCTACCACAAACTCATCTTTCACTCTAAAAGATAATAGAATGTAAAAAAAATTCTATTTACACTATTCGTATAGGGTTCCAAAATAAACGAATTTATAATTCATCTAAAAGATCTTTTAATAAAAACTACATTATTTAATCCAGGACATCTCGTGGGCCAGTGGTAGGTGATACACCCTTGTCGCCCTTCGGATGCGGGTTCAAGTCTCGCAGCCTTGCCGGATGCGACGGGTTACCGCCCGACCTCCGGGTTGTCCTTTTATGGCAATCCAAAATAATCCAAACTAGAACTATCCAAAATACTTCTTTCCAAACTCACAATCCAACATTTATAAGGAAGGTAAACATAATATAGATCCTTTTTACCCCGTAATAGCATATGAATACCTTCATCATGTATTACCATATTCCTTATTGATTACATTCATGATCCCTTATTCCATATAGAATGCTGGATATACTTTATTAATCCAAAAATGTTTTAAACCCCAATAATGATGGAATATACAAATCATTAATCAGCTTCAAGGTAGTCAAGAATATCCAATATAATTTATCCAAATCAATCATGTATTATTCTAAAATCACTACCTCGGTATCAGAACCATATTATGGTTTATCTTTCTCTCAACCATATATTTTCTAAAAATTTATCCTGCTATTGAGTCACATTTCTTTGTTCCACACAATCTCAAGTCCTTAATGAAATAGTACTGCAATACAATCCTTATATACTCCATAATTATTATAACAAGTACATTGTTGATACAACACTCAATGGACATAATCAACATAAGAACTCTAATCATTCCTCTTCATCTGTGGTAGTATCATAACTTGATTATTATCCAATAGCATCATTTGCGGCATAGTCTGATGACTGGGACATAGGTTCGCATAGTGTCCAAACTCCTTGCAAATGAAGCATTGTACATTTGAAACCATTTTCTTACCCTTGCAGTCACGTACTTTGTGCCCTTTTCCTCCACACTTATAACAAACTCTCATTCCTTTCAGGCAAGTTCCAGGGTGTTTCTTTCCACAGTTACCACATATGGGAAAATTCTTCTTTTCCCTCTTCCATTTATCCATATTTCTCTCTTCTATCCTTTTCTTCTCTTACTTCCCTTCAAAGCCATAGGACTCAGTAATCTCTTTACTTATCTTATCAATACATGATATTATTTCATTATATGATGATAATACATGGGAGACTATTTCTCTTATAAATTCTAGCTTAAGACCATGAAAGATATGATCCTTCCTTATCTTTGGATCATGTGCATTTCTGGAGTTCTCATTCCTTCTACTGGGCACCATTTCTAAACAATGGCATACACTAGATCAGTTTATGAATCAAAATACATAATCCCATACTTATAAAACACATAACATAAATTGAACTATTTATGGATATAATCCATAATCATAAAAATGCCTCCTTTGAGGAAGTATATACTCATAAACCCTTCATCATTATTTGTAAAGAAAATGAGAGTTATCCTAAGCATATCCCCCGGGAGTGTCGTAACCAAGAGTGCAGCAAGGCCCATTGTCGTGCACCAGTTCCCGTTCGAGTCTAGCTCAAAGAGGTGTTTTCTGGTTTTACCCCTAGGTACATCTGTTCCAGAGCCGCCTCTACCTGCTCGTATCCAGACAGGGATGTATTGCTCGGAAAACTCACAAAATCTCTACAATACCAAAATTCTTGGAAGTTCTTCTATACTAATCCTCAAAGTTCATCTTAGGTCTACGTGCTCTAATCAGAGTTTATCTAAATCTAGCTTCCAAGGTTTGTACTAAACTTCCTCTGATACCAACTGTAACACCCCGACCCCAGCAACCCAGAGTCGGTGCATTATTACATAACATTGGCATGATCACAAGAAAGATCAAATCTCGAAAGACCGATTGGTTTAGTAGCCTTGGAAACACTAGATATATTCATAGGTTTTACATTACATCATAAAATGAAAAACTACTACAACAACATATTGTCTCCATAATCCACACTCATATCCCCACATAATATCCCTGCAGGTCATTCATAACTTACTTCTTCACTTCCTGGGAAAAATAAAACATAGAAAAGGGGTGAGCTCAAATGCCCAGTAAGGATAACAATATAGCGGAAACTTTCATAAATAAGAATAAACTTTTAAGGAAATGTATAACTAAAACAAAAACCTTTCAAACATGAACGTTCAACATGGTATGGCATAAATAAAATGAAATAATGCCATTTACTTATTCACATGGATATTCTACTAATCGAATAATCACATGAAAAAATCAATAACCACTTTCATAATGTTGGAATGCATAATGCCAGACTATCATAACCACATAGCCAAGGCCTCGTGCCAAGACTACAAATAAGATTTTGTCAAGGCCTTGTGCCAAGACACTAGTTTGTCTCATGAGACCTACCGATGCATCGAGGAGCTATAGCGGGCTCCACCCGTCACTTATTAAGTCCAATGCATTCCCATATGAAAAGGTTTAAACATAACATAAACATTCGTATTAAAACTAGCATACGAAATGTCAATAATTTCACCATAAACAATGAATGGTATAAAAATAGCACATCCATAGTTAAACATATCACAAAACCTTCAATACAATATAGAAGTTTTGTATCATAATGAATCAACTTCAAATAATCTTAAAATCCATCAAAGGATGTTGACGTAGATGAAATCACAATTTTTTTTAAAGAAATATCTCCTTTTATTTTGAAGTCATTTAAGATCCATATAAAATAAAACATTTTCTTTGAAAATATTCTTATAAGCTTGTAAGGAAAGCTTTGAAGATTTTATAACGGCGTAAAATAACCGCACCCGCCGTATAAGTTAAAAAAACATTCTTACCTCAATTCTGTCGAAAAGGTTAAAAAGGACCTTGTTTTGAAAACGACGAAAAGATTCCTTTATAAACCTCTTATAAAAAGTCAAACAAGGGTATAAATGACTTTAACCCATATTCTTGTAAATAGTTAAAATGTTTTGAAATACATTTTTAAGAAACATGGATGTGGATGATAAAGATATCCCAGTAGATTATTACGTATAAACAACCTCGGATAATGAAGAGATTGTGAAATAACCCTTACCTTGTACTTTTCCTTGGTTGGGGTAGGTTAACCTCCTGTATAATGGTGAAATAGTTTTTATTAAATTATACAAGAATCATATATAATAATATGATATCATATATGATCTTTTAACATTGATTTGTTAATAATATCTTAGAATTATCGTCGTTTCGGGAGTTAACTTACTCATTTTCTTTTATATGTTTTGTTACATAAGCCATGGTTGTTGTATATTATTCATATCCAGAATGATATCTAGTCCTTAAACATCATTTTTAAATCATCAAATGATAATTATACTTGAATGGATACGATGGAGAATGAATCTCATCGCGTTCGTGGAGACGGTAGTCCGTACGTACGCACGAGTGACAATATCATTCTTTTGATATTAAAATAATATATAAATGGATGGTATATCATATATACAGAATCACTAACATGTTATATTTATTATTTACATGAGTTACACATCATTATTATACCCATCCAAATAATATTATATTGAATAACAATTACACCACGACGTGGAGACGGTAAGCCGTACGTACGCACGTATGGTGACATGTTATTCAAAGGGTGGATAGAATACTGAATATGGTTGTACCATACTTATAATAACATCACAGTATATGTGAGATACTAGATTTATTATTTTAGAATGGTAAGAACAAAGGAAGAAGAAGTGGAAGAAGAAATGAACTTAGAAAAGGGTGGTGAAATCATTACCTCTTCTTCGGGTTCTTCCTTTTGATTTGATCAAAAGGGCTCCTTAGGTTGGCTTTCTGATCAAACTAAGGCCTCTAGGTTGTAGTGAGGGATGTTGGGAGAGTATTTGGGCAGATTTTGGCCGAACCAAAAGGCTTTAGATGTGTGAAGAAATGGGAAGGAGGAGTGCCCTTTTATAAGAGGGGTGAGGGGCACCTTTGGAAAAGCTAGAAATATTAATTTATAATAAATTCATATTCGGTTTCTAATGGCTCCAAAGTTTATTATTTAAAGTTTAAGGTGGGGATAGGTCGAAAACCACTCAACCAACAGAATTTAGACAGGTTTGGGTACTTAAATTAACCTTATCTTAAAGTATTAACTCTAAGTTAATTAGTTTCACTTTTACAATGTCTCTTTGTATTTTTATATAATATGGTTAATGAACTTACTATATACATCCAAGCGACCCCCAAGTGGTCCATTAATGATGAACCTATCCTGATATAAGTATCTTGGCCGAACCTTAGATTTTTAAGAATTTAATATCAATTAATAATATAATATTTGTTTCAAGAACTCTTTTATGTCAATTTTGACACTATTCAATAGTTGATTTTTGTGAAACTCATAACAGACATATTACTTCTAACAAAGTCAATTAAATCAATCCTAATATATCATATTATCCTATAAAATTATTTTAATTCATTAAAAGTTTCATATTATATTTATTTGGGTATTTATAATATCAATTATTTTAATTTTTCACTATTATAGTAATTACTGCATCATCATTGTGTCATAAATAAAATATATTATATAATGTCTAAAAATTATAAATAAAATATCATTATGTAGGAAATCTTTTTAGCTTTCTAATGAATATTTATAATCGAAAATACAACATGTATAACCTTATGTAAAAGTTATTCTTCTAAAAGATGTAAGCTTATGCCATTTTTATTTTTATTTTAACTTTATTAATATAAAGTGTCCCTACCACATACAAGTGGCTCCAAGGGGTCCCCAAATTGACCCAAAGATGCTCAAGGTCGGGTATGTGTCCACCAATAAGGTTAGGACACGTTTTAGGGTAATTTTGTATTATTATAATATTATTTTTTAACCCTTATTTACCGGATTTACCCTTAACCATGGTAAATAAAATATTTACCACAGTAATTATTCAAAATGTCTAAAAATAAAAGTTACCTATTTACACAATTTGAACATCATGATTCCAAATATGGAATCCATTTTTCTAAATTCAAAACACAGAAGTGGCAGAAATTAATTTAAAATTAATTTCCGCTGTCAAAACAAAAAGCGTGTTTTTAAGAGATAATAACTATCAAAAGATTGACACTTGTTTATGTTCGGTTTAATTGTAAAATTATGTCTAATGACCAACATTATATTAAATTGTAAAAATATATTCTAAATATACTTTAAAACCACTCAAATTCATAATTTATCACTATTAATTATTTTGATTAAAAAAGTTGTTTTTAATTAAAATTTAGTAATTTTCACTATTCATCAAAATATGAAAGTTATCCGAAAAGTACCAAAATTTCACCTTAGGCTAAATTTGATATTCCAAATCCAAAAATGAAGTCCATTTTAAAATATAAAATATATATAACTTCAAAAAGTAGGTATTACTATTCATAACAGCTAGTTTGATTGGTTACGGTATGTTAGAACTCGGTGTTGCGTACAACACACGCTAGCGTACCGTGGAAGCTTGGGATGTTTCATTTTAAATTTTTGATGTCCCCATTTAGTCAAAAAGTTTAAAATATAGTATCTAAAAAGGTATCACTATCAAAAGTTGATAAAAGTGCAATACTGAAAAAGAATCTGTTCTTACATTATGACTAAGAAACTCATAATATGGATTCTAAAATAATAAGGATTATATAAAGTTTAAAATTTAGTTAATACTATGGCTTTTTTTTGGTAAGTCATGGTGCAATTGAACTCGGTGTTGCATGTAGTGAATGTTATTGAATTATTTTGAAGAAATAACACACTATGAAATCTTGGGGTGTTACACAATTGGTGATAACATCATGTGTGTTAATTCACCCTATTTTTAGGGACTTTTTCTAATCATATTATTTCGATCATTCCAGTTCAAAGAAAATATAGAAAATGGATGATTGAAGCATCCTTGGAATGGAGGTGGTCGTCTATATCATTTTCCTTAATGTTATATCATTTATAATATTTTTTCATTATTCTACACACTATACTTTTTTTTGTAATTTCTTCCAAGATGAAATATTCCTAAATTTAAATTTTTATACTACATCTATACCATTCTTAGAGCCTATTAACATAGTTAGAGGTCAACAAAATCATATCACACCAACCATTTGTGTGTGTTGTTTAGTAATAATTATTATAATGATCGGGTAAATTTTAAATCACCTTTTTTGGCGTGTTTTATTATTCATCTTTGATGAGATGACTAAGTCAAATTGAATGAGATGGATAATAACCACACCATCGTTTTTTACTGAAACCAACATTGAGTTTATTAGTATTATAAATTAAATGGAATTGTTTATGTGTTTTATAAATGATTGGAGTTATTACTTCCTATGGTTAGTATATATTGAATTTTAATTAATTGAATTGTTAAATAGTTGAATACCACTACCTAACATAATTTTCCTTTTTAAATGAAATCCTAAACATAATAAATGAAATTTATTAGTGTTTTGGATTTGATGATTTCCTTGTCCTGTTAAAATTTATTAAATACAATGTGCCTTATTCTTTTGAAATCATCCTATTAAATGATTAGTTAGACATGATATAGACATGGATTCTTGACGGAATGCCTTGATCCCTTAAAGGATTCCACTATGATTCAATGGTTAGTTTCCAAGGGTGATACCCACCTTGGAATTTAGAAAATTTCTTATCTTATGCAAATTCCTCAGTGTGGTAATTACAATTCACTTCAAAAATCTGAATATTATAATTATATGCATTACCAACAAGGATTTTCTTTATGCCCTCATACATGGGACACCAAGGATTACCTCGTTGGTTTCCAAATTATTCTTAGCCTGATATTACTTGGGATATGAATCCCCATAACTGGTAAAAGAATTTTACGGTACAATAGAAAGGATTTATCCTATGCATTACATTCAAGAACCCTATAGCTGAACTGTATGTGTTATTACTATAATTTTGATCAACCAGTTGAGGTCAAGAACACCTTCATTACACCTCAGGTTCTTCTTTTATAATTATACTTAAATCATGAGTTCTCTTAATTAAAGTGTAAAAATATCATGTTTTCCATATGTGGAAACCACGATACTAATCCATGGGTCATCACTAGTTAATTTATATATCTACATAAATAATCTCGTGGTTATTTATAAAAACATGACGTCATGGTGAGAGAAATTCCAGCTTATGTTGAAGCATTTATTATTTGACTTGTGTCCTTGAGGAACCTAATCCTGACTTCTTTACATTTATCATTACTATATTAGTTACTTTTGATAAACATACAAACTTATTATGTTATATTCATGGACTAGATAACAGTAGACATCATTGGATCTTTCATACTGAGTATATCTCAGACCATGTTTAGGCTACCATTTAGTACCTGGAAAGCCATTATCCTATTTTAGGTTAGGGATCTAGATTTTACTTGTATTGTTTCACTTGGTGAACTAGTTATAGATATGGGAGTGAGGGAGTTGCAGTTGAGAATGTAACCAGGCTTCCTTCCAGAGTTTCAGCCTTTTCAAAAATTATTTTCATCCTTCAGTATAGTCCTCTTAAATATATATCTCCTATTGTATTTTTTACTCCTTGTATATATTATTATGTTCATGTATGGACATACATCTATTTATTATTGATTATCAGCCATTATTTATCTTTTTATACTCTTTTTTCTCTTGTTTTCCTTATTACATTCTGGTATAAACAATTGTGTTGCAATGATCATATGTGTGTAGTTTCCCAACCATACCAACATTAAAACCTCTCTACTAGTTGGTGGCCTATGGCATTTGGGGAGGTGAGTTTGAGGCCATGTGACCCAACATATTGGTGAACTATTTTACTGGATCTCATATCAGGATGTTATAATGTTAATGTTTATTAAATTAATATCTATTTACTTATTTTAAATTGAATTGGATCAAAAAATTATAAATAGGAACAACGTTTTAGGTGAATCAAGTTATTATTTTTTCTTTTTCAAAAACCTATTTTACCTTTTACTTATTTAGAAATGATATCTCTAAACAAATAATTCAGATAATAAATAGTGAACACCATTTTTATTAATTTGGGTTACCTCTAAAAGGATAATTTTTTACTCATTGTATATTTATTTTTATTCTCACACACACAACTATACTTTTATTATCATGAATGGTGATAGGAAAGAGTATGATCTTGAACATTCTTAAACCAACCAATTACAATATTGGATCAATCGATTTAGAAAACTATCTTAAAAAATTTTCATTCATAAACATATAATCCTCCACATGGATTAGATATTGATCTCTTTCCACCTCCTTACACAACAATCTTTAGTTGTTGTTTTCAATTATTTTTCTTTGATATAGTGGTGTATCTGTTCTTTCTTATTAAAAATATGATAGATCATTCTCTTTAATTAAATCTTATTATTTATATTTTTCAATTATTATATGAATATTATTTCAATATTCAATTTTAGAAACTCTAGGATTTATGATGGAAGGAATTATCTCTTTAAATACTCTTTAAATCTAACATCTTTAATTCTTCTAGAAGAATAAAACTTATTAAAAAACATCATGATACCTATCAATTCTTGGTATAATTAACCATTTAAAAATTCCAAAATTTCCATTAATTTATTCTATTTTTAAATCATTCAAATACACTTGATAGTTTGGAACAAAATTTTTTGATGCAGCACCTCTTCAAATGTTGTGGAGCTTGTCTCAGTAACTCATCATCTACCATGATTAGTATTTCTTCAATACCATATTGGATCCAGATTAATACAAATAATCATGATTTTTGAATAGATAAATAGAATTCTAGAATCATCATCAATCTAACTACTCTTTTTACAATAATATTTGATTCTTAATATCTCAGTAATTTTAGTTTTCTTGTGTATATTTTAAAGTTATATGAAATCCCTAAAAAATTACGTTTTTTCATTGTTTGATGTTCACAAAAATAATTATGACACTGAAGTCATATGATAATGTACCATGATCCAAATTTATATGATAGAAACACATTTAGTAACACCTCGACCCTAACACACTAATTATATTTTATTGTTTAATTATATTTTTTTTTAATTTTAGGTTGGACTAGTGTTACATTTTAAATTTTGGGGGATTCCAGTATTGGTGCATAGTAAATGCACGATTAGTAGAAACTTTTCATAGACCGAGTATGGAAATATGTAATTATGATATAGAAAAATCGCACTATCGATGCATGGATTATAAAATCATGTATATTCTCATGAGTGCTATCGAGGGACCTTCGTATATGTGCATGGTTGGTTCGTGGTTTATCCAATCATGCAGCCAAACTGTGCATGGTTTCCAGACATAAAAAATATATTTAATAATTATTATAATAAATTTTATTATTATTATTAGTTATATTATTATTATTATAATCTCGTTCTCCCCCTTTATTTTATTCCTTATGCCACACAACACCCTCCCCATTTCCTCTATGTGTGTCGTGCACTAAATGGCCAAAGACCCTCCCCTCATGTGCCTCCCACCTATCATATTTTATTATTTTCAGCCATTTCTACCTTATATTGTTGGTGTTTTCATCATGGTAATGTATTGTCTTCATTCCTCTAATGTTTCTTCCCGATTTCTCATCTACCTCTTTCGGTGCACACACCCAAGCTGAACCCTAACCTACATTGTGTATTTTATTTGTTGTCACATGATGTTTACAAATTTTGGGACCCTTTGAGACTGGTTCTAGCCACCATCATTGATGGAAGTGGGTTATCCATGGGTTTTGGGTAGGTTTTGTTCCATTATTCAATTTTTCATAATTTCTAATTTCTTGTTTTTGTGATTTTTCTATTTCTTTTATTTAACTAATACATTGTGGACCACTATTCATGATCGTAACTCACACACATATGCATGGGAATTGAATATATATATATATATATTCTATATTTGTACATATAACCGCATGACATGTGGAATATGTATAATTAATATATGGGTAAATATATTTATATGAATATGTGAATATGATTTTATGTGTGAAAGGAGGGCCTCTCTTGCTTTCATGGGTCTCTTTGAAGAAAATTCGAGTTGCTATCATCAAGGGAATCAATTTTTTGGGTAGGAAACCCAATGTCTGAGACTTAAGATTGAAATTTTTAATTTCATTTTTATTTTGTTGATTGTTTCATTATATCATAAAGTATGTCAATTTTTTAAAAAGGATGTATTGAAGGTGGTTGGTTTATTTCATGATTCTCAACACTTTTCTCATGTTTCACTACTGCTTTTTCTTATTAAAAATTTTTCTAAACTAATTTTTAAATTTTAGATGTCTTAAATGCTTTTTTGGTTTTATAATTAATTTATACTGTGTGGTTAAGGAATTTATAATGTTTTTTGCACATTTAGTTTGTTTTACATATAAGTTTAACAACATGTTTTTTCAAAGAGCACTAAAATTGTTTTTCCATAGGTAAAAGATTGTTTTAAAATTATGAGGCAAGATTAACACCTCTTAATTATTTCATAAAATGGGGGAACCTCCATGGATACTCTCCATTCTATAGAGAATATGTATGGATGTTATTAGGAGGTGGTCCTTAGCATGTATGGTGGATTATCATGTTTGATATGTTGTGTTAATGTTTGCTTCCTCACATCAGAAATTTTCTATAGCCAAGGGATCTTAGGTGTTGTAGTGAGATTCTAGATAAAAATTATATTTTTTCGTGATTCGACAGACAATATCCCCCTGGTAGGGAATGACCATGTGAGTTGTTCCATTAGTTAGGCTAGTTGAGAGAATCCACATTGGTTATTGACTATATATCAAGTCAATATTTTGGAAGATGGATTCCAAACCAAGTCTGTCAAGGATCTCTCCACTTGGTATCTAGGTATACCCCATGATATATGATTCACATGTATTCTCCTTTCCTTTATTTTTTGACATTTTTAACAAAATCATTCCAACTGTTACATTTCAACTAGTAGTTCATATAACTACACTTATTTACATATATGCCGCTTTCCAATTATTATTTTTCATGGAAGTATTTTCTTCAACACATCTTCATCTGTGTAAAATTATTTATAAAAAAACCTTTCTATTTTGAAACCATTTTGTAAAATGAATAAGAAAATGGTTCTTTGGAAAATTATTAACTTGACTGTTTTTTAAAGGGAAATGAAAACCTTATTTTAAATATACATATTTCAAAAAAAAGTTACATGGAATAATTTTTTATGGAAAGGCATAGGGTGTCATTTTTTTCATCAATATTGAGCAACATAGTGTGCAAGCATACCATATATTTTAGGTTTCATGTACTTATAGTTTTAGGTCGTTATTTATGAAAGCATGGTTCTGTGATTTGCGGTGAACCACATGGTCACTTAGATGTATGTTTAGCTATAACGACCCAAGAATTATGTACATGAACATTACATAAAATATACCAAGTACATAATACATTATACAAATAGACACCCAAAAACTGTTTTAGTTTAGTGTCTTTGGAAATTTGGAATCATAAATTATTGGTTCATAAAATATCTAACTCATGTTTTTCTTTATCCATCATAAGTGGAACCCCATTTTGACACATCTTAATTAATTCCATTATTCAAATCATGGGGAAAATAAAACATCAGAAAAAATGTGAGCAAAGATGCTCAGTAAGGGTAAAGAGGGTCGTATGTAAACATAAACATGAGCATATAGGGTATGAGAATGTGATCATAACATTAAAAGTTAATTCCCTGAATATCAATGGAAAACATGAATCATAAGGAAAATAAAATATCGTAATACATAAGTTCATAACTATAATATAAGACATAAAATTTTGGCATACACATAAACATATAAATTTTTTAACATGTATAAATAATAATAGGTTCACTCATTAAATTAAGGAAATCAAATAAGGACCTTTCATAAACATATGGACATGTAAAGTATGCCCACACATAAAATTAGGGACATGAAAACCAGCTCCACACATAGAATTGTTAACATGAAATCTAATTCATGCATAAAATACACACCTCATGAGTTTCCATATTTACACAATACACTAGAGGGAGATATATGTCCCACCCATATCATAATGAAATCATTCTTATGTGTTCCACAAAAAAAATCATTAATCATAGCATATCCCAAGGAATAAAATGGGTTTCTTAAAAATCATTCAATCAAAACATAATCTGGGAAAAAATGGATTTAATAAATAGAATAAACATAATAAAAACATAGGAATAATGTGGATAATATACTTGAAACATATCCTTATTAAAGAATGTAATCGTATTCTTGATAAAAATATCATTTCTTCGTCAAAAACATTTTCTTTTCTTAAAAACCCACGCAATTTTAAAATAAATGAATTTATTTAAAGATAATCATGAAATTTTATAATTTAAGTTTCATGGAAATAAAAAGTTATGAAAGCACAAAAATATTTTATGTTGGATCCATTGTAAGAAAGATATGATATAGATTGCAGTATCAAACTATGGTTTAGATACTCAATATACAAGATGGGGGTGAACTGTAAACTTTAAAAATTCTTTAAGGAAATTTTGTATAAACAAAATTCTCAACACATCTATGTTCAACTAATTTACATGATTCTGGAAATGAAACTTAACAATAGTTTATTACAACTAATATTCAACCTTAAAGTGTATATATTCCTATTTAATCATAGTATAAGCCTAAAGAAGTATAATATATTTATAATATCCTCGAGAACAAAAATTACAGTGGAAAAACAAAAATTGAGACACTACAAGTAACAAGTAGTAAATATTTTTATCCGAAGAGAAGGTTATGAAACAACCTTGGACAAACATCCCTTGATTTATAATTTCAAGAAATATTGTCTTACCCAATCCCAGGTAAGCCCTGAATCCGAAGATCGGTATCTGTCTTTCTATACTCACAAGCCCTCGATTTGTAAGGAAATTGGAACCTCTGACTTCACAACCTAAAGTCTTTGATTTTAAGGAAATCACACCTCGGAAAAAACAAATTCAGTACGAAGCAAAGTTTGAACAAGTCTTTCAAACTTTCTGCACAAATCTTAAGAGTTTATAAGATCCTCTTTCTCTAGAAGTCACTTCAACAACTTGAAAGATTTGGATTGATAAACTTGTTTGTTCTGAGCTCTTTCAAATGAGATCTTGTTTATAGGCACAGATTTAATGGTCGAATCCCTCCTCCAATGATCATATTTTTCCTTAAATTTTGGAGGGACCTATACACATGTCACTCAAACAACAGTTAGGTGATAACTGAATGCATGACATTATTTAATAACCAAAAAAAGAGTAAACAAAAATATGGTTACTTAAGAAAATTCATTTTTCAGAGTGTAAGAAAAAATGAATGTTCGAAGTCTAACTAAAAACTATTTGGAGTCTATAATACATGAATATTCAGATTATGTTTATTAAATGAATCTTGAGTTAGAATTATATAGAAATTGGAGTCTGAATTCATAAGAGTTCGAAGTTTGAACATACAAAATTTTAGAGTATTAATTCATAAGAGTTTGGAGTCTGAACTTAAAAAGTTCGGAGTCTGAATTAAGAAGAGCTCGGAGTCAAAATTCAGAAAATTTAGGAACCTGAATTCATAGAACTCGGAGTTAGAACTCAGAAAAGTTCGGAACCTGAATTCAGAGAACTTGGTGTTAGAACTCAGAAAGTTCGGAAACAGAATTCGGATCCTAAAATCAGAATGATTTATATCTATGTATATATATGATTCCATGGTTTTGGATACGAACCCAAATTTTATACTTAGAGAAACAATGATCAATGAAAAAACCTGATAAGGATAAATTTCCTTAGGGAAGGAAATTTTCTTTATGAAATTAAAACAAAGGTTAAAATGAAATTTTCCTTAAGATAAGGTGTTTGTGATTTTCCAAATAAGAAGGAATGGTAAAGTCATAAGTAAACCTTATTGACTCAACATTCTCCCCAAACATGAAGAAATGGAAAAGTCATAAAGAAAACCTTATTGACTCAACAATATCCCCCTTTTGGAAAGCACAAACTTTCTTACAAAAAAAGAATATAAGGAATTATATAATAATTTTTCTAGAATTTGAAAATAAAACTTATCTCCCTTATGAAATGGGAAATGTTGAATACGACTAACTCCCCCTTAGGCTTTGGAACACTAAGGATCATATTATAGATTTCTGGAATGAGATTTTTCATTATCTTGAATACAGAAGTATTTGTAATGAAAACTCCCACTTAGATAAACACTCCCCCTTAATTAGGGAAACTTCTTCTTTATGTGGAATTGTTTTTTACTTTCTCCCCCTTTGTGATTTTCAAAAAGAAATATTGTTAAGTGAAAAAAATATGGTACCTGAAATATCAATACAGAACAACCAAAAGACAAGTAACCAAAAGATTTCATTAGGATAGGAAAAAAATTTGTATAAGGATGGAAAATAAAAAAAATATAAGATTTAAACAAAGTTATCCTTCCTTTTCCTTGGGCATCAGCTTCATCAATATTGTTTTGGGCTTCTTATTCTCCTTGTGGTATTCCTTTTCTCACTTGAGAATCTGATCCTGATCCTCACCTTTCTTCTCTAAGGCTTTGATTCTATCATCCCGAGCCTTGAGAACTTCTGCCTGAGCCTTCAGGACTTCTTCTTTCATGAAAATATTTTCATCAATCTCAATCTGAAGATCTCTTTCTCTCTTCCAACTTCGAGCTACTGAATATAACTTTCCATTCAAATCCTTCACTTCTTGAATCTGAGAATTATTTTCCCGAGTTAGCTTTTATTAAAAAATATTTGTGAGATCCTTGATCTAACCATCTTCAATGTCCAAAGCCTCCTTGACACCATCATGGAACTCATCAAGTTATCTCATTTTTTCAACCGTTTTCTTTGACCAGCTAACCATTTCTAACAGGATATTTTTTGGGCATCGTAGTTAATGAAAAAATTATTGAAATCAGGCTCCAGATTTACACACTTATCCTTCACCATGTATACTGAATCTGATTTCTGATTTAGTGTGTGTTGAAGAATCTGACATCTAGAGTCAATGATTTGAAAGATCAGAATGGTCCCAACAAGTTTATTCAATGATTGAAAAACTAAATCATGTCCAAGGGATGAAGATTTAGAATATAAAAATTTTCTTGGAGTGGGATCTTTCTCTAGCTCATCATGTTTCTTCTTAGAAGATCCACCAGCTTCCTTCTTATTTACAACAACTTTAGTAGGTGTATCAGTAATCACCTGTTTACCCTTATCGGTTTTTGGAATAGCTTCCTCATCTGGAGATTCATGTTCACTATCGGAAAACCGAACAATTCTGTCTTCATCTATATTTTGCTTCTCATCTCCTGCCTTAGAATCTTCAGGATGAATAAAATGATGATTAAAATTTTCTTCCTCATAGAGCTTATTCACTTCATCTTCAGCCTTCTCATCTTCTCCTTTCTCATCTTTTGTAGGTGTAGCTAACTTTGAAGATTCTGCTTCAGAAGTTTAGATTGAAAATTTCTCGGATGGACATTCCTTTTCATGAAAGTCTTCCACTTTCTTAATCAAGTCTTCAGTATTTCCACTAGATTCATCATCATCATCTTCTTCCATTACTTTTTCTACTTCTTTTTCTACAATAATATTTTCTTGAACTTTTTCTAGAGTGAGAAATTTCTTATCCAGAGTTTCAAGTAAAGATTAGACCATGAAATATTCTGGCACCAGAATGATCTCTAATGCTTTCTCAGTATCCCTCATATGGGATTTCACTATCTCAGCTTCAATAATTTTCTTCCTTAACTTCTTTTCTTTAGATTGCTTTTTAATCTCATCAGTTGTCTTCTCTTTTAAGTCTTTTGCTTCAAAAGGATCCAAACCAAAACGTGACTCCCCTACTTTCTTCTTTCTACTATCTTCCCTCCACTTTTCAACTACCTTATCCAGATATGACTTTCATTTCTTAGGTTTTGGAGGTTCGGATTGGGCTTCCTTAGCATTGGGGGATTTTCCTTCCTCTTCTACATCCTTCAACTTCCTCTTATTTCCAACCTATTTGATGTTTCAGCTAGTTCTTGTTTTTTTAGAATAGCTTCAGCTTTTTCTTTAGGTAGGTTATAATAATCTCTTGAATATGTAGAAAACCCAATGTTCATCCACTTCGGGGTGTCACCACTGACTAGAACGACCTTGCAATTACATGGCTCTAAGCTTTGAGGTATTTTAAATGATTCTAATCACTGAACAATTAACTTGGAAATAATGGTTGGATACATGATTATCTAAGACTTTAAGTTTCCATTTTTAATATTCTCAATAGTAATGAGAATATACTTAACCAAATTGATCTTCCTCTAGTTCACCAAGAAATCCTAAATATACATGTCACTCTTCATCAAGGGGTCCTTGTAACCTTTTCTCAGAATTATAAATCCATGAACCCATAATTTGAGATTCCGATAATTTGTACACATATGGTAAATCTTAGGAGTCTTTATGTCTGTAAGACTGAGGCACTCCAAAGATTTCACCTTAGCAAAGCTTTCTTTGTCATCTAGAAAATTAAGAGAACAGAATTCAGCTTCCCCTTCGTATGGAATACCAATCAAACTAGCTTCCATAATATATGAAAGTGCATAGGTCTTTCCATAGACCTTGAAGGAAAACTTCTCACTTCCTTCTTCCTTGAAGAAACTTAATGATTCATATAACTCAACGAGGAAATATAGATACACCAAATCGTGAGCACCTGGTTTTGATACAGAAATGCATTCCCATCCATTCAGTTTAATGTTTTTTGAGATTATTGAATCATACTTGTTGAAGAAGTTCGGATCCACCAACCTTTCTCTATAAATCTACCACTCTTGAATTGTCTTGACAGTAGACATATCTTTCTAAGATGATTTTCTACAGAAATTCAGAATTGAAAAACCTCTTAGATGTTTAGAACGGGCTTAAGTTGAGAGGAAGAGCTTTAGCGCAAGATCTTTGAGATCTATGTGGGAAAACCATCGGTGGTCCTTTTTCTATGTGTTAGAAGTGATGATTCATCTTCCAAGCACAATCCAATTGCTAAAAATCCTTCTTATCAGATCTGACGGTTGATATGATAGCCACAAGGAAATACTGGATCTGATCTTTTGAGGGTTTTTAATAAGAACATCTGGATTTCAGGAAAATATAATCTGTGAAATTTAAAAAAAAGAGACTACCAGAAAGTAAAGGATGATTACGAAAACTATGGAATGGAAACATACCTTTTTGGTTCTAGGAATATTATTATTATTGAGGAAAATTATTCATAAAGAACTTTATATTTTGAAAATTCAATAATGAGAAAAAATTGAAAACAAAAATCTCGATTACGAATATTTTGATTACGAAAATCTTCATTACTAAAAGTTTATGTATGAAAATATTCATTATGAAGATTTTGAGTAAGAAAATCTTAATTAAGAAAATTTTGAGTACAAAAATCTTCATTACGAAAATTTTGAGTACAAAAATATCCATTAATAAAATTTTAAGTATGAAAATATTCATTATAAAAATTTTGAGTATGATAATTTTATACTATGAAAACATTAATTAAGAAAAATTTATGAAATATATTTAACAGGAAAATATACACCCACTATGAAAAGGAGTTCATTAATGTATGGATATTGGTTTCAACAGAAATTTAACAAGGAATATTACCTTATGGTTATCATTCGTAACTTCTATTTTGTGTATTAAAATCTATCATAGGGTAAAGATTTTGTGAAAATATCAGCAAGTTGATCTTTTGTTTCAATAAATAGAAGAATGATATCCCCTTTTTGTGTGTGATCCCAAAGAAATTGATTCCTAATATCTATGTGTTTTAAACAAGAGTGATGTGTTGGGTTTTTACTTATGTAAATAGAACTAGTATTATCACACAAAATTTGTGTTTTGATAAAACTCATACCATAGTCTTTGAGTGTGTGTTGCATCCACAACACTTGAGCACAACAACTTCCAGCTGCTACATATTCTGTTTCAGTAGTGGAAAGTGATATTGAGTGTTGCTTCTTACATGACCAAGAAACTAATAAATCTCCTAAGAAATGACAAGTTCCAGACGTACTCTTTCTAACCATTCTACATCCACCAAATTCAGCATCTGAAAAACATTTTAGAACAAAATCATTTCCAGAAGTACAAAAGAGTCCAAAATCCAAGGTTCCCTTAAGTAGTGGAATATTATTTTCACTGCTTTTAAATGAGATTCATTAGTATTGGAGTAATATATTTTATATAAGTATAGTGAAAACATTAATTCAAGATGACTAACTTTCAAGTAAAGTAAACATCCTATCATACCTCTAAAAGATGTTTGATCTACTAGTTTCCTAACATCATAAAGATCATGTGTGTTTGAGGTACCGATGGGAGTACTAATACACTTAGTGTTGTCATATCCATACTTTTTAAGAAGATTTTTAATATAATTATGTTGGTATATATTGATTCTTTCTACTTTTTGAGAAATTTGAAAACCGAGGAAAAATGTTAACTCACCCATCATACTCATTTCAAACTCAGATTGCATTAGATCCACAAAGGAATCAGTAAACATTTACTAATTTGAACCAAATATAATGTCATCAACATAAAATTGAACAATCAAAACATTTTTATTATCTTTCTTTATAAAAAGGGTTGGATATGAATTTCCCTTAACATAATTATTTTGAGCCAAAAATTTTGTAAACCTATCATACCAAGCTCAAGGGGCTTTCTTAAGTACATAAAAATCTTTGGTAATTTTATAGACATGTTCAAGATGTTTTGTATCTTCAAAACCAGGAGATTGTTCAACAAAAGCTTCTTCTTGAACATAACCATTAAGGAAAGCACATTTCACATCCATTTCAAAAATTTAAAAATTAAAGAATGTTGCAAAGGCAAGTAGAATACAAATAGATTCAAGTATAGCTACTGGAGGATATGTTTCTTTATAGATTATTCCTTCTTGTTGATTATATCCTTTAATAACCAATCTAGCTTTATTTCTTACTATGATTTAATTTTCATCACACTTATATCTAAAGACCCGTTTTACTCCCATAACAGAAGTTTCCTTAGGTCTTTCAACCAAGGTCCAGACATTATTCATTTTGAATTCATTTAGGTCATTTTGTATAGATTTTATCCAATCATCATCACCTAAAGCTTCATCAGTGCTTTTTGGTTTTAACTGGGAAAGGAATGATAGGTGTTATATTTCATTCCTTATATAACTTCTAGTCCTTACATGTTTATTTACATCACCAATGATACTATCACTGGGATAATTCTTAAGAAACAACTGATTTGGGTTTTGTAAAACTTTTTCATCAAGATAGGATAAGAAATCTTCTGGGGTGAATGTTTCAAAATTATCTTCTTTGAAATTTTCCTTATCATAACGATCTTCTAACAATGGTTGACAATTATTTTTTAAAAACACATCTGAAGATGTAATTTGGGGTTGCTTAAATATAAAAGGATCAGTTTTTTCAAATTTGACATTTACTGTCTCTTCAACAGTGCAAGTGTTTTTATTGAAAACTCTATAATCCTTGGAAGTTGTGGAATAGCCTAACAAGATTCCTTCATTATATTTTGGTGAGAATTTGTGTAAATTATCTCTAGTATTCAAAATGAATACCTTTCAACCAAAATCATTGAAGTAGGAAATTCTAGGTTTTCTACCATTCCATAACTCATAAATAGTTTTATTAATAAAAGGTCTAATCAAAACATGATTTATAAAATAACAATCAGTACTTATAGCATCATCCCAAAAATGTTTGGTTATAGAATATTCACTCAACATGGTTCTCATTATCTCTTGAAGAATTCTATTTCTTCTATCAACAACACCATTTGTTGAGGTGTTCTAGGTGCTAAGAAGTTTTGAGTAAAGCCTTTTCTACTACAAAAAGTTTCAAAATCAGAATTTTGAAATTCTCCTTCGTGATCACTATGAATAGTTATCAAAGGAAGGTTTTTATCATTTTTAATATGGTCTCTAAAAATTTTGAAATAAGAAAAATATTCAGATTTAATTGCAAGAAAATAGACCCATGTAAATCTATTGTAATCATCAACTAAGAAAAATACATAATATTTTCCTCTAATGCTTCCAGTTTGTGTTGGACCAAAAATATCCTTATGCACCAACTGTAATGCATCAGTTTTTGAGACTTCACTGACTGATTTAAAACTTTATTTATGTTGATTTCTATATTGACAAGGATCACAAACGTTTGAATAATCAAATATACACTCCTGTAGATCCTTAAATAGTCTTTTCATAGAGATTTTACATAGGTTCCTATGGTTAAAGTGTCCTAACCTTCTATTCCACAACCAAGAATGATCTTCCATTGCACTAAGTCAAGGTAGATATTGGATCCTAATGTCTTCTATGTTTATTTTGTAAACATTCTCTTTCCTAATGGTAGAAAGAACAAACTCTTCCTTAGAATTATGTACTAAGCACTTTCCATTCCTAAAATTCACAAGTTAACCTTCATCACATAATTGAATTATGCTAATGAAGTTGTGCTTAAGACCCTTGACAAATAGAACATTTGAAATCAATGTTTTTCCAAGAAGAACGCTGTTACCTATAAAAATAATTTCTCCCTTATCATGATCTCTGATTGTTACTTTTCCTCCTTTATTCTTGATAATCTTTTCAAAGAAGTCTTTGTTACTATACATATACCAGGAATATCCACCATCCATATACCAAGTATTGTTGTTGGTACTTTATTTATTCTCCTGAAAATAATAATGTTATACTTTCAGAATATAAACTATCTTGGATTCGAAATTGGTAGACAATAAAATTTTGGGTGTCAACATTTGTTTAGAAAAATAATCTTTAGGAAACCCAAGATATTGAATATTATTCAAAGAAATTTTTTTCTTTCACTGCCTACCACATTGACATTTAGTAAAAAAAGGGGCTATTGATGGAATACAATAGTTCTTTTGGAAAACAGGTTTTTATGAGTATAACCTACTCCGGTATTATTTCCTTGAGGTTTGATTTGAGAATACATCTTGTCAAGATTTTCTTTACTAGAAGTAAAGTTTGAAATAAGTTTCTTAAAAGAATATATTTCAGATTTTAGTCTTATAACTAACTTCCTATCCTCAGAAATTATTTCTTGAGAGTTTTATTTTTCCTTAAACACATTTATTTTTAAAATAGCATTCTTAAGATCTTTAGAATGTTTTTCCTTTTCAGAATTTACTTCATTAAGGTTTTTAGAATGTTTTTCTAGAAGCACATCCTTATCATTATGATCTCTAGAGAGGTCTAAAATCTATTTTTTAAGAACTTATTTTCTAGTATTTTCCTTGTCTAGTTTCTTAGAAATTTCACAATTTATTGCTTCCAACAACATGGAAAATCTAGATACTTATTCATATGAAGGTATTTGTTCATTATCATTAGATGAAGTATCTTAATTATAAGTAATACCTCCAGAATAGTAATTCTTATCAAGAGATAAATTTTTTAAAGCCTCGGTAGAGCATACCTTGTCCATAAGACATGTATTTGGGAAAAAAGTAGTAGGAATGAATCCAATATTATTCTGTGCTGATGATTCATATTTAGAAGGTTCACTTCTCAAAGAGTGTCCACATCTAGAACTCCAAGTGTCGTTTTCTTTAATAATTTTCCTTAGCTTCGAACGATAGAACTTCTTCTTGTTTCTCTCTGAATTTCTTTCCTTCTTTTCCTTCTTTTTTAATAGAGGGAAATCAGGTCTAATATAACCTGTTTTTCTACATTCATAAAAAGTAACTTCCCCATATTTCTTATCTTTTTAGTCTCTCATATTGAACATATTTTGATAGTTTTTATGAGCTGTTATCTTCTTTATTCTCCGAGAAAGATTTGCTAATTGATTCTCAGACATTTCTATATCACTAGATTCTAGGTGAATAGTGACTTTCATTGACTTTGATCTAGTAATTCTTTCCAGAGTCTTGGATTTTGTATTATTTGAAGTAGTTTTAAAATAAACTCCCCCATTACCGTTCTTCTTTTTAACATTATCAGTAACTCTCTTCATTCTAGTCTCATGCTGAAGAAGAGTTCCAAACAGCTCATCAATGGAAATAGGGGTGACTTTCATGTTCTTATCAATTGATTTCCTCTTGGAATCCCAGTCATTTCGAATGATGTATATGATCTTATCTACAAGGGCCTCATCATCCAAACCTTTTTCTCCCATATACTATAAGATATTCACAATAGTCATAAACCTTTGCTGACTATTGGTTATAGGTTCTCCATAAGGAAATTTAAATCCATGGTATTCAGCTCTCAACATAGCTCTTCTTGTCCCTACAACTTTAGAAGTACCAAAATGTGTAACTTCAAGTTTCATCCATATACTGTTTGTAGCTTCACATGATGATATTTGACTATGTATGTTCCTAGTCATAGAACATAGCATTGTATTTCTGACTCTGAAATTTGCTTGATATTCTGATTTCCCTTGATTAGTAAATGTTCTCAATTCCCTATCTGGAATCTTATAGTTTCATGTCAGTATCAGGTAGTTATCAACTCCAGTGTTAACAACAAAATTCTTCATCCTATCTCTCTAGTACTCATAATAATTTCCATCAAAAATATGAGGTCTGGTAGGATTTAGACTGTCAATAGAAACAACATTTAAACCATCAATCATAAGGAAAATCCTTCCACAAAAACTTTATAGTAATAAATGTTTGAAAAAATCTAAGAATAGATAATAGAACTATAGTATCTCTAAGAAAAATATGAATCCAAACGTTATAGGTCTGAAAATAGGATTATGAATAACTAAAGAGGAAGATTTCTCTTTTGAATCTAATCATGAGATTATTTCAAGTTTAACCAAAACTCTAAAGAAAAATGATGAATTGGTTCAGGGTCCAAGGCCACCTCCCTCTTATACAAATTGTAGGATAGATTTTAAGATAGATATGACACTGATTGTAGTATCAAATTATGGTGTAAATACTCAATATACAAGAGGAGGGTGAATTGTATACATTAAAAATTCCTCAAGAAAATTTTCAATAAACATAATTTTCAACACCTCTAAGTTCTACTAATTTTCTTGATTCTGGAAGAGTGATTCTAGAATTGAAACATAACAAAAGTTTACAACAACTAAGATTATACATTAAATTGTATAGAATCCTATTTAATTAGAGTACAATCCCAAAGAAGTATAACATAGTTATACTTTCCTCAAGAACTAAAATTACAACGGAAAACCAAAAATTGAAACACTAAATGTAACAAATAGTAAATCGTGTAACCCAAATATAAGTGTATCCAAAAACCTTGGATAGTGGTCCTTTGATTTATAATTTCATGAAATTCTGTCTTACCCAAACCTAGGTAATCCCTCAATCCGAAGATCGGTATCTGTCTTGCTATCCTTATAAGCCCTTGATTTGTAAAGAAATCAGCACCTCTGACTTCACAACCTGAAGTATCTGATTTTAATGAAATCAAAACTATGCACAAATAAATTATGCATGAAGAAAAGTTTGAACAAGTTGTTCAAACATTCTGTATGAAGGCTGAGAGTTTATAAGATCCTCTCTCTCTATAAATCACTTCAACAGCATGTAAGATCTATATTGATCAACTTGTTTATTCATATCTCTTTCAAATGATCTCCTATTTATAGGCTTGGATTTAACAGTCGGCTCCTTCCTCCAATGGTCAAATTTTTCCTTGAATTTGAGAGTAACCTGTATAAATGTCACTCAAACAACGGTTAGTTGGTAACTGAATGCACGACATTGTTTTACAACCAAAACAAGAGTAAACAAAAATATGGTAACCTATGAAAATTCATTTTTTGGAGTCTAAGAATAAATAAAAGTTTGGAGTCTAACCAAAAACTATTCGGAGTCTATAATACATGAATATTCAGATTCTGTTTATCATAAGAATTTGGAGTTAGAATTCTATAGGATTCAGAGTCTGAATTCATAAGTGTTCAAAGTCTGAACTTATAAAAGTTTGGAGTCTGAATTCATAAGAGTTCTATGTCTGAACATAGAATGTTCGGAATCTGAATTTGGAAAATCTTGGAGTTAGAATTCAGAAAAGTTCGGAACCTAAATTCAGAGAACTAGGACACTGAACTCAGAAAAGTTCGGAACCTTAATTTAGAGAACTCGTTATCAGAACACAGAAAGCTCGGAACTGGAATTCATATCCTGAAAACATAATGCATTATATCTAAGTATATATATGATTCCGAGGTTTTGGATACGAAACTGAATTTTATACTTAGAGACAAAATGATCAATGAAAAAACCTGATAAGGATAAATTTCCCTGGGGAAGGAGATTTTCCTTATGAAAGAAAAGCATATGGTAAAATGAAATTTTCATTAAGATAAGGTGTTTGTGATTTTAAAAACAAGAAGGTATAGTAAAGTCATAAGTAAGCCTTATTGACTCAACAATCACCCCAAACATTAAGGAATGGAAATTTCATAATGAAAACATTATTGAATCAATATGTTCATTTCTTATAAGTTAAAATAAAACACTCTTCTCATACTCTTTTCAGAATAGTCAAAGAATTCCTTGTTTGGAAAATAAAAAAAATATTCCTTTCAAACCGTGTAGTAAAATGTAAAAAATGAATACAATTGGATTTTAACATCTATAGGAGAATTGTAAAATGTTTTATGAAAGCATATTTATAAAAAAATGGACATTGACTACAAATAAACCCTAGTAAATAATTACGTATAAACAATATTGGATAATAATGAGATTTAGAAATTATCCCTTACCATAAGTTTGAATTCATTAATCTATATTTTAATATACTATATAATATATTATATAATTTTATTAATGTATTCAAGAACCATATTTATATCTATGATATCATATATGATCATATTATCACCTTCATAATAATATTTCATTATTACTCTTCTTTCAGGAATTATTTGATGCAAATTTTATCCTATAAATCCTAGTTATTCTTCATGAGATTCATATATATTATTTAAAAAATGATAATTTCATAATATATATCATATTTATTCATTATATATTTATATAATCATGTGTTAATATTGATCATAAAAAATGAATCACATTGTGTTGTGGAGACAGTAGGTCGTACATATGCACGAATGGCGATATAATTCCTTTAATTTTGAAATAGTAAAGAATTGGATGGGGTATTTTTTGATTAATAATCCATATAATTTTATAATATTCATATATATTTATTATTTTCATCATTATAACCATCCATGTAAGGTGGTGGTAAAAAACCGATGACACCACGACGTGGAGACAGTAAGCCATTCATACACGTGCATGGTGATTTAATTTTTTGTAGGATGGATAAAAGGTGGAATATGATTTTTCCAAACCATAATAACTTCTCAGTATATAGATGACACTAGAGTTATTAGTTTATAGTTTAAACCACAAAGGAATAGTAAGTAGAAGAAGAAATTATATTGAGAGTGTAGGTATTGAAGATTACCACTTCTTCATTAAGCTCCATCTGGATCTCCTCTTAAATGATCAATAGTTAGTCTTTCGAGAAGACCAGAACCTCTATAATGTGAATATGTACTTTTATAATCTAAATGGGAAAGGGATAGAATATCATGAATTATCAATGATAAGGGATATTTTCAGGGAGGATGTGCCCTTTTATATTTAAGGTTAGGGGAACATTTGAAATCTCCAAAAATAGTAATTTATAATAAAATAAAACCAAATAAAAAACATAATATGTCATATTTAATAATATTATATGACATAGGGTTGTAATATCTTCAACAAATATATTTTAGACAAGTTTTTATATTAATTTCAACCTTATCATTTTAATTAACCCTTAGTTATTCTATTTTTATTTTAACTACGGTAACAAATGTATCAATATTAAAATTGTGTAATTTTTACTTATTTGCAATAAATAAGACCATAAATGAATAATTTAGAAATTTTCTAGCATATAAAAATTATTTTATATTTATAAAAAATTATTATAATATTTAAATAATTTAATAAAACATTATTTTGAAAAACATTCAATAATGTCAATGTTGACACTTTTCGTTTCATGTACTTTTAAAAATTTCAAGAAATGATGTTATCCTATAAAAAATTTATCATACCAATAAGGGGTAAATATAATCTAGAAAATTCATGTAATATATTAATTATCCAAAATTATATTTATTTTATTATTGTTAATCACATTAATTTGATATTTCCACTAATACAACAATTACTACAATAATATTTTGTAATTATTTAATATAATTATTTGTTGAATAAAAATTAAAAATAAAATACTATGATAAAGATAAATATTATATATTTCATATAAATATTATAGTCTAATATATATTCTATATAATCCAATATTAAAAATGTTATATTCATTAAAACATTAATGTGACAACATTAACATCACTCTAAATAAAATATTTTATGTTTCATAATACTTTTCATAAGGATGAAAATGATCTATAACTAGAACCTTGGGTTTTTATAGTGAATATATAATATACCGATAAGATTTAGTCATGTTTTTTTTCTTTTAATGATTATTATCATTTTATTTCAAATTATTTTGTTGATTTTACATCAATTAAATAATTTCAGCATCAACATTGTATAAGGTTTTAAGGTAATTATTTAATATCTAAAAATTATAAATAAATTACCATTATGTATATAAATTCATTATATTTCAAGATACTATTTTTTATAGAATTTATCTCATATTTATGACTATATTAAAATTAGTCTACTTATAAGAAATAAGAGGGCGACATGTTTTCTTTTTCTTTTATTTCAATAATATATATATATATATATCAATTTCATGGAAAAGTGTCCATTAAATGAGTCAATTATGATCCTTAGGTGTTAAGGGAACACTATTATTAATTCAATAGGATTTTTTAGGTTTTAGGGCAATTTTATTATCCATATAATATTATTTTTTATCCTAATTTAGCTAATTTACCTTTTACCGCGTTATATAAAAATTACCATAGTTACTATTCATAATATCCAAAAAATAAAAGTAACATATTAAAAAAAATTTGACCAATTTATATAAAATATGGAATCCATTTTTTATAATTTAAAACATGGTATTTTTAGCGATTAATTTAAAACTAATCTCGTTGACAAAACAATCGAACGAGTTTTAAAAAAGTAAAAACCCTCAAAAGCTTGAAATGTGTTTATATCCAATTTCAATGTAAAAACACTTCCAATGACATAAATGTTTTTAAATGATAAATATTTAATCTAATTTTAATTTAAAACAAATTTAAATGATACTCTAACAATATAAATAAGTTAGAGGAAAAAAAATTGAATTAAAATGCAGTCGTTTTTACTTTTCATTTAAATTTGAAAAAATAACAAAACTTTATCCCAAACTAAATTTGGATTTCCCTAATCCAAATAAAAATCATATCTTCTCAAATAGAATATAAAAAAGTCTCAAAAGTGGATTTAAAATGGATTATCCATCAAAAGGTGTCAAAACTCTGTTTTTTGAAAAATAATTCTTTAATCCAAAAAAAGAATTTATTCTTATATCATGTATAGAAAAAATATAAGACAAATTATAAAAAATTATATTTATTTAATGAAACATATGTTTCATTAAAAAAATCCATAAATAGTTATTTTATTTTTTATAAACTGATTATTTAGTATACCATAAGTTAAGATTGTGATGCGTGCAGTGCAAGCTTATTTTAGTGTAGCATACAACACATGACAACAAAGAAAAAAATATATCTCCTAAAAATATTGTGATGTTAAATTCTACCCCCTTAAAATTTGTTTATACCTAGAAATTATTCAGGATTATAAAAGGTTTAAAACTTGAATGTTTCTTTCTTACCAATAAATATCGTAAAAACAAGGACTATAACATTATTTAAAAATGGAATAGTTGGAATATAACAGTTACCCAAAGTAAACCACAACAATTTATTTATTTATCAGAACATAGGTTAATGTTGGGCAATGATTAAAATCATAAATAATCATTTATATTGATAAAGATCATTGATCATGATAAATTTTGTGATCTATAGAAATTTAACAATCACAAAACCATAAACTAAATAAGCATGAAAGATATCATTTATATTATCAAAAAATGATGATAATAAGATAGTATTTTACATCATTATACCTTTTCCTAATTTTTAATAATTTTCATGAGAAGATATACTTACTTATTTTATGTACAATCTCATTTTTGTTCATGCCTTGAACAATTTCTTCTTCTGATCTTTTTCCATGAAATGAAGTTGAATTTGTCATTAATAAATTGTTAGTAGATCTTGTGATACATAAATACAATGATAGGTCATTCAATCTATCTTTATCACTACAAAACGGATTTTACAAGTTATGTAATGTAATTAATTTGACCTATAGTGATATAATACTTTAATATAACAAAATTTATTCGGATTTTAACTTATACTATACATAAATGGATAACCTAATAATCCTTCCAAAAACTGAAAATCCAAAACATTAGAATGTGGTTCACTAAATCTACATAATAGTTATATCTAATAAATCATAAGGTATCCCTTGGTGGTAAAATTAAAAACATGTTAATTCCTTCATCATGTATTTTCATGAAACATATTAATAACGTGAATTATTGTATAAATTTAATGAAAACAATAATTCTTTAAAAAATTAAGTCCTTCCACTTACAATAAATCAGAAAAATTCAATACACTTTATCCATGATATCAAAAATCACGTTGTAATCATACCAGTTCTGAGGACATTAATACTATAAAACATATCTTTATTTCATAATCCTAACATGATTCACATATTATGGGTTATCCTTCTTTAATGTTTTTTTTCAAAAAAAATTGAATCCCTTTTCATGTTTACTGGTAACTATCAACATATACTCTTAAATACATGTGGATAACTATAATGGACCATCACATAGATATTTAATTATACTATAATATCATAAAAGTGATTCTAAAACATTATTTTAGAATCCCAGTACATAATAACTCAACCATTCAACCAGTTCGATGTGATACTCTACATCGCCAATAGTGACTGCATGTGATTTCCCTCTATCATGGTCCATAAGAGGTTGTTGATCTTGATCATCATCGATAACCCTTGGATTAAGGAATTGGTTAGTAAAATTCCCCCATTTTCTTACACTTGTAGTATTGAAGTGTGGGTTGTGGATTTTCTTGAGATTTCTCTTCATTGAATTTATTTTTTACATCACTTTGACACTATTTTGCTCGATGGCCAGGCTTCCCACACTACAATTGTATTCTTCGTCCTTTTATGTATTCCCCTGAGTTCTCATTTCCATATTTTTGGAAATTATGTGGTTGATACTTTTTCTTCTTTATTTTTGGAAACTGTTGGAGTCTTCCTTAAGCTCCATCTTCCTTTTCTTATCTCAAGAACCTTGAGAGATACAAACATAAATTTCCACTTTTAGTTCACAAAGAATAGCTGATTCATAGATTCTGAAGTCCCTTGTGGATAAAGCCTTTCATAAAATCATTTTTATGCCACCAAATAATTGATCAATTTTTATTTCAGGGATATTGATTAACCCAGAAGTGTACCTTGCATGTCTTTTAAAACTAGCTTCATGGGTACCAATAGATACATCACCATTTTTTATAATCTTAAGGAATTACTAATCCATATTTGATCATATAATATGATGAAATTACTTATTAAAAAATATCCCTTTAAACTCTTCCCATTACATAGATTCAGTTTATTATTTATCCTTTGTGTTCTTAATAAGACTCCACCAATGATGAGAATCACCATACATATGATAAATAGATAACATGACTTTTTCACATTCGAAACACAAAAGGATGGAAAATATCTTTTTTTGGTACTGATCCATTTTTCAGAAACAAGTGCACCAGAAGACCCACTAAAATAAGGTGGTTCTTTCCTCATGAAAGAATCAAAAGAAATTTTTTCCCTCCTCTTCTCAATTGGATGTCCAACATGATTTATATCTTGTGCGAGTATAGAGATAAGATTTTTCATTCCCACTCCGATCTCTTTTGGTTTATTAGAAGGAAAATAATTGCATTTCCAATTGAATTCATCATTAACATGGTTCATCCGGGTTCCATCCATTATTTAAATACCCAAAAGAATAGTGTGAGAGGGAAAAATCATACAAGGTAAACAACATAATCAAGGGGGAAACTTAAATCACTAAAATCTCAGGTTTACTCCTAGGTTATTCCTGATTGATACCATAATTTTTGGATTATACCCTATAATTAGTATCATCCTTAGGAAATAAATGTATATCTACTTAGAAATATTTCTAGGTGTCTTAATAAATTTTTTCATCCAAGTTTCCAAAGAATGACTATGCCTTTTCTCTGATACCAACTTTAGTGACCCAATATTGATATACATTGACATTGTGTTAATTTTGCGGAATACATAATATATTAAAAAAATAGATGCCCAAATAAAATATTAGTTTAGTAACTTTGTAAACTGGGAAACATAATCAACTATTTCATAAAACATCTATATTATCTCTTTCTTTATCCTTCAGAAATAGAATCCCTTTTTAACACATAATACTTTAATACCCTTATTCAAATCTGGGGGAAAAGAAATCATAAAAAAAATGGGGATATTAGATGCTTATTAGGGGTAAAAAAAGGGTTATATGTAAACATATACATGATTATAAAGGGTATGATAATGTTATTATAACATTAGAAGATCATGCCCTGCATATCAAGGGAAATCATGAATCTTAAGTAAAATCAAATATCATAATACATAAGATCATAATTGTAACATAATACATGAAATTTCAGCATAAAAATAAAATTATAACTTTGTGGACATGTATAAATTTTAATAGGATCACTCATTACATTAATGACATGAAATCAGGCCCTTACATAATTATATGGGCATGGAAACCAGATCTACTCATTAGAGTATAGACCTGAAAAATAGGTTCACCCATAGAATTATGAACATGATATTAGGTTCATGAATAACATACATAACTAATGATTTATCTATAATTTCCCAATGCATTAAAGGGAGATATATCTACCACCCATCTCATAATTAAATCATTCTTACGTGTGCCCCAAAAACATAAATCATTCATCATAGCATAACCCAAGGAATAAAATGGCTGTCTTAAACATCACTCCATCATAAGATAATCTAAAAACAATAAATAGACTTCATAAATAGAATAAACATAATCAAACCATAAAAATAATAGGAATTTTATACTTGAAACATATCCTTATTAAATAATACAATAATATATGTAAAATAACTTTTCTAAAACATTTGAAATGGATTCTTGAGGAAAATAACATTTCTACTTCAAAAACATTTTCTTTTCATAAAATTCCATGAAATTTTAAAAGAAATTTGTTTTTTAAAGATAATTATGAAAACATGTAAGGAAATATTCATTGAAATAATGTGTTGTGAATTCTTCAAAATATGTTCAAGTCATATTAGTTAAAATATAACATTATTCTGATACTTTTATCTAAAAATTTTAAAGGTACCTCATTTGGAAAATGAAAGAAATGTTCCTTTAAAACCATGTAGTAAAAAAGTTAAAAATGGGTAAAAAAGACTTTAAACACCTATAAGATAATAGTAAAAAAATTTATGAAATAATATTTTTAAAATATGTACATGGATTACAAATAAAATCTAGTAAATACTTGCATAAAAAAATATCATATAATAATGAGATTTCTAAATTATCCCTTACCTTAGGTTTGAAATCCTTAATATATAATTTAATTTCTAGTATAATGAATAAAATGAGGTTTTTTAATTTATTTCAGAACCATATTTATTTCTATTATATCATATATGATAATATTATCACCTGATTTATAATATTTCATTATTACTATTCTTTCAGGCATTATTTTATGCATGTTTTATCGTATTCATCCCAGTTATTATTCCTGGGATTCATTTATATTTTTTCAAGAATGATAATAATTTAATATATATCAAATTTATTCATTATATAAATTTATATAATCAGGTGTAAAATGAGATCATAAATAATTAATCACATCGCGTCGTGGAGATGGTGGGTCATACGTACGCACGAGCGATGGTAACATTTCGTTAATTATGTAATGGTATAGAAGTGGATGGTTTATTTTTTTTAAAAACATATAATGTTATAATAATTATAGATAGGTATAACTTCCATCATTATATCGATCCATTTTATATGGTGGTGAAAAACATATTACACCACAATTTGGAGATGGTAAGTCGTACACACACACAAGTGGTGATTTTGATTTTCATAAGATGAATAGAATGAGGAATGTGGTTATTCAAAACCATAATAATATATTAGTATATATGTGATACTATAGTTATTACTTTATAATTGAATAAACAAAGTAAGAGTTTTTAGAAGAAGAAATGATCTTTAGAGTGTCGGAATGGAGATTACCTCTTCTTCAGTAAGCTCCCTCTAGATCTCCTATTAAATGCACTGTAGTTGATCTTTTAGGAAGAACAGAACCTCTATAATTTCACTAAGGAAGTATAGAATGGATATTTATAGGTGATATACTAGATTTAAGGCTCAATGTGATTTGAATTTGTAGGGGAGGATGTTCCCTTTTATAATTAAGGTGAGGGGCTTATTTCGAATCTCCAAAACTATTAATTTATAATAAAATCAAACCACATCAAAAAACCTCAAAATCACATATTTTCAAATATTGGATGATTTGAGGTTGTAATTTCATAAGACTGTTAAATTTAGACTAATATTTCAATAAATTTAAACCTCATCATTTTAATTAACCCTTCGTTATTTTATTTTATATTTAACTAACGTATCAAAAATTTTGATATTAAAATTTTGTAATTTTTACTTATTTGATATAAACTAGACTATAAATAAATTTTTTTGAATATTATATAAAAAATAAATATTATTTTATATTTTTAAAAATATATTATTATTATTCAATTATTTAATATAACGGTAGTATTTGTCAAAATATCAGTAGTGTTAATTCTAACACTATTCATTTATTGTATTTCAAAAAAATATCAGGATAAGATGGTATCCCCAAAAAAATATTTTATTATATTCTTAAGGGTTTAATGTAGTCTATAAAATTCATTGGATATATTAATTATCAAAAATAGTATTCCTTTTAATATTTTCAATCACATTAATTTGATATTTACATTAATAAAATAATTACTACATCAGTTTTGTGTAATTATTTAAAATAATTATTTGTTGAATAAAAATTAAAAATATAATAATATTTGAACCTAAATCTTCTATATTAAATAGGAATACTTATATCTGAATATATATTTTGTATTATCATACATTAAAAATGGTATATTTATTAAAATATGAATTTGACAACTTTAACATCACCTCAAATAAAACATTATACGTATCAGAATCATTAACATATTGATCCAAATGGACGATAAATAGACCCTTAAATGATTATGGTCATGTTATAATCGAATCATAATATTCTTTCAAGTGTTTTGATCTTTAAATGGTTATTACCATTTTATTTAAAATTATTTTATTTATTTTTCATCAATTATATTATTTATGAATCATCATTGTATAAGCATTTAAGGTAATTATTTAATGTCAATAAATTCTATGTAAATTACCATGATGAATATAATTTTATTATATTTCTAAATACTATTTATTATTGAATCTACCTCATATTTGTCACTATATTTAAATTAGTTTTCTTATAAAAATAAGTGGGTGACATGTTGTCAATTTATTTTATTTTAATAATATATATATATATAATTTTCATACACAGTAGTCCATTAAATGAGTCATTTATGATACTTAATAGTATACTTTTATTCAATAAATATGATTTTTTCCTAGTTTTAGGGTGATTTTATTGTCCTTATCATATTATTTGTTTCCCTAATTTACCTTATTTTCCTTTAACCACGTTAAATAAAAATTATCATCGTTACTATTCATAATATCCAAAAAAATAAAAGAAACCTATTAACATAATTTGGACCCACTGATTCCAAATATAAAATCCATTTTTAAAAATTTAAAATACCTAAGTTTTATTAATTAATTTAAAATTAATCTCGTTGACAACATGAGATAACGAGTTTTTAAAAAGAACAAACCACCAAAAGATATACATTTTTTATGTCCAATTTCAATGTGAAAACAATTAAAATGATAAAAATTGGGTTAAATGATAAAAAATAAACTAATTTTACTTTAAAGTAAATTAAAAGGTTGATATTAAAATATAAATAAATTAAAGGAAAAGACAATTTGGAATTAAAATAATGTTTTTTTCACTATTAATGTAAATTTGAAAAAATACCAAAAAATTATCTAAACTAAATTTTATTGTCCCTATTCCAAATACGTATTTTATTTTGTCAAATTTAATATAAAAAATTTTCAAAACTATATTATAAATGTATTCTCAATCAAGATGTGGAAATGCTGCATTTTTGTTAAAATACTTAGTTTATCCAAACAATTGAATTTATTTGTATATAAGGAATGGAAAACATATAAAATAATTTATAAACATTATATTGAGTTAATTACATATATATTTCATTAATAAAATCTATAAATAGTGATTTTATTATTTTATAAACTCATTTTTCTATATATCACAAGAAAATCTAGTGTTACTTTTAACAAAAGATTATCTTAGTGTGGCGTAAAATATAAGACATCAAAAAAGGTATCTTATACAAAATTAGGTTATTGTATTAGGAATTTAGTTTTTATTTATTTTTCAAAATCCAAATTTTTATTTTATTTTATTCTTATTTATTTATCTATATTTATAGAATAAATTATTCTGAACTGAGTTTTATCAGATTCTCGACACTAGTTTCCAGACCGAGAGGATTAGGAACATCTATTTGGCCTTATCAAGGAATGTATCAGATGATCATTTATGGGGTTAATTTTTTTTAAAAAAATGTTATTAGAGAAGGTTAGACCATGTTATTTGAGGATTTCAGATAGTTTGAATATAAGATTGTTGATTTTATGGTGGTCATCCATGGGTTGGTACTTGATCATAGCCAGTAAGGAAGGGCGGTCGGATTCATACAGTGGTATCAGACGGTTTTTCCTAAAAATATTAGCTTGTTGATCATATATTTTCACGGTTTCAGTGGTTTATAGAGTGTTTAATTTATATTTGATAATTGGTGTATTATTTTGAGAAACTCCAACGCTTTAAGTGGTTGTTCTAGAGGTATTTAAAGTGTTGTGTGGTTGTTTTCTATGGTCTGGAAAACCATATACAGACCATGAAACTGCCTCTGATGACCTCCAATGTTATCACCTAGTTGGTGTTTGACCTTCCAAACCGTGTGGTCATGCTGTGTGTAGCAATTGTTCTTTTGAGTTTTTTTATTTGGATTCATTAAGTAATTTATTTTTCCTTGATTTTTATTAGTATTTGATTTAGTTGAATCGGGGTTGTTTCCCCTTTGTTTTAAAAATTGTTTTTGGTTTATTGAAAACTATATTTCAACAATGAGAACTTTAAGTCATATTTAAAATTAAATGGGTTGTTTGTGAAATGGGATTATTTTTGGAAATAAAGCTTCATTGGAAAATGTTTTGGGGGTTTATTGATGGTTTTTTACAATGTGAAATGGATGTTTCCTAGAAAAAAGAATTTGTAAATTCATTTTTTTGGGTTGATAAATTTAGGATTAAAATTGGTTGATATTTATAATTTGGTTCGAATTTTTTTTGGGAATGGAAAATTATTTTGCATAGAACCATTGTATTTCTTTTAATGATAACATGTATGAATGTTCATATGTGGAAAGTGGATATATTTTTATTATAATTTTTTATGGGTTGTTGATCTAAAATAGGTATACATATATGTGAGACTTCATGTAATACCAATGGAGGGTAATTTCCCTCTTCTGTTTTTTTTCTTCTGTCAAAATGGTTTTCAAAAAAAGCGGATTAAAATGTTTTGAATAACAAGACTCGTGTTGTGTTTTCTTTTTGTGTGTGGAGTGTTCTTTTTTTAGGATGATTTGGTTTGGATGTGTTGGAAGTGTTATTGAGGTGTTTTTTAGTTGATTTTTTGATTTTTGGTTGGGATATAATTTTTTTTTATTTTGATGTATTTTGATTAGGTTTTGTGTTTCTTTTCATTAAAGTATTCCCCAAAATGCTCCTAGTATGTAGTTGGAAATTGGTCTTTAAGGTGCCTTCCATTATATCCTAAGTGATGGATGGTTTTGAAAATTAGTTGTTGTTGTTATATAGTGGTATAATCCTGTCAAATTTGAGGTGGTTGTAGAATTTTTTTGAAATTATGAATTAGTGTTTTTCTGGGTATTCCCATTGATTATTATACCAGACTCTTAATTGAGTGGTATAGTTAGAGGTTTCCCTGAATTTTGACCACACCTAAGTCTTATAGGTTTGTTACCCACCTTTTTTAACTTAAATAAAAAATCCTCATTCATAGTTGGATTATGAGAATTTGTTTAATTCAGCGTGACCATAGAGGTAACCTGATAGGGGTTCTGTAAGTTTCAGTGTTGAAAGATGAAGTTTCATTCAAATAAATCCAACTCCATACTGTGTGAAAATAGACGATTCAATACTTTTTTGATCTATCTATAGGTCTTAGGATAAATATTTTTACATAGTGGATGAGCTACTAGGTGTTATAGATGTGTAACCAATATGTTGTCTCTGGGGACGGAGTGGAAACTGTTTACGTTTCCTCTTACTGTGATGTCTCATTTTTGAAAATTCATGTTGGGAGATTTTTGTGGCCTCATTTTCATGGTATTTTTGTGGTTTTTTCTTGTGTATGTGAACTCGTGAATGGTTTTGCCTTCTTTTGGGGTGGTTTTGGTTTTGGGTGGAACCTTTTTGGAGTTTCACTATATTTGGAAATTCTAAATTTTGATCTGGTTTGTGTCATTAAGATAGTTAGTTATTAAAGGGTGGAGAGACGTAGCATGTATCTTCTCCTTATTTTCCCTAGATCTAGATGAGTGTGGATTGGAAAGATGAAAGGCAATACAAAGTTCATTATCATTATTCAATTTTGGGTTGGTTTTATAGGTTTTATTTCATCTAGAGTGTTTCAATTTTGTTCCTCATTTAGGGTTAGGGGTTTTTCTTGGGAACAATCTTCCCTTTCACCATTTATTAGAAATTATTTATTCAATGGAATTGTATTTTTGGAAATATTTTTTAGTCTTTTTTATGGAGGATGTTATTTCTTTTCTCATGCCAAATATTTTGGGATATTGTTATGGTTTGAGGAAACTATTTTTGACCAGAGATCTATAATGGTGGGGATACCCCTATAGAATTTTCCCAAGGTGAACTCAGTATACAAAGAGTTTATGGTGGGCCATTTACTTGCTTTCTCTCTTCCTGATCTCGATCATAGTAATGTGTTAGACCAGATAGTGGGTCACATGATAAATTATCATGGAGATCATGAACAGGTCCCGATGATTTCCACATATTTGGGTCAGGGTATTCCATGTTGAGGTTGTGTTTCTAGATTTGAGATTCTTCATTGAATCATCATCAAGAGGATTAAGTTCTTGGGTATCATTTGTTCTTTCTTTTAGTCTGGGTTCATTTATTTGGTGGTATCCTCTATAGTATCCTTTTGGGATTATGGTTTCAGGATAAGGGTGAGAATTAATTCTTAGTCTTCACATTTCAAGAATCTCATCTTATGTAGTAGTTTTCTTTCATCTAATATTGCAACCAACTAAATCTTTGGGACTTTCTGAAGGAATAAAGTGTTATCATGGGGAGAATTTTTACACTCTGACCCTGACTTATTAATTATATTTAATTGTTTAATTAGATTTTGTTATATTTTTTGTTTTGGGTCAGACCAATTTTAAATTTTAAGATTTGGTTGTTTCTGACATCGGTGCATGGTTGGTGCACAATTAGTAGAAACCATGTGAGGTAATTTGTAATTATGATAATGCTAAATAGTACATTATGTGCATGGTTTATAAAACTATGTTCCTTATAATGTGTGGTGACTACGGCCTCCGGTAAATGTGTATGGTTGGTGCATGATTTGTCCAATCGTGCATCCAAACCGTATGTCATTTCAAGGCTCAAAAAAGAAAGAAATAAGAATGATTTTTTTAAATAATAATAATATGTTATTAAAATTTTATTAATATTACTGTTATTATTATTATAATTATTATTATATCTTCATTTCCCCTTTTTCCTCTTTTGGTCTTGTAACCCCTCCCCCCATTCCCCTTTGTGCGTCATACAGCCCATGGACAAACACCCTCCTCCAGTGTGCCTCCCTCCTATAATACACCATGATTTTCAAAAAATTTCTACCATCAATTTTTTGGTTTTTTCATCATGATAATGTATCCTCTTCTTTATTCCTATTTTTTTCTTTTTATTATCCCTCTTACGGTGTGCACACCCTTGCCAAACCCTAACCATTTTGTGTATTTCGTTTATTATATCTTAATGTTTGTGTATTATGGTTCCTATTGAGGTTGTTTATATCCACTACTATCAAATGAAGTGGGTCTCCCTAAGATACAAGTCAATTTTGTTCTATTATTCAATGTTTCACAATTTCTAATTTTGTCTTTTTTATTATTGAGTTTCAGGTATTTTTATAGTACATTGTAGGTCTCCATTCATGAAGGTGACTTATACACATATGCATATGTTAGGAATATATATATTTTTTCTATATTTATACTTCTTCCCTTTTAGATAAGGGAATATGTAGAATGTATGTTGGGTTAAATATATATATTGGTGCATATGTTAGTAAGTGTGAAAGGAGAGGGTATCTCTTACTTTTATGGTTCCATTTAAAGAAGATTAATGTTATGGTCGTCAGGGTCAATTGTTCTAAGGTAGTTCATTCTAAATATGAGCTATTGAATTGAAAACTGCAATTTATTTTATATTTCATTGGGTGTTTCAATATATAATAAATCCAGTAAATTTTATAAAATTTTATATCGAACATGGTAGGTTTATTCTTTGATTCTCAACACATTTCCCATGTTTCACTATGGGTTTTTCTTATTAAAACTTGTTTCCATGATTTTTTTTTGAAATGAAATGTGTCTTGAGTAGTTTTTTGATTTTCTATGTGATTTATACTAGGTGATTTCAAAATTTCCATAGATGTTTTTCCATTTCGGTGGGTTTTCCATAAGAGTTTAATTATGTTTATATTTTTCTAAAGATCTCCAAAATGCTATTTCAAATGGTAAATGATTGTTTTCAATTTATGGGGCCGGGTTGGTACCAATGAATGATTTATTAAAAAGGGTGGAACCCTTATGTATAATCTCTATTATAGGGATAATTCTCTTGGATGGTGTCAAGAGGTGGACCTTAGCATGTATGTTGTATTTTCCTGATTGAGAAATTGTACTAATGCTTGATCCCACACCGCCCATGTTTTATATAGCCATGTGATCCAATGAATTATTGGTTGGGTCAAGATACATCTTCTATTAAATCCTGATTATATAGACTTGATCACTATATTAGGGAAATCCCATGTGGGTTATGCCACTGGTGAGGCTAGTTGAGAGCAGTCGGATAAGTTATTGACTATGGATCCCATTTATAGACTAGCATATGGATTCTAAAATTATTACATCTAGGGTCACTTCACATAGATTATTCGTATATTCTATGATATATGATTCAAATGTATTCTCATTTCCTTAATTTTTGTATATTTTCAACAAAAAAATTCCAAATGTTATGTTTCTTATGGTAGTTCTTATAGAAACACATATTTACTTGTACTTCACATTCTACTTCTTATTTTTTTACTGATGTATTTCATTTACAAAAATCTCTTATTTTTTAAATAATTTATTTGTAAATCATTAATTATTTTGAATCCACTATGGATAAAGTATAGTAAAATTATTCTTTCAAATATTATTAGCTTGTGACTTGTTTTAATGGAAAATGAAAACCTTTTTTTAAATATGCATATTTCAAACTGAAATTACTTGGTTTACATTTTAAACATAATTCATAGTGTGTGGATCATCTTTTGGAATCCCTACTGAGAATCAAAATGTGAAAACCTACAATATATTTTTATTTTCAGGTTCTTCCATGTTATAGATCACTATCATAGTGACCATGGTTCTGGGATTTTTATTGACCCATGATGTCACTTGGTGGTTTGTTTATCCATTTAGTGTTTATTTATTTTTCTGCTTCCAGTTTTTTATTTTATTTTGTTATTATTTATTTATTGAAATTTAATTTGATAAATCATTCCCAACCCAGTTTTATCTGATTCCCAACACTACTTTGTATTCTAGGAGGATCAAGAATGCCTCTCAGGAAGTTTTGTGGGATGTCATGGGTGATCGGTGCGTGGGTAGCTCGGGTTGGTCAATGACACTTATATTGTAACTCAAATACTTGTGATCCAAATAAATGTTGTATGATAATTTATTTTGATCTATAGAGTCTTAAAGTAAAGTTATACAATAAATAATTACATTGTAATACAAGTTCATATGATTGCATCAAAGACTTAGGATGAGCTCAAATAATTACAATGAATTCTTATGATGTCTTCGAAAAATGTGACATTGTACTTTTATATTTTTACAATTTCAACCGTAGAATTACATATTTATTTAAACAATATCATATAAACATTTTTATTTTAGATTTATTCTTGTATATAAAATTTTATCATAAATTATCTTTGAAAATATATATAATAGGTATACAATTTCTGATCAAATTAGACTCAATAATCATTATTCAGTCAATGATTTCATCAGCCTTTATTCTAGATTTCATATTAAACAACAATATATTTAATATTACCAATCATTCAACTCATCAAACATCTTCAAGGAATATTTTACTCTCACATGAAACACATTTCATTAACTTAAATAATATTACATCAACCATGACACTCAATATTTTTTGAAAATAATAAAAAATTATCCCTTGGAGGTTTCAATATAATTTTTTTAATAACCAAACCCAAGTGGGGATTGTTAGGGGTGGAAGCATTATGGTGGGAAGAATTATAACTTCTCTAATTTTCCTGTTTAATAATTAATTGTCCTAATAATGATATTCTAGTTTAAATGGTTCAAATTGTGAATTTTTTGGAAAAAAATATAAGATGTAAAATTATCTCATAATTAGCTACAGATTAGTAGAAACCATTGTATCATATCATAAAATGTACATATTTTATTTTATCATTTCAGCATGGTTAGTGCATGGTTAGGAGTTACCATAATGACTAAACTTACACAGGTCGAATTCATATCTCAGTAATAATCACATAGTCTGTTCATAATTTGAAGAAAATGTATTGGCCAACCCTTCTCCATTTAATGGGTGAGAAAGAAGGTGTTTAATGGTTAAATCATTGTGTTCTTAACTGTTAAATCTAACTATCCAACCATATTAGTTGACCCAAAAAATTAGTTTTTGTGTCATGACATCCCAATACATGCGATAATTAACTATTATGTAATTAATATATGATTTCTGGGTGTTTGGTATATTCATTAAAATTAATTTGGGATGTTTTAAATTATTTCCATATGTTCATTAAAAAATATTTTCAATTTAATTAATTAGACTAGTTTGTTTTACTAATACTTTAATAAAATTAATTTTATTTTTTTATTATTATCATAAAGCATAGATTTTAAACATGATGAGTTGGGTGATTTAAATATTGGATAATGAGTCATATTTTGTGTTTCAAATAATGTTATAGAATTTAACTTAATAATTAACTATTATAATTATTGTTAGTTTTTTTCATGAAAAAAGTGGGAAAACCCATACTTCTCATTGTTCTCTCAACATGTACCAAGGGGGTGGAATAGATATATATTTATCCTTTTAGGGACATCTTCACTATGAACATTCACAATGTAATTATCTCTTATATATTTTCACTCTTCTCATACCTCTTTCTCTCTTTACTTCTTCCCCTCTTATTTATGGAATCTTTTATGTCTTGGTTTTCCTAGTTTTGGGGGGTCCATGTTAGGGTGAAGCACCCAAATTCCAAAGTAATTTTTTTATTGGGAGAAATAGTATCCCATTACATGGTTACATCACCCAATTAGATGTTATGGTTTTGTCTCTTATATCACTGGTGAGTGTTTAGACTTCATGGGCTTTAGTAGATTATCTACTTCATATTTTTTAAGTTTATAACCTATTATAGTTTAATCCTTAAGTCTTCAAGAGTGGTATTCTATTGGTAGTATCCATTAGAACTTTTTAATGTTTCACTATGTAGTAGTTGACTTTATGTGCGTCCTATATCTTCTGAGACATGATTTTATAAATTTTTCTATAAATATTTTTAGTATAATGATTCATTTTTTAAATATGATAGGGACTTCTATAATTTATTTTCATGTTTTTAATTATTTTTCTTGAATGTTTTAAAAATATGGTTTATATAAATATTACATAATTGGATTTCAACTATATTGTACAATAAAGGTGTTTGATGAAATTTTTCAACTAGTTACCTTTAAAACAACTAAATATGTTTTATAGAAATGGTAAGCTTTAATTGTCAATGAATTAGAAAATTAGTTTTTTTGTTAATAAATATGTTTTTAGAGGTCTTTGAATTATGTAAATAATTTTCTCCTTGAATATAAAATACCTTATGGTGGAATATATTATATGGTTTATATGCCAACTATGTTGTAACTGAAATTCTATGATAATGGATAATACTCATGGTAATATTGGGTACTTAGGTGGTTTTGTACCCTATTGGTTTGTGTTGTAACACCTAAGAGGGGTGGGGGAATCCGGTGTTGATCTGTTTTTTTTTAATACATTTTTTTAAACCATTCAACCCCCTTTGTAATTGAACCTTGGATTCCAGTTATGGTTATTGGATCATATGTTTTTTAATCGAGTATATATATAAATGAAATATATATAAATAATATATACCACAAATGTTTTAGCAATGTTCATACACTCATAGAAATCCTAGTCCTTTTCATTCTTGGGATTTCCAAGTCATAGATTCTATAATAAAAAATTAAATCACCAAATATAAGTGGAGTTTCCAAGGATCAGCAAAAAACACCATATTAAACACGTACGTGGTCACTGTATAAGATCAGTGATCAAAAAATAATCCCATTAAAAAATTTTATACTATAATACCACCACATAATTGTTTTTACATCCCTATACTCTTGAAGTAGATCAAAATTACATGACACTATGATGCCTCTACATGAAAAAGTATTTATTTGTTTCCTCACATCTGTGTCTTCAACTGCCTATGAATATTTAGACACAACATAAGAAACTCTATCTTAGATACACTGTGAATAGATTCTAGTTCATATGAATCTATTAGATAAACACTGAAATGAACTATACTTCTCTAATCGAATCCTTTAATGTAACTTATCTGCAATAAAAGTCATCTCACACATCACTTCTTCTCTTGTTTCTTTGAAAGGAAGGGTGTAACTTAAGCTCGATTGTCTTAATGTTATTTTTTAGAACATGTATTGTCTTATTTTATTCCCTACTAATTTAATATCTTTTTATCTCTCATATTCTACTTCTATTATTCTTTAATATCTAATTTTTTCTCTTTATATATACTCACCATATTATTTATCTCTTATTTCAACTATGGATGGTTCTTTATTTTGTTTTCTGGGTGCATGGATTATTTGTCGTTGTGCTCCTTGTGACCCACAATTATCACAATAATGGGTGGTTCATTAAATATTTTTCTTACTTTTAAATAATATAAATGATATTTTGAGACGAAAAAATATGTTTCTTCCCAAAATCTCAATAATATAATATTCATTCTGGATTCCCATATATGATCATGTTCTATTTTTTCAACCCCTAGGAATTTTAATGAATACCCTATAATATCCCAAACTTTAGAAAAATAAACTCAGTAGTTATATTACATTATTAGTGTAGAATAAAAGAGTTCCTGAAGGATCCAATAAAATTAACATTATAAAAAAAATAGGTAGATATGTATAAAAAAATTAATATAAGATACAATACAAACAAATTGTGAGAACATTATCAACCCTTGCACCATATCCCTAACAATTATACATAACACTCTGCCATGTTTATGATGGAATGAAAAAAATAGGCTGAAGAAAATGATCCTAAGGAATATAATACAATAATATCTTTCATAAAATACGAATTTAATAAATAATATGGCTATAAATAATTAACCCCATAAACCCATAATCCACTAAAACTATAGTAATACTATATTGACAACAATAAATGAAAACGATGATAGGAATAATTAATTACTTCATACTGATGTAATGTGTACAATATGACATCAATTCATTATCTAAATGCCTTGTTATAAGACACTCTCACATTATGTAAAGAAGTATACACCAAAACCTATCATGTTACATCTCATGATAACTATTGATTCATTAAGGGGATATATAATTCTAGGCCCACCCGTCACCTAATTATGCCCAAAAAAATCACCATAAGAGTCATCAATACCTTTCATATCATTCAATAAGGAACTATTTTCTTCATAAAAACATGTTTATCCATATAATGATAAATATATAACAATACTTCTCCCATTCAATAGAATAATTTGGTGTCTAGTAGAACATTACATTATCAAATAAAAAATGCGGGGTATTATAAAATTCACAATAAGTACTCTTATCAAAGAAATATCAGGTTGAGGGTACATTCAATGTGTTTTATTATCCATATAAGATATTAATTGGGGTCAATAGTTGTAATTGGTAGGATACCAAGTAAATTGTAGGCAAAGTCATTCATCATGGTTCATAAAGAGCCTGAGAATATTCCAAAGCATATTTCCAAGTTTTTCCTAGAAAATTTTTCAGTATTAGTTCCATTCATTAGGAATCATAGTGATGACGGATTCAATTATCATTATACCCTTTTGGGGTGATTACGCCTAGAAATTTTATTACCACATTTTCATCCACGTTCTAGAATCCTGATAGAGATATATTTCACTATGTAAAATATTTAGTTTTTCTACAGTATAGGTAAATCTTGAATCAAAATAAAATTTGTAATAGATAAAAATATATACATATAATCCATTAAATTTCATGAGTAATATGGTAAAATATCTTCCATTTAATTTTATTAATAACATAAAAAATAGGTGGTAAATATAAAATAACTCCCAGAGAATAAAAGATGATTCAAAAATAACCATTTATGGCTTGGTTAGAAATTAAATAATAACCTTTTGATAGAGGGATTAAAATTGATCTAAAAATAAAATTAATAAAGTCATTTAATGATATAAAATATCCTGTAAGTAGTATAAATACACCACATAAATAAAATTATATGCATATTAAAAAACATGTGTCAAAGAGAGGAATGTGAAATGGAAAACCCTTACCTCTTCTCTTAACTTCTAGGAATATAATTTTCCCTCATGTTTCACAAACATACACATCATAATCACTTAATTAAAAACATTCATTATTATAAAATTTCCTTCATAATATTTATAAATAGTCACTATCTTATTAATTCTACCTATTTTTTATATCGAGTGTTTATAGTTTTGATCATTTATACGATTTTTATAATAGTAGTGTTCATATTCATTATTCTTAAAAATATCATATTTACCTGGTTATTATATTTTCTATTATGGATGATTAATAATAATTTATGTTGTTTTTAATTATTTTCATGAGTGTTTTAGTCTTTCTCCTTGAACATGAAATTGATAACAAACATGTTTTAGTTATTATTGATGATAAAAGTGTGTTTTCCTTATTAATGAATAAAAAAATTCAAAACATTCCCAAAACCAAAAACAGAATTAATTGTTTATATATTTGTAACATATTATACTATTAAATAAGTTTTCATAGTCATCCATGATATAAATTCATTTTATATTTCAGGTTGGTGGTTAAAAAGACCCAATCATTAGCATACTCGTGTTTAATGAACGATTATAAGGTGGTTTTTATGTAATATCATTATTCCACAAAAATAATTATATTATATTGTGTTTATTAGTTTTTTTAATTGGATATTAAGGAAAAATAAGGAGAATTAATTAATATTGAAATATTACATAATTTGAATAAAATATTATCCTCTAAGTGCAATTATTTAAAATGATTAAATTGAGGATGATCTTTTATTGATAATTTCATTAAATGGTTATATAATTATTCAAACCTAGAAATTAATGATATCATAAAATTAATATATATAATTTAATCTCATCCTTATATCCATACTGGTGTGGAAGATAAGGAAAACTAAACATGTTTCATCACGGAGGTAATGGAATGCACATCGCATGAATGAGGATTTTTATTTTCTTAACAGAAAGAGAAAATGTGGTTAGTGTTTATTTACAAAATATGAAAACATTAAGAAACATATAAATACAAAATTAATCATATAAAATTGGTAAAAATATAAAATGTAAATATAAAAGAAAAACATATTATCGAAAAGATTAAACTTACGTTGAGAACATTGGGTTTGACATAGATAATTACATGGAAATGAAGGGTTAAGTATAATATATTACGACCTGAAACTTGGGAGATTGAAATAGGATGATAGGTAAAGGTAATAGGGTATATTTTTTTTTTGAGAAAATAGTACTTTTATAGTGTTATTTAAGGGTTTGTGAGAAGTCTCTTTTATCGATGAAAAAAAGGGTCTTTTTCATAGAAGATGATGGTAGGTAAGGGGTAGGAATAAAATCACATATGTGCTATATTGGTTTGGTGAGATATATGAATTAACTAATGTTAGAGGATAAATGGTATTTGAGACAGGTGGGCATGAATTTAATACCTAACAAGGCTTTCTAGATGGTATATGTGACTTTTTAATTTTTAAAAATTTGAAATACCTCATTTACCCATTTTAACCTTATTAATCCAAATTAAAAATTAACCATGTTAATTATTTTATTAATAAAAACATAAGATGGACCATATTACAAAATTTCATTGTGATGATTTATAATTTTATATCTATGTAACCTAATGGAATTTCTAAATATGTAAATAATAACTTTTAAATTAAAAACATAATAAATAGGAAAAACTAATTTATGAAAAAATGTATTTTTATATATTAAGTATTTTTATTATTATTTCCTATTAATTATTAATATAATTAGTTATATATATTTTTATGTTTTTAAGAATAGTATTGTCATAATATTATAATGTATTATAGTCTAATTTATTTAGATATAAATTATATAACTCTTTTAAAATTAATTCATTGAAAAACCCATTTTAATTTTACAATAGTAATTAATATTTTTTCTAAGTAATTTATTTTTAGTGATAAAAAATAATATTATAATAGTTACATAATTTGGACCAAAATATTATAATAAAAAATTATATTTATCAAATAAAATTAATATGTGTAGGTAAAGTTAATTTTAATATTTTCACACATAAAATATTTTTTTCATAAAAATACTAAAAATTAATCTTAAGCAATAATAAAATTATAAAAATAAAAATAAAATTTTAACATTCCTAAATTCAAATTTGTATATACTTATGAATAAAGGCTCCTTAGTGTGATAGTTTAGGATATAGTACTTACCTACCAAGGTAGGGTCTGAAGTATTACATAACCTCATTTAATGATTTTAAAATGGATGAATATATATTCCTATTTTTTTATATCATCTTGAAAAATAACTTCTTTTCAATGCTTCTTTAGAATCTACATCTCATTTTCCATCGCAGTATGAAATATACAAAATTTCATATTATGATATACCTTTTCTCTTTAAATCATTGTATCTCTTAAATAACAAAGGAAACATCGTCTTTCATTTTAACGATAAGATAAGACCACAAATTGAACTTATCATCTTCAATTGTCTTTCTATATAAATGATTAAATATATGATGAAAAATATATTCAATAATACATCTTCTGAATTATTCTTTAAAATCTGATAAATTCATTTACAATATCAAATAAAACAAGTAATCATGATTCCAATATTCTTCCTCATAAAAACATGTATCATTTCCTCGATAATATTCATGATATTCTAAACTCAAAATCACAACTCCAAAATCATTATATTTATTCTTAATCATTTCTAAAATATAGTATTTAAAATACCCTATAAAATCGCTTAGAAATTAATCTCTACTTAATCTTACATGAAGATCATCTTATCTAATTTATTCAGCTTCAATCAAAACACTTTTATAATAATATATTATTTTAATAACAACCCAATAATTCTCCCATATTATTTAATTCATCATCATGCTTTAATCTACAAACTAATTTTTTTAAAATATTATTATTTCAGAAAAATTTAAAAAGTATTGAATTAAAATACTAGGCACTTCAAAAGATTACTCCATCCAAGTCTTAGAATGATTTCTTATAACACCTTATGATGATTGAAAAAAATATCTAATTTTTTTCAATTATGGAATACGTACAATCACAAATTATCACATTCAAAGTTGTTTCCTTATTATGTTAAATACTTTTGTTGATGAAGTTTTATGACTAATTCTTATATTGGGACTCGAAGACTTATCTTCCATATAAGTTCATATGTTGAAGTAATACTTTTGTGAATTTTCCATTTTTATAGTCCAACTCAATGCTATATGATTCACCCTAATGTATTATTATGTTGTAATACTTATGACCATTTTAGATTATTAGTGGGAAAATTCCTATGATGTCGTACATTTCCATTTTTTCAGTTCCATCTCCCACATTAGAGACTTCTTCAAATGGACTCAAAATGATTTCCAATGACTCTAGAGTTCCTCAAAAAAAAATAAACATCATCCAAGGAATGAAATCATGATAATAAATAGTAAAAATGCTAATAATTTTAATAATGGGTCATAAAAATTAACCAAGCTCCCCAAAAATGATTTGAATTTTATTTAGCCATTTTATTCAAATTTATATAGGCTATCTTGTAGTATCTTCATCAACCATCACTTTCCATCTCACATATTTCATCCAAATTATAGAATAAAAGGCTTAAAGAAAAATGGTTTGTTACATAAACATGATAACCAATACATTAAATTGTTTGATGTTTAGGTATAGGGAATCTATCCAGCCAGCTATGCCATGGACCTTTGTTCTTATCTTTTTTTCCATTTATTCATGATAGAATAAAATCGTCTTTCATGGGTGGATACTCAAGTACATCACCCACATTTTATGAAATATATATTTACATGGTAATTTGATAAAAAAATTAAATATAATAAAACTATTCAACAACTACGACCCCCTTTATATTTTTTCAATACTTCGATCTTCCAAACATATAGATGCATGTCAATATTAAATTTATTTTTCACACTTTCACTCACAATTTTTGATAATAAATATAAAAGGGAAATAAAAAATTTTCTCTCCCCATTTTATGAAATAATGAGATTCATATAAGTATTTTTATTCTCTCACTTTTCTTATTTACAATTGTGAGCGTGGGGTTTCTTATTTCAAGAAAAATTTTAATGTTTTATGAATTCTATATTTTTCGCATATAAATTTTCTTCTCCATTGTGGTATTCAATAAATTATATTTTGATAGAAGCATGGAACCACTTATTCCCTTATAAATGATCTATAAACTTACCAAATATAAGCTTTTATGGAATAATTATTTACAAAAAACAAGAGTTGTTAATATTTTCCAAAAAAATCCATATTTTAACCACATAGAGTACAATTTTTTTATTCACCTCTATGGGTATATATGAAAATTTTATTAATGAAAATCAATAACCAATAAATTATTTGCACCTCCTTAAGGGATGCACTACATTCTCAATCACCTTTAATTCCATACATTGAATAACATCTACATATATATGTAAATAATATGGATAATCTATAGCTTTTAGTTTGAGGAGTGGGGAAAATAGAAGTTTCTCAACCCATGAAACTCTTTCTTGGGAACTATAAAAACATGAAAAATCATTATGATACCTTATTATTTGATTTTCCATGTGTGATTATTCTTGGTAACCAAGGACTTGTTCACAATTTCATTAATCTTTCTAGTTAGAATAAACTCTGTTACTTGAGCAATTAGATAAATTTTTTTCATTCAGCCTACTCAATACTTTTTCCCCTTCTAATCTGCATGGATATATTGATTTACCTCCCTTATTCACATTCTCATAATTCTTTGAGTGTGTTGGCTCATTAATTTCAACTTATTTATTGATATTACGAGTCATTAGTTTTTTCATTTGTTCTTCATAGGATAAAAATATATAATCTACCATGTTATGTACCTAATAGCCATATGTTATAAGATATTTCACTTCCCACACACATTATCATAATATTTTATCTTATCCTTCTTGAGTAGTTTATAATCTTATTCAAAAATATTGTCAATTACCTTGTAAATACTACTATATCATTATTGGATTTAATTTATTCTTGATGATATATTCTTAACTTTAGACCTAGTTTTCATAGAAATCTTCTAATAGTTTTTTATGTGGCCTCTTTTACCATAATAGAATCATTTATTTGCAATATTTTTTGAACCTTGATAAGATTTCTTCACTATTTTCCTGAGTGTATATATTTCTACTAGTTTCTCCTAATTATTTCTCAAACTATAATTTCTTTTATTATGTTTCACGACCTGCTATTATAGACTTTTACTTTCATAGGTGAAAGTGTTGTACTAGGATGGTGGATGAAAATACTCTTCAAAATAGTTCTTAAATGTGTTATAAAATTCAGATAAATAATATACTAATTAAAATATGATCCTGGGGATAGATTTCACGTCATCTATGAGTCATTATTAACTTTATAAAGATTCCTTCAAATAATATCTTTGATCACCCAAGGTTTAGGTCTTCTAATTTTTTAAAATACTGACATTTTTTATAATAATGAATGGATCATTGAATTAAATTATAGTATCAACAATAAGAGACATTAATACTGATTTTTTTATAGTTCATGAAATGTTTCAAAATTTTCATTATAGTTATCTATGGAAGATTTCAAACCATTATTATTTTCCATTTTTTGGATAATTTATTTATTATGGTTACCTTCATCCTTGAGGATACGGTGGGTTTCCGATTATTTTTGTTTACCTCATTTTTATAGAATTTAAATTTAATCTTACACATTAGGTAGAAATAGATTTAGTACACACAAATTCTTCATGGTTGTGGGATATATTTTTTCTTGAGCCTATATTGGATTATTCTCTGCATTATCATACAGTATAATTGTAACCAATTTTATCCTTCCTGAAGATATGGGTCTAATTTAAAAATTGTGTGGAAGTATTTATTTTCTTTCTATAAAATTGGAGAATTATAGATGGTTTAGTCACCAGATTTTGCATCTTGATTTCTATATCAGGGCACTTCATTTGAAGGGAATGATTCTCATCCTCAAATGATTCCATCCTACTTTCCCAGTTATTTTTCATTTCTAAATTTTATCGATATGTAGTGCTTCACATTACTTTAGATTATTTTCAAGGTCCTTTATTATGTTATCCTAGATATCTCACCATGCGTTTAGTACAATAATTTTCATAAAACGTTATTAAGAAGATAATACATTAATAGTGTTAAAGAATATTTTGGGGTCTAGTTACATGGAAACTAGGTACATAATACATGAATTACATTATTAGAACATGACATAAACATTTTTTAATTCTTTTTTAAAGTTTCATTTGATAATACTTCCAATGTCACTTTAGTAAAAGTAATTTCCTAGGTACAGGCATTAATATAAAAGGGTGTGCATAAATCCATGTATAGGGTAAACAAAGAAAATAAAAAATTAATGGTGATGAAGTATAATAAATGAGGAATAAAATTATAGAATAATAATAATCACTTGATAAAAAAATGTAATTTTGAATAAAATATAAAATTTAGACATACATAATCATATCCCCATGGTTTATCCAAAAAATTTCATAAATCACAATCACCACGGTTATTCACCATGTTATCAAAATATGTTTCATATATTGAGATTAATTATGTAAGTAATTAATTGGATCTCTATCAAGGAACACCTTCATATGTATTAATTCATGGGGTCAACATTTATCATAATAGATCATTTCATCAATAACCTGTGTATAAGAAGATTAGGTTCTATATAAAATCTTTTCTTAAAAAGTTTTAAAAGACTTGAACATTACGTAATTTTTAACCCATGAAATATAAATGTTGGTTTACTAAAAGTTAATCCATGAATAAATAATTTTTTTACATTTAAATTAATACCCATATATAATAAAGGGTTTTTTATTCACAATATAAAAATATTTCACATAAAATATTGAAATTCATGAAATGAATTTAGCAGCATGATAGTATACAATTCAGATTAAATAAATACTATGATGTGAAGAAAAAAATCCCCCATTGATAATACAATATTTTTTTAATTAATGGGATAATAATAAAGGGTATAGAAATATTTTGATCAAACATTTAGAAAACATTCCACAAAAGATGTTGCTGAATTGAAAGGAGGAACTAGAGAATTCAATTTCCTTGAAGAGTTGATTCCAAAAACATGAGGATGGAATCTTAAAGGCTTATAGAAAAGATGGAGGGAGACTTATGGAAGTTAAATGACCAAAACCTTAGGGATTATGGATTTTTAGTGGAGGGGATTGGGGATCAGGGGTTAGTTATAGAAAAAGAGGAGGAATTGTTTAATAATTCCCAAATATATGTCTTGGAATTCTAGGTTGCGGAAAAAGAAAACCCATAGTATTTACCATGATTTTTTGTTATATTTTTAGATATTTGAGTTATTTTTTATAGTATTTTATACTATTAGAAACTAAATAATTATTTTAATATTACTTTGGATATCAAAAATTGATTTTCAAAAAAAAAATTTAAAATCATAATCTCCATTTTAGACTTTGGAATGTCATTTATATGTTTTTATATTTATTTAAAATCATTAAAATACATAATATTAATAAAATATAATATTTTATGTCATGGATTCAGTGAAACTGATTATTAAAGTATTATTATATATAAATGGAGTCATAAAACGCATCAAAAATGCAAAACAATATATTTACTATGCACTAAAATATATAATATCATGGAAATTTATAAACAAATATTCACCCTAACATAATATATACATAATTATTTCAAATAAAATTTTTATTTTATCATAACAATTTTATAAGTTTTATAATTTTAACTTTTAAATTAAAACACTTTATTTATTTGAAAATACAATTGTTTACAACTAAGTCAAATTTTTTCCATTTAAAAAAATAACTAGGATATTATAAAATTTTAACATCATTTATATTTAAATAAATATTTTTTAAATATATATTTCATGAAATTGAATTTTTTTTATAAAATTTTATTTTTGTTAAATTTTATATATTTCTGAAAATTAAATTATATTTTATTTTAATCGAGAACCTATTTATCAAATTTATCTTATATTCGTGTGTATTTTTTATAATAAAATAATAATAATAATGGTATTGATGATATAGATATTACATTTAATCAAATTAAATTTCACTTTTATGATACTAAGGTCTAGATACATTACCCCGTATTACACTGGGATATTTCATAAGTGTAAGGTGTGGGATTGTGGTAGTTTCATGGGGTGGATTAGATAATATTGACCTAGTGGTGATCTCTATTATCTTATACATATCTTGTAGTAGATTTAATTCAATCCTTAGTTGTTAAATCTATTCTTGGTCTTGGTCAAGGATGAACCCTAGTGGTGCTACCTCCATCCCATGTTCTGATAAATAGGCTTCAATAAGCATGAATCTAATGGTTGAGTCCACTCATTATCCTTTCTACAAAAATTATAATTTATAATTTCCATTTATGAACACTAATTTTAATGGTAATATTATTTGATATGGTGAAAATAAATAATATCCATATTGACCAATGGTTGTATAGGCCAATAGTTAGGTTACGGTGAGATCACAATGGTCACTTTTACGTTTAGACACTATATATACTCCACCATTCATCAACATTTACTACTTGATTCCCAACGTTTTTATATCTCCTTTGATAATTTCAGTAATAATACTAACATTTATTTTTCTTTTAACAATTTTCACGAATTGATTAATCCTTATAGTTGAGTTCATGTATGTGCATTACACCATTTCAAGGTTGATATTATTTGGATTTAATATCCTTATAATATTCATAGCTAAATTAATTGGTATTGTTAAATGACATATAATAGTTTTTTGTGATATTTTTTATGTACTTACATTATAAAGTATTATAAAATAATGATTATTAAAATAGATCTCTTTTATTAACCATATATGAAATTTTCATGACCTTATAATCTCTCACTGATTAATTTAACCTTTGAAATTTGAATCATTAATATAAAAAATAGGGGTATTTCCCCTTTATTACTTACTTAGGTTCCCATGTATCCTCTTCAAACATTTCATATCTCTATAATAATTTAAAATTTTGTATTGTCTTGTTCCTCAAAAAAATTTCCCTTCTGTCAATGATCTCGGTCATTTCCTCCTAATATGAAATGTCAAATTCCAACTCTACACCATTAGTATCATGTAATTGTGTTTAGATAGATATATACTTTCTCAGTAGGGACACATGGAAAATGGAAATATTTATTGGTAATGATAATATATTAGAAACAACTCCAATAATCCTAATAATATAAAACTAAACAATTCAACTTGAAAATTTTTTCCCTTTTTTCTAAATCCCACAAATCATTTACACTTTAATATCTTGATAAAAACATGATCCAAAACATGAAATTCTATGTCATTTTTAAGGTTTTTAGTATAACTTTTCAATCGACTATGTGTAACCATTATGTGTTTTGGAAAAACATTTATCTTTTTTGTGGTATCCTTCACAATGTCTACACTAAAAATTTCCCTTCTCCAACTTCATCCCAACAATTTGTATTTCTACACATTTTTTGATGAGATATTTTAATGGTTCCATTTGAATGATCAAGTGGAAACTACTTTTATAGGATAATTCAACATGTGGAACATGTTGATCCCAACACCCATTAAAATCGACTAAACTAGTACATAACATTTATTCTATTTTATGAATAGTCCTCTTAGACCTCCCATAAGATTGAGGATGATTTTAAATACTCAAGTTTAAATATGTATTCATGAACTTTTAAAGCCTCCTACGTAATTTATAAGTACATATTTGATCTCATTCAGAAAATAATTGACAACAATACTCCATGGAGTCCCACAACATCTTCAATATAGAGGTAATTTATGAATAATTTGGATAAATCATCTCTTATGGATAAGAAATTTGCATCATTTTTCAATATATTAATGAATACCCATATATAATTTTTACTCTTGGAATAATTTTTAAGGCCTGTGAAAAATTACAAAGTGATATTATCCCACTTTCATATTGTTATAGGAATTGGTTGTTGTACCCCTTTTGAAATTTGTCACTCCGACTTCAATTTTTTATGCACCAATCACCTTATATTAAAATTAAAAATATCAATTTTAATATTATCCCACCAATAACGATCTCAAAAGGTCCCTATACATCTTATATATTTTGGGATATATAGTTAATTTAGAGTTATGAGCATCATCCATGAGCTTATTTTTTTCTCAAAAATAGATTAAATATGTAGGCTTGTACCAAATTTTATTACACCTTCTTGATAAATATTTAATTCATGAAACATATCATTTTTCATAGCATTTATATTCTTTATAAACAAATGATCCCCTCTTTGAGATTTCTCGATCTTATTTAGAAACAAGGGTTGTGAAATCATTTTGAATAGGATTGGTGATATCCCTTAACTTATGATTCCCACATCTAACCTTACTATGTCCTTGATCAATGGATCTCCATCCATCCACATCATGGTAATATCACAAGGATCATTCCTACTCAATGCATTTTTGAATTTTTTTTTCACTTTCGGTGTGATAATAAATTTAACAATAACATTTTATGAAAAGCTACAACCATATTTTTTTTTATCATGTTCATTTAATTCTATGTGAATATATACTTCAAACATTAGGTTTTTTTGTATATGTCATAATTTTCCCCATAAATATAGTGCCTAATAATATTTAGAGAAAATATGGCCCCAGATAATTCTAGGTCATGAGTAGGATAGTTAAATTCATTAGGTATCAACTATAATGATTCATAATTAATCACTTTTCATTTTTAATGTGTATGTATCCAATACATTCTAATAATGAATAACTATAAATGAAAAATCCTTCTCTATTAAAGGGTAATGTTATCATATGTTCACTAAACAACCTCTCCTTTCGTTAATGAAATATTTCATTACACTCTATTGTCCAAATAAACTTAACACATTTTCAAGTTAACCTGGTTAGTATATTAGAAATACAGGAAAATATTTTTACAAACCATTTGTAGTATCTTAATAGGTAAAGGAATCAATTAATATTAGTTATAATAGTAGGACATGGTCACCCTTCTACATCATTTTTCTTGGATGGATTAATTGATATTACTTCACTAGTCACCATGTGCCCTAATAATGAAACTTTTTTAATCAAAACACACATTTAATAAAACTAAAAAAATTCCTTAATCAATGTTTTATGTATGAACATTACACAATCATCATGATCTCCATGGATTTTTGAATATATCATAATATCATCAATAAATAAAAAAATATTGAATGTGGCACCTAAAAAATATATTCAAAAAATTCATAAATATTGTAGGATAATTAGTCAATCTAAGGGGAATAAAGGAAAAAATCATAATTACCATTTCTTTTTCAAAAGGTAGCCTTTGTTATATCTTCATTATTCACCCTTAATTGATGGTACCTCAATCAAATGTCAATCTTGGACAGTAAATGATCCCTATAAAGCTATTCAAAAAAAATCAGCAATCCTTATAAGATGGTATTTTTTATTCAAAGTGATCCAGTTAAGTTCTCTACAATCAATGTATAGTACCATTGATCCATCATTTGTCTTCAAAAAGAGATAATGTTATCCCTAAGGAGACACACTTGGTCATATAAAAACATTCTAAAAAATGTCTTGAACTTTCTAGATTAATTTCTCAAACTCCACATATTCAATTATATATTGGTTCCATGATATTGTATTAGATATTGATATAAGTTTTATGGAGAACTCTACCTCTACCTCTATGGGGTCTCAATGTAACTTCTCCAAAAGTACATCATTGTATTCCTAAATAATGAGGACATTTTCTCTCTTTATACATTTATTTTATTCTCCCTATTAAACTATCTTTTTCTTAATAAAGGTAATGGGTGGTGTTTCAAGAAAAACCTTGGGATGATATATCTCTCCTTTAAAAATATCCCACGGTTTTCTAGGAAATACTACTAAAACATTCATACATAGAATTTTTATCTTAGCATTATATTTTGAGATCTAGTATGTACCTAGTATATTTTTGAATTACACCATTGAAATGACTACTATATTTTTTATAATATTATATTCTCCAAAGATGATACTAGAGTTTCTATACACCTTTAATTCTTAGAAAATTCCTCTGAGCATTTTAACTGATAGTTATACATCTACAAACTATCTTTTTGATTATATATTATTTGAAAACTTTGAGGAAATAAAGGAATGTGTAGAACCAGATTCAAGCAAATAACATTCTAGGTTTTAGATAAAGATGAGTATATCTTTCATCACATAATTTGAATCATCAAATTTAATCATTATGATTATGAAAGAATGAAATTTCACCCATATCATGTGATGTTTTTATGGGTTTTATCCTTTATTGTCATCTTATTTGTCCATTTAGTTATAAATTTCTGATGTTTTCCATGATTAAAGAATTTTACTTTAGGTTATTATTTCATCATCTCTTATTTTTCATTTGTATTGAGATTTTGAGAATCCACCTAAATACAATAGTTTTGGTCTATATATACATATCTTCCTCCCATACCACACATTCCTCTCATAAGAAAGTAGTCTCTTGAATTTTTTTCCCACAATTGTGGAACATGAGACGTTTTAGTTTCATTACTCCTCTTTTTGATCAAAATTATTACCCAATTTCGAAGCCATTTTTCTCTTCTTTTCATTTGGGATATGTGAAAAATGAATCTATCCAAACTCTATATTAACATTCAATGAACTCTACATTTTATCTTTTTAGCTATCATAGTAGTGGTTCCCTATATTACTAAACATATGGGGTACAATTCCTCTGAATAACCTATCTAACTTTCCATCAAAATCCATAACAAACCTAGAGGTGTATCCAAAAGTATTTTAAACATAATTTTTTTTTCTTCCCATAAATTCATTTTAGTTATTCTTCATCTCTAAGAAATCCTTATCAATTTTTTTCCTCAACAAATGGGGAAAATATATATTAAAAAAATTCTCCTAAACTCTTCCCACACCATAGAATCAATATCCCATCTTGGATTCACGTTATTAATCTATTTCCACTAATGTTATGTTTCTAATTCTAAGTGGTATACTTCCATGGTTATTTTCCCTATATATAAAAAATTTAGTATAGAATATATCTTTTCTATAGTGGTAATTCATTTTTTAGTAAATAATAGATCATTTAATCCATAAAAAGAAGTTGGTAGTCAATGCATGATGGACTCAACTGCATGTTGTTCCCTTCTAGGTGAATCTAGCCACTCAACATGATTATGGTCATTATTCATAACCAGATATAGTTAATTCACCATCCTCATAATGTATTCTATTCTATATTCCCTAATGTTAGGAATTTCATCAGTGCATAATCCCTTGCACTCATCATTTATGTGGTTCCCCGTAATTCCCTCCAATTTTCTGAAAGAAACAAACCTTATTAAGAAACATGTTTCCTTAAAAAATATTATAATTATAAAAGTTGTTTATGTACTGAAAATAATTTCATGAAATAATTATCCTCTTCATATCCTTTAGTAAAAATTATATTTTATTTATATCCTTCAAAAAAGTTTATAAAAAGAATATGATTAACAAAACATATCCCCTGGGAGTATCAAACTAGGTGTTCCATAAGGAACATTATCATGAACTAGGTGATGATTGATTTAAATTTAAATGTTACATTTTTAGGGTTATTTCCCTAGGTAGAACTATGTCTGAGACACATCAACATATAGTGTCCATATGTGGATTAAATTTCATATAAACCCCTCTCATAATACATCGCCGGAATTCTAGGATGTTTTCATATATTTGGAAATATACAAAGGGTTATAAAAAATTTGTTTCTAGTCTTAATTTCCACAAATAACTAAATAATACAATTGATACCCATTATTCTATCCATCCTCTTTAATATATGACTTTTAAAATAAATTAAATATTAGGTTAACAGTGTCGATAGATCTTTTGAGGGGTAGCTTATTTGAAACTAATTATATAATACATGAATTTCATAAGTGAAAAATGGACATAAAAAATATTTAATTATTTTTAAATATTCCTTTTTTAATAATTTCTAGGTCACATCATTGTTTTTAATTTATTAGTGGTATAAAACAATATAAATGGTTGATCATGAAGTCAAGTAAGGGGTTAAAAAAAGGAAATTCAACTTGAATGGTGATCATGGATAATAAATGAGGCATAAAATGAGAGAACAATCATAAGTACATGAAATATAATATAAGGACCCAACCTTAAAAACTAAATAATCTTGTGTTTATGTTAGGAATATTATTTCCTTCACATTCAAGACATTTTTAGGTTTAGAGTTTTTGATAATTAGGCCATAACCCATACGAAACAAAACCATAAAGTACAAAGTTGATACATTTTATTAGTTTCCATTTTTTCAAAAATATATAAATTTTAAAATAAATATTTATATCTTAATTAAAACTACTCATGACATTGAACTTGACTCCTTCCATTTCAATATCCATCCATTAATCCTATAAAAACCATTTAACAGTATGGGATGAGAACAAGAATCTCAATAAGGGGTACATAATGAAGGAAAATTATTATTCCGTTGAAAACATGAAAACCCATGAAAACATTATCATAATATAATAATTTTCTCCCATAATAAGTATTAAATAATTTCATTTTGAAATAATCTCATTCATTACCCTTTTTTATAATCACACGATTACCATAAAACCCATAACAAGTATAAATAAAACATACTTGTATCTTGGGACATCATTTTGATTTTAAATATTATAAATGTAATGACAACGTAGTTGACTTCCATACAAGTTACTCTTACTATTATAAAAGCCATACAGTGTACTTTTATACCCAATGCATTGTAGGAATATCAGAGACCCACACCAAATTGAGCATTTAAATCATAAGACCCATGAAATAATAACATTTAACCAAAACATTAAATAATTATTCAATAATTAAATTCATGATATTATATTTCATAAGGGGATATATATACACTATAGAAAAGAATGTGGGTGTATGACATCAAAATATGACTCAATTAAAGGTGATTAAGATAAAATCCCTTATCTTGAGTCTGACTTATCATGTGTGTCCTCATCTTCCTGAATAAAAAAGATATGTTAATTATTTACATTCTTGAAAACATTTTACAGGTTTATTATTAATTTTATTTCACATATTACAATGCATTATACAACTACTTAATCAATTAATTTTACATTGGGAGTTTTGACTATATTAGGATTATGTGTCAAAATTGATTAGTGTTGGTTGACTATGGTCAATGAGGTCAATATAAAAAAATATTCAGAATAATAATCATGAAATAATTATCATATTTATACAAAAATTATATTTTTTAAAAAAATCATGAAATATTTTTGTGAAAAATAACCAACGTTACAATCCTATAGATGGTAGGTCATACGTACGCATGAGTAACGTTCCCATTTTTTCAATGATTGTTATGGAAAGAAGGTCAGTTAAATATATATTTCAAGAATGATCATTATATAATAAATAAGATACTATATAATCATATATATCGATGTATATAATTATTGTGATGTAAATGGATTAACATCACTTCCAAGAGATGGTAGTCCACATGTCCACGAACGATGTTATCTGTTTTTCAGTGTTTGAAAAGGTAATAATGAAAAAAATATATCATATTTTCATAAAGTTAATTATGAAATTAATATAATATATATTTATGTTATATCATAAATTTTTATTAAACTCGTCCTTAATACAATCCATGTATTATGTGAATGTATCACATCGCTTTTAAGGAGGTTGTAGTCAACACGTCCACAAAATGTTATTATAATATCTCTAAAAATTAGAGAGCATTAAGGTATTTGTTACATAAAAATTATAGAAGTATGAATTAAAAATCATTATAATATATATCTTATCAAAAAATATTCCCACCATAATTCCCATCCATGAGGGGTGGTAAAGGAAAAAATGAACGAAATCATTTCGCGAGCTAGTAGTTCGTCATAAATGAACCATGATTTCGTTACCCATTTGATGGAATTGTGTGTAGGTGTAGGTTCAAACCATAAGATAAAAACATCTTAGTTTATTTAGGATATTCAGTTAATTATATAATAATGTAATAATAATAAATTAAGGGGTGGAGAATGAAATAAAACATATATGCACATTGAAGAATGTTACCTCTTTTTTTGGGTAACTCAATTTGGTTTGAACCAAAGGAATTCCATGGATGGTCTTATACCAAAATTAATTCATATAGGATTAGAGGGGGGTTTTTCTGAGATTATTTAAGAAGGTTTTTTAATCCCAATTGCTTCATAGGTGTGAATAATTTGAAATGGTGAATGAATTTTTATAAACACTATTGGAGGGTCTCTATTACATAATTTGCCTCCAATAATGATCAAAATTTCATGAAATATAGGATATGGTCGAATAATGGGAATCTAATTAGTTTTGGCATTTTTCTAGGTATTTTATTCACTTGAGATTAAATTTTAACCACTAAGTAAATTCTTTTTTTACCTTAATCACTGTAATTAATTTAAATTTCGTTCAATAATAATTTGTTAAAAAAATTATTTGAACTTATTGGAAATTATAAATTACTCTTACACCAAATATGGAATTTCTTTTTCCAAATTCCACTAATAGAAGTTATAGAAATTAATTTAAAATTAATCCCAAATATGGGATGACAAAGGAGGTTTTAAAAGTAAATATGTTCAAAATTTTGTTATGATTTTATATCTAAAGTAATCATAAAAGTGACACCAATGTCCTATATTTGATTAATATTTGTAAAATTGAAAACAAATTACTTTAAAACCAATTAAAAATATAATTTAACTATATAAAAAAATTATAAAAAAAATGTAATTTTCAATTAGAATTCTGTATTGTTCACTATTCATTAAAAAATGAAACTTCTCAAAAAATACAAAAAATCCCCCCCCCAAGTATATTTTTACATTCTAATTTAAAAAATAAACAGTATTTTTTCTAATAAAAGTATAAATGTTTCAAAATTTAGTTTTAAAATGGTCCTCTAGTAAAATATGGTATAACTATTTCTAATAAATATAGAGCCTCAAAGCGTAAAACATTCTTTCTTATTATCTTATGCCTATAAAATTTATTAAATAAATTAAATAAAATTTAAAAATAAAATATAAAAATAATATATCTATTCCTGTTAATTACCATCTATAAAACATCTAGGCAATAACTATGATATTAAAATAATAATATTAATAATATATTACAGTTCAATATAACTCAGTCTTACATGGAACAAAAGATTCTAAAGAAACACGTTGTTGCATTTTGGGTACAGTATTTTACATAGAATACCATTTATAGTAAAATTATTATCTAATTCGTTAATAGAAAAACATGATGCGGGCTTATTCTAAAATTACATGGGATGTTACATACTTATCATCACTTATTAATTGTGTCATCTCAATTTTATTCACTTAAATAAGTGGGGGTGTCATTCCCTCATAGAATTTTCTGATTCTCGTGGTTCTTGTTCAACTATAAATTCTTTTCCCTAAAACCATAACCTAGTTAATTTCATTATTCCATAACACATTATTAATATGTTCATGAATGTGAACTGGTTTTTCATCATAAGTAATATTCTCTTCTAACTGAACTACTTCAGGGCTCAAAACATTAGATGAATCTAATACACACTTCCTTAGCATTAAAATACGAAATAAAAATTGTACCTGGGATAAAATTGGAGAAAAATACCCTTGGTAGGAAACTAATCCAACATTTTATAGGATTTCATATGGTCCAATAAACTGAGGAAAAAACTTCCCCTTCTTACCAAAATGCATCACACTTTTCCATGGAGAAACTTTGAGAAATACATGATCACCAACCTCAAATGAAATATCCTTCCACTACTAATATCAATAATGTTTTTTTATTCTTTGAGATGTTGTAATGTTTATCAGAATCAATTAACCATTCTCTAACATTTTCTCTACTAACTTGGGTCTCATCAACTAATTATCTCCATCATAATCCAAAAAATATAATGTTTGACACTGCTTTCCATATAATGCCTCGAAAGTTGTCATCTGTATATTGGAATGAAAATTTGTCCTTAATATAAAATGAAACCAAAGAATGATATTTATACCATATTTCTGTGTATCCCTTGAGAAAGAATGAAACATATCTTCCAAGGTCTGAATCATATAGATATATTTTCCAGAATATTGAGGATAAAATTCCACACTAAAATTTCATTTAGTACATAATGACTTATAATGACCTTTCCAAAAAACTGGATGCGAACCTAGGATCATAGACAGATATAATAAAGAGAGATAATCCATGTATCCTTATAATATTTTTTTAATATAGTTAATAAAACTCATTTAGATACATTATATCTCAAATGGGAAAGAAATGTGCAGATATAGTTAATTGATCAATAATAACCCAAATTTCATTATTACCTTTAGTAGTATATGGAAATACTACAATGAAATTCATAGATATATTCTCCCATATCCACTCTGGAATTGGAAAAGGTTGAATTATCCCCTTTAGTATCTTTTTCCCTTCTTTACCCTGCTGTCTAGTCAAAAAACTTTTGAAAAATTCAGCAATATCTCTTTTTAATACATCACACTAGTAATACTCCCAAAGGGATCCATACATCTTAGTTATGCCTTTATGAATGGAAAATGGGGAACTATGAGCTTCAGTTAACAACTATACCCTCAACTTGGAATCATATGGCACACTAAATATTTTTCCAAATTTTAAAACACCTTATTCATCGATATTAAAATTAGGAAAATTACCCTTCTTAGTGGATTCAACCTTTTCCTTTAAATAATGATCCTTATTCTAAGATTTCATAATTAATTTTGACAATTTATACTGCATTGAAACTTGTAAAAACATAGCATGTCCAAGAATCAAAAACTTATAGGATAAAATTTATCAAATCATTAACCAAAGGGTCACATTACAAACTCAACATGGTTAATGTAGCATTACCTTTTTTACTCAAAGAATCACCCACCTTGTTTTATTTTCCATGATGATAATTAAGTATAAGATCATAATATTTTATCAATTATATCCATCTTCTTTGTCTCATGTTCAGCACTGTCTGTGTGATTATATACTTAAATGTTTTTTATTAGTATATATTTCACACTTCACTCAAAACAAATTGTGCCTCCAAATTTCAAATCAAAAAACAACAGAACCAAATTCTAAATAATTTTTACAATAATATAAATCATGAGTTTTCATCATACATTAAGCATAAGAACATTCTGTTTCATTCTGCATCAACAAACAATTATTTTCCTTTAATGGAGCAACACTATAGAATAAAATTTCACCATTTTTGGATTGTAGGGACAAAACAGAAGCATTGACCAATCTTCTTTTCAGCTTTTAAAAACAAACATCACATTATTCTATCAAGATATTCCTAACTCATTTTTATGTTAAGTTAATTTTTGTGATATATAACTGAGAAAATTATTAAAAAACAATCAGTAATAACCCTTTAATATTAGAGAACTATTAATCTATGAGAAATTGGTAGGTCTTGGAAAATATTCACTACATTCTTTTAGAATGTTCAATAGTTATACCATCTTTAAAAACAATATTACCAAGGAATAAATAAATTTCAACCATAATTCACTATTACTAAACATTCCATATAGTTTATTTTCTTTTACTATTTTCAAAAAACCCCAAAGTGCCTTTCATGTTACTCATGGATTTTAGAATGCAAAAAAATATCATCTATAACATAACCACAAACTCATCCAAAAAATGATTAAACAATGTATTCATAATATTCGTAAATATAGTAAGTTCATTAAGTAGCCTAAATGGAAAAAATTCAAACTCATACTTCTTATATCTTGTCTGAAACTATATATTTGAAATGTCATCCTCCTTCACCATCAGCTGATGGTACCCAAGCCTCATATGAATCTTAATAAAATACTGATCTCCCTTTATCTAAGAAAAAAATTCATTGATATGAGGAAAAGTATACTTTTTCTTAACAGTGATGTTATTCAAGTAACTATAATCAACTAAAAGTCTCATGGAAGCATCGTTCTTTTTCACACAATAAAAAATAGGAGCACCCCATAGTGAAGTGTTATGATGAATAAAAACATAATCAAGAAATTATTGAAACCCTTTTTTCAATTACACACATTCTTATTGATTCATTCTATAAGGGGATTTTGAAATATTATTTTCATCAGTAATTAAATCAATATTAAATTCAACTTCCCTTTGAGGAAAAAACACAAGGAAATTCATCATAAAATACATCCATAGATTCTTTCACTACTAGGTTGTCAATAATTAGAAATGTTTCTTTTATTTCAATAACATGGCATAGATATCTTTAAGTAACATCTTTAATAAATTTCATTGCATCTTGGTATATTATCATTGGTATAAAATCATTTAAGAAAACTGTTTTTTGTTTTCAATATATTTTATCATGATAAACATAAAATCTAATCCACATCCAAAATGATATCAAACTCAACTATGGGAAGCTCAAAAATATTTGAAGAAAAAAACATGACACTTATGACAATAGGAAGATTCTTATAAATATTGGTTTCTCTAATACCCCCTCCCATGGTTTTAACCAAAAGTTAAATCTTACTTTGATGAGGTGATATTCCCAATTTTCTAGAAAAGTTATCTGAAATGAAATAATTTGGAGATTTAGAGTCAACTGATTATTAGTATAATTTTAATCTATCACCAAATCATTTTGTGGCCTAACATCGCTTACAGTAGTATAAAAATATTTTAAGACACCATTTGTCTTTCAATATTTAAGGTTCCCACCCTAGGAAATCAACTTTGGATAGAGATTTGCATAATTACCTAACACATTTCAATTAACACATCTTACCATCGACTTGTAATTATTTGAATAATCATCTTCCTTATAGTCATGATTCATGTAACCAATATTACAACATCAAAATCACTTCCCAGACTTTGAAATACAGTATCCATGATTTTTTTTACTACATATCTCAATAGATGGGAATTTGGTTTTCCTCTCCCTAAACTTCTTTGATAAATTATTTAACATTTCCTGCAAACTTGACATCTTCTATTTCCTGATTTCATGGGACACATGATAATCATGAAACTTTATTTATACCTTCTCATCACATCAAACAAGTTTCTCATAGCTCTTGAAGTTACATGAAGCCAATTCCCATTGATATCTTGGCATTAATCCTAAGTAAAATTGATTTATCCTACTATCAATACCTCAGATAAAATTAAAGACATACATGCCTGTGGAGTGATGTTTTCTTTATATGAATCCATCAAATATTCATCCTTTAATCTCAATTCCAGGAATTGTGTTTCCATCATAATTTTAATAACTTTATGAAAATATTTCTTAATTAAAATATTCATAAATTCATCTCATTACAAGGCATAAATCTCATCACACTCTTGGATATTCTTAATAATTGACCACCACTGGTTGGATTCACCTTCAAAAGGATAAATTTCATGGGTAACCGTTCGGCGATCCAGACAACCTATAATGTTGAATATATTTTCAAGGGATTTAATACATCCTTCATCTTTCATAGGGTCATATGATCCTCTAAATAATGGGTGATGTTGTCTCATAAAATGCTCCGCTATCATCGTGTTCCTCTGTGGTAGATCTGGTTACTCTATTTCATTGACACCACCACTATGTATAGCTCATACGAACAGATCTATCACTACAAAAAACTACTCATTTTCAATTCAAAACATCTTAGGATTATTATTCAAAAGGTTATATAACTCTATGAGCCTTCCCACTACAGCTTCCTTTTTCCACTATAGAAAATAATTCTGAACAATCATACATTATATGATGAAACATAATATTTATTAAATTATATATCCTACTAAATTACCAAAAACTAACATATTATAAGGGTGTTCTATTAATATTATCCTAACCTATAAATTTTTATAATCATTTCCAATGATACCAACTATAATGAACTATCCTTAAATATTACATATTCTTGAGTTAAATCCAAGAAATTACTTTCATTCACATTGAGTATCTTTTCAGGTTTCGAGTTTTAGAAAATTAGGCCACGACTTGTACATAAAAAAATTGAATAGTATAAAATGGAAACATCCAATTAGTATCCTTTTTTCCATAATATAAAACATTTAAAATTAAAAATGGTCTATTTTATAAAAACTCTTCATGACTTTGAACTTGACTCAATCCATTCTTTCACCCATCCCTAAATCTGGTGGAAATTTTTTAAAAATGTGGGTTGAGAAAAAAAGGCTCAATAAAGGATAGAAAAATAAGGGAAAAAATTAGACCTTTGGGAACATTAAAACCCATAAAATAACTATCATAATGTAATAATTTTCACTCTTAATAAGTAGTAAATATTTTATTTTGAAAATAATCTACTTTCTTACCCTTTCTGTAATCACAGGATTGCCATTAAACTCATATCAAGCATAAAAAAACATATTGATATCTTGAGACATAATTATACTTTTTACTCTAATAAATGGAATAATATTTCTGTCAACTACCATAAATTTTACTATTACAAATGGAATAGTCAAATGGCTAAAGTATATACCCAATTAATTGGTGGGATATCACGAACCCACCCATTATAGGTTTTTCATAGAACCACCCATCATTGGTTTGTCATGTAACCTCCCACCAAATTTCCCAGTACCATTATATAATCATACTAAAAAAAGAATGAATTTTTTTCACATGTCACTAATAATATTTCATTTAAACTCATATGATATTTTTTTATGTTATTGAAATAATTAATACATTTTCAAAACACATTTTCAATAAAAAATAAAAAAATTTGAAAATAAGGGTTTTTTTTCCTCAAAGACATGAAGGCTTGTATAGGAATCCAAATATCAAAATAGGAAAAAGAATTCCTTTAAAATATATTTATATTCATATAAATAAATATTTAAAATAATAAAAAGAATATTTACATGGAGAATAGAGTTTGAAATTAAATTTTTAAACATTCAAAGTTTCACATACCACTTTGTACTTTTAAATCAGAATCCCCATGATGGAATATTTTTTTCAAAACATTAAATAACATGATAATAACTAAATTCATGATAGTATTTATCCAAAATGTCTAGTATATAAACCACATAAAAAGAATGTGACTATAAAACATCAAAATATGCCTCAATTAAAGTTGGTTGAGACAAAATTCCATAATTTGATTTTAACATATCATGTGTCTCTTTATATTACTTAATAATAAAAATATGTTATTTATTTATTTTATTTAGAACCTTTTTCAATTTTATTATTAATTTTATTTCAATTATTACAATTTTTTATACAACTAATTAGTCAAATAAGTTTATTTTGGGTGTTTTGACTATATTCTATTCATATTTAAAAAACGACTAAGGTTTATTGAATATGGTTAAGGAGATCATTATATAAAAATATCTATAAAAACAATCATGAAATAATTATCATATTTATACAAAAATTATATTTTTAAAACCAATCATTAAATATGGTTATGAAAAATGAACCAACGTTACAATCATGGAAATTGTAGTTCATACGTATGCATGAGTGACATTCCCATTTTTCAAAGATCATTATTGAAAGAATGTAAGTAACATTTATATTTTAAATATAATAATTATATCATAAATACCATACTTTTTAATGATATATACCTATATATAAAATTATTAATAGGTAAAAGGAATCACATCACTTCGAGGAGGCGGTAGTCCACACATCCACGAACAACGTTATCACTTTTTCAGTTTGTGAAAAGTTAATGATGAAAATAGTATATTATATTTAAAAATATATAATTATGCCTTTAATATTATATATATTTAATTTATATCACATATGTTTATTAAAACCATCCTTATTACATTCCGTTTAATGTGTGAACATATCACATCACTTTGAGAAGGTTGTAGTCCATACGTCCACAAATGATGTCATCATATTTCCACAAAATTGAGAGAATGAATGTATGTGTTACATGAAAATTAATAAAGTTTTAAGAAAACATAAATATCTTATATTTATTATAAAAAATAATTTCCATCATTATTCCCAACCAAGAGAGGTGGTATAGTAAAAAATTCATTGTTCCATGATGTGGTTGTTTGCTGTACACAGATGGTAATTTCGTTACCAATATAAAGGAAGTTTGTATAGGTGTATGTATAAACCCTGACATAAAAATCAAATATATTTTTTATACTATGTTTATTATATAATAATTTAAAAAAAAAATTATTGTTTGAGAAATAAATAAAACAGAAATGAATGTTAATGAACGCAACTACTTTTTCAGGTAACTCCTTTCGGTTTGAACCAAATGGCTTCAATGGATGGATTTCATACCAAAGTGAGGGTTATTGGTTTAGAGGAACGATTTTGAGAGATTATTTTGTTATTTTTTCTTATAATAAAAAGGTCTTTATAGTTTCAAATAATTTGGGAAGTTGAATACCTTTTTATAGTGGAGGGGGAGTGGTATTCTTATAAATATATAAATGAAAACTCTATTGAGAGGTCTCTGTTACATAAATCACCTCCAATAATGATCCCTACTCAATCCATGAGGTGATATGTTTGGATAATATCTAGAAAATGGGTTTTGGACATCTGTTGAGTTCATTTTTTTAGTTAAGATTAAATTTTAACCACTAAGTAAACTCATTTTTACTTTAATCCTTATAATTAATTTTAATTTATTTCACTAATATTTTTGCTAAAAAATTATGATTAACATATTATAAATTTAAAAATTATTCTTATTAAAAATATGGACTTATTTTTTTCAAATTACTATTACATAAGTGACAAAAAATTTATTTAAAATTAATCCTCCATATGGGACGACAAAGTAGGTTTTAAAAGGGAATAAGTTCAAAGGATTGTTATGCTTTTATATCTTAATTCAATATAAAAGTGATCCCAATAACCTAAATTGGATAATTTATGTAAAATTTAAATAATTATAATTTAAAAATATTTGAAATCATAGTAAATGTATATATAGATTACATGAAAATGCACTTTTCAATTAAAATTGAGTATTTTTCACTATTTATTAAAAATGAAACTTCTCAAAAAAAGTATTCAAAATCCACCCAAATTATTTTTGATATCTCAATTTCAAAAATTAAGTTTATTTTATCATATATAAATTATAAATTTTTAAAAATATAATTTTAAAATAGATGCACTATTAAAAGACTGTAATTTTTTTTTAAATAGAGCTTTAAAGAGTAAAATTGGAAGTATTCTTATTTTATTCTTATAAACTCTTCTGTATGAATATTAAATAATTGTGGAAAATTATTAAAAATAATATAGTTAGTACTATTCATTCACAAATATATAAAATCTAGTTGATAACTATTATATTAATATGATAATATTAAAAGTATATTGTTGTTTGGCATAACTCAATCATTCGTACATTACAATATTTCAAAGAAATGCATTATTTCACGTTGTTTAAATTATTTGACATAGATTCAATTTCATTGTAAAATTAATATATAATTAATAAATATTAATCGATATGAAAAATAGTTATTCTGTAATTACATAGTTTGTTTGACATAACATGGAAATGTGGCTATAATATAAAATTGAGATATTCATAAGCACATCACAAAGGATGAACACCAAGGTATCATAAATCATAATTAGCAAGGATATTCACAAAGGTATCATAATATGTTTCATGTGTAAAGATTAATTATATACCAAATGAATTGGAGCTGTATCAAGGACCACCCTTTATATTTCATAATTCATATGATCCACATTGATCATAATAAGTCATTTCATCAATGACCCATTGAGAAAAAATAATTGGTTCTATATAAAATAATTTCATATATATGTTCTCAAAGACTTGAAAATTACATCATTTTTAAACAATACAAGAGAAATTTAGGTTACATTATTTTAAATACCAAAATCAATAAATTACTGTTAAATTTTGGTGAATATCCAAGGATAAGGAATATGTTGGTGTATTCAAAATATAATAATATTTCATGTAAATATAGAAAATCATGAAATGAATTTAATTGAATGACGATATACATGGTGTATTAAATAAAGTGAAAAACATGAGGGATTAAATATATTCAATTAATAAAATAATATTTTTTAAGTAATGAGATAATGAAAAAAGGCCTAAAATAATTTACTGAATAATTAATAAAACATTCCATAAAAAGGTTCATGAACGGAAAAGAGGAAGTGGATAATTTCCTTACCATAAAGAGATGTTTCCTAAAACATAGGGATGGAACTTTTAGGCCATAAAGAAACATTGGTGGTACTCTTTGTGAGTTAAAATTATAAAAGCATCATGTACTATGGATTTAAAGAGGGGAGGATTGGGGGATGTATGGGTATTTATTGTAAAAGAGGATAAATTGATTAATAATGTCCCAATATAGGTCCTATAAATCTTCAATGTGGAAACTACCAAAACATTAGCTTAACCTTGTTTTTTTCTCATATTTTTATACATTTGATTCATGTTTTATATTTTTTAATCAATTAGATCCTAAATCCATATTTTAATATTACTTTGGACATGGAAAAGTGATTTTCCCACAAAATATAGTTCTTTAAATGACAATATCCATTTAACACTTTAGAAATCAATTTATAGGTTTGGAAATTGATTTAAATCCATTAAAATACATAATATCAATAACAAGACATATTTTAGGTTGTGGATTATGTTATTTAAATTATTACATCCTTATAACATTTACATTGAGTAATAAAGAACATCAAAATAGAAAAACTATATTTTTTACTATTTACTGGGAAAATAATGTATTTCAAAAAATTAATAAAAAATAACCATAACCAAATTTAGATGTTTTGATTTCAAATATAATTTTTAATCTATCATAATAATTTTATAAATATGATAATTTTAACTTTTAATAAAGCCTTATTTATTAAAAAAATATTGTTTGTTATGACATATTAAATTTCTGACACATATAAAAATTTCCTAGAAAATCATAAAATTATATTATCATTTAAATTTTAATAAATTTTGTTTTAATAGTATATTTCAAGAAAATAAATTTTATTTGTAATACATCAAATTATTATAAAAGTTTATATATTTTTTATAAATGCGATTGTTTTTTATTTGTGTCCAAAATATAATTATCAAATTGATTTTATATTCACTCGTATTTCATTAAATAAAATAATAAAAACTATGATTGAATAAATTACTATATAATCTATTCAAAATAAATTACCATTTTATGATACCCAGTTCTAGATACATATCCCCTTATTACACCAGCATATATCCTGAGGGTAAGGTGTTTGATTGTGGTATTTCTATGGGGTGGTTTTTTTAACAACTGTCTTGTGGTGATCTCCACTAACTTGAACTTTTTTTATTTTCAATTTTCATTCAATAATCACTTATTAAAGCTCTGTTTCACCTTGATCAATTGCAGAACCTTGTGAAACTAATTTTGATTAGGCTTTATGGAAACCAAGAAAATATTTAAATGATTATTATTGAGCTTGCGTCATCTCCCCACTGAATTTGAAAAAGTTTTCTTTATTATATATATATAATTTCATGTTATATTCAAGTGTAAAAAGGTTTTCTTTATAAATTTTTAAGTATTGAACCATATCCTTCAATTCCACGATCCTGGAGTTGTATTTGTAAAACTTTCTAGCCAATGCACATGGTATTTGTTCTAAATAATCTATAAATTGTGATTTATCATCATATAAATCCTAGATTAACTCAAATAGATGTGATAAAACGTTATCAAGGATATTATATATATCTTACTGTACGGTCCACAAGGTCAAATACCCTCAGAGGGGGTGATTTAGGGTATGACATATTAAAACTTATTCCCCTTTGGATCTTGTTTCATTGTTAAAAAATCTCATTTCTCTCTTCCTCCTGTAGAAATATATAAACAGATATCAAGTCAAGAACATGACACAAATATTTTTACTTGGTTCACCCTCACTAGGTTATGTCTAAGGAGCATACAATGGTGATGTGTTGATGTACCAAATTCACTAAGAATCATTTCCAATAATGAGTACAATGTTCAAGTTCGATCTTCTATGCCCAGGGTCACTCCCTTTATAGGTTTTAGGGTCTTCTCACTAGATTCCAATGGGACACTCCCTAAGCCTCTTTCTCAATCTCACTGCTATTGGAAAGGGTCATTGTATTCCTCTCCCTTCGTTCACTTCTCTAGGAAAAGAATCCACTCACAATTTATAGACTTCTAGATCAAATACTGTTTATGAACATGTAGGTCCATTCATTTTCATTAATTCTTACATATTAAAATATTGGTAGAAGAACTGTTGAAGTTCTTTTCCCCCGTAGATGTAGTCTACCTTCCTAAGTACTTCTAGGTATGGGAAAATTCTTTCACAAACTTATTTGAATCTCTTGCAAGATTCCATGTTCAAATTGCGAACCACCTTATTTTCCCACATATTGAGTACCAGGTTTGGTAAGTGGAACACCTCATTTGTGTACCTCATCCACTTCTACAAACCCCCCTTTGTCCGCAAACATCATCTGCCTTCGCTATCTCGTATCACCTCTGCGTACCGACTCTGATAACCTCTTGTGTGAATCCCCCTTTGTCTGTGAAATGTTCTATGTGCACAGATTTCCTTAGAAAACCACCAGTATACCGCACCTTATTCATTCGTGTAGCACGTCCTTTGTGGGATACATTTTCCCACAATAACCATTGATGGAATTTCTTCCACGCAAAACACTTCAGCTTTCATGTAATTCTCCCTTGTGAACTTCCTTTAAACTTTTCAAAAATCCCTAAGAAAAAATATGTTCTCTAATGATATGAGGTCTCTCTTCTATTCGGTGGGATTAGCAACTCTTATATAGGAAAAGATATATGAAATATCATCCAATCCAAGATTTACCAAATCATTTATTTGGTATAGCCTCCACCGTATATTGATCCTCCTGCCTCTACAGATTGCAATTCTTTTTATGAACCATTTTTCATAAGTGGTCCGTGTACTACCTTTTCTCCAACACAGTCGATCCCGTCTTCCAATGAGAATCCATATTCAAACCTCACTGCCTTCCGCTTAAAACCTTTTTCAGTTTCTTGAACTGCTCCCCCATACCATTTCCACTTCCTAGTACATGGTTGTGTACTCTTCCCGAACATGGAACAAAATCCAAGTCCTGAGCTCCGTGTTTCCCTACCTTTGGCAATTTCATTCACCGATATTCATACCATTCATTCCTATGAGTAAATCCTTACATTTCCAAACACAAATTCCAAATTATGAGGCCCAAAAATTTTACAAACACTAGGAAACTATGCCACCTTAAAAACATTCTTTTGGAAAACACCAACCATTCTCATCCGCGATCATTTGGATTTATCAAAAAACTCAATAACACCCAAAACATACCGAGAGGACACCTTGATATATTTTTTTCCCAATAATTACCTAACCATAAAATAGAGGTATTATGTGAGACCTTCCTTATCACATCTTATGTTAGGTTCATTAGAGGATTGAATTTAAATATATTTAACAGAAAACTTACCAATCTGAATATCTTTAATATGTGTTAATTCATTTTCATACATGAAATATTACATAGATTTATGTCCACATTATTTATGCTGTTTTCAAGGTATTTTCAAATATTACTAACTTTTTTTGATTACAATGGAGATATATTTCTCTAGCTAAGGGTCTTATTCAATCATATAAAATATACACATTATGTATTCAAAAGTAAAAACACACTAGGGTGATGAATTTTTAAAAATTATACGAGGGAAATAAAGCACTAGTTTCACTTTGTGATAAAATATTAAATAAAAATTAAAGGGAAATTATTCCCATATAACACATATTGTAGCCTAGTGGTTTGTCAAATAGCAACTAAAAGAAGGTGAATCGAGTGTTGAACTATTTTACCAAATTCCTATACCTACTTTTAGACCTTTTAACCCCTTTGGAATTAAAATATTAATACCAATTAATATTATTGAATATTTTTTGTTTTATTTAGCATAAACATAAATGAAATAAAGATAAATTGTAAATATAGCGTGGGTTTTATATGGTTTATCCCTTTCTGAGAATCTAAATCATTATCATGCTTGTGATGTCCAAATTAGGGATTGTCTACTAAAAAATGAATCCACAAATACAAGATGATTTTTCTAGGTATCAACCATAGAAAAACATCATATTGCATAGGTGTGAGAAAACTATAATATTAATCTGATCAAAGAAGTATCCAATTGCACTTTTTTATACTACAATCCCATTAGTCATTCATCGACAGTTCAAACTAATATTAAATAGTATTAACATTAAACATCATTGTGATTTATCAAAACACAAAAATACCAATTTTATTCCATGATGGAATGTCTTATACTACCTATAGATCTTAAAATACATCGTAATGAAAAATAATGTTTTGATACATAGTATAGCAATTATATTTCTTAAAAATATATCATTGGAACACTGAAATCCACTTATATTCTCTTTTATACATTCATTATTATGACTAATCAAAAGTACAAGTTAGCTAACTCACCTCATGTTTATCTATTTATTCAAAACCATGAAAATGTTCTAGTCTTAGTACACTTGTTCTTCATCAATATAACATGTCTTGACTAATTTTATTCCTTATTCTTTGAATTTATCTATATATATTAGATTCTTCTTATGTTATTCGTTGGGATCATTGTTGTCTCCTATTTTACACTCATCACAAAATTCTTTTCTTTTTTGCATCACTGGTTACTTATTTCTTTTATTGTATGGATACATGGAAAATTAATCTCTGTACTCTCCAATATCCATTTTTCTCACATGTTTGGGAGTTTAATTAAATGTATTACATAATTTCAAATACAATAAATGATATATTAAGAATACAAAGTAACATGTAGCACAAACACACCATAATAGAATACCCATTTTGGGTTCCTAGGTATTCTAATGTGCAATTTTTTCATCTCACATGATATTATAAGAAAACCCTCATTTAATGGATTTCACATAGTAAAATATTTTTTTTTTATTTTTTGTATAAAAATATGAACTTTTTATTCTCCACAAAGCTTCATAAAAATTCAAACCTCATTTTCCATAGTTGTATGAAATATATATCATTTCAGATTGTGATATAGCTCATCTCTTTGTAGCATGAGTATCTCTAAAATAATGATGACATCAAAAGTTTTCATTTTTATAGTAAATAAATTATAATTATTAAACTCAATATATTCAGTAATATTTCTTCATAAATAATTTAAGTAATGATGGAAAAGAATGATTTGATTGAAATTTATTTGCATTATACATAAAAAGAAAATTAATTCGTTAACATTATAAAATCATGCATGAAATTGTTTCTCCTTCATTATTCCACAAAAAAATATTAGATCATGGTTTGAATAATCTTCATGATATTATGTACTTGAATTCATAAATTTTTCATCATCAGATTTATTCGCAATCTATTCTGGAATATCTAATTTGATTTTCCATTTAAAATCATCCCGAAATTTTTTTCCTTTTGATCTTACGTGAGGATTAACTTCTCAACTTGGTTTATATTGAATGAAAATTTTTTTCCGTGTTCTTATATTTTAAGAACAAACTAATAATCATCCCATATTATTTCTATATTCATCGGAATTCAATACAAAAAAACTAAAAATTTTAACCCAGTAGTATTTCAAAATTTTGATAAAGTATTAAATTCATACATTGGAGAAATCCAAGGATTATGCTTGATAGGTCTTACAATGATACAATTTGAAGACTCAAAATGAAAAAGTAGCTTTCTAAATTTTTTGATATGTATAGAAGACTTACACTCTCAAATAAATAAATTTAAATTCTTATGATCTATACATTAAAGATAAATGTTAGTGAAGTATAACTACCAAGGATTACATTTGGGACCAAATACTTACATTCAATATGGTGTTGTATGATGGATTCATAAATTCATGAATTTTATATTTTTATGCCTAGTTTAATGACATGATACACCCAAAAGTCTAAAATTTTTGGAATACTTATGGTCAAGTCTTATTATCAGTGGAAAATTTTATAGGATCAATTAATTTTATACTTTACTAATTCTATCTCTAATATTCCATAATTATTAAATTAATTTTAAAATGAATTACTACAGGGTTCCTCTAAAACCATTGAAATTTTTATCTAAGGAATTTGAACAGATAGGAAGTAGTTAAAATTTTAAGAATCCGAAGGATGGTTCCTCAAACATAAGATTGCTCTTTAAAAATCCATTGAACTGCAATTCAACTTTTTTATTCAAAGTTTTATAGGTTTTCTAGTAGTTTTTTTAGCAATCAATTATTTTCATATCCTTTATTTTATCCAAACTATATAAGACAAGTCTTCTATAAATTATGTGATTTCTATAGACATTAATACCATCTCACTCAATTATCTTACGTTTTTGTATTAGGAAACAGCCTAGATAGTTATTTCAAATTATTTGGTTTTCACCTTTTCTATTTATTCATCATGGAAGAAACCCCACTTTCTTGTGTAGATACTCAATACCATCATGTATGTTCTTTAGAATATATATTCAAATTCATATTTGAAAAAAAAAATGCATGATAGCAATCAAATTTCATAGGAGGTGGGAACATAGGAAAAGTACCTTTAATGGTATTGATTCCACTGTGGATAGACCACTACAGTTTATATAAATGGTTATTATTCCACTCTAACTAGTGAGTTTAAAAATTCAATTATAGTGAAGGATTTATCTTTGGCTACTAGAAGAACTTCTATTTTAGGATTCCACTCTGGATAGATGCCTGGGAATTGAATATACACTTAGGATTATTAATTTGGATAGAATGAGGATCCAAGGGTGCGTTGACGTTAGTTTCCATATATATCTCATGAATCTTGGTTGAGATTTTGTAATTGATTATTTATTAAATTTCATATTTTATTATTTTAAAATCATGTTCCTTAAATAACTCCAAGATTATTATTTATATAATATTTTAAGTGCACTTCTATATCACTATTTTAAAAATATAATTCGGTGGTTTATGTTATGTGGGTTGAAAGTAAAGTTTTTTTGAGACCCTAATGGTATTTTTTTCACACCATATATACACTTGCAGGGTATATATAGATCATTTTTATCTTGACCTGGTTTATAACTGTCGATAATAGAATTAATTTTAAAAGGAATTGGACCATTCTATCAGGCATAGGGCAACAGAGGAGGTGGAATGTGATGTTTTTCATACACCTCATGGAGTTAATAGTGGATTTTTATTTTATTTTTATTTAGTTCTATATCCCTTTTATGAGTTGTGTTGGATTCAGATTTAAATTGACATATAATATTCTTTAAAATAAGAAACTTATTGAATATTATATTGTTTTTTTGTTACATTTACTTATAACAATATTTTAATGAGAAATAATTCCCTTCATTGATAGTTGATTATAAGGAATAAGTTTCCAGCCTATGGGGATCAAGAACACCCTTCAAGTATTTCCACAAGGTTGGCTAGGGTATCAGGTTGGGGTGGATTGAGTTGGTTTAAGAAAATATAAGTTACATTTTTAGTGACAAAATTATTATTATTTATATATTTTTAATACATAATGTATAATTTTAATTTATTTTTTAGTTATCAGTTATTCTATTATATATTTTGATGTGTATAAGAAAATGTACGTTAAGTGTAATACATGATAAGTTATTTGTGTGGGACAATGAAATATTTTGGTAAATATATTATGCTTCATTTTCTGAATTATATAAACTATTTTATTTATTGTTTTTTTTATTACTAATAATTCGTATGTGGAATATGTATTATAGACTTATATAATGGAGATTCGGGATGGGTCCCATAATGTAGTGGATAATCATTAGAGCTCAAACCACTATCAATTTGATGCGGAGGAATGGAACATGGTGACATGCATGATAAAAGGACATGTGATCAGTATTGGTTCATGAATGATATCAGATAACTATTATGGTACAAGGGTGATATAATCACTTACTAGCAAAAAAAGGAATTCATGTAGGTTCATCATCCTTTTATTATATTTGGAATAAAGAGAGGAAAAGATCTCTAGATAATACCTTTCAAATATTAACTAGGGAGTATAAGGAGTATGAACATCATCACTATTAGAAGAGTGAGAAATTTTTTAAATATATCTAATGATTTAAATGAGGTTTAGAGATAGAGTTCCAACCATTATCTTTACATGATGATAGTATGATTAATTATTCTCGTCACCATATCACCCTTTATTAGTGATTTTTTATGAAATTATTATATTAACTAAGTATGAAATATTTTTTTCAATAAATTTATAGTTATTTGTTTATTTAAATTGGAATTTTTTCCTATTTTTACTGATCATTAAAATTTATTAAATCAATCAAAATAAGATTTTATTTTTTTTTCTACGGTAGACGTCTTGTCTCTATTATAACAAAAACTATCACAAAAAATAATTTTAAATTATGTTTTATGATAGATTCCCATCATAAATATTACTAACATTTTTTTAAATGTATCATTTATCACTACTAAGTGACAATGATAAAAATTAGTAATGACATTCATTACTTATAATACCTTACTATATATAATTTGTGGAAGATCATTATAAAAATTCACAATTTTAATGTTGTTTAAGGTGATGAATTATCTAAGATGAATATCCATCATAAATAATTAAAAGTGAAAAAAACCATACTTATTACGATAAATTATGTTGGTCGAAATTTTTTAAAGTATGTATTGTGTTGTTTTTGGAGTTATCTTATCATAAACTTCATACATGTATTTTTTCTTGAAAAATGATTTTAATTTTATGTTCATGTAGTAATAATTAATTGTGATTTAATTATTTAACATTTACTGAGCTTAATAGTTGAGTAAAAAAGATAGATTATATGTGGATGACCTTGTCCATGTCTCGTGATTAATATTAATGTCATGAAAAAAAAGGATTTCTTTCATATTTATTTGTGGTGAATTAAATCACACCAAATGCCATTATAATTAGGGTAGTTATGATGTGACCATAATACCACTCTAGTTTTATGATTATTAGTGAGATTCATAATATTGGAAAAATTTACAGTGGGCCCTTGGTATTGCATGTCAAATAATATTAATTTATATCTTTAGACTATTGTGATTAGTCCATGTGTATTTTTTATTATAAACACAATTAAAATTTGTTTTTTTCATTTTTTAATTATTCAATTAAATAATATTAATTAAATTAAATAATTAAATTTGAAATTATATATAAACAATTATTTATTTATATTATTGATACATAAACATGAGGAAATATTAAATCTGAGATATGATTTGGGATTGGGTTTGATGTAATGTGATTAAAATGACTATAACATAAGAAACATATATAATCCCTCAAAAATAGGGAACCTCCTTTGTTAGCATTAATTAATTTATATGTTCATTAATGCACATCCCCAAGTGGTATAGAACTTAAGACAATTTTGTAGGTTATTTAATGATCCAAACTACCTTTGGAGACTATTTTTTTACCCCACTTAGTTTTTTATGAATTTAGATTCTATGAAGGCTATTTGATTTCTATTTTCATACAAATTAAAAGGATTAAGAGTGTAGTGATTATGCTATTATAAGAAATTGAAAATGGTGTTTAGTGTTTTCTCGAGTTTTTCTTATCCATTTTTTAATTAATTTTTTTTAGAGTGACTAAAATAACTTTGATACAAAAAAATATCACCAAGGTATTGATGATTATCATTATCGGTAAATTCCTAAAGAGGATTTGACTCAACAATACAATCATGGTCTAAATATTTTGAACCATGATAAATAGTATTTTTATTTTATTTTTTATTGCTATGTTTTCATTGGGACTTTATGATCATAGATGATATTTACTATTATTTATATTTCACTTCAATCCCTAGTATCTTTAATAAAACCCTATAATGTAATTAGATACACACTCAGTAAACAAAAAACACATAAAATAAATGTTATAATATTGCATAGTCATATGGTATATTAAAATTAAATTAAATTAAATTAGTACTCCCATGAAAAATTAATGGAAGGTTTTATTTTTTTATCCTTCTACATGAATGTAATTATGGGTGGGGAATTTCCACTCAACCCCAATGAAAAACATCACATGCTTATGATCTAGTCCAGAAGAACGCTTGCGAATGATAGATCATTTTGTCTTACTAAAATTGATGTAGAAGCATAGTATTTTTAAATATAATGTTATTAAAATATTGAAAATGGTATTATATATAAAATTAAATTAATTAATTAACTAATATATATAATATTAATTGTGTATATATGTGTTACATACTATTTGTGAGAACCTGGTTCTTATTTTGGAGGTACGGGGTTCTTCTTTTTCCTTTTCCTTAACTGTTTTTGAGAAAATATGGAAAATGGGGAAAATCCTGAATTTTGGAACTACACACCGTGTACTTTTTCAACACACCGTGTACTTTTGGCCGTGTTGGGATGAGTACACGGGGCGTGTAGCCATGTCAGCGACGAGGGGTGTAGGAACCCACTACACTCCGTGTAGTGGTACCTTACACATCGTGTAGTCCGTCGGCATGCTTAAATAGTAAGGCGGTGGAGTTGCCGCTAGATGGGCAGCAGTACACGCTGTGTACTCGGAAGTACATGTCGTGTACTTATGTCGACGGATGAACAGTGTGGTGGTGCTGCCAGAGGAACAGTTAATTGAATGAATTACACGCCATGTACTCATTAGTACATGCCGTGTACTTTGTTTTCGGATTAAAATAGGCAGTAGCCTCCTCATTTGGCATAGGAGGCGTTTGAGCCATTTTCGAGCCAAGGAGGATGGCCAACCGTTTGAAGATCCGCCGGGAGTTCTTCTGGAATCCGATTCGGCTGCGGACAATCTCGTTGGAACCGCACGGGTAAGCCCTCTCCTCTCCTGGTACCGTTCTTACAAATTCTTTCTTGAGGGAAAGTTATTTACGTTTGAATGGGTTTTGTTCTTCATCAGATCTATGCCGTTCTTGGGCGTTTCTGGAGTTGGTGTTCGGGTATAACGTTCGTTGCTGAATAAAGTAGTTGTCTTTGTGTTTGTTTTCCAACTTCTGTGTTTTTTGTGCATTTTCGTGCCACGAACCCATGTTGGGGTGTCGTGTGGCAGTGTTCGTTGCTATATTTAATTCCTAGAATTGCATAGGTGATTAAAGTGTGATAATAAAATGCTGGTTGGGATTGTTTCTTGGATTTGGAACCACCCCAGGGGTGTGTTTCACTGTTTAGCCATTTGGCCAGGATACCCAAGGGTATACCTTTAAAGTAGTAATTTTTGAATTTCCTTGAGAGGAATTTCTTGTTACTAATTGTTTTCCTGTTGGGCATGGCCCGGTTACCTATTTAGCCTGAGGGCATTGTTATATTTGGCCAGAGGGAGTTGTTGTGATTAGCCTGAGGGCACTGCACGATTTAGCCCGAGGGTTGTAGTATTTCTCTTGAGATCAACCTTTCGTGCCTAAGGGATTGACTTCTGTGTCTGAGGGGGACACTTCCTACGCCCGAGGGCAATTTCTATTACGCCTAAGGGAAATACCTGCAGGTTGGATTCTGTATAGCCTGAGGGCATGCCTGAGGTCATGGTTAATATTTTAGCCTGAGGGCATGGTTCTGGTTGGCCTGAGGTCTTGGTGTTGTTGAGCACAAGAATTTTACTAAATTAAATAAATTAAATGATTAATAAAATGCCAATTGAATTGTTAAGTTAGTTACTTTTTAGTACTGCTTACTTTACTGCATTTTACTATTGCACACTATTGATGCATGCTTAAACTCAGTTGGGCACGGGCCTTTGCTGGGTGCCTAATAAGATATATTTCTCACACCCTGTTTGGGTCCCACTTTTTGTCCCAAATAGATTACGTTTCTGCGGGTGTAGATAGGGGCAAGAGTCCCTATACAGGTACTTGACTGTTGCTGTGGAGTAGGAGGGAAAGGGACCGAGCCTAGGCTCACGATGCCGCTGCTAGTTGTTTTGCTTGTTTTGTTGTACTCTGTATTTTATTGTAATGTATTGATGTATAACATGTTCTGGCTATTTTTGTAGAACATGAAACATTTAGCATCGTCATTTATATACTGTTGTTTATATCATCTACAGTTGTTTATTTCCATTGTATTTTTTTACTGCTTCCACTGTCGTTGTATGTTTATTTTGTATTCCACTGCACTACACATTGACAAATGGGGGCATAGATTCCCCACTATTAGAACTGGGCCCTCACTACTTGTCGGCAGCCTCTGGCATTTGGGGAAATGCGCTTGAGGTCACGTGGCGAACCGGGCTCGAGGCATCCATTGCCTGGCACTTGAGTCCGGGACATCACAAAGTGGTATCAAAGGGGTTATTTTCATTGACTTACTATTTGGAGTTGTAGTCAAGGATTGGAAAAACCGATAGTTGGTAATAAGTTGTGCCCAGGCGTAGCTAACCCGTGTACAGGGAAAAGCCAGTCTACCTCGTATTTTGCATTCTTTTGATTTTACAATTTTACGGTTGATATGTTTTCACCATTGGGTGACGCACTTTGAGATTGTGCAGTTTATATTTTATCTGTGGGTTTTATTTAGTTTTAACCCAATGGGACGAGGGTATGTCATCTCATGCATCATATAGGCACATGCTAGATATCACATGCCATGCATAGTTTCCATGCTGTGTAGGTGCATTAGAAATTCGCATTGTTGTTGTGATAGTTGTTGTGATTGAAAAGCATGTTGTTATGATAGCCGCTCTGATAAAATACCTGCTATGTGATAGGGTAATTTTATGTGATCTTCTTTATAGAATGGACGCTAAACTTTGGTTTTTGGGGAGTATGGGCCCCCATTGACCGGAAATTGGTGGATCATTGACTGTTTGTTGGTTATAACACATATAAGATGTCAACCTTTCATTCATGGGGAGTATATACCCCCATGGGTCGGAATTTGACACTTAGGTGTTAGTATCAGTGTTTTCTGGGTTCCGGGGAAGTTTCTGAGGCATACTGTCTGGAAACCTAGTATACACACCGTGTAGTATTTTTATACACGTCGTGTATGCTCTTCTCTTCAGGAAGAAAAATGAACTTTTTGATTACATGTCGTGTACCCTGAGTACACGCCGTGTAGTCTCTTCCCGTGTCACAAACCATGTGGGTGGCGACACGGGGTAGGGAAAGGCTTGGGTGAAACATGTCATGTACTAAATGGACATGCTGTGCAGTGTGACCCAGGGTCCGGCCATGTAACTAACAACACGGGTCGGTGAACTCCTTGACAGAACACGTCGTGTCAATTATAGACATGCCGTGTAGTGTGACCTGGGGACTCGGCTGAGTAACTAACAACACGGGCCGGTGTTGCCTCTCCCTGAACACGCCGTGTACCTGTGGGACACGTCGTGTAATCTTGTCCAAGGACAGACCATGTGGAGTTAGTCGTGTGGCTGTCAAACAGGGTGTTGTACACGCCGTGTATGGGTGTAACACGACGTGTAGTGTCAAGCCAAGTAGTCGGTCATGTCACAGACGACACGGGCCGTTGTAAAATAACACCATACACACCGTGTAGATATTATACATGCCGTGTAGTTTTGTTCGACGGAAGTCGTGTTGCTTAGCCGTGTAGAAGGACCCGGGAAGGGGAAGGGAAGTCATGTACATGCCGTGTAGTCATTGTACACACTTTGTAGTCTTGTTTTTCCAATTTTACATGCTTTCTTCCTCTTATTTCATTTGTGGTTCCTTTGCGTTTCAGTCTTAATAATCGTGAAATTGAGGCATGTTTTTGACCATGTAGTGTCATGCCGCCTCGACGACCACGAATTGTTCGCCAGGAGAGCAGTGACGATTATACTCCGGAGATGGTGGGCCATGGGCTACCAGTTGATCCACCAGTAAAGCTAGATGCGGCGCCAACTGTTATACCAGACACAGGCACGAAGGCACAGTTCCGTGAAGGCTTTATGCGGTTTATGAAGACCTTTCAGGGAGCACCGCAGGATGCCACATCTATGGCTGAGCAGACTCGTATATTTCAGCAGTATCATCCACCGACATTTTCAGGGGATGGAGGACCGTAGGTTGCAGAGTCTTGGCTACGATCGATGTAGACTATTTTCGAGCATCTTGAGACACCTCCAGGGAGGAGGGTCAAGATCGCGACTTAAATGCTGCGTGATTCCGCCAATAGGTGGTGGGATGTTACCACCCAAACAGAGAATCACAGGGACATGGCGTGGGAAGATTTTCAGGTAGTATTCTATGAATTCTTCTTTTACCGAGATGCTAAGGGAAGATAGAGCTTGAGAGTTCATGAATCTACAGCAGGGAACTATGTCAGTGATGGACTATTCTTCTCGTTTTACGGAGCTTCAGCGTTTTTCACCCATGCTGGTGGGTGATGTGACGTTTAGAGACATACATTTTGAGGATAATCTTCGGTATGACATCCGAGCGCTGGTGAATGTTTTCAGGTTGCCTATTGTACACGCGATTGTGAACCAGGCGTTGATTACAGAGAGGAACATGCGGGAATCTAGTGGTGTTGGCCAGGGTGGTTCAGTACCAGTTACTGGTACTATTTATACTGGCAAGAGGAAGAGACAGATGGACTTCTCTCAGGGTGGCAGTACCAGCCAGGCAGCTTCTTCAGGTGGCTCGATCAGGTGCTACCATTGTGGTAGAGAGGGGCACAAGAGGCCGCAGTGTCCACAAGACCTAGTGGAGTGTCGAGCTTGCGGAAAGATGAGTCATCTGCATCAGTTTTGCAGGGAATTTCCACTAGTGTCTAGTGAGAGGGGTTCTGTATAGACTCTGCATGGGGGAGCATGACCAGTGGCTTTTTACCAGCCAGGAAACTGGAATACGTCAGGGCGTGCAGGCAGAGATGGTGGTCATGGTTGTGGTAGCCAGACACCAAGATCGCAGAGGCAGCAGGGTGGGACAGCTCAGGGTTTCCAGGCTGTGTTGCATGGTCGCGGCACTGGGTAGGCATATGTAGTGCAATAGACCCAGCAGGAGTAGGATCCCGAACCTTCTACAGTCAGAGGTACTATTCTAGTAGCTATTGTCTTGTCTTCACTACATTTTGATATGGGTGCTATGCATAGTTCCATATTTGTACCCTTTGTGGAGAGCCTTGGGCTTGGTGTTTCTTCTTCTTCTGATATCATGACGCTAGACACTCTGTTGGGGACTAAAATGGCTGGTGCGCATTAGTTCCAGGAGTGCCCCCTTGAGGTTGGTGGGTGTCAATTCCTTTGGGATCTCTATGTCTTAGAGATGGTGAGCTATGAAGTCATTCTTGGGATGGATTGGTTCGTTCCCTTTCGAGCCTTTGTATACTGCTATCGTCGCAGGGTGTGTTTCACGTCACCAGAGGGTGGGGAGTTTCTATACAAGGGTGAATTGGATGTTTAGGCAATTCGAGCTGGAACAGAGCATCATGGGTGAGGTGGAGTCACATCCCAGATTGCGAGCTTATATCTAGATGATCAGGGGACTTTTCAGAAGGATTTTCCTCCAGTAGTCGATCATTTCAGGGATGTCTTCCTAGATGACTTTTCAAGTATACCTCCGGTGCGTGAAGAGGATTTCTATTGAGCTAGTGCCAGGAGCAGCACCTGTGTCCATTCCTCCTTATAGGATGGCCACTCATGAGTTGCAGGAGCTCAAGAGGAAATTAGAGGAGTTACAGGAAATGGGATTTATCCGACCCAGTACTTCTCCTTGGGGTTCTCCGTTCCTTTTTGCGAAGAAGGCAGATGGTACCCTCAGAAATTGCGTGGATTATGGGAAGCTGAACCAGTTGACGGTTAAGAACCGATATCCCTTGTCGAGGATAGATGATTTGTTTGATCAGCTTCGTGGAGCACGAGTGTTCTCGAATATTGACTTGAGATCCAGATATCATCAGCTACGCATGAGACCATCGGATATACCGCTTACATCTTTTTGGAGCAGATATGGTCTGTACGAGTACTTGGTTATGTCGTTCGGACTCACAAACGCGCCAGCGGTTTTCATGGCTCTGACGAATCGTGTGTTCCATCCGTATCTTGATTCTTTTGTGGTGGTATTCGTGGATGACATATTGGTGTACTCTCACACTCGACATGACCATGCCACCAATCTTGAGATCATATTAAGTACACTGAGAGATCATCGGCTATAAGCTAAGCTTTCGAAGTGCCACTTTTGGATGGACAATATTCACTTCCTGGGTCATATCATCTCAGAGGAAGGAGTTGCAGCAGACCTAGAGAAGGTGAGGGAAGATTTTTCCTGGGAGCAGCCTAAGAACATGTTTGAGATATGGAGTTTCTTAGGGCTGGCTGGTTACTACATATGCTTCATATAGGACTTCTCCCACTTGGTAGCACTGTTGACAGGTCTGACTAAGAAGTATGTGAAGTTCATTTGGTCAGAATCTTGCGAGACAGCTTTTCAGGACCTGAAGGGAATGTTGACATCAGCACCGATCTTGATAATCCCAGAGTAGGGGAAGAGCTATACAGTTTACTGTGATGCATCAGGGATTGGGTTGGGAGTCGTTTTGATGTAGGGAGACCGAGTTATAGTGTATGGGTCTCGGCAGTTGAGGCCACATGAGAGGAATTACCTGACACATGTTCTCGAGTTGGCTATATTTGTGCATATGTTGCACTATTGGAGGCATTATCTGTTGGGAGATAATTTTGTGTTTTTCACCGACCACAAAAGCCTCAAGTATATCTTTACTCACCGTGACCTGAATCTGATGCAGAGAAGGTGGGTTGAGTACCTACAGTCCTTCGATTTTGAGCTTGCCTACACACCTAGTAAAGGTAATGCAGTAGCTGATGCACTGAGCAGGAAGACTTAGATACAGGCAGTGTAGGAGGCTAGGGGTGAGTTGGAGCTCATGGATTTGTTCTCTAAGATGCATCTAGAGGTGCATGACAGTCAGGGGCAGACTTGTCTTTCCTCTTTAGTTGTGACATCTACCCTCCTGGACAGAGTGAGTATGAGACAACTATCAGATTCAGAAGGCCTAGTTCTACCAGAGTCGGTGACAAGTGAGGACCCTCCTCCTGGTTGGACGATAGGCGATGATGAGTTTTTGCGTTACCATGGACGTGTATGGGTTCCAGGGTATATATGCGAGGAGCTGATGCTGGAGTTTCATTCTTCAGCTTGGGAAATTAATCCTGGGGTTACCAAGGTGTACTGTGACTTGAGACGTCAATACTGGTGGCCGGGTATGAAGAGGGAGATAGCTAGTTTTGTTACGAGGTGTTCCACCTGTCAGCAGGTGAAGGCAGAGCACCAGAGGCCAGCCAGGCTGTTACAGCAGTTTCCCATTCCAGTGTGCAAATGGGATGATGTCGCGATGGATTTCGTGACGGGATTTCCGAGGTAACCTCGAGGCAATGACATCGTGTGGGTTGTTGTGGAAAGACTCACGAAGGTAACTCACTTCTTTCCAATCAAAGAGACCTTCATTGTTGACGAGCTCATAAGGCTGTATATCAGAGAGATCGAACGTCTTCATGGGGTCCCTTGTTCTATTGTTTCAGATAGGGATGCCCGTTTTACGTCTCATTTCTGGAAGAGATTTCAGAGGGAGCTGGGTACACAGGTGCTTCTGAGCACAACATACCACCCTCAGATAGATAGCCAGTCAGATCGGATGATACAGGTGCTAGAGGACATGCTACACGCATGCGTCCTAGAGTTTGGTGGCTCTTGGGAGAACCATATAACCTTAGTCGTGTGTTCCTATAACAATAGTTTTCATGTAACTATTGATATGGCACCATACGAGGCTTTATATGGTAGGCTATGTCGATCACCTTTGTGCTGGTTAGAGGAAGGTGAGGCAGCTTTACGGGGGCCACATCTCATGCAGGAGACATCTGAACAGGTCCAGTTGATTCGAAAGAGGATGCCTACCATGCAATCTCGTCAGAAGTCTTATACTGATCTCCGCAAACGACCTTTGGAGTTTGTGGTCGGGGATCAATTTTTCAAGCGTGTTTCGCCAAGGCTGGGACACAAGAAGATCAGGAGACAGGGTAAGCTTTCACCAAGGTATGTGGGACCATTTGAGATTCTGGAGAGAGTCAGAATGGTTGCCTATCTGTTGCAGTTACCGCAGCGGTACCAGGGCATGCATGACGTCTTCCACATGTCTCAGTTGCGTCGCTACCATTCAGACCTGTCTCACACCTTTCATCCAGAGGAGGTTGAGCTTCATCATGATGCGTCCTTTGAGGAGCATCTGATCTGTATCATTGACAGGAGAACGAAGGTTCTCCGAGGCTGGTCAGTTCCTCTCGTACGAGTGCTATGGCAGAATGGCCGAGTGCAGGACAAGACCTGGGAGCGGGAGGCCGACGTACATGCTCAGTGGCCAGAGCTGTTTTGACCTTTATCTTCGCCACCCTTGGAACGGAAATTCGGGGACGAATTGCTATAAGTGGGGAAGTTTTTATGAACCCAGTTATTATTTTTGAGGTACGGGCTTCTTCTTTTTTCTTTTCCTTAATTCTTTTTGAGAAAATATGTAAAATTGGGAAAAATCGTGAATTTTGGAACTACACGCCATGTACTTTTTACACACGTCGTGTACTTTTGGCCATGTTGGGATGAGTACATGGGGTGTGTAGCCATGTCGGTGACAAGGGGTGTAGGAACCGACTACATGCCATGTAGTGGTACCTTACACGCCATGCAGTCAGTCAGCAGGCTTAAATAGTAAGGCGGTGGAGTCGCCGCTAGCTGGGCGGCAGTACATGCCGTGTACTCGGAAGTACATGCTGTGTACTTATGTCGAAGGATGAATAGTGTGGCAGTGCCGCTAGAGGAATAGTTAAATGAATGAAGTACATGTCGTGTACTCAGAAGTACATGTCGTGTACTTTGTTTTTTCGGCATAAAATAGGCAGTAGCCTCCTCATTTGGCAGAGGAGGTGTTTGAGCCATTTTAGAGCCAAGGAGGACGGCTGAACCTTTGAAGATCCACCGGGAGTTCGTCTGGAATCCGATTCGGTTTCGGATGACCTCGTTGGAACCGCACGGGTAAGCCCTATCCTCTCCCGGTACCGTTCTTACCAATTATTTCCTGAGTGAATGTTATTTACATTTGAATGGGTTTTGTTCTTCATCAGATCTATGCCGTTCTTGGGCGTTTTTGGAGTCGGTGTTTAGGTATAACGTTCGTTGGCAAATAAGGTAGGTGGATTTGTGATTATTTTCCAACATACATGTGTTTTGTACGTTTTCTTTCCACGAACCCATGTTGGGGTGTCGTGTGGCTGAGTTCGTTGCTATATGTAATGCCTCGAATTGCACAGATGATTAATGTGTGATAATAAAATACTGGTTGGGATCGTTTCTTGGATCCGGATCCACCCTGGGGGTGTGTTTCACTGTTTAGCCGTTTGGACAGGATACCTGAGGGTATGCCTTTAAAGTAGTAATTGTTGAATTTCCTTGGGAGGAATTTCTTGTTACTGCTTGTTTACCTATTGGGCATGGCCCGATTACCTGTTTATCCTGAGGGTGTTGTTTTATTTGGCTTGAGGGTATTTTTGTGAATAGCCTGAGCGCACTGCACTATTTAGCCCGAGGTTTGTAGTATTTCTCCTGAGGGAAACCTTTCGTGCCTGAGGGATTGACTTATGTGCCTGAGGGCGACACTTCCTATGCCTGAGGGAAATTTCTGTTATGCCTGAGGTCAATACCTATGGGTTGGATTCTGTATGGCCTAAGGGAAATCCTGAGGGCGTGGTTTCTATTTTAGCCTAAGGGCACGGTTCTGGTTGGCCTGAGGGCTTGGTGCTGTTGAGCACCAGAATGTTACTAAATTAAATAAATTAAATGAATAATAAAATGGAAATTGAATTGTTAAGTTAGTTTATTTTTAGTACTTCTTACTTTATTGCATTTTACTATTTCACACTGTTGTTGCATGCTTACATGCGGTTGGGCACGGGCCTTTGGTGGGTGCCTACTGAGATATATTTCTCACACCCTGTTTCGGTCACGCTTTTCGGCCCAAACAGATTACGTTTCTACAGGTGTAGATAGGGGAAAGAGTCTCTACACAGGTACTTGACTGTTTCTGTGGAGTAGGAGGGCATTGGACCGAGCCTAGGCTCACGATGCCGCTTCCAGCTATTTTGCTTGTTTTGATGTACTCTGTATTTTTTTGTATTGTATTGATGTATAACATGTTCTGGCTGTTTTCTTAGAACTTGAAACATGTAGCATCATCATTTATATTTTGTTGTTTATATCATCTACATTTGTTTATTTCTGTTTTGTATGTTTACTTCTTCTGCTATTGTTGTATGTTTATTTTGTATTCCGCTGCGCTACACTTTGAAAAATGAGGGCATAGTTTCCCCACTATCAGACCTGGGCCCTCACTGCTAGTCGGCAGCCTCTGGCATTTGGGGAAATGCACTTGAGGTCACGTGGCGAACCGGGCTCGGGGCACCCATTGTGTGGCACCCAGATCCAGGACGTCACACTATTGAATTGCAATTAACAAAATCTTTAATGGTAAATACATGATACAAATAATGTTAACAGTGAGACTAAATTTAAATTTTTTTATTAAATATAAAAATGATATATTTCTTCCAATAATAATCAATTTTAATTGTACTCTGATCAGTCAAATATGTGGGTCATGGTTAGTTGAGCATCAATTATCTATCTTATGTTAGTAAAAAAGGTAGTGTTTTCTAGATATAAAAATTGGGCAACACATAACTATATACCCCAATTAGATTTTGTTCTAGAGGTATTTTGTTTATTATATTGATGAGATGATTTGGGAAATATTATGTTCACTTATATATTTTGGAGTTGTGTTTGATATAATTAACATGATTTTTTACATAAGAGAAAATATTATCTAAGTGAAGACATGTAAAAATGTTTATTTAGGATTATAAAATTTATAGTATTGGGTGTTATTATTTTAGTAATATGATTTTCAGTAAATGATCATATTGAATGATAATATACAAGATACTAGTAATGATACATGTTTTGTTATAGATATTCTCATAATCAAACAAAAACTGAAACATATCATCAAGACTAGTACTTCAAAAAATATTACTAATAATAATTTCATTAACTGGTATCAAAATTTAATAATTATTCTCAAACATAAGGAGAAATTATATGTTGTTTATAAATACTAACCTTCTAAACCCAATACCAATAGCCCTCATTCTGATAAAAATTCTTATAACAAACATAAAAAAGATTCATTTGATGTATTGTGTTTAATTATAACTATTATGATTACTGATCTTCAAAATCAATATGAATCAACAGAGGAAATCAATATGATTAAACTCCTTGAATATATATTCCAAGAGAAAGTTAAAATTCAACAACATGATCCAACAATTTCGATTTTATAGTGTATTATTTATGAAGGGATGTATGTTCCTACTCATAGGATAAGAATGTTTCGTAACATAAACAATATAGAAAGGGTAAGGTTCCCTTTTAATGATTGTGTAGCTATTTGTGTGGTCCTAAAACCATTTTTGATATCATTATATAGGTCCACTATTAATTTTAATATGAATAAGATTTATTGTAACCTTCCTAAATATCACAATATATTTAGAAATGTGGATCAATCCCCTAAAATATCACAACCTATCAAGAAAATAAATGAGATAAAGGGTAAATATGTGGCCAATAATTAGTAGAAGTTAGGAAATTATAAATCTTGTATGTCTTCACTAAATCATTTAAAATTTATCCTAGAAAAGGAATGATAGTTATTTTTTTAGATAATATAGTAATAAAAATAGGAATTGGCCTCCATACCTAGAGATCATTCAGAACCAACATGGTGATGGCTTAACCGTGTTTGGCATATACTTTATAGAAATTAATGTCTCTAACGTTTAATCATAGGTATTTGATTTTAAATTTTAAGCACATATTTTTTTTAATGAGTAGTAGTGAAGACAAAAAAAATAAGTTGATTAATTGATAGGTGGAATTATTATATTACAATGTGAAAAGAGTCACTAAATTATCCATGGGGATTGTGAATTTTCTTTTTCCAAGATTATATTCAAAAATTTTAACAAGCATTTATTATATACCAAAAATAAATAGAAATTTTAAATCTGTATCATGAAATGATAAGGAAAATATTTCATTTAAAATAAATAATATATGACTTTCAATTTAATTGAATGAAATTTTTTATGGTTTTTTTAACATGTATGTTGGACTCTATAAAAATTGGATGTTGAGAATCTTATCTACAATGACAATAATAATAATGTAAAAAATTAATTATCTGAATTCCATATATATTTATAACTTTTTCCTAGGACATATAAATAATAATCTCATTAAAAAACTCTATAATGATGTGTTTCTATATTAAAATAATTATTAATCATTCACTGTATGTGAATCGTATTTATTATTTAAAATCACCAAATATCATTTTAAACCCAAAGGAAAAAGGATCTAGTTATTTATTCGATTTCATACATACTAATCTCTGTAGTCTTGGTGTATTTCAATACTTTATCACCATTACTAATGACTTAAGTATGGTTATTTGTATCTAATGAAACAAAAATAAGAATTATTATTATAAATATTCAATTTATTCATAAATAAAATATATAACCAACTTGTTAAAAGTATTAGAATAATTTGATCTAAATGATATAAATAATATTTGAGTCAAAAATTTCATGAATATCAAACAGACTATGGTATAACATCACAAAAATATCCTCCTAGTACACAAAAATTAATTATTTTATTTGAAAGGGGTAATAAATATTAATTAAACATGGTTCAGATAGTGATAATTCATTCAAAATTTCATGTTATATTTTTTATTATTCCCTAGAAACAAATTTTTTTTATCTAAATCATGTTCCATAAAAAATATTTAAAATAAAACCTATGATATTTTCAATAGGAAAATCCAAAATTGACTTCGATGAAAATTATGAGTTATGAGTAATTTGTACAATGTATTACCTCATGTAAAATTAAACCCAAATTAGGAAAATGTTTTTTATGGGTTATCAGAAACTGATAATGATTTATTATATATATTATCTATCAGATCACAATTTTTTTTAACCTGACATGTTATCAAACTAGAAATTGATTTTCTTTCCAAATGGATTAGTGGGAGAAAATGTATACTTTGTGGAGTTAATTACCTATAGGATAATGTTTTTACAAATAATAATGAATCAGGGAAAAAATTGTTTATTATTATACATTTAAATTGGATAATTTTATTTTTATTGTCTTCCATTGTTCATTAAATTTATAATTAATGCATTGCACGATTTAAACTTTATTTCTCATAAAATATGAAATTCATTTATTAAAATTAATTAATATTGACCAATTTAAACATCACCTTGTGTAAAGATATCCAGTCATCATTTGAATTTTTATTTTAGGATTAGGTTACTATGTTTTGTGGGATTTTTTTCCCTTCTAGAGTGATGGAATATGGTCATTTTGAACCTCAAAACCATGAATTTTTGTGCAATTAAAATTAGACATCATGTCATTAAAATAAATGAGAACAAAATAATTCATGTCTAATAAAAATAATGTTTTAAACATAGATATATAAAATCATGATAAAAATTAATTAAATTTTATTCCAAGTTAATATAAAAAAATTAAATGTGATTGAAGCTACGAAATTTGAGGATAGAATTCTAGGAATGGTTTTATATCCTGAAAAAGTCAACCCACATTCATAGAATTAAACTTTTGAGTGAAATATAATTTGGTTGAAAATTTTTCAGATTCTGTATTACATCATAGGAAACATTTCATTTTAAAAAAATCCAAAATTATTCTATATTTACGGTCATACAGGCATAGTAAATAGAAGAGGGAAAAGGCATGCATGAAATTGTGGAAGTTATGGTAATTAAATTATCTACTAAATTTATAATACACTTTATCCTATATTTTTAGTTTGAATGAATTTAAAAATGTTTTTTGTACTTGTTAATATAAAAATCTATATATTAGGTGTATTTTAAAGAGGTAATATAATACTTTTGTTAATCATTATTCTTGTAATGTTATGCTTCCATTTTGTTGTTGTGATATTCTTTTTCATTTATAAGTTGTTCAAACCATGTTTAGTTTTTGAGTTAAATATTTCATTCTACTTAATTATTATTATTATTATTTTGAACTATAGGATATCATTTTTTATATGTTGTGACTATCTTCAAACAATGGTGGAGTGCTCATTATTTGGTTATTTTACTCCTTCATTCCCGTTTTAGTGAGTCAACTTACATCTTATATTGATATTATTACATCAATGGCGGTATAATCCTCAATGATTTGACTCTAGTGATTTTAATGGGATTTATCGGATTTTATTTTATATGATTCGAACCTCTAATTTGTTATTTTATTTATGAGTCATATTTGATTATTTATTTCCTTCTTCGTATTTTTGAATTTTAAACAAGTACATTTCTAGTTCTAATATGATCCAATAACATGGACTAGCCACGAAAAATATTCTCTATTAATTTGGGTGATTATACATGGAATTTTTTATGTATTAAATTATTGAGTTCTAATGAACTTTTTAAAGTAATTTATTCGATAATTATTGAATTAATGATCAATAATTTTCGAAAAAATATTCCCTCCATTATTGCACTTATAACAACCTAGGACCAACCCATCTTTATTAATTGATATAATTCAAATCCTATAGTGTTTCATTATTAAAATAAACTCTCTTAAAATAGTAATACACCTTATATATAAATACATAGCAATATATATGTGTTTTTAGATCACATCATTGGTCTTTATGTATTAAACAACTCAAATTGTACTATAAGTAATCACTTCCACACATAGGGTAAATTTGGGAAAACAATTTATAGAAAATTCATTAACTCGGTATACATAGGAACTAAAAAGTTTTGTTTATTTCGTAAAGAACCCAAGATACATATATTTATAAATTATTTTTATGATTTTGTAATAGTCAAAGAAGATATAGGATCTTGCCAAGATACATTCATGAGTTTTGACTCCACTAATAATTTAAAATTAATGGAATATGAAATAGAATCCATGTACAATAATTAGGTGTTTAACCAAGTACACCCACTTGAAGAGTAAAATCATTGATTTTAATTGATTATTTTTTAAGAATAGTGGCATGGATTGTACTATCTCTATCTATAAAGATATCTACGTCGCTAATGTATTTAATGGAATCAACTATAGCGGAAAAAAATCAATATTAAGACAAAGTAAAATCATTGTTATAATAAAATGTTTATCTCAACACGAATTTCATTTTTGTGGAGGTGAAGTTGATGACTATTTATGACTCAGTTGCAAAAAACAAAAAATCCCAGTGTATATTAGTTGAGTCATCAAGAAAGTATAAAGATTTTATTAAATCCCAAATACAAAGTATTATGAGTAAATAAGTTCTAAAGATTAATAAATCACTATAAAAAGAAATCAAAAAACCTATACTGAAATAAAAAATTTAAATAAGAGAATTTCACAATGATTATAAAATGGAAAAATATTCAAAAGCTGTAGAAAGTCCTTGAATCAAACTATTGAATACAAAGATAGAAATATAACCACATTAATTTTATTTATGGGATCGTTGGTCATGCAGTAATATTTTTTGAAGGTTTTATGGTTTTGATTTCTGACTATAAAAGGAAGACAATATCAAATAATTTCATTCCATCAGATTTAAAGTATAATTTATAGTATTATGATTATTGTTCTTAAGATTTTAGTGTAGGTTACATGAACAATAGATACTAATCTAGAATAAAGGTTATATATAGATAAAGTAACTCCAAATACACATTTGGAGGATTTTTTTGATATGGACAGAATGTTTTTATGATGAATAAGTGAAAAATGGTATATGTGGTATTGAATAAATGGATGTGAAAAATAAGTAGGGATCATTATGTTAGAATATTATACGAATGTTATTTAAATTTTTATATTTCAAGAGACTGAAATATGATAAGAATAAAAGGAATTATAAAGAATACCACTTTTCATTCGAGTGGTAAATAAAAATTTACTTTGAAAAGTAAATTTACTCAAAATTATAACATAATTGTAACACCAAGATGTTTTTACGAAATATTTTCTTTCAATAATTTTTATTCTTTAGTATCTTTCTTTTCATGAAATAATGACATTAAATGAACTATAATATGTCCATATTTTAAAATTACATTTATATCCAAGTCGTTAGGTTAGAGTGAATAATTATAACTAACTAATGAAAATGCATTGTGATTTAACTTGATATCAATTATTTGTGAAAAATAGAAATCAATTATATATTTTTTATTTTTGAGTGAATTAATTTTGGTTATTAAATTAATGATATATGTGTGTGTTATATACTTAATAAAACATTTTTTATATTTATCAAATTGATATTTTAGTCATACAGTATGAATAAAACCCTATTTAATGTATAACAGCCTTTTTTAAGTGTAATTTTACACCATTCAATGGTGAACCCATTTTAAATTAATATTTTGAAACATTAATAATTTATATATGAAAACGTAAACATGTTATTTTTAATCGGGATATAAAAATTTAATTTTGATGAATTTCTGATATTTTTTTAATAACTTTCAGGTTTTGACGAATAGTAAAAATATGCTAAATTTTCGTTGTAAATTACTTTATTAATTGAAATAATTTATACTGTTTCAATGTATAAATAGAATATATTTTGACCATTTAATATAATCTAGGTCCTTGGAATTAATTTTACATTAAATTCACATTTAAAAAAATTCAATCTTTTGCAATATTTTAACTTTTAAAACTCCTTTTGTCATTTCAACAATGAGATTAATTTTAAATTAATTACTGCAACTTATGTGTTTTGTATTTTAAATTTTTTTTTCTATATTTCAAACCAGTTTTTTCAAATTATGTAAATATATTTGTTTTATTTTTTGTCATTATGATTAGTAACTTTGGTAAATTTTATTAACACAGTAAAAGGGTAAATATTTTAATTAAGGGTAAAAATAATATTCTAAATTTACACTAAAATTTGTCTTATTGTAATTTGATGACTATAATATTCCATAAAACACACTTGGGTCAAACTTTTATCCATTGGAACCCAATTGGATGATATTAGGACATTTAATTTATTTTATTTAAAGAAAAGTGAAATATGTCTCACTCAAACTTTAATTACTAAATGATTTTTAATACAAGGTTATACAGAAGATAAATTCAATTATAATTACTCATTTTAAATATAAAATGTTTTTCTTTATCATGAAAATTTATTTGTTATTTTTAGGAAATAAATAACTACCATAAATACTTATAATTTGATGATGAAAAAATTAATTTATTGATGAAAAATCAATAAAACAATTTTTATTAAAATATTAATCACCATTAAAAGGCCCAAACTCTTGAAAAATACTTATTTATCAAGTATTTATTTAATATAATCATACATGGTTCTACCTATTGACCATTTGGAGGCTTATAGATGATATTGTGACACTTATATTATTTTATTTAATGTGAAGAAAAATTTTCACATTCTTGTTTTAAAAGATTATTTCATTTTTTATGTCGGGTTTTCAAGAAGATAAATTCTAAAACAAGTGTTCTTATAAAATTTCATGGATTTAAATTCATAATAATATTTTATTTTAAATTTTTATTCAACAAATATATATATTAAATAATTACACAAAACTGAGGTAATAATTTTTTTTATTAATGAAGAGATAAAAATAAATGCTATTAAGAATATTTTCAAAACTAAAATTGGAATAATTATTATATGTAATTAATTTTATATTTTACCTTAACCCTATAGATATATAAAAAAATATTTTTATCTAGGTTCACTTATTATTTTTATATTTTTAAAAATATTTGAAATAAATAGTGTCAAAATTGACCCTATGATATTTTATAAAAATAAGGTTTTCTTAAATTACTTAAAAATAATAATAAAAATTAAAAAATATAGAATAATTATTATATTGTCTAAATATTATAAATTATTTATTTATGGTATAATTTACTTCAAATAATTAAATATTACACCCTTTTAATAATAATATATTTGTTGCCATAGTTTGAAAATTAAATAGAATAACTAAGTATTAATTAAAATGATAATGATTAAATTGACATAAATACTTTTATAAAATTTATTTATTGTTGATATTACAGCCCTATATCATAACATATTCATAATTCGAACATTTTTTAGGTTTTTATGTGGGTATTGGTTTTATTATAAATTAATATTTTTTGAGGTTTCCAAAAGTGTCCATCACCTCAGTTATAAAAAGAAACTTCCTCCCTCAACTATTCACTTCATTTTGAGCCATAAAGCTCAAGAATAACCTACCCATTTCCCTTATAAACTTATCTAGAAACATTATAGTTATCTTTATATTCTTCAAATATGAAATCTAGTGCTCTAAGATGATATTTAGAGGAGGCATGTCGAAGGAGAGGTAATATCATTTAACGACTCTTTCAAACTTCTTTCTTTTTCTACTACAACCTCATGAGTTGTTTAATTATAAAGTGGTTACTCCATTATTAATTATATAATTAGAATTTATTATGATTATGAAAAAACCATATTCCACCGTCTACCCATCCTATGAAAAATGAAATCACCACGAGTACGTATGTTCGACTTACCGTCTCCACGCCGTGGTGTAATATGTTTTTCACAACCACCTTACATGCATGGGTATAATGATGGAATTAATATATATATATTATTAATATAAAATTTTATTCCTTATGAGATAATATACACGATCCACTTCAATACCATTCACCTATTATTGGAATGATATTGTCGATCGAGCGTATGTACGGCTTACCGTCTCCACGGTGCGATGTGATTTGTTCTGCATAATCCTCATTAAATAATGATTACATGAATGAATTGAAGGAATTAATGTGATACATATTATACTAATAAAATGATATAATTATGACCTAAAAATATTAAAAAGAACTTATCTGACAAAACATGCATAAGAAAATAAAGCATTTAATACCTGAATAATGAGAAACAATGAAATATTTCTACCAAACAAATGAAAATATTATCATAAATGTTATCATAAAAATTATTATGATTATATAATAAATCAATAACATTATTTAAATCATTATATTAGATTTTTTGATATATACGAAGCATATCAGACCTAACGAAATAGATAACCTTACAAATCTCATTTTTATCCGAAATTGTTTGTTCGAAAGTATTTACTAGGTTATATTTATAATCCATGTCCATGTTTCCTCAATATGTATTTAAAAATATTATTTATATCCTTCTATAATTTTACCCATAGGTTAATTTTTACTAAATGATATGAATGGAATATTTTTCAATTTTGATATGTGGTACTTTTTGACTTTTCTTGAAAAAGTACAAGAGATTTTTTTTAACTTGTACAAAATGAATAAATTTTTATGAATTCATAATTTATTATTTCCTTGAAGCATCCGATAAAATATTACCAAATTATTTTGACTTTAAATTATTTCTTCAAAAATTGTGTTGCATTTTGAGGAATTAAAATGTTTTCGACGATGAAAAGATTTTTTCCTCAGGAATTAATTTCAAGTGTTTTCTCAAAATTATTTTTCATATAAGATGAAACTCTTTATGTATGTTTATGTTTATAACCCTTTAATTACAATAGTTTTATTGTGTGTTATATAGGAAATCCATTTATTTTATATCAATTATTATGGAATGATGTTTAAGAAACCCATTTTATTTCATGGGTTATGCTATGGTGAATGTTTTTATGTGTTTGTGGAAAATGTAAGAATGGTTTCATTATGATATGGGTGGGAAATTTATCTCCCTCCAATTAATTGGGTAAATATTAATATCTCTTTATATAGACATTACTAGAACAGAAAGTAAATTTTGTTTTCCAATATAGGGATGGAATGAGAAGTGAACTCGGTTTAGTAATGGGCATTGTCTACTATGATGGACTCAAAAATGATCCTTGACTAATACGAAAGTATTCTCTATAATTTTGTGTATATGACACAAAATTTCATGTCTTATTTTTTGACTATTGAGATTACATTTCACTTTTATGATTTATCCCATGACATGATATTATGATATTTTATATGTAGGATATGATTTTAAAATGTTATTTTCTTAGGATTATGATATGATTGATATTTCATTTGTTTACCCTTATTGAGAATTTAAGCCCACCCATTCATATATTTCTTTTCCCAATGTCATGAATAAGGGTATTAAGTAAGGTATATCAATATGAAGTCAAGTTATGAAGAAATATTTTGGATGAAATGCGGATATTTGATAAACCATTTGTTTATGTTTCCCAATTTCTAAAGACACTAACCCAATACGGTCATTACATGGATTTTTTTATGTTATCTAATAAATATTCATAAATGTTTATGTAATATCTATATTTAAAGTATGGGATGTTATAGATGGTTTCAAATAAATTGTATAGTTAACCTTTGGAAATTAGTATGATATAACCTTAGTAAGATCCCTAAGGATATGTCTAAGTAGAGGTTACAAAATTTTCCTAGGGTTTTGGAGACGTACATGAATAATATAGGATAAAACCTAGTGTCCTAAATTAAAATTTTATTCTTGAATTATGTCGTTTTCCCATTCTGATTAGTGTTTCTCACACTATTATTCTTGGTTTTAGTCAATGAGTTTAACCTAAAGGAACCACGTTAATGATGAATGTGATGGGAAATGCAATTTTTTCCCCCAGAGAAACCAAATGTTATGGGAGATGGAATGAAAAATGTTTTAGACATGCTAACACAACTTTCTCAAGATATGAATCATATTGAACTTCCACATGGGAAACAGAGGGAGAAACATTAGCTTGAATACTTCATGAGGAAATGTCCACCATCATTCAGTGGGTCTTCTGACCTATTAGTGGCTAAACAATGGATCAGTACCACTGAAGAGATATTTTTAGTTCTACAATGTTATGAACATAATAAATTAATCTTTACAGTATATCCTTTGGAAGGTGAAGCTGATCAATGGTGGAATCTTATCAAGAATATGAGGAAAAGAGATGAAATTGACTCCATGGTATAGGGTGTGTTCAATAAAATATTTTTCAATAAATACATTCCTCATATTCTTCAAACAAAGATGGAAAAGGAGTTCCTTGACTCAAGAAAAAGGTTGATGAATTTTTTGGTACCTAATAAGAAAATCTTATAAGGCATGCAAGGTACACATCTAGAATTATTGTCCAACCTGAGAGTAAAATTGATAGATTTTTTAGTGGATTAAAATGAAGTATCTGAAGGGAATTAGACATTAGCGAGTTCAACAGCTATGAGGAAATAGTTCGATGTGCACTCAAGGTTGATATGTAAATTGGAGTAACCTATCAGTCATATGGGTATAATAAGAATATAAAAAATGTAATTCATTGGAAATTATAAAAACCAAAATTAAATGAATATATTTATCGCTTATTATCAAAGTGTGGAAAGAAACAAGGAGGGAATTGTCTTAAAGGTACTGGTAAATATTTGATGTGTGGAAAAGGTGGTTATCAGGAAGTTGAATGTCGAAGTGATGGGAAAAGATGTCTAATGATGAAAATAAAGAAATGGCTACCAAGAATGCAACTCTTACACTTAAATGCTAAAAGTGCAAGGAAATGGGGCATTATTCTAATCAATACCCTAATCCCAGGGATATTTATGATGATCAATGTCAAGAAACTCTTAAGGGAAGAGGAAAATGAAATTCACATGCAATCACTATCATTGGCGTGGATTAGGATAATGATGTGGAGAAAGGTATAGTTACCATACACTCTAAATTTGAAAATGATTTATTTTATTATGGATCCACCCACTCTTTTATTTCAGAATAATTTTATAAGGGTATCATTGTATCACATAAATAATTAGATATTGAGTTTTTGGTGGCATATCCTAATGGCACATTGTCCACATCAAAAGTATGTAATTATTCTTCGGTTAAAGTTTGTGGGAATATGATTCCTACAAATCTTTTGATCCTTCCTATAGTTTAATTTGATATAATTTATGGCATGGATTGAATTTCTCTATATGGATATCATATCAATTTACAATGAAGGTAAGTCACATTTTATATTATAGATCAATCTATGACCATCTATTTATATAAGGATGAATATGACCTTCCAGTATAACTTTTTTCCATATTATGGGTCTTGATTCCTATAAATGAGAGTTATTTATCTCAAATGTTTGGGTAGAAACTCATGATTAATAATACACCCATTGTATGAGAGTTTTATTATGTCTTTCTAAATTAATTTTCAGGTCTTCCACCAAATCATGAAGTTGAGTTTTTAATAGAACTCATACCGGGTGTTAGGCCTATTTCAAATACACCTTATAGAATGGTCCCAATTGAGTTGTAGGAACTGAATAAGCAACTCCAAGTGAATCTTGATAAGGGATTGATACGGCCTAGTGTGTCACTATGGGGAGCACCTGTTCTATTTGTTAAGAAGAAAGATAGATTAATGAGACTCTGTCTTTATTATCAAGAACTTAACAAGATCACTATCATGAAAAAATAACCTCTTCCCCACTTTTATGACTTATTTGACAAACTAAATGGATCTCAATACTTTTCCAAGCTTGATATTCATTTAGGACATCATCAATTAAGGTTCAAAAAGGAGGATATACCAAATATGGAATTCTAAGCAAGGTATCGAATCTAAGAATTTAGAGTTATACCTTTTGGTCTTACTAATGCCCCAATTATCTTCATGGATATAATGAATAGAGTCTTTAGAGACTATCTTGATCAGTTTTTGGTAGTCTTTATAGATTATATTATTGTCTATTCAAAGGTAAATGGATAACATGATGATCAATTGAGAATTATAATTAGTACCCAAATAAATGAGAAGCATTTTTTCAAATTTACCAAGTGTGAATTTTGGCTTCAGAAAGTTTCATTTATGGGCCACATCATCTCATGAGAGGGGATATCTATGGATCCAGAAAAAAGAGGTTATTGAAAGATGGTCAAGACCAACAATGGTAACTGAGATCCAATGTTTTCTTAGTTTTTCTGGATATTATCCTTGTTTATGAAATATTTTTCTTGGTTATCTAATCCACTAATCAAGTTCAATCGGAATAGAGTTATGTTTGTTTGGATGGAGGAATGTGAAGAGAATTTCAAAGAGCTAAAATGAAGGTCAGATAATGAACCTATGCCCACACTTCCTTATAATAGATAAAGGTCAATGATCTATAGTAATGTATCCAAAATGGATATGGGATGTGTTCTCATGAGAAATGAAATGGTGATAGCTTATGCCTCATGACAGTTGAAAATGAATGATAAAAATTACCCAACTCATGATTTGGAGATAGATGTGGTAATCTTTTCATGAAAGATATGGTGGAATTATCTTTATGGTGAAAGGTATGTTATTTATTCTAATCATAATAGTTTAAAGTATATTTTCAGAAAAAAGGATCTGAATATGCACTGAAGAAGATGGTTGGAGTTGATATAATATTATGACTACATAATACAATACCACCCTGGGAAAGAAAACAAGGTGGCAGATGCATTGAGTCGATAATACCATGCTAGATTATCCATGATGAGGATCACAAATGTTCAAATATTTATGGATTTGGAAAGGAATGATATTGAAATTTTAAACCAAGGGGAGGAATATTATTTTTATCAAATGAATGTTCAACCATATATACAAGTAAAGATTAAGGAGTCGTAGGAGGAAGATATAGAGATAAAAAAGAAGATGAGAAATATCCCTAAATTCAACCTAGATTTTTATGGAATAATAAGTTTCAAGAACCATGTTTGTGTTCCTCCCATACAAGAAGTAAAAAAATTATCTTTCAGATAAGGATTATAGTTTATCATTATATATTCATCCTGGATTCACAAAGATATACAGGGACCTAAAATATTATTTTTCATGGGATGGCATGAAAAGGGATGTCATCAAATATCTATCTTGATGCTTGGTTTGTTAGTAAGTTAAGGTTGAGAGACACAAGTCTAATGGTATGTTATAACCATTAACCATACAAGAATAGAAATGGGAAAACATCACAATGGAATTTATTTTCAGACTTCCCAAAACATCTTAAGTTCAAAAGGCTAAATGGGTTATAGTTGATCGTCTTACAATGTCAGTACACATCATTTATATTAGATAAAATTTCTATCTTGATTATATTACCATGATAGATGTAAATAATGTAGTAATATTGAATGGAAAACGACTTTCCATTATATCTTATTGGGATTCAAGGTTTACCTCGAAGATCTACAAATGTCTTCTGCATGATCTGGATACAGAATTTAGTTTCCTACCTTCTTATTGTCCTTAGATAGACGGTAAGTCTGAGAGAAAAATTCAATCTATGGAAGACATGTTGAGAGATTTATATTTGTATATCAAACGTGGTTGGGATCAAAACCTATATTTGGGGAAATTTCCTTAAAAAATGGCCTTCAATCTAGTATTCTAATGGCTCCTTATGAAACCCTCTATATTTTAAGTTCAATACTCCAAAATACTGGGATGAAGTTAGGGAAATAATTCTATTAGGACCTATTCTTGTTTATGAAATGGAAGAAAATGTTAGATATATTTAAAAAAACATAAAATTATCTCAGATTCGAAAAAAAAAGATATGCTAAAAACTGAAGAAAAGACCTAGAGTTTGTTGTGGGTGATAAGGTGTTTCTAATAATATCTCCCTGTAAGAGAGTAATGAGATTTCGAAAAAAGAGAAAGTTGATCCCTAGATATATCAGTCCTTTTTAAATTCTAGATCATGTTTCGAAGGTAGATTACTGATTGGAACTTTCACCAATTATCTCTCAAGTTCACGATGGGTTACATGTATCTCTCTTAATAATGTACATACCTAATCCTTCACATGTACTAAGCTCAGATGTCATACCACTAGAGAAATATATTTCTTATGAAGAACAACTAACAGAGATTCTGTATTGTAGAAAAAAAGTTCTATGAAACAAGACCACTCGCTTGTTTACTATTTTATATAGGAATCACCAATTAAAACAAGTTACATGGGAACATGATGATATGATGAGGGATAGGTATCCTAGTTTTTTTTTTCAAGTGATGAATTTTGTTGAAAAAATTCATTTTAAGGGGGGTAGAATGTAACACCAAGATTTATTTTGTAAATTATTTTATTTAAATAATTTTTATTATTCAGAAGCATTATTTTCACACAATCATTGGTTTAAATAAATATCAAGACACACTTATTATAAAATTTCCATTATGGCCTAGCCATTAGGTTAGTGGGAATAATTATAACTAATTTATGAAATTACATTGTGAATTCAATGGTTATCAATTATTTATGAAAAATATAAATCAATTAGATATTTTTATTCTTGGGTGAATTAATGTTGGTAATGAAATTAATGGGATATATGTGTGTTATATAATTAATAAAATATTTTTTATATTAATTAAAGGATATTTTATTCATAGGGTATGAATAAAACCCTATTTTATGTAAAAAACCCAATTTTTTTTTTAAAAAAAAGTATAATTTTACACCTTAGAATATAGAACCCCTTTAAAAATAATATTTTGACACATTAATAATTTTTATATGAAAACATAAATAATTTATTTTTATGTAAGATATAAAAACATAATTTGGATAAATTATTTATATTTTTCTAATAACATTCATGTTTTGATGAATAGTAAAAGTACTCTAATGTTTAATTGAAAATAACATTTTTCATTGAAATAATATATATGGTTTCAAATTAGAAATAGAATATATTTTTATCATTTAATACAATTTAGGTCATTGGAATTAATTTTAAATTAAATTCTTATGTAAAAACATTCCAATCTTTTGCAATGTTTTAACTTTTATAACTCGTTTTCTCATTTCAACAACATGATTAATTTTAAATTAATCACTGCAACTTATGTGTTTTAAATTTTGAAACAATTAATTCCATGTTTCAAATTTTTTGGTCCAACTTATGTAAATATCATTATTTTATTTTTGGGCAATATGAATAGTTACTTTGGTAAATTTTATTAACACGGAAAAAGGGTAAATCAGCTACTTAAGGGTAAAAATAATATTATAAAATTACCCTAACACTTGTATTAATGTAATTTGATGATTATAATTTTCCTAAAAAAGTACATGGGTCGAAATTCAATTTATTGGAAGCCGATTGGATGAGATTAGGACATTTAATTTATTTTATTTAAAGAAAAGTGAAATATGACTCACTCAAACTTTAATAATTATATTATTTTAAATACAAGGTTATGTATGAAATAAATTGTATTATAAATACTCATTTGAAATATAAAATGTTTTTATTTATCATGAAAAATATTTTTTATTTTTTGGAAATAAACTATTACCATAAAGGCATGTACTTGGATGATGAAAAAAGTAATTAATTAATGAGAAATCAATATAAAAAAAATTATTAAAATATTAATAATAATTAAAAGGCCATAAAAATTGACCAAACCATATTTTTTGAGAATATATCTACCATAATCATCAAAGAGTAATCTTATTGACCATTTTGGGGCTTATATAAGAGACTATGACACTTAAATTATTTTATTTAAATTGAAGATAAGTTTTTCACATTCATGTTTTAAAAGAGTATAACATTTTTAATGTTGAGTTTTTCAGAAGATAAATTCAACTAAAAGTATTTTTATAAAATAAAATTTATACATATTCATCATATTATTTTGTTTTTAATTTTTATCTAATATATAATTATATTAAATAATTACAAAAAAATTGAAGAAGTAATTATTTTATTAATGAAGACATCAAATAAATGTTATTAAAAGTATTTTAACAAATCATATTTGGGGTAATTATTATGTCAAATGAATTTTATATATTACCGTTACCCCTTATGGATATAATAATATATTTTGATCGAGGTTCACTTCTTATTTTTATTTTTTTAGAAATATGTGAAATAAATAGTTTAAAAATAGACACTATTGATATTTTGTCAAAATTAAAGTTTTCTAAAATTATTTAAAAATCATAAAACATTTCAAAAAATAGAGAGTAATTATTATATACTCCAAAATTTTATAAATTATTAATTTATGGTCTAATTAACTTAAAATAATTAAATATTCCACCCATTTAATATTGAAATATGTGTTACCCTAGTTAAAAAATAATTATAATAACAAAGTATTAATTAAAATGATAACGTTTAAATTGACATAAACACGTGTATAAAATTTATGGGATGATGATATTACAACCCTATCTCATATAATCATATAAATTGAGAAATTTTGGAGGTTTTTAAGTTGGTTTTGGTTTTATTATAAATTGATAATTTTTTAGGTTTCCAAAAGTGCCCCTCATCTCAATTATAAAACACCACTTCCTCCCTCAAATATTCACTTCATTTTGATCCTTCAAGCTTGACCATACCCCACCCATTCCCCTTATTAAATTACCTAGAAAAATTCTATAGTTCCTGGTATTCTTAAAAGACCTACTCTAGTGCTAGAAGAGGATATTTAGAGGAGGCACGTCGAAGAAAAAGTAATATCATTTACTGATTCCTTCAAATTTCAATCTTCTTATACTTCCACCTCATGAGTTGTCTTATTATAAATTAATAAATCCACTAGTAATTATATACATATGTGTTATTATTATTATGAAACAACCATATTCCACCTTCCACCCATCCTATTAAAAATTAAATCACCATGCATGCATACGTATGGCTTACCATCTTCACGTCGTAGTGTAATCCATTTTTCATCACCACCTTACAGTGATGGGTATAATTATGGAATTAATAAACATATATATATATATATATATGATTAATATAAAATTATATTGGTTCTATGATACTATACACTATCCACTTCAATACCATTCAATAATTGTGGGAATCATATCATCGCTCGTGCGTACGTACAACTTAATGTCTCCATAGTACGATGTGATTCATTCTTCATAATCTTCATTAAAGCATGATTATATGAATTAATTGAATGAATTTAATGAATAAATATGATATATATTAAACTAATATCATTTTTTAAATGATATAACTATAACCTAAAAATAGTAAGAACTTATCTGACGAAACATGCATAAGAAGATAAAGCTATTAATACCTAAATAATGAGTAACAATTAAATGTTTCTAAAAAAACGTTTAAAATATGATCATAAAAGTTATCATAAAATTTAATATGATTCTATAATAAATCATTAACATTATTTAAATAATTATATTGTAGTTTTGGATACATACAAATCATATCATTTCTATGGTAAGGGGTAACTTTGCAAATCTCATTTTTATACGAGATTCTTTATTCGTAAGTAGTTACTGGGGTATATTTATCATCCAGATACATGTTTTATAAATATATATTTCAAAATCTTATTTATATACCTCTATAATTTTTCCCATTGGTTAATTTTTACTAAATATAATGAATGTAATATTTTGTCGTTTTCGGTACGAGGTGCTTTTTAACTTTTCCAGAAAAAGTACGAGATGAATTTTTTTAACTGGTATTGTATAAATAGTTTTTTACACATTCATAATGAATGATTACCTTGAATTTTCCCCTATATTATTACAAGTTTTTTTCACATAAAATGATTTCTTCTAAAATTGTGTCGAATTTTGAGCAAGAAAAACATTTTTGAAGAAGAAAGGATATTTTCCATAGGAACTAATTTCAAGTATTTTCTCAAAATTATATTCCATATAATATGAAAATATTTAAATAGAGTTATATTTCTAACCCTATTATTAATATTATTTGATTTTTTATTATTTATGAAATGTGTTTATTTTATATCAATTATTATGGAATGATGTTTAACAAACCCATTTTACCTCATGGTTTATGCTATGATGAATGTTTTTATGTTTTTGTGGCACACATAAGAATGGTTTAATTATAAGAGGTCTGGGAAGTATATCTCCCTTATATTTATTGGGTAATGTTTTATATCTCATGAAATAGACATGACTAGAATGGCAAGTAAATCCGGTTCTATAATACAAGGTTCGAATGCTTAGTGAACTCGATTCAGTAATGGACTTTGTCCACTATTATGGCCTCGTTAATGTGTTTTTACTAATATGAAATGAATTTATATGCTTATGTGTGTATTCCATGAAATATCAATTCTTATGTTATGAATATTGGTATAACATTTCACTTTTATTATTTATCCAATGAAATGGTATTATGATCTTTTATATGCATGATAATATTTTAAAATGTTATGTTCTCATGATTATGATATGCTTGATATTTCCCTTGTTTACCCTTACTGAGAATTTGAGCTCACCCTTTCATCTGTTTCTTTTCCCTAGGTCATGAAGAAGGGTATTAAGAAGTATATGTCAACAAGGAGTCTAGTTATTAATAAATAAGCATGATACAATGTGGATGTTTTATGAACTAGTTGTTTATGTTTCCTAGTTTCTAAAGACACTAAACCTATATGGTCCTGGAATGGTTTTTGTTATGTTATATAATACATATTCATCAAAGATGATGTAATATCTATATGTAAAGTATGATTCATTATAATAATCATGTTCTTGAGTAAATATGATTTATATTATCAAAGGTTTGTGTTCCATACATTAAATGGATTTATGGTATAATAACTTTAATAAAAATAATGTAATAAATTATAGATAACAAAAAAGATATATAAAACTATATTTGTGAACAAAAAATAAGTTTTAAACAAAAATAAATATAATCAAAATATTAAAAGGAAAAAAATGAATAGACTTGTAGTACTATCATAGGATGTCCTATTATAAAAAAATAATAAATATTTCATGATTTCAGTCATCTAAAATATTTACGTACAGGTAATTTACATGAAGTCCAAGGAAAAGAAGAATGGGAAAGAAAAGAGTCATATGGACCAATACATTAGAGGTATCATTAAAATAAATACAAACAAAAATGTTAAAAATGAATATAGAATAATTAATATTGGTATATAAATTGATGACAAATTTATAAGTGGGATTAGTAAATTTTTTTAAAGTGAATCCCAACTATAAAAATTAAAGTATTTTGATTCAAGTATTTTGAAGGAATTTAGTACTAGTGGTGACCAAAATATACTCACCATGAAGTTTTGGAAGAAAATTAAATAAAAGGAATGACCTTTTATAGCCAACCACACTCCTATACTTGAGAAAATTTGGAGGTACCCCTCTCCTCATGAGTAAAATATTTCCAACTTCGTCTGGTAGTAGTGTAGGCTTAAGTGGAATATTTTATCCCAGGGGAAATCATGCTGAAAGGAGAATACATGGGATATTGATGGAAGATAGCTTGTGTATGGTATAAAATTATATATATACAATATGAAGAGTTGTAATTATTGAAGTTGTTAATTATAATTAAGCATAATAAAAAATTTAAAATAGAATCATGGCCCTAATATAAATCAATTTTTTTATGAAACCACTTTGGGTTTCTATGCTGAATTTTTGATGTTTTGGGATGTATTAAAGAAGTAAAAGTTATGAAGAACTGGATCTGAAATATTTTGTGTTTCCCATATATATTTTGAGTTCAATAATTGATATCAGGATATATTTTATGTTTTATTGGTCCAATAATAAAGGGAAGAAACATAGTGGGATAAAACCATAACAATTATGGAACTATATTCTTATGTTCTAACATATGGTATTAGTTAATTTCATTTCAAGATACTAAAAACGTTATTGAGAATAATTTTATTATGATAAAAAACTGATTTATATTCAGTAATTGTGATTCAATGTTTTATTATACATATATGAAATAGATAAGACTTATAAATAAAATTAATATGATGCAAATTAATTGGAAACACTATTTTATCATAATCATTTGGTATCAATTGATTCAATATGTGGTATTTCTTACACTCATTTGATATACTACATGTACATTTATAGTTTTGTGTGAATATTATTTAGATCATAGTCATTTTTTGAATGAATTAAATTTCACATGATATAATATTTTAATTAAAATTAGTGATTGATATAGAGAAAAACAATTATTATTTACATAGACACTCATTTCCTACATCTAAATATAACATAGTAGTCATAGAGGATTTTTTGATCAATCAATTACATTTGATAAATTTACATATTATAATTTATTTGGAAGAATGTCGTTATTAGTTAAAGTGATATAAAATACGTTTTAATGAAGGATAATTCAAATGATATCAAAGTTTATAAGGATATTAAAAAATTGGATGAAATCTTTGAATGTTTGGATTGTCAAATAGTAGAGTTCAAACAATGTAAATATCAAATTTCAATTCCAGTGATAAAATGATTTTGAGGATCATTTATTTAGAATCATATGGATATTTAATGTCAATATTCAGGGGGATAATAGTCTCAATTAATATATATTTTTTAGAGGATATAAAAAATATCTAATTCTATTGATAAATATTGTCAAAATATTATATAGAAAAAGGGGGAGAAAAGTTAATGAAGATACCCAATAAAATATGGAGGGAGAAAAGACATAAAATTTTATTAACAAAGGGGACATTCCATAAAATTCACATTATTAGGGGATCTTGGATTAAGAGATAATGTGGGATTGATTGCCTATATCTTATTGTTTTTTGGATTTTATGGAATCATTGCCAACAAAATACAAAGGGGGTATTTATAAACATGAGGTTGTTTATTGGATTTGTTAACCATTACCTAAAGGTGTTGAAATTACATTGATGTTGTGAAAATACAATTTTGACTATTATCCATCATTTATGTTTAATTATAGTTTAATATTGAAGGTGATAAATGTATAATGATGTTTTTGTGTTCTATGAAAGTTATTGAATATTTGGACGTTTATGAATTTGAATTATTGATGTTAATATGGATACTGCGATCATTAGAAGATTCTAATTTGATAGTATGATGAATTAATCTTATTATAATATGAAATAATATTACATTTTATCTGGAAAAATGGTGTCCCCTAATTATGTAAGGGTTGAGGACTAAGATCCACTTTGATAATATGTAAGAGCTATCAGGTTGGAGCTTGCACAAAAAATGGTAAACCCTTATACTCTCTCTATACATGTATAGATAACTAGTGAAGAGTAGTATGAATACCGATGATGTATTTCATAACTATATTTTATTATGTAAGAAAAAATTCTAGGGATAGGCAATGAAAATAAAAAATTACTAGAAAACATTAAGGCTCACTTGAGACGTTCACAAAAATCCTATGTAGAATTTTTAAGCGTAATCTACATTGTGTATAATGGTCATTATAATTAGTTTTATGTAAAAATACAGAATTAAATAATTCATAAAAGTAATCTAGTTTAATAATAGGAATCATTCACATCATGATTAATCACTCATACAGTTGATCTCAAACCTAGATAAAATGTATTATATTATCATGTTATGAGAACTATGTTCATGTTATGAAACAGATTTTTGAAAAAAAATGTTTGATTCACAAGATTCATTACCATCATGAAAATTTATACCATTCTATGAGGAATTATATGCTAAATTCATTGTTTCTGGAAAATTAAATATTCTCATGTCATGGAAACCATGTTTTACTAAAACTGGATGTGTCATAAAATAATATTGAAGGGTTCATTACATGATTGTTTTAAATGAAAAATACATAGTACTGTGATTCTAAATCTTTACACTATTTTTAAAAAAAACTATATAAGATTGTGTTATGGATGTGTATACTGCATCACAACTAATCTTGATCTTTAATGAAAATTGATAAAACAACCAAAAGGTCATTTCATGATGGTTGAAGTCACACAATGATCTATTATATTTGGATAATTATAATAGATGGAATTCTTCAGATAATTATTAAAAACCAATTTGAATCTAAATGTTTGAGATATAATTAAATAATATCCAATGTATGGATTTAAATCCAAGGAAATTAGAAGATTAAATGTTGTTATATATTTTAATTTAAAATTTAAAATTATCAGTATTTGAAATGGAAAGTTATTAAGAATATCTGTGAAGATTATGACTCTTTTTTATCAAGTATATATCTTGTTTTTTGAATTTATAAAGGAATAAAATATAGTTAAGGATAATTTCATTAATGTAATTATTATATATTCAGTATTATTTTTCTTCAATGTGAATATTTATTTAAGATCAAAGACATAACTCTATAACATGGAATTGATTATATCTAGTAGTGTAAATTGAAGAATCACCCGGGTATTTATTAGAAAATGTATTTATATATATGGTTGTAAGGTATATTAGTTACATATATTGATCTTGAAGTGACCATCATTTCAATAAAATAAGAAGAAACCTGTAAGTCAATAAATTAATACATATATATATATAACCCTCTTAAGAAGTAGTGGGTAGAATATAGGAAGAGGTCATGGATCTTGGATGATAAATAATCTTATCCTAAATATCACAATCCCAAACTAGTTAAGAAGTGAATTTTATCAATATTAATAGATCATTTTTAAGTGCTCATTGGATATAACACAAATTCAGGTGAACCAAGAAAAATCATTGTGTCCTAGACTACTCTAAATTCTACATATATTTATGATATCTTAAATGAATGAGTGTATTATGGAAAATGAGATCAAAGGTTTAATAATGTTTTCTAAAACAAGGAATCAAAATAGTGAACTTATTCAAAATCACATTTACTTCAATAAACTAACCAAATATGTATTCCAAACATTTGATTTAACTTCATTATTTATTATTCTCAAAATAGTAAACTTATTCAAAAATAGAATTAATCACACAATCACCAAATCACTTTCCAATCTCATGGTTATCTATATGATAAAACATATATTCCCAGAATATAATTTACATTTATTAAATTTAACCTATTTACCTCAAAATTGATGATCATATTAAACCTAAAGGTTATCTATACCTATCAACATATATCTATAAAATATAAAATCATTCCACCTCAAATTTAGTTTTCTCACTAAAACACTTACTCAATGTAATGGTTACAAATACCTCAATAATTTATTGAAACTAAATAAATCTCTCATAAGGAACTCTCATCACATAAAACCTTAAAATGGGTATTTATGACTTTGAAATTATGATATTAAATTAAATTATTAACCCATTATGTAATCTAAAACCCTTAAAATATCCTCATCTAAATCATTCTAACCTATAATGTTATACAAACTAGTCAATTTATACCATATATAATGAACTATAATGTTTAAAACCCATAATTATGTGATTAATAACAAGGGGTTAACATTCATACAGGTCAAGGATCTTTTGAGTTTAGTGTTTTAGATAATTAGGAAGAACTCTTATATATCAAACTCTTATAATACAAACTGGACACTTGCTCTAAATGTCTATTTTCCCACACATAAAAATGATTATTAAATTTAAAATCATGTTTCATTAAAAACACTTATTCCTATTTTTATATGAGTTAATATAGAAGAAATATTGACCATTATATAGTTATTAAACATCACTATATCCAATAAAAAAATTTAAAACATGGGATGAGAAAAAACATTCAGTAAGTGATATATTAATTATGTAATCTCATAAGTCTAATGAGAAACATGAAAATCCATCATAATCTTCACCTTATTCATATTAAAACATCTAACATATAAATAAAACTTTTCCATATAAAAAAATACAAAATTCCTCAAATAAAACCTTTGAAACTCATTAAAAATCATTTGAATACCATGAAATCATCATGAAAACATTTCAATGAAAAACTAACATTCCACATTTAAAATTTCAAAAATAATACATACCTTATAAAATAAAAAAATCTATAAAACACCATAGAAATCATGAAATAGGTATCTGGGAGAATCATATTTACTACTAGTGTTAACTTGTGTTTTACCCATGTTTTAAATAACTATGTCTTAATTACTTTTATATGAGTAACCTACAGAGTTATATCCCAATTTTTCACTGTAAAATTCTCATCATTACACAATGCATTAGAAATATATATCTATAAAACCCATATTCATAAGATATATTGGGAATTCCCAAAATAATTTATAATTATCAAGTATCATATCATGAATAAATTATTTTTATTCTCACTCTTTTTCATTATAAAAACCTTGAGATAATCATTTGAACCTATATGGAAAACACCTTCAATTTTTTTATAATCATAAAAAGAAATATCATTTTTATTTGAAAACTATTAAAAATGAAAAATTCCCAAATATAATGTGAAATTAAATTTACATTTTAAAACCATGAAACATTTTATAAGAATATTAATAAAAAATAATGTAAATTATGGTATGAAAATATATTCATGTCTTATACCTTAAAAACATTATTTAACACTTTGGTAAAAAAATAAAAGGCGACTCATACGAAAAACATAAATAATAAATTTTAAAAAAATTAAAATAAATTAAAAATTACTTAATAATTAACTTTAATGTGATTTAAATTATAAAATATAAAATTCATGAAAATTCATTAAGAACAAGGATATGGATAAAATTAAATTTAAATATTTTTTAAGAAAAATATATTACAACTTTAGTAACATTTAAATCGAAGAAAATTTGAAGGGTTGAAAATGAAAAGGATTTGTTAACCCCTTGAATATAAATAAATTAATGATATAATAAATACCTATGGTATTATATACACCAAAAAATATAAAACATGTGTTGAAAGTGGAATAAGACTCAATGAATGGAAATTGAGATGAGAAATCAGTTACCTCAAGTCTGACTCACCAAGTACATTCTTAAGATTTTGTATAATAAACATATATTAGTTATTTAATTTATAAAAAACATATTTTAGGTTTATTAACTTATAATAATATCTTATATTTTATTTATTTCCTTATTTTACATATTCGTTTAATCAATAATGTTCATGTTGGTAGTTTTAAGGATATGAGATTCATAATCCCCAAACAACTTTAGTAGGTTTACTGAGGTAAAAGGGCTCATTGTTCTACTATATAAAGAATATTAATCATTAAATAATTATATTTTTTATATATTAAATTAAATCTTATAATAAATAATTAAATATGGACATAAAAAACGAATTACATCACTTTGTGAAGGTGGCAGTCCACAGGTACACATGACAAACAATATCATTTTCAAATGAATGGAAGGTTAAAAATGTATGTAATGTATATATTTATCTAATAATAAATATCTCATGTATATAATATATTTTTCTTAAATCAATTTTAATTAACATACATGTTATGTTGTGATGAAAAACAATACACATCGTTTCATGGAGGTGGTAAACCACACATACACATGAACGATGTTTTCATTTCCCATACGATGGAAAATGAGACGATGAATGGTTATGACATAAACATAATAACATTTAAGTATATTTAAGATACTTAATATATCATACCATCATGGCTATATAAAATTTTAAGGATGTGTAAGAAAAAGAATAAAAAAACACTATGTGAAGAGTTATACCTCTTCATTGAGAAACTGCATTGGGTTTATACCATAAGCCTTTTAGGATGGTATTTTTGTGAGACCAGAACAAATAAGAAATTGGGATAAAGTTTGGGAAGGTATTTTTTCTAATATTGGTTGATATAAATGGATGATTATGTTTGATAAATTTAGTAAAGGTGCTTCCATTTTTAAGTGAGGTGCCTCGAAATCTTGTAAATACATGAAATGGTAATAAATATTATGTTCCAAACACATGTATAATTTATCCAAACATCCATATAATATATTATAAAGAGGATAATGTTGAAATAAGTTAAAAAACAATTTAGACAGGTTCTAGTGACATTTAAAACATTATCTTTTGGTTTAACCACCTCATTAACCCTATTTAATCCTAACAGTTGTGAAATTGTTTTCAAAATTAAAGTGTCATGAATGTAATTTCAAAAATTAAAAGTGGAAAATAAATAAAATATTATGATATCCTATAGAATTTTAACATCAATTGAGTTTTTATATTATCTTTATAATTTTATTATTACATAAAAAAAATAAAAATTTAATACCATTTTAGGTAACTTATTTCACTATCCACAAAATTCTACTTTAAACATATCAATACAACAAAAAAAAGAATATAACCTCTTCAACCCTCACTATTAAATTATAATTATTCAATATCTTCTTGGAATTCTATAGTTCATCCAAAACATATAACTTTTAATATTTTAAATTAATTTACATGGTTTTTCTTCTACTAGAACAAACGATCTGTTAGTGTTGCGTTAGTGTTCAAGGTAATTATACCATCACTAAAAATTATAAATAAATTGATAACAATGAAACAATTTATTAATACTAAAAATTAATCATTTATAGAAATTCATAAATTCTTTTTATCACTAGGAAAACTTATTATAAATATTAAAATAAAGAGAGTGGCAATTTATAATTATCCTTTACTTAAAATAAAATAAATTTTATTATCAAAAAAATGATACCAAATTTCAATATTTTTTTATCTTGGTTTAGGATATTAAAAATAAATTACATTAATTTTTTTGATTGATTTTGATACCTTATCACAATGTCTATAATCCTATTTAACTAACCTTATATTTTACTTTTGTGATAAAATTTTACCACGGATAATATTATTTATGAAAAAAAATGAAACTGAAAGTATAAAAAAATAGAAAATTAGGACAAAAAATGTAGAATTTATTTTATATTCTTAAACATACTGATATGGAAGAATTAAATTTAATATAAGATCAAAAAATTCAATAAAAACCTATTTAATGAAAAAGAACTAGTGTCATGCATAAAAATGATTTCATAAAAAATCAAGTATAATTTTGATTCCCATATAATTAGATAAATTATTTTTACTAAAATGAATATTATTTTACTTTGAAACAAAATCCAAAATAGAATTAAAATTTAAAATTAATTTATTAGAATAAATTAAAAAATAGTTTTTAAAAAATTATTATTTTTTACTATTCACTCAGAAATTAATCTTTTCAAAAAAATACCAACAATTAAATCTATGATAATTTTAAATTAATTATTTAAAATATTAAATGAGTTTTTTCAATTGAAAGTAATAATATTTTCATAACTGAATTAAAATATCCTTGCACAAAATTAAATAAAACCATTTTTGAAAGAAAAAAAGTGTTTTTGAAGAATAAATGATTATATCCTCATTCCTTACCTAATAACCCCAATTAACTGAATTTTAATTTATTTTTTTAGATATATAATATTATAATTTCATTTGAATGGAAAATACGATATTTTAGAGAGATGGGAAACCATCTATCTCTAAGAACCTCGAGCGATTATGGCTTCTCTGCCCTTCTCTTCGATCTCTACCTCTATGGACGATGCCTTTCTCATCCATGGGATATTCGAATCCCACCATTTTGTGATTCGGTGCTTGTAACAGACATCACATATGTAAGATCCCATTGTTGAAAACCACAGAGATTAAATACCTAAATAATGACTTCAAAATATATTGTTTATGAGTATATCCCAAGGGATCTCATTTGTGGATGCTCTGAAAGGCATCGATATGGGAAAAGATAAAGTGGTGAAGCCTCCAATTTTTAAGAAGCTTGATGAGTGCAGATTCTTGTGTGAAAGAAGACCCAGACGCTCTTCAATAGCGCACTCAAATGTGAAAATTCTCTGTCATGGGCTGCATATCCTATCTTAAAGGTGATAATCCTTGGGCTCTGCCTCATTGCATTTGTCAATTTCACATAGTTGGCGTGTGTTGAACTGCAAAACTATTCCAATAAGAAAAGTCTCTTTTCACGTACTATTAAGGTCATAACACGATCTTGATATGGTATGGAAGACTGATAATATTTATCTAACACCAGGATTTCGTATATTATATGAGTGAGACTTTTCTTTTAATCCCCACACGTATATAAACACCATTTCACTAGTTTGGATTAAATTATATAGAATGAACTAGTTATTTTGGCACCCCAAAATTCTAAAAGAAATTGCTTCTTGTAGATGAACCCCTCTCAAAATAGACCAAAGAACATTAAATGTTGAATTATGCCTCTTTGTGCGATTTATGGTTGAAATTAACTTATATTCCATACTACCCAGCTCCATTACATTAGATTCCATTGATTATAAGACTAAAATTATAATATAATATGAGAGAAATCCCCCCTTTTCTGATCATTGAAAGCATTTTGGAAACACAATTTATAATTGTAGGGTGGTTAGAAAATATGTAATTCAACTAATTAAAAATGAATGGAATTAAATAAGGAAAAACAAAAAAAGACAAATCTCCCATGGTAGATATACCTAAAAACATTAAAATTAAGTCTGAAATTTGGGTTAAAAAAAACACACAACTTGGCACACATAGGGGAACAATTGAGTAAAACCTGGGTTGATGTATTTGAAGATGAAGAGGAATCAAAAAAAGAACAAATCCTCCTATTAGAAATTGAAAACATAGTTTTAGATATTATTAGACAATCCAAATAAAATGATACTAGTCATAGTGACACTAGACAAATCTTGGAACCCTCACTCATGAATAACTTGGAGACTCTATGGGTGAAAAAGAAGAACAATAACAGGGTATAGAACTCAGGTTCTTCTCACCCTATGAATCACTCTCCTGTTAGTTCTCCAACACCATAATACACTACTATAAATGTTAGAACTAAAAATCCTGTTACTACACATAATGTTTATAAATGTTGATCCTCATACCACTATCAATAGAATGATCCGACCTGGTGTCAATAACATGGATGGTCTAGGAACTGTCAAAACCACTAATGGTTTTGATATAGAGGGGAGAAAGGATTGAGGTACATCCACTAGCATCTCTATAAAACCTGTGGAACTACACACTAGACCGAAGGCTATTCAGAATGAGACATAGACCAAGATCACTAAGCCTAAAAAAATGTTCACATGCCCTTGGAATCTGTTAAACATGTAAAGGAATATACACCCTCGATAAAGGATCCTTTTCATATTCAAGATAATAAAAACACCACAGAGCAGATGCAGTCTCTTTCATCTGATCTAGGAACTAGCTTATAGCAGGACTTAGCTGCTTCAAAGGATCCTGGTACACCTCTTCCTCTGTCTACAAATTTCCCTTTAGAAGTTACTCAGTCAATTTATAGTGATGATTTCTCTAAACAGTATGGAAATTTGTTATCTAACAAAAATTCCAATTCTTTTATGTTGTTTTATAAGAACTCTACAGAATCAACTATGAATACTTCAATAAATGAACCTCCTAAGAAGAACCCTATCATATTCTAACAAGGACTAGTAACATACCACTAAATGTAAAAATACTCAAAAGGTTAGAAGTTCTTCTAGAAAAAATGGTTCAGGGAAAAAGAAGAAAAAAAGTTTTAACTCCAAATTTAGGTTTAAATGAAGATTATCTTTTGGAATTTTCAGCGTATTTCCAACCTTGACAGGTTCACTATACTAAAAATAATGGTTAATAGTCATATTCAAATCTTATTTTCTATTACTAATCAAAAAATTACCTTTTTTCTAAATACTCTAATTTTTTCCAACAAATTTAGGTTTTTACTGGTCAAATAAATAATACCTCCAATGCTGAATCTCTATGGATTTTCTCCCACTCTTATATTCAAAATGTTAGTATTTAAAATTTCTCTAACCATATTTCTACATGCAACTTGAATACTGATGGAACACACCTTTTATAACCATTTTTTATGCTAATAATATATCCCAATAATGGATAACTCTATAGAATTACCTTTTATCTCTAGGCACTAATTTTAATGCTCCTTGGTTTCTTATTGGAGACATTAATTCCATTCTCAACTCAAGTGAGAAAATTAGACCATCTCAAGCATCAATTTCAACGAGATAATTTAAAGATTCAATTGAAGACAAAAAATCTCATTGAAATTAATCTCAATAGTGTGAAATACACTTGGTATAGAAGACCTTACAATAGAGTGGCTGCTTCCAATATAGATAGAGCCTTCACGAATGTCACTACTTTGGATGAATGAGACACTATCTCTAGCATCACTCTTCATAGGATGAACTCTGACCATCACCCCATCCTGTTCAATGTCTCCACCAAAGACATGAAACCTGAGTTGCCTTTTAGATTTAATAATGTGTGGTTCTATAATGTATATTACACTATTATAATTCAAAAATATTGGTCTTCAATGTCACACAACAATGATTCCTTTGCCTGTAACATCAAATTAAAACATCGCAAAAAGACACTCAAAACATGGTCTAGCTTAGAATCCAATAAAATTAACAATGACATCCTTCTTTTTGAGGAAGAAATCAATGATCTTCAAAACAAGAACACTAGATCTAACCCTTATAATTTCATCTGAATAATTTACCAACAATGATTAATTTAATATATTAATACTTAAATATATTATACACATAATTGTAATTTTATGAAAAATATTTCTTTTATCTTTATTGTATTTTATCTTCATTTATAACCATTTCCTAAAAAACTTATGATTTAATATTAATTTTATTAATTAAAAACATTATATATATATATAATAAAACATTTATTCTTATTCATTTCAACCAAACCAACTACTGTGTTATTACATCCTTATTTAAATAACAATATTTCTATAGAATATCATCTTTCTTTTAAGCTCAGTGTTGTGTATACCACAAACTATTGAATGTAATATTATATAAATAATATATATTATAAAATATCGGCATGTTACAAAACCAATATTCTTGTTTCAATCAAATAATTAGGACTGGATCTATTATGTAATTTTTATATAGAAAAAAATGGACACTATTCTTTTTGAATTATTATAGTTAATTGAATTATGATCTGATTTGAGGGGGTTTTAGAAAAATTAGATATTTAAGATATAATAATTAATGTTCTATAATATTTCCCTTTTCCCCTAATTTTAATTTTTGATTTCATTTTTATCTTTAATTTTATCTCATTATCAATCACTACAAATAAAGTGTTTCATCTTCATTCAAGAAGAATGACTTCTAGGTACTCTATAGTTTTCATTGAAAAAAATGTAATAAAATTGGAAAATTGTATTTAGTTTTCTTTAAAAAAATCATTATTTTTGATTGACAATATAGAATAAATGTTCATGTATACTTTTTGGAAAACATTATACTTTTATGATAAAATATGTATAAAATACTTTTATTGTTTTTTAATCATATAAACTGATTTAAATTTATGATAATTAAACTTATAAATAGTGAGAAACATTATACTTCCAACATTTCATTATTATTATATTTTTTGATCTTATATTTCAAAATTTAATCTCATTTGAAAACATCATATATAATTAATAAAATCAGTTGATAAGATGAGATGATTTCATATTTTTGGGGTTTTTCAAGTCACGTGCAGGATGTCAAGTGGTTTCTAAACTTGAACGTGATAGAATTAAAATATCCCTTCCCACCTCCTATTTAAAAAAAATATTTATGAATAAATTAATTCTTAATTATATATAAATTATAATTTAGTATTATGAAAATAAAATTCTTTACCTAGAAAAAATGAGCATAATATTTAATATCTAATGAAACAATTTTTTAGGTATTTAAACTGATGGTTTTAAAAAATAAAATGTCTCTATGTTCTGGTAAATAAGTTCAAAAAATTCATTTCATGGTAATTTTATGTTTCTAACCTATGGACCTATGGACCAATCTATATGATCTATTATAATTGTTTTATTTTTTTCATAAAAAATATATTATTATATCTATTAGAATTTCATTATAGAAAACTAAATGGATTAACCCATAAAACTAAACTTATTTTAAATGTTTTTCCACTTTATTTGGGTAGTAATTGGTGAAATCATTTTTTAGGTAAGATTCAGAATGTATTTTAACCACCAATATTTATTTTTTGATTTTTTTTCTACTACAGCAATTTTCTTCCATTTTTTGAATAATAAATATGGATGGGATATTTCCTTAAATAAAAGTATTGATCAAGGGTAATAAACTAGATTTTATTTCAAGTTATCATAAAATTATCTTCTTCATTTGTAAGTATTTTTTTCAAAAATTATTTTTACAAAAATAAAACCCATTAAAAATTATTTAAACACTAAATTAGAATAACAAAGTTATATACAAATAAGATTTAATTTGTAAAATAACATTGTTTCACAAGGTTAGAAAAATAAAATGAACAAAAATAAATTTTACAAAACCACTTATTTATTTCTGTTTTATTAAAAAAAATTCATTTGTGTTTTTCTTTATTTTTCCCAACAAAAATCACCCAATTCATAGAAAAAATTAAAATTCATAAATACATATAAATAGTATAAAAAACCAGGAATTATAAACAAATAACATTAAAACATATTAGATAATATACTAGTCATGTTGAGATTGTATGAAATTATTAATTCATTTTTTTAAGAGTAAAGAAAATCATGGTTTTTCACACTTTTTTGTAATAAGTTACAAAATATTATGAAATTAATCATCTTTGCATCAGTGTGTAGAGTTTCATATAGTTATTTTCATGATTATATGTAACAAAGATGATTCAACTTCATTGTTTCCCTTAGATGATAGTGCCAAATTATGATATTCCTTTCACATCTAAGGGGTTTCTATCCAATGTTTAATGTCTAATTGTGCCAATGTATATAATTTTATCCTTAAGAATAGGAGTAACATAATAAGATGATACATGTATGTGTTGTATACTTATAGTTTTTATTTTTATGGATCATGAAAAAAAACATTAACTTTGATGAAAATTTTCATATAATTACTATCATTCATTAATTGTGGTTATATTGAACACACATGTGCATATATATATATATAATTATTTATTTATTTATTTGTGTGTGATCTTGTTTGTGTGTGTGATTTTTTTCATGTTTTTTTGTGTTTTTTTATGTTTATGATTCAACCATTCTTGGGATTGGTCTGGAGTACATAACAACCGACTGCATCCAGATGGTTTATGAGAGCATGCATATGATATAGATTCGGGAGAACACTATTATTGATCAAAGATGTATACCTTATTCCTTTGAGGCTATGAGTAATGTTTTTTTGTTTTGTTCCTTATATAGGATTTGGAAAACATAAAAAATTCATTAGGTTCATGGGATGCTTCGAGGTATGGGAGTGTGCTTAAGAAATTGTTTACTAGATGGTGCAACCTCAATAACTAAAGTAAGTACATGATGAATTTTATATATCTAAACATCGAAAGAAAATTCATAATCCCTCATATTAGTAGAGATTAATTAGATACTATAAATCATGATATTTTTTATTATATTTTCTTGTATAATATAAAAATGTTGTACGGTATGACATCTATAAAAGGCATATTGTATGACCTAGTGTAATTATTTTATAATGCTTTATAGAGAGATATCATGTCATTATCTAGACTATCACATTATATGATAAGGTTTTACTACTAGACTATATCATAACTTTTATTCTATAATGAATCATATTGTTCAATTCATATGGGTTTTTATGATTAATTATTGAAGATTGTTGGTTCTAATTAACGACTAGTTTCTCTTCTGTAAATTCATTCATTAATCTTAAATGTTTCATATGATGAATCATATGGATAATAAAATTAATTTAAATGTTAAATTCATGCATTTTTTATGAGTTAGAAATGTTGTAAACAATTCATTACTTGAAAATTTTGTAACATTATAGTATATTCATATAAGCCCCTTGGAAAATCAGTAGGGATTATATAATTAAGTCTAAACTAATAGAATGGGTCTAATATGAAAATTCATGATTCTTATTAATTACTCTTGAATTTATATTCTCCTTGTTCCTTTTCTACATGACTGTTACTATCATACCATAGCCATGGGGAGGAACATACGTAAACAATTGTTGATTTAAAAGACCATTGATACAATCAAGAGGAAAGATTCATTTGGATACTTCTTTTTGATATTTATTAAACTTTTTTTTTGAATACAAGAGATCCAAGAAACTATAGTTTAATTTACACACATGTTCTTCTTTTTGTATTATCTGTGGTTTTAGTGTCAAATCAAGAAAAATATTGGTTTATGGTTTCATTAATCCTTTAAATGCATGAATAATTCATTATTTTTTTATAGGTTTAGAGAAGTAACATGTTATTTAATTCATGAAATCTTGAAGAAAATTAATAAAAAATAGATATCATATTCCATATTTTATGGAAGGATATAGTTTTTTATCTATAATTTCTTGAATTCTCCCCCCAAACCCCTCTTAGGTAGAAATAGGATAAATATTCCACCCTAATCTCACATATAATAGGTCAGGGGTTGGTGACTAGCACCGAGTATCCATATTACACATAATGGGAGGCCTTGGCCCAATACACCTATCATAACACAAATCACCAAAAAGGATATAATGATGTAAATAGATAAAAAAACTAACTATAATATATATAATGTATGTGATAAACACATAGATCCATAAAAGAAAACAGTTGAATAACCGTAATAAAAAGGGCTAAGATGAATTCCCAATGGACCAAATGAAAGGTAATACTAATTAAATGAGATTAAGAGGTGCTAAAATAATCTATATCTAGACATATATTCAACATACTACCACTTCCATCATGTACCACTAATCTCCATTAACATTGTGTCAATCAAGATTATCATAAAATTGTTTGTCATCTGTATAGTATATGGAACGTGTGGGGAAACATTTACCATGTGAGGTTGAGTATATACAAACCTAGTATGAATCAGTAAAAATTACAAAAAGAAATTATAATAATTAGGCAGGTCATCCCAAAACACTAGACTGTAAGGGATGAATGACCAATAAAAAACCAATATATTCTTTAATGAATAAAATCTAGGACATAAGAGATATATTATTGATTTAATAACTACTTATAGGATAAATCATCATGAAACCCAAAGAATCCAAACCACCCTAATCAAGAAACCTACATAGAAACTTTGTAACTACAAAGGATGGCCCATGCCTCATTGAATAGAACACAACATATGATTATAGAATAGAAAATATGATGGTATCACACTAATGATGAGGGAGAGGCACTTGAACCCTTAATTTTTTTATCACCATGCTTGATTCATGTTATTGACCCTATTTTATTATATCTTAGAACTAGAAATATTTCCACCAAAATAGCCACAAATGATAAAATAAGAAATTTCATCATGATATAAATAGAAAACACATATTATAGGCTATTAATTTTCATCAAACCAACACATGGTAAAAAATTTACAAAAACGCCGTGCAGGTGACAATATGAACCATTTGGTGGCCTTAGAGTTTGAATCACGGTATGAACCCCTTATGTGTGTGTCTGCACCCCCACAAATCTCATAGTGTGTTTCCAAGGTCAAGTCAGGTGGAAAAAACCCATCATGACAACCTACCTGGTAACCAAGCATGGATCACATCACTATCAATCTATCCAAGACCTCAGTCGTATAACATAATGGACTAACTCCAGAGGATTAGTCAGCCTGGATTATAAGATTAACTTGTTGGAATGCCCACATTATGGTTGTTGATTGGTCACTATTGTCTACCAATGTTGTGACCTCTTTTTTCAGCCTCTGGTACCTATCTTGTTTCCACATCATTATATGCCTTGTTATAACCTCCAATTATGCTACCACCATCTTCCATTATGGATGACTGTATTCACTCTATAACCTTTCATGCCTCAGTCTCCTCTATTCATACCCCTCTACTACAAATCATATAAACAATTAATGAATAATTTTTTAAAATAAAGTAAATAATCATAGATTCCACCACACATGATATTCAGTCCAATGATAAGGGTTCATTCAACAAAATTCCTTCATGAATATTGAATAATATAGGAAAGAAGTTTAAAATAAAAATATATAATCTATAGAATTCATTAAATGGGGATTTTTAAATTAATAATAGAGAACAAAATTCCAATTTCATGGTTCCAAAAATCATGAAAGAGGTTCAAAAAGATAAATTCATCATAAATTACAGAAAATGGAGAAACTATTAAAAATAAAGATCTTTATCACATTTTTCATTTGTATGATGGAAAATACTATGTATATGTTGGGTGTCATTAATGAATCCCACACATTTATCATCCTATATGGATCCAAGATCTATGAAATACTCTCTCAAAATCTATCGATATTTCAAGGTTTTATGGTGGTTAAACCTTTAAAATAAAAAAATTCCTATATAGAATAAAACCTTGGTTTTGTGGAGTTTAATTAAAACACATTTTATCATATTAGGTCCTAATAGTTGATGAAGTGAACAGAAATAATATTGGTCCTAGTATAAAACCCCCATTATGGACCTAATTTTAGTGTTATAATTCTTTTGTGATGCTTTGATTTGAAGGAAATGAATTATTCCATTGAATTTACATGAACAAACAAAAAATGATATACTATTTTTAATATAAAATTTCGAAAGACACATGAAACAAAAATCAAACAACATATTAACCAAACAACCTCAAAAATGTTAATTTAAATATTCTAATGGTTCAAACAAAAAAATCTATGGTTTCTACATCCTTCCCATATTTAAGTATTTTTTCCAGAAAAGAAACACTTACTCAAAAAGGTGAAGGAATTGAGTCCCTAACTAGTTCTCCCACTCCCACAATCTCTCCTAAAGGATCACATGATGCTAAAATTCATGCACCAATGAGATAAATCACCCAATAAGTATAATCTTCTATTAGCCCTTAATCAATATTGTGTACTTATAAAAGGTGGATCCATCCTTGATGTCCATATCACTATAGTCAATGATGTGTGACAGGTCATGAACCTATATAAACATCTATGATGTGTAGAATATTTCATTAACCCAATCATGTTTTTGTGGAAACTCCATTTAGTACAAAACCCCACCCAACCTATATAGGTCCTAGAATATACTGATGAATCTAAGGGTTATCTTGAATTTCTAATCAAATATTTTCAAACTGTGTCATGTGAAGTCATTAATTAATATATTATATCCATCATAAAACTCTAAAATCCTCCATAATTAGACCATGTAAAACTTATGATGGATCTAATAAATCCTCATCTACTCCTAGATCACTTTTTCCTTCTTAAGAATATACCTCTCTATCTCTTTTCCCATCAATGATGACGCCTTTTCCTTTCTCAAACTTACGGGTGAACTATATGATTTATCATAGATATGCTCAAAATGTGTTATTCTAATGGTGGATTGGAGGTTATTTTAAAAAAAACCACTATAAGTGAGTGATCCTCCCATATATAGACAATATTAAATACGAAATACCATATTATATCCTCAAGAATATGAATGGTTCACTTTGTATGGCAATTTGAGGTAGGAATTTTGTACTCATCCAAAACTGATTCTCTAATACCACCTATGAGATACTCTAAAACTGGAATGTAAATCAAGTGCCTCATTCATAAATGACCCTAAAGGGTATTTTGGAGAACCAAATATTTATAGGTTGTAAAATTTATAAGGAATTTTAATTTTCATCACATATTAAGGGATGTTTTGAGAATCGGGATTAAGATTATATTTTTTTTGTGTCATGACACCTCAAAGAAATTTTTTATGTTCATTGATCCAAATTAGTTTTTTTGGGTGATTAGGAGAGAAGTGGGGAGGATTTGGGTTGACCCACTCCCAGTTGTGGTTTTTTCTATAGGTGGCTAGTTGCATCATGACCATTAAGTCAGGACGTGATGGCCTACCATGATAAATTTCATGGCTATATCATTTCATTAGGAGGAGGGTGTGTGGAATCATGTTTAGAGTGGTAGGAAGGTGGGTCATTCCATGATGTATGTTAGTCGAGCGTTGATACCTCTTCTTGGGGTGGTCATACTTCCAGCCACTAGGGCTACATCACAAAAATGTTTGGATGAAGGAAAAAGGGTCCCCCTAGGGTGGTTTCATCATGATCCAGAAGGTTCAGACTGTTAGATAGATGGGAAACAGAGAATCATTTGATGGACCTTATGTTCATGTTTTAACCTTGCACCTAGTTTTATTATTAGGGTAATACTATTATTTTATAAATCATCTCCCTTTGGTTTTTTGTGAAAACAATCACACTAGGGAGGGCCATTCATACACCCCTCCCCAAACTTTATCCCATGAAATCTCCCCTTGATTAGGGTGAGATAAACTATTATATTCCTCTATTCGTTATTCCCCTTAAATCCCAAAATTTTTTATGATCTAGGATTGAGATTCATCATTGAATACATTAAATCATGGTATAATCGAACAAGGATGATGGGAATTTTCTATCATGGATAGAGGTCATCCTGGATGGATGATAATAATTAATTTCTCTCTATCACATTGCATGTATTTCCCTCTATGAATTTTTATTCTTAATTTAGTGAAATTTGGTATAATTGACCATTTATTCGAGTAAATAAATTGAGAATTTTTTAGAGATTTCATAGGGACATAAAATTTTTTTTAGATACAATGTAAGAGATTAAATAAATTTTCCATGGATCTCTATAAAATAAATATAAAATCATATAAAACTGGAAATGAAGAAACTGATATAACTACGTAATGTTTATTGATGATGCTACTACACCCTCTTCAACAATCTATTTAATGAGTTTAATGAAGATCACAAGAGTTATAGAAAATAGATTAACTCCTCTGGAAGTATCCATAGGTTGATCCTAAATTATCCATCATATGAACGAGCCTCTATTTTAGCCATGGTTTGTTAGCACCTCAATGTGATAAGGATAAATAAAAAAAGAGATTCAAGTTTCAAAGAATCTCAACAAATTAATCATACACACACGCATCCTTCACATTATTTCATATTTTTTATTACTTTTAAATATGATCTAATGGTTTTATCACATTATCTCATGTGATATGATGCATGAGTTAATGTCTTAGTCAGTTTATAAATCCCTTGTAAGAATGAAACTTCCAATACATTTTTTCTTATGAAACAGTTCCTTATATTAGCCATCATGGGAGAGGTATGAAATTCATGCTATTGAAGGCAATAGGATAATAATCCATGTAATACGATATAGCCTTACATCACTTTCAGGTTTCATATCACATTACCAGCCCATTTTTGTCCAATAAAAAATTGGATTTATAGAATATATCACCATTAATCTCCCACTTGTACAAAAACAAAATATAAATAATTTCATTTCAACTTATTTTGTGTCATATAAAATAACTTGTGAAATCATATCCAAAACTCCATTCCAATATCTCCCAAATCACTTTTTTAAAGATATCATTAATGAAGAATACTATGGATTTTTAATGTAATGGGATGTCTTTTGTTTTTTCAACAATATATTTGAAGTGTTTTTAATATTTATTGGACTTGTTTAGGATTTTTTTGAAAATGATTATATGTTTCCTGAAGAATTTATGATACTATTCTAAAAATGTGAATATTATGTCCATTTTGAGATATTTGAAAAGTAAAAATTATACGGATATAAGAACTAATAGCAAGAATTCAACACTGAGTATATGTATTAGATTATTTAGTATAATACTTAGTAGGATGAGTGTAATAAATTTCCATTGAATGTATACCTTTAATGCTAATAGTATTTCTTTGTGCATGATTGTAATTATTCAATGTAAGACTTTGATTCATCATATGACAATAGAATAAATATTTTCCTTGATTGAATGACTTTATATATTGATAGTTTGAATTTTAATAGTATAGTAAATTGATATTACCCGTGTAATACTTCCACACTCACCAAATATATAAGTTTTTGATGGGTAAAAATATAAGATCCTAGAACGTTACTATTCTGAAGTAATTTGACCTAAAAATATAAGAACTATTCTTTAATGTAAAGAAAACACATATAAAATTTGATTCTCTCTTATTTATGTTATATTTTTAAGATAATTATTTTGTTGATATTTATTTTGATATATGAGCTAGAATATACTAAAAATTTCTATGTTGTTTAAAGATAAAATTTTTTGAAAAAAACCTCAATATATTACATCTAGAATGTTTTTATGATAATATTATACTAATATTAATATCCTAATTCACATAAAACTCCTGAAATGATTCAATGTGAGTTCTTGATTTGAAGAAGTTATTATGCTGAATAATTGTATGAATAAGAATTTTGGTAATATAATATAAAGTAGCAGGAAAATAGACTTCATGTGATTCAATTTATTAGGCATTTCAAATAAAGTAATGTGAATTATATAATGATTTTTTTTCAACCGTAAATTCTTTAATTTTTTCCTTTTATGGCTACTGGTTTCAACAAGAATCCATTTAATTCTATTAAATGGAATAATTTCTAATAAATTTCATGTTTTTAGGATTGAGAATAACCAAAATGATGAATGATATGTTTTTATTGGATAAGAGTTATTGAAAGAGACTATGAAAAACTATAAAAAAAATTGAGATTACCTAGAACCGAGGTTATATTCATCTGAAGATATGTTCTTAGTAGAGTTCATAGTGCTGAGCATTGAGATTAAAATGAAGAATAATATTAATATGAGTTATACATGGAGTGAGAAACTATTCCTGAATATTTCTAAAGGATACTGAAGTGAAATCTAAATTTATTATTACTGAAGAAACCAAACTCTCATGAATATCATTATCATTCCAGTTATATATCTTGTATGAAGGCAGTTTGAAACCACATAATATGATGTGTCTCTAGACTAGCCTTGTGTGAATATATTCCAACATTATAAGATTTTTATTTTTTAGCTTATAATGAGGAATATATGGATATAGATACTAAACAATCATGGTATGAAGTATGTTTCCCTTGAAAGGGATGAACCATATAAAACTTAATCGTGTTTTTATATCTTTATTTTTTCATACATGAGTGAGGTAGAGATTACATATTTGAATGAATTGAATATTAAGTTCTTATTAGGGTTAATTTAATATTTATGAAATTTCAAAAACTAGTATCCACAAATTATTCCCCCTGTCTCATTGTATTAATTCATTATTAGGAACTTTAAATGGAATTAAAGTTTAGTCCCACTTTTTTATTCTTTCAATTTCCAATAATGGATGATATGAATTCTATGAATAGAAGTAGGTTCCAACATTTTATCGAAAAAATTATCACATTTGTATGAACAAAATTTTAAACTATCTTTTATCTCCTGGAATGGATGTTAGATATGATTTTATATTTAGTTTTCCATTGATTGAATGGAATAATCCAATGAATCTAGTTGAAAAAAAATATAAAGAATAATGAAAAATCATAGAATATTATTGTTATTTCCTTCATAGAAAATTTTTACACAAAGGTGATGTGAATTCAAATTGTAAATGAAATCTAGAACAAGATTTAAATTAGCTATGGAGGAAATATGTCATTCAAATGGGATAAATTAAAAGTTTTTAGAATAAATTTTAAAGACTTCTAGATGGATAAGGAAGAAAAAATTGATGGTTATTTCACTCAATCGAATGAATGTTTTAGTGATATAAAAGGATTTAGTGAAAGTTTTGAAGAATCCACAATTTTAAAGAAGATCATGGAGAAATTTAATGTATGTTTTGATCCTAATATCTTAGCTTGAGTAGATAGATGGGATCTTTAATGGATGAATTGCATTACATTCTCATACTTTATGAAATAATAAAAATTCTTTCTTTAACAAAAATGTAATGTATGAAATGGATGTTAAGTACATGTGAATGTTGAAAATTGAATAATTTGTTGAAAACTATAAATTAAGTGATTCTTAAAATAAAAAGTATGATAGAGACTATAAAATAAATATTACACTTTTCTCAAAGATATTCGAGAAAAAAATAAGACTATAAAGTACCCTCTTCTATTATTCAAATGTAATGGAATAAAGAAATTTCTTATTAACTTCCCTTAGAAAAAATAACCATATTCTGAAATGAAATGGGCCTTCATGCAATAATAAGTGGAATAAAAATTCATGTGGGTCATCAAAATATGAAAAAAATATATTTTCTATAATTATGTTAAGAAACCTGATAAGAAAATAAGATGTTTTTCACTCATGTTACAGTGAAAATGAATGTGATTATTATAAAAAATTCAAAAACTTCATGGATTATATTGAAAATGGTTTAAAACATAAATAATATATGATAATGGTTCACAACCAACTAATATTTAATAGATAATTAAAGGATGAACACCATACTTAAGAAAGAAAAGAAAACATGGGAGAAAGAAAACAAAACGATGATAAAAGAAAATAAATCATTTGAAATGAATGAATAATTAATTAATGTAGAGATCAAAAAATTCATGTTGAAAGTAGTTCAGTGTGTGAAAATGATGAAAGATCATAAAGATTAATGATCCTTGAAAGAAGATGGATTATCTAAGACACAATCCAAGTGTCTTAAATCCATGTATAAACGAAATAACTTGAAGGATAAATTTAGGAACATTATTTATGTCAAGGATGAATCCTATAAATTATTTGTGATAACTTTAATACTAAATTAAGTTACATATACACCTCATCAATTTGTTTATAATCCAAATTTTTTTAACATTTCAGGTTCCAACTAAAAATGTTGACATTTATGGGCTAATAAAAATGAGGAGAAATATTATCCCACATTAGTTAATTAAAGGATAAACCTAAAAAGATTTTATTCTCCCAAAAATAAAATAAAAATCAGAGTAAAAATATAGAGAAAAATATGGATAATTTTTCAAGTATAATTCTTATAGACTATAAAGATTTATTTTTAAACTTATTTATGGTTTTGTGGGGAATTTGTACATAAATCCCACACATTGTTTTATAACATATATTTTAATTGGATAATAAGGGAAGTTATGGGAAGAATTTTGGTTGAGAAGGAAGATGATATAATAAGAAAGCATGTTGAGATAAAAAAATATTTCCAATATAGAAACATGTAACCAATTTGAATTCCTTGAAAAAGTGTGAGGAAGATATGACCAACAATGCTATAGAGATGAACATATCATGAAATGTTTCCCAGGTTAGCTTCCACTTATTGATAAATGAGATATTTCATTAGTTCATAAATATGATAATGATTTATTATCAAAATTTCCTCCTAAATAAATATGAAATACGAATTCATGGATACTTTATACTGGGTGATACTCTTACATGAAAGGTGATTCTATACTGTTGAAATTTTTTGAGAAACATTAACGTGGTTTTTTAAAATTTGAAAATGGTTTTTCCTTGAAAATTAAAGGTATTAACATTTATCAAACTGAAAATCAAACTATAAAATATGATGTTATTATTTAGGTAGAAGGTTTAAATCATAATTGGTTGAGTTTTAGCCAATGTTTTGATGATGGATATGAGGTGATTTTCAAGAAAGACTAATTTCATATTAGTAGATCCAAATATGTGTGTCTAATCACATAAGGAAATAAAAATAGTGTAAACTTTTTTTTAATTCATGATTTAACTAATATATACTACATGGGTGAAAGTGATGAGAACATGCTATAGAATCAAAAACTTAGTCATCTTAGCAAATGAATTTTAGGCTATTTTTTAAATCATGTTATTGTTAGAGAACATATAAATCTAAAAAATGATGAAAGAGTTTATGAAACATGTCAAAAGTAAAAATTGTCACAAAAATACCACAAGAATGTGGGTATTATATCCATAAGACCATTGGAGTTAATTCATATAGATTTTTATGGTAAAAATTATCCAAAAATATATCTATGGTGATCTTTACTTATTTACATTTAAAGATGATTACACTCATATGAAAAATTTTCTTTTCATAAAGCATAAGTATGTGGTAATTAAAATGTTAAAAATGTATATAAGACAAAATAAAAAGTAATAATAATTGTGTATTAAGAAGTTGAGATCTGATAATTGTAAGGAATGAACATCTTCTACATTTTAGGAGTACCTTGGAAAACATGGAATCAAGAATTAATATTGAAATCCTTATACATCACAGTAATTATTTTTATATAAATAAATAATAGAAACAAAATATAAATTTGTTGAATTTTTCATGTTGAAAATAAAATAACCAATTACATATGTAAAAAATGTGTATGTACAATTATTTGTATTTAGAAAATATTCCTCATTAGGCCTGAGAAGCATCCTACACCATATCAAATTTGGTACTATAATAAACCTATTGTGAGATACCTTGATGTTTTTAGTATTTTTTGTTGCATACTAATAAAATATAGTATGTTGGTAAAGTATTATCAAAATAATTATAAGTTTTTATTAATATTGTTTCTATCAAGTGTAAATGTATTTAGTTGTTGGAACAATAGGGTGTACAAAATTTCCAAGAGTTTTGATGTGAAAATTTATGAAAATATGGGAAAATCAGACAATCTATACAAGTAGATTTTTAAATTTATATAAAGTTTTGTGATAGGATTTCAAAAATAATGGCTAAGAATGTTTTTAAAATCATACCATAAATTTATTATGTTGATTTAGAAAATACTCTTGGTAATTAGGATGTTATTAGTGGTTTCAGAAGTTGATTTCAAAGGATGTAAACCATGTAAAAATTAAAAATATAAATGGAAATCAGAATTCACCTGATCAAATAAAAAATATACTAATAGTTGAGAATCAATTAGCTCTTATATAAAAATTTTAACAAATAATCTAAGATAAATCTATTGATAATGAAGTGTTTGTTCAGGATATGAAAGAATAACTCGATAATATTGGGAAGAACTCAACATGGGATATTATTCCTTGAACAAAAGGAAAAAAAATTAATTATTACCAAATGGGTGTTTAGAAACAAATTGAGTGAAAAAAGGTGTTGTGGCAAGGAACATTTCTTGGATGTTATGAAAGTGATATACTCAGTTCTAAGGCATTAACTTTGAATAAACCTTTTCACCAATAACATGGTTTGAAATAATAAGTATTTTCTTATATGTGGTTGCACACAATTACTATAAAGTGTATCAAATGAATATGAAATCAATTTTTTTAAATGGTTTCATTGAGGTGAATTTAGATTATGTATTTTTTTCTCAGGAATATTATGTTATAAAGTTGTAAAGGATTTTTTTTAATAATAATCATGATAGGTTTAAACACCTAATTTGGTTGAAATCAAACTATTTAAATTTGATAATAGTAATATGGTTGACTAAAAGAAAGTTATAAGACACATTAGATGTTTATTTTATCTGATTTTCATAAGACAATACATAGATTTTTTTCAGCCGCATTGTGATTAGTTTCAATGTTAACCTAGAAAGTCACACATGCTTGTGAAAAAAATGATATTGTGATATATAAAAGAAAAAAATTCATTAGGCCCTAGTTTACAAATACATACTGGATTTAAAAATTATTGGATACATTTATGAAGTCTTGGAAGGTAATTCTATAATGGTTATTTTTTATTGAAACCTTAAAGTATTAATTTTTTCTTGTTATAGCTACTGAGTTAATTGGAATCCATTTAATGATATTAAATGGAATGTCTTTTGGGAAGATCAATTCATTGAGTATTGATTAGAAAAAAAGAATGATGGATGTTTTTTGTGTGATAAATTGAATGAGAGTGTGAAAATAGAAAAAATTGAGAGTACTGATAATTGATGTTTTTTTCATTTGAAAATATGTTATTGGTTGCGTTCAAAATATTTAGTTTTGAGAAAAAAATTAAGAAGTAGTTCTAAATTAGTCATATATCAAATGAGTATCTATTTTTTAATATTTATAAAGGATCATATTAGGATATCTATATCTTTTATTAGTAAAGAATCCTAACTATCAATAATATCTTTCTCATCACTATTACATATCTTGTGTGAAGGTAGTATGAAACTATAGTCTTGTGTGACTCTAGACTGGCATAGTGTGAATCTGTGTGAATAATTTAATATTTAGATCTGTTATTTATTATACTGAATTAGTTATGGTTTGTAAGGCTAAGAAATCACATCAAGGAGTAGGTTACTGAGGAATTTGTCCAACCATTAAAAAATTCATTGTCTTCTTTATCTCTTTCCTTCCCACATATATGAGTGAGGTCAACATTACAAACTTGATTGAATCAAATCTTAATATTTTTCCAAGGATGATTTAACATTGACTAAATATTAATAAAATTCTCAACTTATTTATCCCTCTTACTTATTTTTGTAATTCCTCTTTAATAAATTCAATGAACTTCACCTTATATTACATCATATGAAAAAAATGTAAATACCCATCCAAAACGTTTTTGGATTAACTATAAAAACTTTTAAGTAGATACATGATTCAAAATTAATCCTCTTCCAGTCACCACAATGTTTTTCCCCATGTAACTTTATATCATTGAAAACAAATATTAATCACTGGATCCATAAATGTAAGTTGATAAAGGCCTCTCCTAAATAATCAACAATACTCCATATATAAAGGGATTCCGAGTGATCTCTATCAAAAATGTGTATGTCTATATTTGTGTTCAAAAGTCTATATCATTTGAAAAAAATTGTTCTCATGTTTTCCCTTATTATAATGCATCGAGTAACCATGGGGCACAGAGAATGTCAATCCCATATATCCTACTCATACATTCTAGATTCTTAGAGTATAGACTGGCCTGGTCAATATATACTTCACATACCATTCACAATCATGGATGAGAACACCACATGTCCCCCTTGAAAATAGTTTATAACATCACATATACAATCTAGGTGTGTTATCACACTCCACAATTTATCTCAATCAAGGGACTATATTTCAAACACATCACATTAGAGAAAAAATCCCATCTCGGATAATATCTAAATGATGATATGATCAAAAACATACCCAAACACCCTCTTACTAGATAAGTTAGCATATAGACTTTCATATATAGGGTATAAAAGTTTGAAGGTTCTCATGCTAAGTATCATTCCAACCTCAAGTAATGGGGACTCAAATATGGTCCATTTTCCCTTAGTATACCTATTAAATTTTTATATGACACACTATGTGGTATAATAAGAAGGACATCCAGTAAAAAAATACATATTTATACCTCCTGAGTATATTTTGTGTCTCTATTCAGTAATACTACTCATGATATCTTTAAAATTTCATCATAACCTATCAGACTCCATGAATAACATCTATTAGGGATAACTCAAAGTTTTACTTTGAGTGTTCAATTATCATTACACTTCTTGAAATGTATATCTATATATGAAATTTTTTAGTTAGTGTAGAAGAATGATGAAACAAATATTTCCATTTATATGATACATTTTATATCCTTAAACACTTTTAATAATATTTTACAAACTACATATAAGTACTGATCTACCATATCATACATGATAAACTACTAGATCGACATTATGTATGCTGCACTTTTAGGAATTTTGTTAACTCATTACATCATATGTAATTCTTGTTATGTATCTATGTTGATATCTGATAAAACCCTATCAATAAATCTTTTTTAAGTAACATATATGTAGAAATAAAGTTAGAATAATAATGATATTTAGTAATCATATTACTAATGTTAAACTACATGAATATATATCAACTATTTAACTTGACAACATCAAATATTTTATGTCAATTTACACTGTCTACATAGAACCCTTTCTAATTTTATCATCATCATCATTGGAACCACTTCCATTAACTTTTTCCTTAAAATATTTCATAAATTATATAACTATTTATGTTATTTCTTTATGAGCACGTCTTAAACACTTCTACAATAATTTGATATTTACATTATTATGGTAACTAAAGTAACTCATTTACATTTATATTTACCATCATTCCAAAAATGATTTCAGATATCCAGTGAAATATCACCTTAATCTTAGAATGTTATTATCTTGTATTTTTTAACATAGAACTTATCAAAGATAAAACAGACTCTCACAATGATCTTAGAAACTGTATTGTTTCAGAATATCTTTCACTAATTTAAAAAATTCATTGTGTTTAGAAAATATCACATATTTCATTTTAATGTGAAAATTTAACAAATAAAAAACTACTACTATAGGGTATTCTATTAGATGGAACATTTTCTATTGAAAATGTGGCTATTAAAATATACCACTTCTCAGTTGTGGGAACACTTCCCATTATATTTTAACAAACATTTGGATAAAAACTTTATCTATGATAGAAGAATGATCCTTCTTTCATTTTAAAAATATGTTAGTGAATTTTATAAATCATAAACAATTTGTACAAAATTTATTATCTCATGTTTTTTCATAACAATTTCTTTATTAGTTAACTTATCTTATCATACAATAGAAATAAGATGAAGATTCAAATTCTTTACTAAAATTTATTTAAGCTTCACACATTCTTATTCATTAAAATATCTGTTATAGAAGCTATATTCTTCATTTAGTGAATGAAAACTACAATATTTTTCAATTATTATCTTGATTTAAAACTTCTATGTATTTACAATACTTGTAAAATATAAATTAATTATCACATACTATTCAAAATTAATTAATTTTTTTCTAGAACACATATACCTAACATAGAAATTCTCTGGACTTATCAAAAATCATTCATGAATTTTGGATAATCTAATCAGAAAGAATTATTTTTAATTCTTCCTAGAAACCCTATGATTCAGTAATCGTGACTAGATTTTCAGTGAAATATTGTTTAACTTTTCAACTATCTTTTCTTATTTTAGTTTGAACTTTTACCCACTAACATTGTCTATACATCATTAGTACCTAAAAAACATATGTCTTGTTCATTTTTTTTAACACTTTGATAATATCGGGTAAATTTTCTTGAATTAAATAATATTTTAATATTATTTAAATAAATTTTAATGTGATAAATTTCATAATAAAAGTGATACATCTTATACTCTCTTAATGTATGCTATAGAATTTAAAGAAATTACAATCAATGTGTATAAAAAATAACCATCTATTTCTATTTATAAAAATTGTTTACATTTTCTTCTCAAGAGAAAATGAGATAAATAATACTCCTCTTATAATAATTTCATACAATATTTTAATTATCCAAGTCATTAATAAAACAACACCTTTACTCCATTACATTAAAACTTCAAGCTCCAATATTCAATTTATTCTTCTCTTTTTACCTCTTATATGTTGAGTAGTTTTTAAAAATATATAGATGATGTTTTATATCTATCAGAATGATATAATTATATTCTATAACATATGTACCTAATATGTACTCTATACTAAAATTATTGAAACCATTCAGGTTATCAAGACAATTTCTCCTCTAATGGAACATTTTTTCATAATTAAATTGTGTCCTTCCTTTTTTATTTTTGACTTAACTAATGGTGTGAACACTCTAGGACCGCCTTTATTCTCCTTCTGGACAAAACATTTATCATTTTCCTTCTATACCAACAACATGGTAATGGATCCCATACTAAAATTTCTTTTCTCAACTATCCCTAACATATTTAGGATATCTCATAAATGATTGTAGAATTAATTCATATTATAACTTATAATAGACTACCAAAACCATTCCAATAGTGATTGAAAAATTAAATTAGTGAATAGTTCAAAATTAATTGGTGAACCCTGACTCTCCAAGTCATAGACGTACCCTATAATATTCATCACATGGGTAGAAACTGAGTATCCATCCGTTGTTCTACACTAAATATGATCTTTTAACACATCCTTACATTCATGCCTAGCTTTCTCCTGGTAAATTATTTTCATGTTATCTGTCATTTGATAGGTATTTGGGTCTCATGTTTATTTTAAAACTTATAAAACATGGTAAAATTAATGTGTGTGGATACTTAAAATTAATATTTTAAATTCTTAACATTTTCATCTAAATTTATTTGTTGACTAGATTCACTTGTTGGTAACTCATGAAGTGGTTAATTGAACACATCGAATGTTCTTTATTATTTAAGAATTATTCTAAACATCAATCCCAACTGAGGAAGTTGTGACCATTTAGGATCTCCTTGATAAGGACTCATTCCAAGTTAATGTTTTTTTATTCCATTTATATATAACCAAATAATCAATTAAATAAGTATCTTTTTTACTACCTCTTATTAAATAATTTTAGTGGTTGAATATCCATATTTTACTAAGAAATTTACCTTGATATAGCATGAAACCCAACACTTAGTTATTTAGGTACGGAAGCATCCAAATCTTATTATATATTAATCTTACATAGTGGATAACAAAACACTTTACCCAATCTATAATATGAATAATACTCAACTCTTTTATTCCTTTGGTACCTTAGCCCTTGGGGTTTTCTAGTTAGAGTAACCCAAAAGAAAAATCCAAGAACATATTAATAATGGATAACCCAATGACACAGCTCTAGAGTGTAAAACTACCCAAGGATGGCCTTGTTTCACCTATCACTTGTTTTTATTACACAAGATAGTCTAGGGGAACCCCACTCTAGGGTGAAACTTTTTAGTTGGAAGATCAAGGTCTCAGAATGTGTCTCTTTTGAAATAATCTAACACTTATTTTTTTAAGGGAATTTAATCTCACAATATTATATCATGTTATTCTCTATTATGTTTTAAAGCCTCTAAAAATTCATTTTTTGAATCCTATTCCATACACCATATCTATATATTCAATAAATTTTGATTTTTAACTATTTACATGACCCATAATTTTTTGTTAATCACTCAAATAGAGGAGCCAAACAAATTCATACATATTCAAATGCATCATATGCATAAGCTATATGAAATTTTAATGTAAAATAATGTTTTTATATGAGATTGAAAATATTTAAATTAGTGATCTCAATGTGATAGATAAATAACCCCATTCACCTTTTAAGATAAGGAAAAAAACTCAGGATAGTGTCTAGATTGATCCCAAGTCCCTCTCCCCAATGATACATTAAATAAGACAGAATCTAACTCATCATTACTCTAACACCTAATATGAATAAAATATATTCATAAAATAAAATTATTTTCATAACATTAATTACAAACCAGGGTTACAGTATATGAAAAATTTAAATAATTATCAAGTCTCACATAGCATGAAATGGAGGGCTATATCCTAGATGTAATTTATAATGTTAATTTTATCATATATTGGTTTATAATATAAAATTTTAAAAATAATGAATAAAATATGGAATAGCCATTCAAATAAATGAAAAATTCAAATATTTAAACGAGATATGAAAAATTCATGAACTATTCATAAATAAATGTATACTAAAAATCCTTTTAAAAATTTATTAACATTAGGAACATTCAATATTCAAGAGTAAAAAAAATATTCATTATAATATGAACTGTTTCATATTCATAATAGGTAATTTCATTTAAGTATTATGATATTTTATTAAGCACAAACATTTTATAATTTAACACCAATTATGAAAACATTTTATATATTTAAATATCATATATAAAATATTATTTAATACTTTAATAAATTCAACAATAAAAAAAAATTCATGTAGTTTAATTAATTTCCAAAACAACAATCTTATAATTTGAAAATTCAATTTAAGTTATTATATTCAATTCATAAATAAAAATATTTTATCCTCCTTTTAGTAATTTGTAAACATTTTATAAATTATTATAAAATAGACCCTTTTATATATAATACATTATTTATTTCATATAAGTTAAACAAATGTATTTTAAATACTAAAATTTATTTTTTAATTAATTTTTAATAATAATAGTTTTACAAACATTAATTAATTAATTATAAACCCATTACAATTAATTAATTAATTATAATTTTATTAACTATTATTTATCCCCAAAATATATTTTCTTATAATTTATAATCTATTTATAAATTGTAAGCAAAATCATAATTTTTTCCACCTTTAGAATCTATGTAAATGTAATCTATATTAGATTTACATAGAAGAATCACTATATAAATGTAATTTCCATTAAAATTTTATAGATGTGGTGATTTTTAATGTTGAGGGTAAAATCTAATACCCTTACACAATCTAGTTGTGTAAAGGTAAGGCTAAAGTTACTGTTATACATCCTATTTTTGTAAAGCTAACTGATCCAGTCACAATTTTCATCATGTTTAGGTGAACCTTTTTTTCAATTTTGATGCACAACTTTACACAACCCAACTTTACATAGATCATCTTGATAAAGGTAATGATTTTTATTTCAAAAAGGAACATCACTACCCCCACAACATTGAGGGGTTAGCCAACCCATTTCATTTGTGTTAACACTTAACACAGTGGTGAAAAATTAGTTACTCTACATTGTGGAATAAATCGGTGTCCATTTTGAGTTGCTGGGAGACCCTCTATGACATAGTATTACATTGGATTCAGCATGGTGATAGGAAAATGTGGTACTTTTTTTCATTAATATTTATTTATCAAACATGATTTCAAAAACTAAGCACATGGGTGGATATGATACCATTTAGGGGATTTGTTTGGGTCAAATAACAATTATTAGATGAAATAGATGTAAATAAATTCAATTTACAAGGATCTCACTGAGAGAAATATGAAATCACATAAAACAAGAATTGAAGAAACTAATGATAATGTATATTGTTCATTAAATATGCCACTAAAACAACTTTAAGCACCTTAAAATAGTTTTATGAAGATTATAAGAGAGTATGAAATAGGTATCCATAGGTTGTTCTTGAATCACTCATCATAAAAATGATAATATCCTTCAACCATGGTTTTCATGAACATAAACATGATAATAATTGAGAAGAATAGATATTCATGTTTAAAAGAGTCGTGAAAAAGTGTTCACACACACAACCATTACATGTTTGTGTAATTTTATAATTTTTTAGGATGCACTAGGGTTTTATCACTTTAACTCATGTATTAAAATGCATGAGTTAATGCATTGGTTAGTTCATGCACCTAATTCAGGAATAAAACTCCCTATATGTTTCATATTATGAAATGTTTCCTTAATTTATATCCAAAATGGGAGAGGCCTTCTATCCAATTCATTTTAGTCAATGGAATAATATTCCATGAAATACAATATATCCTTGCATCACATTCATATTTTAGCAATATGATGCACCCATTTGTATCATATATAATATAGTATTTAGAGAATATATCTCTTTCAATTTATTGTGTCTTTAGTCTGGGTGCGTTTTTGGAGTGGGCCAAACCTCATTTCTAAATGTTTTAGTGATACAGCTTGGTGATTTTTTCTAAATAATTACTATTTAGGTTAATTGGAATGATTAATTATTAATTATTCATAATGAATTTTTTTGAATGTGATGCATTTATATATGGTATCGGGAGTTGATATGATCTAGGACAAGACTTGATAAGCTTTGGTGGAAATGGAAAAGCTTTCCAAAATAGTGTAACTATATGTATAATGTTGGTGGTCTCTAAAAATATCCTTATTCCAAATAAATTTTTTATTTTGAATGTGATATGTAGTCTCACAATGTATATTCAATTTACCATTAAATTAAATAAATTATTCATTAACACCTTTGCATATAATAGAAGTTTCAAGGTATATGACGAAACCATGAACAGTGGCTTTATGTTTCAGTCACCGATGATCGAGGGATTGATTATAATATGTTTTAAGGGATACATGGATCAGTAAGGGTTATTAATTAAATAAAACCAATAAACAAGGTGGACTAGGATATATGTTGGTTTGGGCCTTAGGATCAAAGTGGTTCCTCCATTGAGGTTATGGAAAATGGGATAACCCAATGACTATAACATAGGGTTGAAGATGTCAGTTGGGTTCTAAAGAGGTATGGGATAGGTCCTTGGGGATAGAGATGATATGATAACATCCCAAAGAAATTTCCTAAGACGTTTTTGGTTTGAATGACAGGTGTGGGTTTAGTTTAATGGGTAAGATAATTGTATATCTCACTCATAATGGGGACCACCCCTGTTAGGGTGGATTGGAATCTTTGGGGGTTCCACGAGTGAGATGGTTCCTTTGGGCAAGGCATGATGTGTTAGAGATAATTATCATGTTGATGATGTGATTCAGATAACTCTTAAGGGATATGTGATAGATTCCTTAGTGAGGGTCATGGGGATTGTTGAGGACTTGGCAAGAGGATTCGAAGAGGCTTACAAAATGTGGATGGTACCTTGTGATTAGAACAGAGTTGTGATGTGAGGCATTTTTTAGGTTTTTGACCAGCATCTTAGGGTTGGCTAAGATATAACCTATAGACTTAGGGAACAATATAGATCATAGATAATGGATTTTTCCTAACGATTAGAGACTTCTATGGGTTTGAAGGACCCTAGTTGGTTCCTTAGTTGGTAATATGAGCATGTTGATGGGTTCAGTTTGATGTTCTTGTGCAACTAAGATGTTCTGGAGGGAAACAACCAATGAGGATGGATGGATGTTGATATATGATTTTAGTCATGTATTATTCCTCTAATGATGATTCAATGTTGTGTTCATGAGAATCCATACTAGGGGATGTGTGATGAGTTAGGGAAAATGACTAACCCATGTAAGGATAGTTTGTGATGGGTATTATGGGGTAGTCATCTTTCCTAAAATTTTATGTATGTAATAATTTTCTAGATGATTATTAGATATTACCTAGGTATGTGATTAAGTGATGTGTGTTTCTGAGAGTGGATCGGGTATGCACTCAAGTTTTTGAATGACATAAATTATATTTTCAGGTAGGTAGTGGGTTTTCCCTTGAGTTTCTTAATGACATGACTTATGTTTTCCTAGTGTGGATTGTGTATACCCTCATGTTCTACATGATTTGACATATTCCCATTTTGGAATCCTATACACCCTCGAGTTATTGATAATATTTATTTCTGATTCTAATTTGGGAATCATTTTTTCATGTTATTAATGATTACTTATGGAATTATAGGGGGATTTTCTACCACGGGTTCTTGATGACATTATACATGTTTCTGAGGTTGGAGCTAGTATACCCCCATGTGTCTGATGATATCAAACACCCTAGTTATATGGTGGGATATAGTTTCCCATATATGGTATGATTTATTCTCTAAATATCATGGAACTTGAAAAAGTGAGTGTGGTGGATCTTAGGTTTCACCTGAGAACCCAATAACCAAATTGGATTATTTTATTACACATGGGATATTCTTTTGTTCCATTTTAACATGTCACATGTACATAAGATTTATTTAATAGTTATGTTAAGAAATTTGTTACTAGTGAGCTACTGAGTTTTACTCACACCATTCTTAGGTGGTAATAAAACATTATTACCCAATAAGACCTCATGATTGCAAGTTCTTGTAGGGAAGAGGCCCAGTGTTTCATTATCAAGATGGATCAACTCGATGGGGATTTCATACTAGGATTTTATGATTCTTAGGGATGTATGTAAACCCCCTTTTATTTTATTTCTTTTATTTATTTTATATATATGATTGAACCAGTGTGTGATTAGTTGGGATGTATGAATTTATACTTCTACATTTTAATCTGATATAGAATGATTCTTATTTATTGGGTTTTCACATACTATGAATATTTTATGTGGATATTTAATGGTTATTTACATTGTTTTTTACTATAATATGATTTTATTATCTCCCTATGGTGAAAATTTAGGCCTTTTTTCTATTCATAACCCTCTAACATATGGGGAAAAATGCTTGAGGTCATGTGATGACTACGACTAGGAAACATGTTTGTGGTATCATAGTCTCTAATAAATGGGAATGGAAAACTCGTGTTAGAGTGTATTTTTATTTTTATTACTATTTAGATATATGATGAACTGGGAATCGGGATGTTTTGAAGCTTGAGAAGTCAGAATAATTCATTGTAAACACATTTTTTAATAGAAATCCATGTTACCAGGTTAAGGGATTATTGATATTGTTTTTCACTATTACAGTTTAGATATTTATTTGAGGATTATATATGTATTTTAGATTTTAATATAGTTTTGGAACATATTATTTTATTAAGATTTGTGTTTACATGTATCATTATTATCACACAGTATTCACAAGACATTCATGTGATTTTTGTGTGGTTGATATCACTAAATATGAGGTTTCCATTGTTTAAAGTGTTAAAAATAACTTATAATGTGTTGAAACATATAACTTATTGGTTTAATTATAATAAGTTGAAACATATTTTTATTCCTATGAAATTTAATTTGGATCTTAGGGAAATATGTTCTCCGATGAAGGATATACAGACCCTCAATGAATGGGATGTATGGTGACCCTTAGTGGGTTGATACAGGCATTTTATTTCTTATTGATATGCCCCTTGTGGATTATTGTGAGGTTGTTTCAGTAGCATAAAGTGAAAACAACAGCTTTTATGGTTCTTTCTCATATAAATTCTTGGTTAAAATATACTTTAACACAAAAATATTTTCTGACACAATATGGATCATCATAAGATGATTTCGTTGTATGCACATGGATGTGAACTGGTCTTTGAAGAAGTGATATTATATATGTATTACTGGTGATGATGAGTGCCTAAGCGTGGGTAATTTACTTGGCTTGTTATTCATGATATGTTTATTTTATAACCCTAGAGTGTGTGTGTTGGAACGTGAGTTTCCATGGGATGTTTTACATGGGAGTATAGATATTTTTTCTTGTGGACTCTAGCCTATGTTAGACATGTTTATTTTCTATAAGGGACAGCATACTTATATTTACATGTTATCAGGGCATCTTTAGGTTTTTTTGTGATGAGTTCTGATATATGTGGATTAATTTATATAGGGGTTATCAAGGACTTCTGAGTTCCCTTTAATATAAGGATCATGAGTGTACATTGAATTTATAGATTGATTCATGGAAAGTGTTATCATATATGTGGTGTAGGTATGGAAGTTCTTTATGTATTGAGGATCATGGTTCTAAATTTACATATCCCGGGAAGATAGATCATGAAAAAATTCTTATGGTTTAGAAAAAAGCATGATTATAAGGTAATCTTGAAGTAGCCCTTATAATTGGTGAGATGTTAGGCTTATTGAGAATAATGAAATGAGGTTCTTCTAGTTATATGAGACTGACATGCATTGGGTCAGGGTTAGTTTTTTAGGTTACTGGTACTATGTTTTATGGCATGTGACACGTGTGATCTTGAGTTGGGTGCTATGATTGGGTGGTATGGGAATGTACCCCTACTCCGATCAGATAAAATGAGGGTTTATGTTGGGTAAACACCTATGGATGTTGACTTGGGTTTTTGATAAAGGACATGATGAGTGTGGGAATGTGTTTATTGTTCATACATGGTACCCATTATTTTTATGGATTCGTTAAAATAAGTGTGTGGGTTGGGGACCTAGGGATTCAATTGTATGGTTTCAGGTATAGTTTCCTTAGGTCCTAATGAGAATGGGATGCATTTCAAATGTGATGATAGTGAAATTGTATATTGATTGAGGTAATGTGGTATGGTCAATCTGACCTTTCATAATGAAATTTTTTATTAAATGGGATAAAAATAGATTAGGAAGAGTTAAATGTGTGTGATATCGAAAATTTTTCAAGAATATCTATCGTGGAATGGTGTAATATAAGTTAAGTGTCAGAGAGTGCACCACTATCTATCAGAGGGCATAAACCACATTACATAGGATATTTCAGAAGATGTTGAGGATGAAATTTCTCATGATATAGTTATAGGGTATAATAAATATGGCCACAATGATTCATTATTTTTAATAATAGATAGAACATGGGTCATGGATATTTGGTATTCCAGTTTAGGAAAGTGATAAAAAGGATACTCTTGCGTGGAGAGCATCAAATCATACATTGAGTAATTACTCTCATGTTATAAGGGTCATAGATATAGTGATGATCATTAAAGAATAGTCGATATGACACTATGATTCCAATTATAAGAATGATGCAAATTTATATGGTTCCCTATAGAACACCAGATTTTGGATTCAAATTTGGTTTGGTTGGATTTTGTACATTATCATTGGGATCAAGATGGAGTTGATGTGATCTTAAGGTGAACTAAATTAATGGTTTTTTAGAGAATAATAATTATTATATGTCACTGGTGATATAAATTTGGAATTACTCCGTATGGTAAATTTAAACATCAGTGTTTTTAGAGGATATCGGGGTTTTCAAGGATTTATGCATCAATATCGAGATATGTGATAGCGTGTTACTGAGTGAGACTAGGTGTTTTTAGGAAAAATAACACAGATAAGGTCTTAATTTGTTTCTGTTAAATTGGATACATTGATGTGGAAACCACATTGATCATTTTTATGGACTAATGAGAATACATTCTCGGCCTCTGGTTCATATAGTAGGGAGAACTGTGGTTAAGGATTATCTTTTATATACACATACTTATAGTGGGGAGCATAATAATCCTAAGAATCATTTAGTGAAACCTTATACTCTCAAATTATATAGGTGTGGTTGAGTACTAAATTGGTGTTGGTAATGGTGATAAGAGGTTAGCTTGACTTGTGATAAATAATTCACTGTAATTTTGGTAGTTGTGTTAAATAAGCACGTTTGGTAATATAAAATAGAAACTAAGGAGATAGTGGTAAACTAATGACTGAGATGGGTCAAAATTAATTTTTAATCACTACTGAGACTTATTTTGAATGATAAGTTATCTTGTGGGAAGGTTGTAAAGAATCATGTAATTATGGGTGATTAAATTAATAATGAATTTAAATTATAGACATAGTCAAATGTTTGTTTTGAAATCCAACATTAAAATTAGAATTATAAGGGTTGGAATATCTCAAAGTGATTCTTTTGGACATATATTGAGGCTTGAGAGGTGTTTTATCTTATATAGAGATTTGGAATAAGGTTTAGGTGACCTGCCTCCCTTTTAAGTTTTAGCTATTAGAGGTTAGTCGCATTGTGAACATTATGTCAGATCATAACAGTCTGATGTAAGGGGTATTGTTTCTAGAGAATCATTTCATGTGGTAAATAACATGGAATTGTTTCATGAGATAGATATAGGTCATTCTATTAATGTTGAGGAACCGTAGGTGTGGTTCAGCTACGGGTGGTATCACATTTTGAATCAAGACTGTTGTACTATAATGAAGTTTGGCCAAGGGTTGATACCACTACATAGGTTGGTTTGTTCATGAACCTAAGGTGCCACTCCAGGATTGTTTTTTAAGGATAGACCCTCTTCCTGGGGAATCCACACTATGAACCAAAATGGTCACACTGCGACTTGGCCAAGTGATAGAGAACCACACCATGAATCCCATAATCGTGAAACTACGTGGCAGTCAGCTTGTTTTTTTAGAATGGTAAGACTATATATTTACCAGTCAACCCCATTTAGTTTTTGGTTTCACAACCACACAGGGTTGGTTCATTCAGCTAGTGGCTTCCTCTATCTTTATCCCAAGTGATTCCTACTTAATAGTGTTGATTTTTCGGTGTTTTCTATGGTTATTCTAGGTAGGATCCACTCTTTTATTCATACATTCATATTTCCCCTTAAATCCAACTAATTTTAAATGATCTAGGACATTGAATTAGTTGTAATTCCATTGTATAATAGTGGAATTAGGTGATGATTATGGATCCTTTTAAAGTCATGTATACATGACATCTTGAAATGATGATCACACATTGTTTCTCACCATTTCATTTCCCCATGATTTTTTATAGTTTGATTGGAAATAGTACGTTAAAATTACCATTGATTTTGATAATTTAATTTGGTGTTTTTTTGTATTAGGTTTGGGTGTGTATCATTATTAGACCACAACACATTTCTTGAGGCTTAATAAATTTGGATCAATGATTTTTGGGAAATTATGACTATTTGGGTAAAATTGAAAATATAATTATAAATTTTTTATAATTAATTTTTTGGATGGAATTCCTTGAGATAGTTGATCATAAATTGATATGAACTAAGATTATACTTTTATGATCAAGCGTAGGGAAAACCATGCTTACTTAAAGAGAGTATGAGATGGGTCACCTTGAGTCTATGATTCAGAGAAAATTATCTGATGTGCTTATAGAAAATTTGATTCCCTAATGACTATATCATCAAGAGGTTATGATATCAGTTTGAATCACAAGAGGATCAAGAAAGGTACTTGATGATTCATATGAGATGTACATATCCTAGGGTAGTTTCTTAAGACTTTTTGGGTAGGTATGAGACGTTTAGGACTTGAATGATGGTTTAAAAACTCTTACACATCATTTATGATGTAGAACACCCATGTTAATATGGATTAGACTCTTGGTGGGTTCCACGAGTAGGATGGGTTTGCCAAAACTGAATGTGGAATAATAGAGAGGGGCTTCCTAAAAAATATGTTCTTTATATCTCTCTTAAGGGAGATGTGATATAGTCTCTAATGAGGGTTTTGGGGATTATTATGGTCTAAAAATAGGGATTCCAAGAGTCTTAGAGAGGGTGACCTTGTGATGGTCCCTAGTGAGTGAGAATAAGTTGTTGTGTGGGGTTTCTATGAGGCTTTTATCAACTTATATGGTTGGGTCTGATAGGGTCTATGGGATGAGGGAATATTGTGAGATGTTTTTTATGACTCGATTATTATGAGTATAGACTCTCATGGGTCTGAAAGACCCTAGTGGGTGATTAAGTGGAAAATTTATCATATCAATGGGTTTTTCATGATGTTCATGTATGACCAAGATATTCTTGAAAGAAATTGACTATGGGGCTATATGGATGAGGAAACACCCTTTAATTTTTCATTAGTCCTTTAGGAATCATTCTATGTTGTGTTCGTGTGAGGAAATCCAAGGGGATGTGTGATGGGTTCAAGTGAGCAGCCAAACCATGTGAGGAAGATTTGTGGATGGTATGATGGGGTAGATTTATTTCTCCTGGTTTGAAGTATGTGATATGTTTCCAAATAGTAGAAGATATTCCTGTATCTACCTAATGATTTGATATGTTTCTCTTAGTGTAGAGAGGGTACACTCTTGAGTTTTCTGATAATAACACTTATATTTATCTCTAGGGAGTTCATACACCCCTAAGTTTCTTGATAACATGACTTATGTTTCTTTGGATATGGATTATGTATTCCCCTAAGTTATACATGATACGAAACATTTCTATGTGTGGAGTGGGTATGACCCCCTTTTTCAAATGACATTTTATGTGATTCCATGATGGGTATCATCTTCCCCTAGGTTTCTAATGACAGATTCCATGATTCTAGGGAAATGAGATTCTTCCATTGGGTTCCTGATGGAGGGATACATGTTTTCTGAGTTGAGAGATGGTATACCCCAAGTTGTCTAATTATAGGAAACTCTTAATTTCATGGTGGTACATGGCTCTCCCTGGGTGTATACTGATGGTTCCAGGCACAGCGGAATCATGGTTGGGACGACACCCATTTTTGATTTTTACTTTGATCAATGATTATTTTGGTATCAATACAATGATGAATGTCAGTCTCCATGGAATATAATCAAATATTTAGATAAAGAATAAAGAGTCCAAAAACCTTTAGAGAAGATCTTGAACATCATGTTTATAATTAATTTAATTATTTTTATAAATAAAAATAATACATGTGTCTTTGGTATTTTTCCTTATTGATGATTTTGATATTCTGGATTGACCCTTCCAGATTATCTCATATCAATTGTAAGGATCCAAACTAGAATCCCTCTAGTGGTGATCCACATGTTCTCCGATGGCCTCTGATTGAAATTGCTCACTCTCTGGGTACTAGCATGGAAAAGAGAGTGTCTTGTGTTGGTTATTCTTGATCTATTGTTCTTTGACCTTAAAGAATATATCTCATTGGGTAGATAAAAGGATTTGATAGAGAAATTTTTTGGCTCTACAATTCTCAATTCACCAAGAGTGTGGTGTGGTGTATAGCACAATAGGGGTACTTACCTATTTATATACATGGAATTTCAGTTACAATATTTAATTTCATAGAAAACATTAAATACATTCATGATCTTAGTGAAAACCCATGCATTTAATAATAATACCACATCATTATTTACAGTGTGACAACCTGCACAAAATGGAATTATAAATAAAATTCTGCATCACAAAATAATAGCAGTGTTATTTTAATTTGTGCCGACTAGTTAAATAATAATTTACCATCTTGAAAATAATTATTTTACTACAGGACTGACCTTGGTCTGCTCGAACTCCACTCCCATTTATTGAACACCCAAATAAATAAATAAATAAATTATTCTCTTAAATAAATATTTTATTTACAAACTAGTAAATAAATATTTATTAAATGTTAAATAAAATAAATAAATATATTTTATTTTATTTATGCGATCATTTTAACTTGAATAAAATTATTCCATGGTCTTGAGAATAATATTTTTTTAATTAATTAAATTCAAATATAATTTAATCAAGATCACCAAAAACACTTAGTGTGTGACCCTCTAGGATTATTTCTCATTAGTATTAGGAGGGCTTTCCTGATTTCCAAGAGTACTATCTAGAAATGGGTCAATGCACCTAGGGGAAAGAAAATAAAGTCGCATCAATGACATCCACATACGAACGCTCACTGTGTAATATAATACCTTTGTTGCAATATCTCATCAAGCAGGTTTCATGATTGTGTCATCAACTTTTATTCTTGATACGCCATTCTTTGACTATCAGAAATAAACATATCGTTACACTATGTCCATGGAATTTCGTGCGATAGTTATATTTAAATCATAGGTCCAATATATCAAATTCTATAAATGGAAGGGAAAATCCTTCCTCTACTTATCCATTAATTACATGTCACTTGTGACGTGCCCAACATACCCTACTTCCCGCCGACTATCACCATGATAGTTTTTGTCAGTAAATAAAAGTGCATAAGTCATGACATGTATTAATGATAATATTAATGTCTAAGGATAATTACAAATGCTGACAGATAGAAATATCTAATGACACCAAAACATGCAGAATTCCTACTAGCGGGTATGTTCTCATAATATCCTAGCTTAGATATTACCAAGTTCAAACATCATGAGAGTAAGTCTCATCTTCTTACGAGTACTCGATCCTGACAGTCTGTATGATATGTGTCCCATCATAGCATATCATTCAACCACAGAACTAATTTGGGAATATTTTTATAGAATTTCAATGTTCTCATCATAGTATGGTACTTCCATGACCTTATCAATGAAACAAATTCTCTTAGACATTATTTCATCATAGTCATGCAGAACAATGAACAATATGTAATAATACATTAAATATCTATGTAATCCAAGTAAAACCAATTTGTTCTAAGACGCCAACTCTTAAAAACTCCCACTTACACTAGAGCCAACTGCCTATGACTTTCAGTCATCTAGACCTCACATGATGATCATGTTTCTGCTGAGTCAAGGCTTTAGTAAAGGGGACTACCATGTTGTCTTCTGTGGAAATACTACTCAATACAAATTAACCTCTCGAAAAAAAACCCTCAAGAGATGACACTTTAGAAGTAAGTGATTTGTCCACTGATGTGACCTTACCTGTTTTGTGAGAGCCACCACTATAGTATTATCACAATACAGTGTGATGGGATCATTACTCCTAGGTATCACAACTAACTCTTGGATGAAGCTTCGCATCCAAACTGCTTCTTTAGCAGCCTCAAAAGTTATGAATACTCAGACTTTTCTATTGAATCTGTGATCACACTCTACTTTGAGCTCTTCCAGCTCACTACACCTCCATTAAAAGTGAATATGTATCCTGTTTGCAACATCATGTCATCTTGATCAATCTAGAAACTAGAAACTACATATCCTCTGATGACTAGTTAATCATATCCTCCATAAACCAGGATCATATCCTTAGTACGCCTTAGATACTTTAGCATAGTCTTGACTTCCATCCAATGGTGATCACCTGGTTCATCTTGACATTTGCCTACCACACTCAATGTGTAGGCGATATCAAGCCTAGTACATAGCATGACATGCATGACTGAACCAATCACTGATGTGTATGGAGTCTTTTCCATTATCTTTCTTTCCTCATGTGTCTGAGGACACATTTTATTAGAAGGATGAATGCCATCTAACACTAGAAACAATCCCCTCTTAGATTATTCCATACTGAATCTCTTCAGTATCTTATCAATGTATGTACTTTGACTTAGGCCCCACAATCTCTTGGATCTATCATGATGTATTCTGATCCCAACAATATATGCCACCTCACCCATGTCTTTCATAGAGAAGCATTGATTCAACCATGCCTTAACAGACTGTAAGACTGGTATCTCATTTCTAATGAGTAATATGTCATCAACATATACTATTAGGAAAATTACTGCACTCCCACTAAAATATTTGTAGACACAAGGATCGCATTAGTTTTTAATAAAACCAAATTCTTTTATGGCTTCATCAAAATGAATGTTCTATGACCTGGATGCTTACTTTAATCCATAAATGGATTTCTACAACTTGCATGCCTTATTGGAATCCTTTGGAATCACAAACCCTTTAGGTTGTGTCATGTAGACATCTTCCTGAAGGTTCTCGTTAAAGAATGATATTTTGAAATCCATTTTACAAATCTCATTATCATGGTAACACACAATATCAAGTATAATTCTGATGGATTTCAGCATTGCAACTGGTGAGAAGGCTTGGTCTAAGTCAATTCCATGACACTGTTTAAAACCTTTTGCAACCAGTCATACCTTATAGGTATTGACTGGTCCTTCCATGTCCAGTTTCTTCTTGAATACCCATTTGAAACCAACATGATTTACAAAAAGTAGAGGATCTACCAAAATCCAAACTTTTTTTTTGGTACATATAGTCCATTTCAGAATTCATGGCTTCTTGCCACTTGGAAACTTATGTGCCACTTACTGCTTCCTTGTAGGTTAGAGGATCGTTATTATCAACTAATAAGAAGTCAACATCATTAGTAACTAGAAAACTGTACCATTCTAGTTCTCTAACCTCTCTTATACTCCAATATAGTACTTGTGTCTAAGGAACAGATTATTCTTTCATGGGGCTTTGTGGAATCTGTTCATGTGCCAACTCTTGTGTACCTTGAGCCTCGACTTCATTGAAGTCTATCTCACTCCCACTATCTCTTTTGGATATTTTCTCCCTCTCAAGGAATATTCCAGGTATTTCCACTATATCCTTTTTTTATTAGGGTTTGTATAGTTAATATCCCCTTGTTTCCTTGGGGTATCCTATAAAGGTACACTTTTTTCCTTAGGGTGCGAGTTTGTTACCTGAAGAGGCCTTAACAAATGCTTCACCTCCCCAAACATGTAAATTTGATACACTGGTTTTTCATCCACTCAAGAACTCATATGGAATACCATTTTTCTAATTATTTGATACTTGGTTTAGTATGTGTGCTGCTGTTTATAACGCATATTTCCAAAAGGATAGTGGAATACTTGTATGACTTGTTATTGATCTCACTATGTCTAACAAGTTGTGGTTCTTACTTTTTCTTACACCATTCCATTGAGGTGTGTATGGAGGAGTGAGTTGGGATATCATACCAAACTCTCATAAGTAATCAATGAAGTCCTGATTAAGATATTACCCACCTCAGTCTGAGCGGAGTTTCTTAATCTTCTTACCCAGCTGGTTCTCAACTTCAATCTTGTATTCCTTGAACATATCAAAGGAATCTGAATTATACCTCATTAAGTAGATAAATCCATATCTACTAAAATCACCAGTAAAAGTTATGAAGTATGAGTATCCACCCCTTGCCTCAACTGGAAATGGTCCACACACATCGATATGAACCAATTCAATAAGCTTTTTAGCCCTATCACCTTTCCCACCAAATGAGGCTTTGGTCATTTTTCCTTGTAAACATGCATGATATACACCAAGTGGTTTTAGTTAAACAAAATATAAATATCCATCTTGGTGTATCTTTGTCAATAATTTCTTGTTTACATGACCTAGCCGGTGATTCCAAATTTGGGTGCGGTATGAATCATGTGAAGTATCTTTGTCATCGATTTCCATTACTCGGTTTGTGTAATCCAACACATAAGACCGTTGTATAAATGTGACCTACAAAAATAAATTATATCTTTATAAAAGAAGAAACATTCATTTCCAAACTTGAAAAAAATACATCTATATCTAGTATGGATACATAAATTATGTATTTGGTTACAGAAGGAACATAAAAACAACCCTTTAACACTAAGATCATCTTAGTTGGCAATGTGAGGTGGTAGTCCCTGACAGGTACTGTAGCCAATCTAGCTATGCTGGTTGCTCGTAGATCTAACTCACCTCAATCAAACATCCTGAATCTATTTGGTTCCTATATTTGGATACATATGTGAGAACCAAAAGATATATCTAATAACCAATTTGTAGAAACATATAGATTTCATTTGATAACAAATGAACAAGAATCTTCCCCCTTCTTCTTAGGCTAGGTGAAGTTATTCATATAGTGTCCCTTCTTGCCACATGAAAAACAAACATACTCCTATTCCCTTGCCTCCCCTTTGGTATTTCTTTTCTTGGAAGGTCATGAAGATGATTTGGGATTAAATATCTTTGTCATCCCTTTCCTCCTATTCACCATAAGGATATAAGGATTTTCACACTTCAAATAATTGTCCACTTGGTGAATGAGAATAAGAAGATCAGAGAAAGAAATCTCAAGGTTTTTCGTATTGAAATTGACAATAAAGTTAGAGAATCTCTGAAAGAGTAAAGCGAGAATCAAATCGGTGCCGATTTCTTCGGGGAGTTTAAACCATAGAACCTCCAGGTGCTCAATGTAGCCAATGAGCTTGAAAACATAATGCCCAGATGGGGCACCATCTTTGAGATTACTCTAAATGAGTGCCTTAGAGATCTCAAACCTTTCCTATCATTCTCTCTCATGGTAAAGACCACGGAGGTGCTCGAGCATGCTATAAGAATCCATGTTTTCATGAGACTTCATGAGATCACTAGACATTGATGACTACATTGAACATTAAACATCGACCACATCATTCATATGTTTCTCATAGACCAGGAAATACTTATCACTCACCACCTTGGCAAGAGGATCAAGTATTTCTAACTACAGCACGTAAGACTTCTGTTTATGTCGTAGGATAACCCAAAGGCATCTAAGCCATTCATGGAAGTTACTGTCGATGAGGATGTTTTCATTATCAAAAATTTATTGCAGGGATAGTTTGGTTGATGACCTTGTCATTTTTATTCTACAATTAAAAGAGCAGCTCATTAGTACTTTCCTGATTAAATTTTATGGGAAATAATAAATTTTATTAAGTCTCCGACTATTTTTTCAAGTCCCAATTTCCCTCACTATTTAACTTGGAATGTCCAGTTTATATGACATTCTAGTGGAAAGGATCCATATTCCCCTTTGCATAACCCCAACAAGGGTTGTTCAAGATATTAGACGGTATTTAGGTAGGCAGTTCTGCCAACTGCAGTCTTGCAACTCCTTGACATGTTGAGTGTACTCCCCAATCCCGAAATCATGACTTTGGATTTCCTTAACTATTGCCTCCAATATTACACCATGTCTAGAAAGGGCTACTCCTCTTGATGTAATATGGTTAAGTCAACCCGAAACGTTTCATAGGGGCTTGTGGTATAGATATAAGGGTCCCCAAAAGGGTTGGTCAAACACATAGTTTTATTGAGTTTTTTCCTTGATCAAGTAATCAAAGGATTGTTATAACTTAATATTTTATTTGAGGGATTTTTATCTCTTATGCGTGAATTGCTTATTATCATTATCACACAATTTTTAATATTAAGTGGAACTTAATTATGTGATTAACCATGTCTTGTTAATTTTTATGCATAAGTCTATTTTATTTTAGTTCCATCTTGCATGCTTGTTTAATTCATTAATTATGTGATCGTGACAACACATCCATAATGATAAACCATCCAACTGACCGAAATAAAATATAGTAAATGTAATGATCATGAGAATTTCTAATGGTTATTTTATCTAGTGGTTGATAAACTGACCCTGACCTAGGGGAGAAACAACATTAACCTTTTGGGTTTGTTTTTACAGTTTCCACAGGTCCACCTCTATATATCATGGTATTGGTTTCTTCTCGGCTCCAGCTTGAACCACCTCCACTAGCTTGGGAGTTCCATCCATTACACATGCCTTTGTTAACTCACATGTAGTTGAGGAATAAAATTTGGTTTTACATAAATGAATCATTGGGCACGTAGGCCCTACATATTAATGAGGAGAAGGCTCACTGGACAAATAATTTAATTTAAATAAATTAATTAAAAGAAACCATCCACATACAAAGGTCTTGGTCTAGGTCATGGTCATCCGTACATGAAACGATGTTTATGCATAAATAAAACTAGAATTCAATTCTTTAATTATTCTCGTTTAAGATAAATCATGCTAAAATCCATTAATTATCATCTTTAATTAATCAATCCATTTATCTTAAATCCTTTTTTGAATTTCCTTGAGATTATCATCCATAATAATTTTAAACAAATAAATTCATTTAAATTTCTCTTTGTACATAACTTGTACTTTGGAGGCTACCCGGTGAATTCCTATTCTAACTACCCAATGATTCAAAATGAACATTACGCAGATGTTAAATTAAACACATATATATATATAAAACACCTATCACGTGTTGTTCCACATCTTTACGCCTGCATGATGGTACACGTCTCAAGGGTATGTATAATATAATAATAAATTTTAATAAATTTGTGTAATTTGGATGAGTACACGATGTGTAGTTCCAACTATATAGCATGTACTGTTTTTCATCATCTATCCGAAGTACACACTTGGGGAAACAATGTTTTAGTGTACTTGGGAAATCGTCAGAGTACATGGCGTGTCTAGTGGGCCACATGCCATGTAGTTCCTCGTTATACGGTCTCCATCCAGGAAAGATTTGTAGAGGTACATGGTCCAACCCTAACCTAAAGGGACTATATGTTGTGTCCATTGGTCTAAACAACGTGAAATCCAGAAACTGTGTGCCACCTATTCGTGGTCAACACATGGAGTCATTTAATACTTATAAATACTTCAACACGTGCCTTGGTTTGGTGGACAATTCTGATGCATTGAATCTTGACTACACGGTGTGTACTGCTGAATACACACTGTGTGTTACAATGTTGTATTGCCAGGAAGCTTTGGCGCCTCCAAATGAGATCCTCTATTTTATTTTTAATCAAAATTAAAAGAAAAGATATTTTTTGTAAGGTGAATGAGAAACGAAGAGGAGGAATAGATCTCAAGATTCAGATTTGCAGAATGACTAACTTGAATTAAAACTACTAAATTATTAAATGCATATTTCACAAATGAAATATTTAAATAATTATAAAATATGATGTAACCCCTCTAATACCACTTGAAGGTTCTGAGAACAGTGGAATCATGGTTGGGATGACACCCAATTTTGATTTTTATCATGATCAATGATTATTCTGGGATCAATACAACGATGAACGTCAGTCTCCAAGGAATATAACCAAAGATTTAGATAAAGAAGAAAGATTCCCAAAACCTATAGAGAGGATATTGCATACCATTTTTATAATTAATTTAATTAATTTTATAAAGAAAAATAATACATATATCCTTGGTATTTTCTTTGTTGATGATTTTGATCATCCAGATTGACCCTTACAAATTATCTTATTGTGCTTGTAAGGATCCAAACTAGAATCCCTCTAGCAGTGATCCAAACATGCTCTGATGGCCTCCAATCGACACTGGTCATTCTCCAGGTGCTAGCGTGGTGAAGTGAGAGTCTTGTGTCAGTCGTTCTTGATCGCTTGTTCTTTAGCTTTGAGGAACGTCTCTCATTCTTGAAATGGGAAATAAGAGGATTTGAGAGAGAATTTTTTTGGCTCACCAATTCTCAATTCACCCGGCGTGTGGTGTGGTGTATGGAAAAATAGGAGTACATCCCTATTTATATACAAGGAATTTTAGTTACAATATTTAATTGCATAGAAACAATTAAATACATTCATGAACTTAGAGAAAACTCATGCATTTAATAATAGTACCGCTTCATTATTTATAGTGCCCCAATTTGCAGAAAACATAATTATAAATAATTTTCTGTGTCCCAAAATAATAGCAGTGTTATTTTAATTTGTGAAAAATAGTTAAATAATTATTTACCATATTGGAAATAATTATTTTACTACCGGACCAACCTTAGTCTGCTCGAACTCCACTTCCATTTATTGAAAACCTGAAAGAAACTAGTAAATTAATATTTATTAAATGTTCATTAAAATAAATAAATATATATATTTAATTTATGTGTTCATTTTAACTTGAATAAAATTATTCCATGGTATTGAGAATAATATTTATTTCATTAATTAAATTCAAATAAAATTTAACCAAGACCACCAAAAACACTTTGTGTGTTACCCTCTAGGATTCGTTCTCACTGTCATTAGGTGGGATTGCCTAAAGTCCATGTGTACTTTCTAGCAATGGGTAAAGTAACCCAAGAGAAAGAACATAAAGTCGCAACAAGGACACCCATATACAAATGCTCACTATGTAATATAATCTCTTTGTTGCAATATCTCATCAAGCAGGTTTCATGATTGATTAACAAACTTTAATGCTTCATACGTAATTCTTTGACTACCTAAAATAAACTCATAATTACACCATGGACATGGAATTTCACACAATGGTTCTATTTCTATCAAAGGGCTAAGATATCAACTTCCATAAATGGAAGGGACAAATCCTTCCTCGACTTATCCATTAATAACTTGCTACTTGTGATTCACCCAAAGTACCCTACTTCCTACAACAGTCTGCATGTCGGTTTTCATCAGTAAATCAAAGTGAATAAGTTGTGACATGTATTAATGATAATATTAAAGTCTAAGGATCATTGCACGTGCTCGCAAATTGAAATATCTTCTAACAAAAAAACATATGGAATTCCTACTAGTGGGTCTGTTTTCATAATATCATATCTTAGAGATTACCAAGTGCGAACATCATGAGAGGACGTCTCATCTATTTATGAGTACTTATACCTAATGGCATGCATTATATGTGTCCCATTATAGCATATCATCCAACTACAGAACTATATTTAAGAATATTGTTATGTAATTTCAAGGTTCTCATCATAGCGGGGAACTGCCATAACCTTATCAATGCAACAAATACTCTATGACATTATTACATTATAGTCATGAATAACAATGAACAATATGTAATAATACATTAAATATCCATGTAATCAAAGTAAAACCAGTTGATTATAGGACACCAACTCTTACATATATTTCTCGACTAGATACACTCTGGATCTAGATGATGTATATATGGTTGGTCCTTAGTGTCTCCATAGATCCCGAGGATCAATGATGACTATTTTATTATGCTTACACAGTTTTTTAGTTCTTTTAATAATGTCACATGTGGATACACTGTATTTAATGATTATGTTAGTGATACTATCAGTGGTGGTCTAATGATTTCTTATCTCACACTTCTTGGGTTACCATGACACTTTGGTAATAAATAAAACATCATGTTTATAAGTTCATGTGGAGAAGAGTCCCCATGTTTCATGATCAGGCTTGTGAAACTTTGTGGGGATTAGTGTATATACTATGATGATGATTTTACATGGCCAAAGATCCTCCCTTTATTTTCTTATTTATTTTTTGAATTTTTATATGTGATTGATTTGGTGGTAAATTACTAGGTATGAATGATTGTATTCTTCTTAATTTTCATTTGATATAGCATGATTCATGTTTATTCATGTTTACTTGGATTTTGTATACCTTGGTTTTTTTGTGGATTTCTCCTAGTTATTTCCATTATTGTTTACTCTGGTATAGTGGTATAGTTTCCCTATTATAATAACATAGACTCCAACTACTATTAATAATCCTCTAGCATATAGGGAGGTGTTCATGAGGTCATTTATTGACCCTAGTAAGGACACATGTGTGTGATATCATAGCCTCCAACTAAAGGGACATTACATTATCATATTCAGTCAAATGATCTTCTCCATTTACAAGTATCCCAATATACATACCAAACTCTACTTCTAAATATCAAGGAAATTGTCTGAATTTGTTAGTCAATTGATGACCACCAAGATAGAATCATGGTTTTTTGTTGATTGGGGAATTCCTATAACGAAATACATAGATGGTTTTTCCCTCCTCCACTCTAGAACCTGAAGAGACTAATCCAAACAGAGTGAGACCATGTGCTCTAAAATCACCTAGGGAATGGTGAGGAATCATGAAAAAAACTCAGTAACACTCTATTTCTTATCATCCCATCATAACTGATTCCTTTGGTCCTGGTATATCTTCATCACTCCAGGATGTGCCGCTAAAGATAAAGTATGTAACTCCCTTATTAACCCCTCTAACAACATTACTAGAACCAAATTCTATCCTTTTAAGAGGATAATACGCTACCCAGCATTAGAATATCGAATTGATGAATCTTATATGAATATATTGTCAAATAAAACCCCAAAATGGATATCTATCAATTGATACTCCCTCGCATGCTAAATAAGTGAAGGTAAAACCACCAATGATAAAAATTTAATACAATTATACCTTATCCACAATAGATATATATAATGATACCAACTACTCAGAATCAGCTACCAAAAATTAGAATGGTACTTCCTACTAAAGGTATCATTAAACACATATCCCTTTACTAGAAAATAGATAATCTAAAATGCATATAAAAACATGAATTTCAACCAATACCTATACCATTGACTAATATCTCCCCTAATAAAGATGTATCTAAGACTCTTGTGGTCCTTATAGACTATGAAAACTATTCCATGAAAGTTGTTCCTCTAACTATTCAAGGTGAGCACTACCACTACAAAATCCAAATCATGGTTTGTATGGTTATTTTTTTGAGGGATCCACTACCTATACTTGTAATAAATCACCTATATCCTATGCATCATCACACACCAATCCCAACACTAGAGGCATATTAGAACATTTCATACTAGTTTCCCTCATATAGAAAACTTTCGATAGGATCAATTAAAAACCACCACTTTAACTCCATGATATATCCATTGAATTACTTGAAACAAACAGATGGATACCTATTTTTGGTAGGGGTAGTCATGAGAAATGAATTTCTAGTGAATTATTTATGAATACTTGACAATACCTTTCCAACATAATAAATATGCTCACCTCAAACACACTCATCAACAAATACCATTCTTTCACTTCCTCTATATTCATCGAGTCCATAGATACTCTTCTCTCTAAGGCAACATTCCCTAGGAAGGGGACTTCTAAAATCCAATTATTTTAGTACTATACAAATGTAATAATTTCTTATATCAAAATTAATTCATGTATAGTCATTATCATTTTATATTTCATGGTATAAGAAGAGGTTGAGATCTCTGGTTAAGACCATTTAGATATTAGCTAGAGAGTAAAAAGAGGATCACCATCATCACTATTAGTATAGTGTATAATAATTTAAATATATTTTATGATTAATATGAGGTTTAGAGATGGATTTCCCCCCACCATCACCAAGTGATGATTCTAAAATTATTTATCCCCCTACCCTCCCACTATTTCATGGTATTTTTCTTAGGAAAATATTTTATTAATTGGATATATGATGATTTTTTGGAATAAATTTATAGTTATTTATTTTATTTAAATAAATATTTTTATTACTTTATGGCTTGTTACTTATAATGTGTAAATTGATCATAAATAATTATTTACTTTTTGTTATAACACGCATCTTGTCACTATAATGAAAAAATCATTTACAAAAACTATTAGTAAAGTATTTTTCTGATAGATTTTCTGTCAAAAAAATTATCTATAATTTTTTATTGAAATGTAACATTTGTCACCATTATGTATTAATAAAAAACTAATTATCACGTTAATCACTTATAATTCCCCCAATATATATTATTTTTTACTAATCATATTAAAAATCCAATATTATGATGCGGTTTTATATGATGAATTATCTATGATAGATATCCATTGAAATAAAATTTAATCAATACAAGACCTAATTTTTATGAAATATTATTACATTCATAATTGCTTAAATATTTTATTAGGTTATTTTCAGAGTGATCTTGTTATGTTCCAAATGAAAATATTTTATTTAGAAAAATTATTGGAATTCTATGGTCCTTACAAGATTATTACATGTGATGTAATTATATATGACTTATTTTGGTAAAGAATTAAGAAAATGGGATAATTTATATAGGATTTACATTGTTCATGTATCATTCTTAATCTTAATTTTATGAAAAAGTAATGTTTTATAATGGACATGTGGTGAATTGGATCACACCAAATCTATTTATAATTCTGGTAGCTATGATGTGTTATAAGAAATATCTATTAAATTATTATTATGAATGAGATTCATAAACATTTCCAACATTAAAAAGGTCCCTTGGGGTCACATGTAAGATGATATTAATTGGGATTTTTAAAATAGTGTGATTAGTCCATGTGTAAAAATTTTTATGTTTGTTATAAAATAAATAATTTTTTTTCACTTTTAAAAAAATTATTAAATTAAATAATTAACATATAATTATAATATAAATAATGAGTTAGTTATATTTTTAATAAATAAATAGTAGTAAGTAAGAAATCCCATATGGGATTTGGTATTTGGATTTATGTAATAGTTCTCCAAGGCCCTTAAAATAAGAAACTTATGAATGATTGCCTATAGTGGGATCCTCTTTTGTTAGCGTTAAAAAATTTGGACATTCATTCATGCACTTACCCATGTGGTTAATAACTTAAGCCACTGTTGTAGGATTTTTATTACAAAAAATGATAATTGGAGGTTATTTATTACCATTCCTTTGGTTTTCCTTACATTTAGTTTCCTTAAAGGCTATTGAATTCAACTCTTACTATAAATAGTAAGAAGAAGTGATGTAGTAATCGTTAAATTGTGTGAAATAACATGTGGTGTTTAGATATTTCTATATTTTTTCTTATCCTTTAATCCATTTATTACCCTTTGGAGTGACTTTAATCACTTGGATATAAAATTATTATCACTAAGGTACTTATAATTAGTGTTATCAGTGGAAACCTATAGAGGATTGGATTATACAATGAAATGTTGGTATAAATATTTTGAAAAAATTTAGAAGGTATTTTTATTTTATTATTTATTATTATTATCATCATCATTTATTAATATATGATCTTATTTTTGATTTAGTATTATTTCCATTTCACTTCGAGTGTCTCTTTCATTTTTAAAACCCCATAGTGGCACCAGATCAACACATTGTAAATAAAAAATACATAAACTACATGTTAGAATATAATATATTTTTATGATATGTTTACATTATGTAAAATAAAATTAAGGCTCCCATGAAACATTGATCTAAATGTTTATGTTGTGATCACTCCACTTTAGGGTAATTCTCGGTGATGATTTTCCACTCATCCATTGTGTGAAACATCACATGCCTATGCTCTAGTCCACTAGACCCCATAATAATTATAGATCATTAAATATTAATAATATTAAAATGGAAGCATATAATTTTTCTATATAACTTGATTAAAATATTAAGAATTTTATAATATACAACATTAAATGATATAATTAATTAATATTCATAGGATTCATTATATGTGTGTATGGAAAAGGCTATTAAATTGATGCGAATATGATCATGAAGGATATATATTTGATACATATAATGTTAATAGTGAAACTAAATATAATATATTTTATTAAATATATAATTAATATATGTATTTTAATTAGTATAACATTAATCATTAACTTGATCGATCAAATAGGAGAGTCGTGCTTAGTTGAGCATCAATGATCAATATTTTGTTAGGTAAAATAGTAATAGTTGTAGATCCCCAATATCAATTGACCACTATGAGGGGAGGTCTGAATCAATGGTTTATTTTTGATGAATTATTTTTCTTTCTAAATCGACATCTTGAAATTTTTAAGGTTCCCGATACACTTGGTTATATCTCCCAATCTCACTTCATGTGCATTGGTAGAAATAGAGAGATCATCACACAATATTGTATATGGTTTGATATAAAGACCTACTCCTTAACATGATGGTTATTCCCCCCAACATGGATTTTCAAGTATAATATTCACTATCAAATAATGGATTACAATTTCTGTCAGCTCCAAATGAAAGTATTATTCTCTAGCTCCAACTGAGAGACTCTATTTTATTTTGTCTCCAACCAAAAGACTTTTTCTCTATCTCTAACAGAGAGGCTTTTCTTTTTTTGTCTCCAACCAGAAGACTTCACCATTATTCAAGTTTTATCCACTCTAGGATGACCTTTTTATCTTATTCTATAAGCTTGATGAATCTGACTTGCTCATGTACCTCTTCAAGATCTTAATAATAAATTTCCTCAATACTCCATCTAGAATTTGTAAAATTCGGATCTTACCAATCTTTTAATGCTCGGGAATGCAAGATGATTCTTCGTCAAAATGATCCTAACTTCAATATCTTTCAATATATGATAAAAAAATGTATTGGGATCTCAAAAGATATTATAATTTTTTTTATCTTATCTCATAGCCTCTATGAACAAATTTATACACAATATTGTGCATGTGATAATTTATCATCATTATATGATTTAAAATCATTCATTTAAATCAACATTTATATGTGTTTATAAATAAACACATTTATTTTTACTCCTAGTAATATTAATACCTTAATGGTTCTTAGGTATTATATTTCTCAAATTAAATACCCTATAAACATTGGGTATTTATTTTCATGCATATTTGAAATACCCGAATGATTTATTTGGTATTTATTTAATGAAGTAAACAAAACACATGGAAGTAGTGTGTCCCAAATACCTATGGGGTTCACATATTAACTTATTTCATAAAATAAATATTATTTTTTGATCACCAAATGTTTATGCATACAAATCTATGCCCCTCAAAAGGACTACCTGAAGGTGTCAGTTCCTCCTTCTTCTTCATGTAGGATCATCCTTCATGGATCACTCTGCATGGATGTATCTCATTAAAAATAATTATCGGTTTCGGTAATATCATTATTATTTTCAAACCCATGGATCATTATCACTTTTACTAATGATTTTTAGGTCCACTATCTCTTCTCATTTCATTATTCATATAGAAAATTCCTAAAGACTTATCATCATGCAGAATCATCATTCAATTTTCAAGCATGAAATGTGATGATGCATGCATGAAAATTTGGATCATACAATGTAATAATATCAAAATTTACTTCTTCTAGGCAGTTAGCTTCATTACAATATCATCATGGATTAGGATACATGTATTTATACATTACACTTCATAGATTTCATGTGTGGAATGCTCTTCGAACTCACATGGATATCAAGAGTTTAATTATTCATTGATCATGGGATTAAATATTGATCAAAATTGATTCCATGATCATCATGGATTGAACATGGTGTAAGGACCAATCTCTATAAAATATTGTATCATTACAGGAAGGAGACAATCATAATCTTGGTCAAACATTCTATATCGACACAATCAGATGACACCTGTTTTATCATTATGATTCAAGAAGATGAATTTTTGTGTACTTTGGTTAACCCACATTTGTTTTTCCCATGTTATACCCCTAACTTTATTAATCACAATGTCCCATCAACCTGGACAAAGAAAATACAGTGGTCTACTCTTGAACCCCAATGGCATCAACCTATGCTAGATCTTTCTACCACCATTAAGCCCTGCATGGTGGCATATTTGCTCGCATGTTAATCCTTTAGGAGAACTATGACCTCTCAATCCTTGGTATCTGTTATGAATTCTTGTTTGATTTTGATCTTAGTGTGCACCTCAGAAGTGGTTGCATATGGTTCCCTTGGCCAGCAAGATGGATGGCCTAAATGTTTTATTAAATTCTCAGAGAGTTATCCAATAATAAAAAAAACACTATAATTCACGAATTCGAAGCAATATTATCAACTATTATTCTTAAAATATACCTCATTGAAAATAAGTATTATTTTTCATGTCCATAATTTAAATATTACTCCTAATTATTCTTCCTACAAATAAATATTTCCAAGATATTAAAATATTCTTTGTCATTGATTCATCCACATCACTTCATGAAAATAATAATTTTTGTGGTATTTAGTCTGTTTTAAGTAATGTGAAAACTCTTTAGAACATGTGTTAATCATTTAAGAGCACTTAAACCATCATTATAGTTAACTTGGAAAATTTCTTCAGCCTGAAATCCAATTATATCATGTGAATCCATAATATTTTTCCATGTATTAGCACTTCATACAAACTCCCTAAAAACGAATTGATACATCATTGACACCAAATACCACACTAGACCCAATAATCTCCCCCTCAGTATTTTGTTTTCAAATCATCTTTACATGTTTTCCCAATTTAATATGTGTTATAAAACATTCTCCCCCTTAGAAAATTGAATACAAAGGATAAATGGGGTCTTCTAAACTCAACTTTATTCTCAAAAGCTTGTCTACCTCCCATATGAGATTAACTTCTTTAACACTAATTAGTGGGTGATGATATCACATTGTTATCTTAACAAATTTCTTTTACTTAATCAACTCTATGTCTACTTGGTATATTCTGGTTTACAAAATAAGAGAGATATAACCATGGTGTTCAATGATTTCTATAAACTACCATGCATTTGAAATCATGCTCATAATCTCTCAATTCTCTTATATGGTTTAGACATAATCATATTTATTAATGAAATGATAAATCATACACAGAATTCTAGAAACACATCATAAATGTTCACGTGGAAAATATATATCTCCCCCTTTGTCTCATTTTCCCATCAACCCAGAAAAAAGGGTATTTTAAGCCTTGTATTCAGGCCACTTGTATTTGGGCCTTCATGATATGTAATGGGTATCCCTCTACATAAACAAAAATAGGTCTTGGAATTAATAATAAAATGCGGATTTGGACCCAAAATTTAAAAAAATAATGAGTGATGAAAGTGTGATTATATTATCTCAACTTCAAGTTTTTCATTTTTCCAAAGGTTTTCATATTCATTCTCAAGGTATCTTCCCCTTAAAGGATGCACACTTTTCTTTCAATTCCTGAAATTATATAGACTTAATGAGGTACAACCTCTTCATGTTTTCTTGAAGTAAAATCCTCAAACATCTCCTTCAATTCCCTACATTATTAGTTCAAAAGACATAAAATAATAGGGAATAACAAGTTACCTTTTCGTTTCTCAGAAATAACATTCAGACTATGATCTTCCTATAAATCTAGGGAATTATTTTCTAATAATCCCATCATGGGAATATTTTTTTGAAATATATTTTTTTGGGTCTCATTGATTTTATTATCTTATATCTTCCCTTATTCTTCTTTGGGTTTAATAACCTTTTCGAACTCATTCTTATGGATTTTCAATATTTTATATGTGGATAAATTTTCTTCAATTTATCTTCATTTTCTGAGAAAAAAATCTGTTCTTTAACATTAAAAAATGTCTTATCTTCTTCTAATTATTTATCTAGTTTCAATTGATTTGGATAAGAAACTAGATAGTCTTTTTTTACATTATATATCATCTCAAAATATTTACATGAATTATCATTAGTTTTATTTTGTAACCCCTCCCCTTTCATAGAATAGAGAAAGTCCCCTTACAAACTTTTCAAGCATATCTCAGCCTTATGACCTTTAAAACTGCATCCACCACAAACTTCTTACAGAATATGAAGTCTGTTTTGTGTGGATATTTTTATTTCATATTTCTTCACATGTTGTTTTCTTTTGAGATTTTTTCCTAAAATTCTCATTGAATATCATGTTGGTTCTAATCTCATTCTGAGTAAAGATATGTTATACCAATAATAATAATATTTATGGAAACTATAACCACGACACAAAAAATACTCTTGAAGCATTATTCTTCTAGATTGGTTCTAGATGAATCTATATATCTGTTTTTGTTGACTTATTGAAAATGAATCCTCAATTTTCCCAGAGGGTTGGGGTCATTTTAGAATTATATTCTATACCATTGATATGGAAAAATTTCATTAATTATTCTTCAAAAAAATATCCTTATTTTTATTATTCTCATATGTACCATTATAAATAAAAAATCTATCAAAATGATTTAGTCTACTTTTTCTATCCTTCTATATAGTTTGAGAAGATCCTCCCTTTATCTCATCACATTTTTTGAAATATTCTCTATCCTCATTCAAATCATACTGAATTATGACTCATATAGCTTGTGTCTCAAACAACACATCATCTCTGATAATCAAATTATCTTTAAGATCAAATATCATCTTGTTTTGTTTAGAAATTTTCAATTTTTGTATCTTGATCTGACTGAAAAATGATACTTCTCTTTTGATTAGGTCCTCCTTTTCCTCATCAACAGGAACTATTTTATCCTTATTCTTTTCAATAGTTATTTTTTTTATTTTATTTCTCAAGCTTCTAATTTTATTTCTAGTGATATTTTTTATTTTCTATGTAGAATTATAATTATTATTTTATCTTCCACTCAAGTTATATTCTATCCTTATCATCATCATTACTATATGATAAATCAATTATTCCCTTTTAATGAATAAATATTTTAAATTAATTAACTGAAGAATCACTTGATGATGAATCATTCTTGTGATTTATCATAATATTTACATTCTTGATGTTTTAGTGTTTCTTCTTCTATTTATCCCATTTTTTATAATATCATTCATTATATTATACTTATTATAACTTAGATTCTTCAACCATATTATTTGGAAACATTTTAGAAAAATTAATAGAGCTACCAAAGATTAAGAATTTTGATGCTTTATTATTCTTTCCCTTCGATTTCACCTTCTAATATCCATTTAAAATAAGGGAAAAATTTTATTTAAATCGTCATCATGATTATCACTATCTGAATCATTAAATTCTTTAGCCTCATCTTCCATGACCTTTCTCTTTGACATAGTTGCCGAGGCCATTTCCATTGATTCTTTCTTTTTGAAATCTAGAATTCTCCACATTTAATATTTTATTAGAATTATGTGTAGTTAATCAAGAGAAAATTCATATTATTCTTTTATCGATGATATCATTGAATCAAAACTATCTGTAAAATTCCTCATCAATTTTTGGAAAATGGCAGAGTCGCCTAGATTCTCAAGAAATCCTTGATTTTTTCTAAATATCTCATTTAATATGGTGAAATATTCATCAGTATTTTCATTATTAGTAATTTTTATATCCTCAATATTACCCCTCCATACTTATAGTATGGATTCCTTGACTTGATGTTACCTTCATAACAGATTCTCATATTTTCCCATATCTCCTTAGCTATCTGATGACCCCTGAGTTTTATGTAGACCATCTCTGATATATACATAAAGAAGGATTTTTTCCCTTTCAATCTAATTCTAAATTTCCATTATCATACGTTTTCATAGAATCATCCATAATTAGTCAAAAAACATTTTTTTAGTATCTCTCACTTCTGAGAAAAGTGACAAGAGGTAGATTAACGTTTTATTACCCTATCTATGAAAATTCATCAAATAGAATTTGGTAACACCATAGTTGTTGATATAATTAATATTAACCATATGTCATAATTCTTCATGGATATTTATTAGTAACCACTATTAGATACCACTTATAGAAACCCATGCTATATTGACTACTGATAGGGGAGGGGTGTATCCATAGTTTATTTTTATGAATTATTTTTATTTCAAATTCAACCTATTGAACTTGTTGAAGATCTCAATCCACTCAGTGATATCTCACAATCTGAATTCATATGAAGTTGTAGTAATAGAGAGAGAATAACACATTATTTTACAAGGACTGACATAAATACCTACTCCATTATATATTAGTTATTCCACCCAACATGGATTATCTATTATAATATTCAATATAAAACAATTGATTACAATTACTTTCACATCTAACTGAAAGACTTCTCCTCTTGATCCAACCAAGATAATCTATTTTAATTTGGATCTAAAAAAAGATTCTTAATCTCTCTCTAATAGAGATACTCTATTTACTTCTAGATATAATAAAGAGATATCACCTTTATTCAATGATTGATCCATTTTAGGATGATATTTTTATCTTCTACAATAATCTTGATGAATCTGACTTACTCATATACCACCTCAAGAAAATCAGAATAACATGTCTTGAGACTCCTTCTACAATTGGTGAAATCTGGATTCTCCTCAATCATTGAACTATTAGAATCCTATGATGAATTATATTTAAAAGGCTCTCAGCTTAAAACACATTCTATCATCTATTCAAAAATGTATCGTGATCTCAAATGATACTTCAATTTATTTTATATTATATCGTCACCTAAATGCACATACTTATACACAATATGGTGCAATTGATAATTTTTCATTATTATATGATTTAAACTCATTCATTTAAATACTCATTTAAAAGAGTTTACAAATAATCACGTCTATTTTCCTCCTTGAAATATTAACACAATAATGGTTCTCAGGTATTATATTTCTCAAATTAGATACCTAATAAACATTGGGTATTTGTTTTCATGCTTATTTGATATAACTGAATTCTTTTTTGGGTATGTCCTTTATGAATTTCACCAATCACATAGATGTAGTGTGTCTTAATTTAATGAGGGGACCATGTATTAACATCTCTCTTAGAATCAAGATCACTTAAAACTCACCCAATATTTTTTCATGCATATTTATGAACCACAAAAGGAATACCATAAGGTGTCAATTATTCCTTCATCTTCACGCAACATCACCCTTCATGGATCAATATACATGCATGTATCTCATTCAAAATTACCATGTATTTTTGTTACCACATTATTCTATTCAAACCTATGACTCATTATCATTTTCACCTTAGAGGATTGGGATCACAATTTCTTATCCTTTCAAAACATGTATAATAAATTCCTAAATAATTCTCATCATAATACATATTCATCAGATTTCATGCATGAAATGTGTAGCTACATGCCTGAACATTTCAATCATACCTATACAATAATCTAATCATTTACTTTATATAAGTGTTTTGATTTATCAGAAGATCATCATAACTCAAGATACATATTTGTATGCATTACAATGCATGAATTCCATGTGTGGAAGGTTCTACACATTCTCTTTGATATCAAATTATAAATGTGGCTTCAATAATGGGGTTAAATGCTAGAATAGATTTATTTCAGGATAATCTTGTCATGAACATGGTAGAAGAAACAATCTCCTTGCAAGCCTGGATCATTAGAGGAATAATTCAATTGCTGGATCAATTGGACTATCTAGATCGGTGTAATCAGACATTGTGTGTTTTATCCATATGTTTTAAGAAGATAAATAGTGATGCACTTTATCCATCCTTCACTAGTATTTCTTATGGAATACACCATAATTTATTAATCTCAACATTCCTGTATCACATTAGATGTGAGTAATAGGGTCCACTCCTGAACCTCGCTGGCACTGACCCATGTTAAATCTCTCTACCATCATGCCTCCCTATATGGTGGAAAATTTTCTCTCATATGCTCTCTGTGGGAACCTTGTTCACCCTCACTCCTTGGTCTCCACCCTGCATTCTAGTTTTAATTTAAACCTAGATTCCATAACAATAGTGGTTACATATGGTTACCTTGGCGGACTAGATGACTGGAAAAAAAAAAATTTGTAAATTCTCACAATTATTTAGCCAATCATCAATATAAAACTCTAGAATTCTCCAATTCCATGTCGGATTATCAATCATTATTTTTCAACCATACCTCATGAAAAATAAACATTATTTCACAGGGATTCTTCTTCTAATTTCTTCTTTATGTAAGTCAATATTTGGGTGGTCTTCAAATATTCTTAAACACTTATTCCTCCTCTTCAATTCATGAATGTGACACCCCAAGGTTTTGAAAATAAATATAGAATGCAATTTTGCCTCTTCTATGTTTTGACTTTCAAGAAATTGTAATCTAGAGTTGTGTTCAGTAAGTGATTTGGAGTCTGATAGAACAAACATGATTTTTGGTGAATAGTAAAATACCCTTATGAATAGTCATATGAATAGTAATATGATCCTTGAATTGTAAATAATGATATAATTTTATTTTCTTAAGGTAATACGATAATGGGATCTTAATTAATTTTTAAATTTTACATAAAACTAACTGCACTTCAAGATTGTTATTTTTCAAATTAACAATGACCTAATTTAAAAATTAAATTAATAATATTTAGAAAATTATTTTTCAAATCTTTATTTCACTTTTAAATTATACAAGTCATAAAATTTTAGGGGTGAATTTTTGATATTTTTTTTAAAATTCTTGAATTTTTTATGAATAGTGAAATATGGTAAAATACAGTATATGCAATTTATTAGTTAAATACACTATTTATGCCATCATAAGTGATGTAAGGACACATGATTAGAACTCACATGATTCTATTACTATTAGGAGTCACATGAAACAATAATATTGGTTGTATTGATGAAAATAATAAAATAATAGAATTAAATATTCAAACTTTACCCCTCTCCTCCACTATAACCCCCCCCCCCACTACCTCTTCTCTTCACTTCTCTAAGCCTTGAAGATCCACAATTTTATGACCAGATACCATTCACTAGTCACTCCCCACTACCAATAAGATCTTTTTCTTTCCAAAATACCTAAATCCCTTCCCTTAAGGAGGTTCTCGAGGAAGTTATTTCAAGAGGTAAAGCACCCTTCTTTCTCATTTGGTTTTATTTCAATTTTTCTACATTTGTTATCCTCTCCTCACCTCCTATATCCAAATGACAATGATAACTCTATTAAAATCTATATAATGGATTTATATCATGTGAATGTAAGGACCATCATATTATTCTTAATCCCTCCTTTTCTTTTTATAAACAAAATCGACGTCCTTGTGGTTCCGATTTATAACCATCATGGATAACAAAGTGGTTTTCTTGAATTTATTCTTCATTACTGGTTATGAAACCATATTCATGGTTGAAAAAGACTATAATATATGTGTTATAACCTAATTAATATTCAGGAACCAGAATATGTACATATAATTATGTTATATGACAAAACTAGTTCATAATATTCCAAATACCGCCGAATAATCGAAGTGGTTGTAATCTAATGATTCATATTCATTACATGTAACAAAATGATATAAATGACCATTATAAATTATTTATGTTCACTAATAATATATAATTTCCATCCTGGATATTTTTAACTATTCCACATGAACTTAATTAATTAAAAACAAGTTGACCAAATATGAAAATAAAGGAAACAAACACTCGAGAACGACGAAATTCAATACAATAACTTATCAATAAAGACATAAATGAACTAACCACAATTCTGGTAAACTAAATTTAATAGGTTATGAAATAAGTTATTAACAAGTATAATTTCACATTCCAGGTTCTTATGTACAAGAGAAGAACACATTTTGAGTTAAGGTAAGGGTTCTTCCACCCGAACATCCATTTTCATTCGGGATACTTTCATTGTCTAAATACCTAAATGAATTTATTATGTATTATTTTGTACTCATCATATATTCTTCATGAGTATCATATATATGTTTACAAATCAGAATCCTTCTTTATTTTATGGATAGTTAAACATTTTAAAAGGAACTATAAAAATTGTTTCAAAAATACAAATCCGATTCAAGGGAATTTCTCAAATTCTTATCTATTTTCAAGGGCACTCTATAATACGTTTTTGGAAACCATTATATTTATAAAATCACTAATTTTATTATGAAAATACTATCTTAATTCACTTCTAGTTTTATACAAATATTTCCCAAAAGAACTCTTCTTTTCAAAATAAAATATTATTTATCTCCAAAATTGCTTAATGATTTTATAAGAGTGTTTCCATCTAATTCAACACTCTTGTAGATTCCATGGTATTATTGGGTTTAATAATTTATGAAGTAAACTAACATATTTTATTTAATGGTTTATGACTAACTCTATTGTGGATGATCTATCCTAAAACCATTCACCATATTACTCGGAATGGTTAGTGTTTGATGTTTAATGATTGTGGAAAGTTAGTTACATTTCATATGATAGTTTCAATATGAATGTATATATTATTTATGTTTATCCCTACTCATATGAAAAATTCATTGGACTTATAATGTGACAGGCGGGGCCTTCTATATCCCTTCGATGCATCGGTAGGTCTCATGAGACAACCTGTGGTCTTGGCACGAGGCCTTGAGAAAATGATTATTTTATGGTCCTAGCACGAGGCTTAGACGGTATGGTTATGATGTCTAGAATATCCACTTCCCTAATTATGAAGCTAGTAATTGAAATTTCATGTGGTTATTTGACTAATATAATAACCATGATTAATTTTTATTATGAAATTATTTACTCAGTTCATATTCCTGCCATAATGTGTTTCAAGTTTATTATTAAAGGCATGTGTTTTCAATTATTCACCATGTCCAATGTTTGTGTTATCTTCTGCTGTATTGCTTACTCTTACTGAGCATTTGAGCTCACCCCTTTCATATTTTTCATTTTCTCAGGACATGAAGAAGTAATTTATGAATGACTTGCAAGCATAATCTAGGAGACGTGATGATTCTAGTGGAATAAATTAGTGTTGTTTTCCTTTACATATGTCAATTTGAACTTATGTATGTATCTTGTTTCCAATAATACTAAACTACTTGGTCCATCGGGATTCGTATTGCTTGTATGTATGCCAATGTAATCAAATAAGGCACTGAATCCAGGAAACTCGGATCGGGTCCTTACAGTTGTTATTAGAGGAAGTTTAGTAGAATACATGGAAACTAGATTTAGAAAATGTTGAATTAGGGAAGAGTCCCTAAGTTAATATTTGAGGATATACATACAATAATGTCCTGGTATTTTGGTAAGGAATAGATTATGTGGATCTTTCAAGAAATACATCCCTATCTAGATACGAGCAGGAAGAGGCAGCTCTGGCATAGATGTATCTATGGGTAAAACCTGAAAACACCGCTTTGAGCTAGACTCATACGAGAACTGGTGCACGACAACGGGCCTTGATGCACTCTTGGTTACGAAACTCCCAGGGTATATGCTTAGGATAATTCACATTTTCTTTACAAGTCATTATGAAGGATTGAAATGTAAAATATTCCTCAAGGAAACCATTATTGTGATTATGGGATTAACCATTCGTAGGAATGCAATTTTTTCAAAGTATTTTTTTTAAGTTATGATTATAAATTATGATTCATAACCTAATCTGGTGCATGACATTATCTAGATATGGCGCCTAGTGGATGGAATTGAAATCGCACGAATGCACCTATCCCCTGTAGGTATTTTCCTCCTATGCAAGATAATGATGTTGGCACTGGTGATGTGACTGGTGCTGAGCAACTCATAACTATATTGGGAAAACATACTCAAGTTATGAATAATAACCTTACCCATATGGAGCATCTGAATCCACCACTTGTAGGACCCATACTAGATCGCTTTATGCGACAAAATCATCCATCATTCAACGGGACTACTAAACCGTTTGTAGTAGATCAGTGGATATGTTCCCTTGAGAAGATATTTCTCACCATGGGATGTAATGAAAGAGAGAAGGTTGTCATGGTATTCTATCATCTATTGAGAGATGCGGATCAGTGGTGGTCTTTAATCCAAAACAAAAAGGAGGAGGAAGAGATGGAAGAGATGGAATGGAGGTATTTTAAGGAAATCTTCTTAGAAAAATATTTCCCCTGTGAGCAGCAAGCAGATATGGAGAGACAATTCTTGAATATGAGGCAGAAGGAAGATGATAATGTTGCAAGGTACGAAGCTATCTACACAAGATTAGCAAGACTTGATGTGGACTACATACGAAATTCAAGGTGCAAAATTGATCGATTCTTTGATGGCCTAATGCCATTCCTCTGTTGGGCACTGGTCTCCCAAAGTTTTTCATTATATGAGGATATCGTTTCATGTGCCATCAAGAAAGAAAAAGAATTCTCTATGTCTTATGACTTTTTGGGAAAGCCAGAAAATTAGAGGGATGCTGAAAACCATGTGAAAGGAAATAAGGAAGCGAGGAAGAAGGGAAGAATTGAATTTCCACCAAGTGACAATTGTGGAAAGAAATATCCCGGTGCATGCTTAAAAGTAAAATGAGTATGCTACAAATGTTGTCAGAAAGTCTATCTTGCTGGTGATTGCAAAGGGAAGAAAGAAGCAAATGATGCTCAATGATATTGTTGACATGAGATGGGACACTATGATAATGATTGTCCAAAACGTCAAGGAAATATGCAATAGAAAAGGCCAAGGGATCGGGGACAATCATATGCAATCACAACTGCAGAGGTTGAAGGTTCTAATGACATGGTGGCGGGTACTTTAATATTTTCCTCAAGCTTATCCAATGCTTTATTTGATTTTGGATCATCGCATTATTTCATATCTTCCCAGTTAGATAAGAAAATTATATATTTCCAATTTTATTTAACAATGGAGTTGTCAGTCAAAACTCCTAAGGGAAGTATCATTGCTACAATGTTCTATGAATCAGTTGCCATTATGGCATATAAATTTTCTTTATCTACTGATATCATCGTCATACCCATGATTGAATTTTATATAATCCTCGGAATGAATTAGCTTTCAGACCATGATGAAAAAATTTATTGTAAGAATAAGGAGTTTATGATTTTTGATGATGATGATAAAGAACACCTTATCTTTAGAGAAGAATCGTCACCACCTAATTCTTATCTAGATCCACCCCTAGTAGCTCAACTAAATTAAATTATGGGGGAGGAAGAGAATGAAATAACTGTGGTTGAGGAAAGTAATGTTAAAATAGATGATGTACCTATTGTTAGAGAATATGTTGATTTATTTCCAAAAGATTTACCTGGACATCATCCAAAATGAGAAATTGAGTTTTCTATTGAGTAAATTCCAGGATCACGGCCCATATCGAAGACCCCTTATAGAATGGACACTTTGGAATTAGTGGAACTATAGGAATTGAGTAATAAGTGATTTATTCACCCTGGTGTTTCTCCATGGGGAGCCCTTATCATTTTTGTTAAGAAGAAAGAATCTATGAGGTTATGTGTCGACTACAGGGAGATCAATGCTATAACAATAAAGAAAAAGTATCCCCTTCCTTGCCTTGATGATTTATTTGACCAACTTCATGGAGCTCAATACTTTTCTACGATTGATATCTGATCCATATATCATCATTTGCATGTGAGGAAGGAAGATATTCCAAAGACAGCATTTCGGACCAGGCATGGGCATTACAAGTTTACAGTGATGCCTTTTGGATTGACTAATGCACCCTATGTCTTCATGGATCTAATGAATAGAGTTTTCAAGGAATATCTAGATAATTTTTAGTGGTATTTATTTATGATATCATGATATACTCCAAAAGCTACGAAGTTCATGAAAATCACTTGCGCATTATCTTGAAGACTCTTAGAAGACAAGAATTATATGGGATGTTTAGCAAGTGTGAATTCTGGATTCAGGGGATTTCTTTTCTCAGCCATATTGTACTTAAGGATGGAATCCTAGTTGATCCTATGAAGAAAAATGCAATCCAAGATTGTCCCACGCCAACAAACATAACTGAGGTACGCAGTTTTATTGGCTTAGCAGGTTATTATCGTCGTTTCGTGCAGAATTTTGCCAGACTAGATAACCCATTAACGAAGCTCACATGTTAAGGGGTTAAATTTGTTTGGACAAAAGATTGTGAGGAATGTTTCTAATAACTAAATAAAATATTATTCAATGATCCTATATTGACTCTACCACCGGGGAATAATGGGTTTTTCATTTATAGTGATGCTTCAAAGAAAGGACTTGGTTGTGTCCTTATGCAAAATGATAGGGTTATTACTTATGCATCACGAGAGCTAATAATTCATGATAAAAACTATCATAATTATGATCTTGAGTTATCTACTATAATCGTTGCTTTGAAGATATGGATACATTATCTATATGGTAAAAAATGTGAGATTTATACTGATCAGAAGAGTTTGAAGTATATTTTCTCACAGAAAGAACTCAACATGAGGTAAAGGATATGGCTTGAACTACTCAAGGATTATGATTGGAAAATACACTACCACCCTGGGAAGGAAAATAAGGTGGTAGATGGCTTGAGCAGAAAGGATCATGGAGTTTTGAACAAGATAAGAGTTGAAAGGGATCCTATTTTCATGGATCTAGTAATGATGGATATGGGAATAACCATGGAATGTGAAACATCAATGATTTTTCAAATGGTTTCCAAACCATCTTTACTAGAAAGGATAAAAAGTTATTAGGCTGATGATGAGGAGTTTCAAAAGAAGATTAATGCTATGAATGATGGGAAATAGAGTGACTTCGTATATGAAGATGGAATTTTGAAATTTGGGAAGATACTTTGTGTTCCTAATATACCTAATCTAAAAAGGGAATTACTGGATGATTCTCATATTTCCAATTTCAATGTACACCCTGGTAGCACTAATATGTATAGATATTCAAAGGAACATTTTTGGTTGGACAACATGAAGAGGGAGATTGCTGATTTTATGTCATGATGTATGGTTTGTCAACAACTGAAAGCTGGAAGGCAGTAGCCTGGAGGAGTATTGCAACCTATTACCATACCTGAGTGGAAATGGGATAATATCACAATGGACTTTCTCATGGGACTACCAAAGACTCCCAGAAGGAACGGTGCAATATGGGTCATTATTGATTGTCTTACCAAGTCATCACATTTTCTTGCTATAAGAGAAGATCTACCACTTGAACGTCTAGCAAGACTATATATTAATGAAGTTGTGCGACTTAATGGAGTACCCATATCGATTGTTTCTAATCGTGATCCATGTTTTACATCAAGATTCTAGAAAAGTATTCAGATGGCCCTAGATACTGATCTTCATTTGAGCACTACCTACCACCCACAAACTGATGGACAATCAGAACAGACTATTCAAACATTGGAATACATGTTGAGGTCCTGTTCAATTGATTTTCAAGGCATGTGGGATCACTATTTACCTCTCGTAGAATTTTCCTACAACAATAGATTCTGTTCAAGTATACAAATGGCGCCCTATGAAGCATTATATGGGAGGCGATGTCGTACACCAACTTTGTGGGATGATGTTGGTGAAAGAAAGCTCGTGGGCCCAGAACTTGTTGAAAAAAACAATGGAAAATGTGAAGATTATCCAGAACCATATCAAAATAGCTCAAAGTACGTAAAAGAGATATACTGATAACCAAAGGAAGGATTTAGAATTTCAAGAAGGTGATCACATTTTCTTTAAGGTATCTCTATGGATGGGTATTATACGATTCGGTAAGAAGGGAAAGTTAAGTCCCAAGTACATCAGACCTCTTGAAATTTTGGACCGAATTGGAGTCGTAGCCTACCATTTGGCAATGCCGCCAAGTCTCTCTAAGGTTCACAATGTATTCCACGTGTCAATGTTAAGAAAGTACATGCCAAACCCAACACATATACTCACTTATGAAGAAGTGGAGCTTGAGCCGAATTTATCTTACTGTGAAGATCCAATCAAGATTCTTGATACTAGAGAAAAAGTATTGAGAAATCGGACGACTCGTCTGGTGGAGGTTCTATGGAGGAACCATAAGATGGAGGAAGCAACATGGGAGCCTGAGGAGCTTATGTTAATGACATACCTGAATATTTTTAGGTAATATTTTGTGAATATCAAGGACAAAAATTTTGTAAGGAGGGTAGAATGTGACACCCCAAGGTTTTCAAAATAAATATATAATGCAATTTTTCCTCTTCTATGTTTTGAATCTCAAGAAATGGTCATCTAGAGTTGTGTTCAGTAAGTCATTTGGATTCTGATAGAACAAACATGATTTTTGGTGAATAGTAAAAGACCCTTATGAAAAGTAATATGACCCTTGAATAGAAAATAATGATATTATTTTATTTTCTTATGGAAATATAATAATATAATCTTAATTAATTTTTCAATGTCACATAAAACTAACTGCACTTTAAGATTGTTATTTTTCGAATTAACTATGACCTTATTTAATAATTAAATTAATAATATTTAGAAAATTATTTTTGAAAAATGGATTTCACTTTTTAATTCTATATGTTGAAAATGATACAGGTGAATTTTTGGGATTTTTTAAAAATTCTTGAATTTTTGATGAATAGTGAAATACGGTAAAATAACGTAGATTCAATTTATCAGTTAAATACACTATTTATGACATCATAAGTGATGTAAGGCCACTTGATTATAACTCACATGATCTTATTTCTATTAGGACTGACATGAAACATTACGATTGGTTGTCTTGATGGAAATAATAAAATAATGAAATTAAATATTCAAAATTTACCCCTCTCCTCCACTATAAAAACCCCCCACCACTACCTCTTCTCTTCAATTCTCTAAGCCTTGATGATCCTAAAATTTCTTCCCAAATACACTTACCTAGTCACTCCCCACGACCAGGAATCTCTTGTTCTTGACAAAACACCTAAATCCCTTCCCTTAAAAAGGTTCTCGAGGAAGTTATTTCAAGAGGTAAATCACCCTTCTTTCTCATTTTGTTTTATTTCAATTTATCTACATTTATTATCCTCTCCTAACCCCCTCTATCCAAATGACAATGATAACTCCAGTAACATATATATACTAGATTTATATCATGTTAATGGAAGAACCATAATAAATATTCTTACTTCCTCCTTTTCTTTTTATAAACGAAATCGACGTCTATGAGGTTCTGATTTATAACCATCGTTGACGACGAAGTTTCGTTCTTCAATTTCTTCTTAATTAATGGTTATAAAACCATATTCATTGTTTAAAAAGACTATAATATATGTGTTATAACCTAATTAATATTCATGAACCATAATATGTATACATAATTAAGTTATATGAAAAAACTAGTTCATAATATTCCAAATACCGCCGAATAATCGAAGTGGTTGTCATCTAATGATTCATCCTCATTTCATGTAACCAAATGATAGAAATGAACATTATAAATTATTTATGTTCATTAATAATATATAATTCCAATCCTATATATTTATAACCATTCCACATGAACTTCATTAATTAAAAACAAGTGAACCAAATATGAAAATAAAGGAAACGAACACTCCAGAATGACGAAATTCAATACAATAACTTATCAATAAAAACATAAATGAACTAACCAGAATTATGGTAAACTAAATACATGTATAATATGTTATTAAATAATCTATTAACAAGTATAATTTTATATTACAGGAGCTTATGTATAATAGTGGAACACGTTTGGAGTTAAGGTAAGGGTTTTTTCACTTGAACTTCCATTTTCATTCGGGATACATTCATTGACTAAAAACCTCAATGAATTTCTTATTTATTGTTATGTACTCCTAATATATTTTGTGTGAGTATTTCATATATGTTTAAAAACCATAATACTTCCTTATTTTATGGATACTTACACTTTTTAAAAGGGACTATGAAAATTGTTTCAAAAATACAAGCCCGGTTTAAGGGAATTTCTCAAATTCTTACCTATTTTCAAGGGCACTATGTAATATTTTTTTGGAAACCATTATCTTAATAAAATCACTCATTTTATTATGAAAATACTATATTACTTCACTTATGGTTTTATACAATGAATTTACAAAAGAACTCTTGTTTTCAAAATAAAAGAGTATTTATCTCAAGAATTGCTTAATGATTTTATAAGAGTGTTTTCATCTAATTCAACACTCTTGTTGATTCCAGGGTATTATTGGGTTTAATCATTTATCAAGTCATATACCATATTTTTTTTAATGATTTATTAATAACTCCATCATGGATGATCTATCCTAAAACCATTCACTATATTACTCAGAATGGTTAGTGTTTGATGTTTAATGATTCGAGAAAGTTAAATACATTTCATATGATAGTTTCAATATGAATATGTATATGTTGTTTATGTTTATCACTGCTCATATGAGGAATTCTTTGGACTTATTATGTAACATGTGGATCCCACTATATCCCTTTGATTCATCAGTATGTCTCTTGAGACAAACTATGGTTTTTCACGAGGCCTTGACAAAATGATTATTTTATGGTCCTAGCACGAGGCTTGGACGATATGGTTATGATGTCCGGTATATACACTTACCTCATTATGAATCTAGTAATTTAATGTTCACGTGGTTATTCAACTATTAGAATACCCATGATTATGTTTTATTATGGCTTCATTTACTCCACTCATATTCCAACCATAATGTGTTTCAAGTTTATTATTAAAGACATGTGTTTTCAATTATTCACCATGTCTAATGTTTATATTATCTTCCGCTCTATTTATTACTCATACTGAGCATTTGAGATCACCTCATTCTTATGTTTCATTTTCTCAGTACATGAATAAGTAATTTTTGAATGACTTGTAAGCATAATCTAGGATATATGATGTTTTTAGTGGAATAAATTAGTGTTGTTTTTCTTTTCCATATGTAAAGATGAACTTATGTATGTATCTTGTTTCCAATAATACTAAACTACTTGGTCCTTAGGGATTCGTATTCCTTATATATATGCCAACATAATCAAATAAGGCACCGAATCCCGGAAACTGGGGTCGGGTCCTCATAATGAAAATAATTATTTTCATGGTCTACCATTTTTGTAAGAAGTGTACCAAATCCATAGCTCATGTGTTAAACATTTAATATTACTTCAAAAATAATTAGAGTTAACATGGAAAATTGATCGAGCATGAAATCCAATGCCATCAAGTGAATCCATAAGAATTTTATAAGCATCACCACTTCATTCAAATCACCAAAAACATATTGGAAAATAATTAACAACAAATACGACACTTGGACCAAGAATAGTTATCCTAATGTTAAGTTTGGGTGAAACATGACCATATAACCCAATCAGATTATGGAATAAAGGTATGGTGTGGAAAATAATCCTGAGATGAATTGGAAAAAAATTATCACTTAATAATACAAGATTTGTATTTAATATAATTAAGATTATTTGTTTACTTAAATATATATGGTTTAAGATATTGTCTTAGTTTAGTTAATACACGAATAAATATGGACTTTTGGGTACTAAATTTTTAATAGATGGTTTTATTATTTTTGTAGGATTATATTTAATAAAAGACCATATATATTAGAAAAACACTTGATACTAGTAATGAAACTTGTTTTGTTAAATATATTAATGGTATCAAACACAAACTCAAACATATCATTTAGACCAGTCCTTGAAAAGTAAAAATAGTGTGGTAATAATTTCATTGGATGGTATCAAAATTTAAGAATTATTCTAATACATCAGAATAAATTATTTCCTCTGGAGGAAGCCATGATAACTGAACCCCCTAACACTAGCTCTCGTACTGATAAAGATTATTATATGAAGCTTGTGAAGGGTTCATTGGATATATTTGGTTTGATATAAACTACCATTATTCCTAAGATTCAAAAGTAATATGAATCAATGGATTCATTCAATATGATTGAAAACCTTGATTATATATACTAAGAGAGAGTTGTATTTTAACAACAAGATCTAATAATATTAATTTTCTAATGAATTATATAGAAAGGGACCCTAATTTCAACCCATGGGATCAATATTTTTTAGAACATAAACAATATAAAAATGGTATAGTTTCCTCTCAAGGATGATATGGATATTTATTTCATCCTATAATCAAATTTATTATTGTTGAATTGGTTCATTATTAATTTTAATATGAAAACGATTGATAGTATCCTTCCTAACCATATCAATATGTTGAAAACAATAGAGAAATGACTTAACAACCTATCATTATGATGGAAAATAGAGAGGATAATGTCAAGGACAATAATAAAAATATAGATGGAAATTACAAGCCTCATATATCATCACTAAAACCTACAAATATTATTATAGCAAAGGAAGGATAATGTTTCTTTTGTAAATAATTGGGTAATCCAAATAATAATTGTACCTGGTAGTTGGAGATACAAAAGAAGCAACATGGTTATGGTGTAACCATGTCGAGGATTTTTGTTATATTAATTAATTTATCTAACTTTAAATCATGGATATTACATACCAGATGTGAATTAAATATTTTTGGTATGTTGGAGCAGTTCAAAGAGAAAATAAAGTTGTTAGGTACACTAGGTTAGATACCCTGATAGGGGGGTGAATTAGGGTATGATAGATTAAAACAACTGCCCCTATAGATCTTGTCTCACTATTAAGCAAGACTCTCTTCTCTGTCTTTCATACAGAAAATTATAAACACAAATTAAAGCATGCACAGGACAAAACGAGTTTTACTTGGTTCACCCTCACTAGGCTGCGTCCAAGGAGCATATACTGGCGATGTGCCGATGTACCAAAATCACTAAAATCACACTTCTCATTACAATGTTCGGGATAGATCACTTCTATTCCCAGGCTTACTACCTTTACAATGTTTAGGGTCAGCTCACTACTTTCCAAACGGTAACTCCCTGTTTCTCTCTCTCTGGCTCACTGCTGGTGGAGAGGATCACCTTCTTCCTCTTCCTTTGATCACTTCTCTAGAAACGATCCACTCATAGTTTATATACCTATAGATATCTTCATTATTACTAATGAATACATCTTCTATTTTATGTAGATGTTCTGTTGAAGTCCAACGTTCGCCCATAGATGAATCTCACTTTGCATCGAAGGTAGCAGGCAATCTTCTAGCTTTCGCACAGCCCTAAAATGACTGTTGTGCTTCAACCATACCTAGCGCGCTTCTCCAAGAGGGTGTGCAAGTTACGACGCTCAAGTTCAAACTGTTGTGCAGGTTCACCTAAACCACTTGCGCAACACTCGTTTCTTCAACTCCAAACTTGTGCAACTCACACCCTTTTACGCCCAAACCAATTTTGGCATGCAACTATCAACTGTCGTGCTTCTTCAAAGCATGGAGCACATGTTTCACCAAAACACATGCACGAAACCCCCTTCTTCAACTCTAAACATGGTTGACTCACACCTTTTCTCACCCAAACCACGTTGGGTGCGCAACTATCAACCGGTGCACAACTTCTGAATATCTTTACACATGCGTGACCACACCACCACTTGTGCGACCACAACACCTGCATGACGGGAGCTCTGATTTTCTCTAAGTGTTGAACTCTCTACAAAATGAGGAGGGTTAAAACTCTATTTATAGGCATTTGGACACCCTGAGCAATGGCACACAAGTTTCCTCTCGGTGCGCAAGTCTAGCCGCCCTAGTCTCTGTCACCCTAGTCACTTGTGCGACCAAACCTAAAACTTGGGTGTCCCTTTTTCCATTGCCATATTTTAATGTTCTAATCTTGAAAAACATATGGTGTTCCAGTTTCCAAGCCTCCAAGACACCAGCGTGTAAGTTCCTTTTCCAAAAACACTTTTCTCCATTTTTTGATTTTGAGGTCCAAAAATTTGGCAAACACTAGAAAAATGTGCCACCTTGTATCTTCTCCTTTTGAACTTACTCCAGAATGACAATTCCTTTATTTACTTCTTGAATCAATCATGGATCATTAACAAAATCCATTGAACTCGACATGCCACCATGAAATCCCCTTTGTCAGCAAATTTGTTTGTCATGGTTTGCTTTATCAACAAACACAACACAATGGCCCACTTTGTCAACAAACACAATCACCACAAAAATGCTTCAATGATACCTTGAGGGATTTTTTCCCAACAATATCCCCCTTTGGGTTTGTTGAAAACTATTCCATAAAAAGATACATCGTTAAGTATTTATCCACCGTTCGCCTATTGCGATTCTGATAGTGATCAAGGATTTACTCAACACATACTCTAAGCCCACTTGAGTAATGCTCGACATGAGAAACAAGAGTAAATGAAAATTTCATCAATGAATCACTTCAACTCTGACACACGCAGTTGATACCATACTGAAACAAATTTTTGGAAATATTCTCACCTCGTTCCAACACCACTCTTCTAATTTTATCACGATCCTCAGCTATCGTGACATCTATTCTTTGATTGATCACTTCTAGCTTCGTCAGATTTAATAATCACCCCCTTTCTCATTGCTCCCCCTATCTCCCTGCTCCACCTGTTATCTTTTCCCCACATCATTCCTGATTTTTCAAATAGCCACATTGTCTCCCCCTTGAACAATCACTATTTTCTCCCCCTTTTTCAATGAACCCAAATGTCACTCCTTTGCACATATTAGAACATGAGGGAAAAACACATCATACCTTGGGGAGAGGGGGAATTCCACATCCACACTCGTTTAAGTTCGGAGATTCAACCGAAATCCTAGAGCCAGTCAATGCCTTTCAAATGATTCCTTGGGTAAGGCCTTTGTCAAAATGTCTATAACCTGTAGCTCTGTAGGCACATATTCCAACTTTATGACTCCCTGATCAACATTATCCTTGATAAAATGATACTTTATCTCAATGTTCTTTGTCCTTGAATGATGGATGGGGTTATTTCTAAGATTTATATAACTTGAGTTATCGCACTGGATTTCGATCAGAAACATCAGTTCATCTCCCATGTCATCAAGTTGTTGCTTCATCGATAATAACTATGTGCATGATTGGGTGGCCGCAATATACTCAGCCTCTGTGGTGCTCAATGAAATGCAGTCATGCTTCTTTCTTAGACAAAAAATAAACAATCCTCAAATATAGAAATCACCACCTGACATTGATTTCCTGTCATCCGCTGAACTGGCCCAGTCTGCATCAATATATCCCAATAACTCTGTCTGAGATTTGTCATTATATGTTAATCTGAAGTCCATCATTCCATTGACATACTGAAGTATTATTTTCACCACAAGCATGTGGCTTTCCTTTAGATTACTCAGATATCTCACTGCTTGGCAGGTGGAAAAAATAATGTCAGACCTTGTTGCGGTCAAGTACAACAAACACCCAATAATTTTCCTGTATTTTGTTATATTAACAACCTTTCAATCCTCATCTTTGGATAGTTTCATCTGGGTAGAAACTAGAGTATTCACCTCCTTGGAATTTCCCATTCTAAACCTTTTCAAAACCTCCTTGGCATATTAGTATTGAGAAATAAATGTTCCATTCCTTCTTTGTGTCACCTGTAGACCAAGGAAAATGTTAGTTCTCCAATCGTTGACATTTCAAACTCACTTTTCATGAATTAGGAAAACTTGCTGCACTGAGCTTCGTTTGATCCGCCAAATATTAAGTCATCGACCTAAACCAACACCATAATCCTTTGATTACTATCATTGATGGAATAGAGATTGTAATAAACTCCCCCACACTGAAAACCAAGCTTCTTCAAGTACTGATCAAGCCTTGGGTACCATGCTCGTGGTGCTTGTTTCAGCCCATACAACGCATTCTTTAATCTGAAAACTTTGTTACCATCCTCATGAATGAGAAAAACATCTTGATTCTCAATATACACTTACTCTTCCAGAACCCCGTTCAAGAATGTGGATTTTACATCCATCTGGAACACATTGAACTTCTATTGCACTGCAATGGATAGGAATAATCTGATTGTCTCCAACATTGAAACCAGTGCAAATGTCTCATCAACATATATTCCCTCTATCTGGGAGTATCCTTTTCACACTAGTCGTGCTTTGTTTCAAACCACTATGTCATCTTCATTCATCTTTTTGCGATAGACCCTTTTAGTCCCGATGACATTTTTATCTGATGGCCTCAAAACAATCTCCCAAATCTTGTTCTTCTCAATCTAATCAAGCTCTTCATTCATAGCCTAAACCCAATTTTCTACTTCAACTGCATCAACAAAGTATTTCGGCTCTACCTGAGATATAAAAGATTTCTGCTGCAGTGACTTCATTATTATAGTCTGAACTGGAGTTGTCTGATCACCAATGATATTCTGCCGATCAATTTCAGCTTGACTCTTTGGCTTCCTTGCAGACACATACTTGACACTTTCATGTTCATCATCAGTGTCTTCTTCTGAGTCAGTATCTTCTACTTTTTCTCCTCCTGTGTTACATTCCTCTTCATCACTTTCATCAAGAAACTATTCACACGTGCTATTGAATATTCTCTTCATTTTCAACAATAGTAACATCATTTCTCTCAACTACTTTTCCCATCCTCTTGTTAAAGAATTTGTATGCTTTTCTTTTTCCGGAGTAGCCCAGAAATATTCCCTCATCTCCATGTGATTCAAACTTCCTATGCTTTTCTTTATTGAGAATGAAGCACTTACTTCCAAATATTTGAAAGTATTTCACTATTGGATTCTTTCCCTACCACATTTCATATGGAGTCTTTCCTTCCTTAGGATACAACAGATCCCTATTTGAAATGTAGACTGATGTCAATACAAATTCCTTCCAAAACTTCTCTAGTAAGTATTTTTATATAAGCATTGTTCTGGACATGTTGTTGATGGTCCGATTTCTCCTTTTAACCACTCCATTCTGTTGGGGAGTCGTACTAAAGAAACTTGATGCATTATCCACAGTTTATCATGATACTGTTCTACCTGACTGTTTGTGAATTCCATACCATTTTTTGTACGAAATTCATAATTTTCTATCCAATAATCCTTTCAGATTCCCTTCGGTAATGTTTTAGGTAGCTGAACACATCGGACTTAGGGGAAATAACAAATACCCATTCCATTCTGCAATAGTCATCAATGAAAATAATGTAATACCTCTTCCCATCACTGGATCATGGTGAAATAGGTCCATAGACATCATCAGGCACCAATTCAAGCACTCTTGTCAAATTATTTTCCTTCTCTTTGTACGTCTTTCTAATGATCTTTCCTTATTGACAGGCATCGCACATATGTGTACGATCATGTGATAGCATAGGGAGGTCTCTTGCTACTTCACACATTACCAGATCTTTTATAGATGGTTGACATAGATAACCAAGTCATTTATGCCACAATTTTTTTTCTTCATCTCTGGATAAAATGAACATATCATCTTCTCCACTTACACGGTAGAGATTTTCCTATGTTATTTTTCTCTGTAGTACCACTGCCCCATCTCTTCCTTTGATGATACATGTCTTCTTAGTAAACCTTATAGAATGTCCTGAGTCACATAGTTGACTTATGCTGAGTAGATTGTGACTGAGGCATTCTACAACCAAAACATCAGCACGTCTTATTTATTTTCCCCCAAACCTGGCTTTTCCTGATCCAATAATCATCAGGCCTTCATCGTTTCAAAACTTTACAAATCCTTCTTTGTCATATTTTATGCCTATAACAAGATCCTTATTACCTTTCATGTGAGACGTGTAACCGCTGTCAAGGATCCAAACACAAGTACGGTCTGATGCTTTAAGAGAAATTTCAGCAACCACTACCTTCTATACACTCTTCTTCATGGTACATATTTTTGTGCTCACACTCGGCAAAGATTGAGACATCTGATCTTTCTCATAATATGATGGACTGGTTTCATCTTGTAAATCTGCAAATCAATTTTTCATTTTTCAAATCACCTATTGGTTCATTAATTTGCTGCTTGTGAACATTTTGGTTATGCTTGAGCATATTATTCTGTATGGTCGATGTACAGTATCTGTCCTTGGTCCCAAATCCTCTGCACCAAAAACAGTGTCCTTCGAAATATGTTATGGAGAACTGTTCTCTCTTTGGCTGCCACCTTTGTTCTTGCTCCCTTCGATATCTCTTGGCTATGGAACACACATACTGTGAATGTCGCATCTTTCCACAACAATAACACCTAATATAAGGTGAATTCCTTCATGTTACTTCTACACTACGAGTTTCCCCTTGGGATCTTTGAATATTATGATTCTGCTTTGTGCCTAAATCAACCTTCAATATCAGGATGGGTGCTTGCGGTCTGACTACAATTTTCACATATTCTTGTTTCTAATCAATCCATGAATCTGCCTTAACATCTGAGCTCAATTATTGCTTCATTCATACTGAACTACTAGCCTCATCTTTCATATTTTCTCTCCTCTGAATGATCTTATTTCTTAATATCACATTGAGGGTCAAGAGTTTTTCTTGATCCGTCATTTTTCGTCACAGACTGACCACTTCTTCTTCAAGTTCTTTGATACACTTGACTTGATCTTTCACTTTTATATTCAATCCATCGATCTCCATTTTTTGTTCTTCAATCATAAGCATATGCTCATCAACCTTTTCTGAGCTCTTTGGCCTTGAAGACTTATGTTTTTTGATTTCTTTCACTAGCTCTGACTTCTCTTCTTCCTACTGTTGCCTGTAGAGTTTGGCATCATGTACTACCTTGTTGGATTTCTTTGTATTTTCTCTCTAAACATCTATATCTTCAAGAGATGCTTCTAATTCAGATTCCATGTCAACTCTCCCTTCAATTTATTCTTCTTCTTCATCAGTGTCGGTTTCTTCCTTTTCTTAAGCACTACCGACAACAACCACCATTTCATTTTATCCATGATCATAAAAATTTTCAATCTCTTCAACCTCTTCAACCTCTGACTCATCTGAACTGTCTATTTCTTTTGAAAGAAGATTCTTCTTCTTGAAGAAATTTCTCTTGAACTACTTCTTCCCTTTCACATAGGCTGAATATTTCTTCTTGGGAATTTCAACTTCATCTTCATCATTTTCTTCTTGAAACTTTTTGGGGCACCTTGCGGCAACATGACCAACTCTTCCACATCTAAAGTAATAAAGTTGAAGTTTTCCTTTGAAATTTCCTTTTCCACTATGATGATTTGAGGAAAGAAATGACATTTCCTCATATTTTGCTTCTTCTTCCTGATAATCTTCAATAGTGATCTTTTTTATGGCCTTAAATGCCACTTCTTTGTATTTACCCTTTTCCATAGCCTCTCTATCATCGTTCATCATTTCATATGAAACCAGGGTACTGTGCAAATTGTCCCATGTCATCGCTTTTGGATCTCTATCTTCTAGTACTAAAACTTTCAGATTGAACCGAGGTGGAATTTTCCTCAAGATGTGCTTTACGATCATTATGTCTTCAATGACTTATCCAAGACCTCACATATCTTCCAAAACAATATTTAGCCTATCAAAGAATGCATCAACAGACTCAATTGGGTTCATTTTCAGATCTTCGTACTTATTCCATAGTACTTGTAGCTTAGCCTCTCTGACCTTTGTATCTCTTTCATATATATTCAAAATCTTTTACCAGATGGCATGTGATGTTTTACATGACATCACCATCATATAGATAGAGTTGGATAGGGCTCCCCCAAAAGCATTTATTCCCTTGGCATCAAAATCCAATTCTCTTCGTTGGGATTCCCAAAATTCCCCACTTTTGATGTCAGCTATTATACCATGCATTGCTGCTGTGAATATGTCCATTCCCAAATATCGGAAGTAGTTTTGTATCTGATTCTTCCATAGTTGAAAATTGTTCTCATCGAAGATTAGAATCCCTTTAGGATTAGTGACCTCCATTTGTGAGAGAACCACTGATAAAAACCTTTCCCTCTGATACCGATTGTCAGGTCCACTAGTTTAGATACCCTGAGAGGGGGTGAATCAGGGTATGACATATTAAAAAAACTTCCCCTATTGATCTTGTCTCGCTATTAAGCAAGACTCTCTTCTCTCTATTTCCTACAGTAAAGTATAAAGAAAAACTAAAGCATGCACAGGACACAATGATTTTTACTTGGTTCACCCTCACTGGGCTACGTCCAAGGAGCATACACCGGCGATGTGTCGATGTACCAAATCCACTAAAATCACACTGCTCATTACAATGTTCGAGATAGATCACTTCTATTCCCTGGATTACTACCTTTACAATGTTTAGGGTCAGCTCACTGCTTTCCAAAGGGTAACTCCCTGTTTTTCTCTCTCTGGCTCACTACTGGTGGAGAGAATCACCTTATTCCTCTTCCTTTGCTCACTTCTCTAGAAAGGATCCACTCATAGTTTATAGACCTATAGATCTCTTCATTATTACTAATGAATACATATTTTGTTGTATGTAGATGCTCTGTTGAAGTCCAACTTTCACCCATAGATGAATCTCATTTTGCACTGAAGGTATCGGGCAATCTTCCAGCTTTCGCACAGTCCTAAAATGACTGGTGTGCTTCAACCATACCTGGTGCGCTTCTCCAAGATGGTGCGCAAGTTCTGGCGGGCAAGTTCAAACCGGCGTGCAGGTTCATCTCAACCATTTGCGTGACACTCGCTTCTTCAACTCCAAACTTGTGTGACTCACACCCTTTTACGCCCAAACCAATTTTGGCACGCAACTATCAACTGTCACGCTTTTTTAAAGCTTGGCGCACAAGTGTCACCAAACCACCTACGGGACACCCCCTTCTTCAACTCTAAACATGGGAGACTCACACCCTTTATCACCCAAACCACTTTGGGCATGCAACAATCAACTGGCACACAACATCTGAATATCTTTACACCTCTGTGACCACACCACCACTTACGCAACCACAACACCTGCGTGATGGGAGCTCTGATTTTCTCTAAGTGTTGAACTCTATATAGAATGAGGATGGTTTGACCTCTATTTATAGGCATTTGGACACCCTGAGTAATGGTGCATAAGTTTTTTATCGGTGTACAAGTCCAGCAGCCCGAGTCTCTGTCTCCCTAGTCACATGCGTGAACAAACCTAAAACTTGGGCGCCCCTTTTTACTTTTCAATATTTTGATGTTCTAATCTGGAAAAAAATATGGTGCGCAAGTTTCCAAGCCTCCAAGTCACCGTCTCGCAAGTCCCTTTTCCAAAAACACTTTTCTCCATTTGTCGATTTTGAGGTCCAAAAATTTGTCAAACACTGGAAAATGGTGCCACCTTGTATCTTCTCTTTTTGAAACGCCTTCAAAATGACCATTCCTTTTTTCGACATTCTTGAATCAATCATGGATCATTAAAAACATCCCTTGAACTTGACATGCAACCATGAACTCCCCTTTGTCAAAAAATTTGTTCATCATGGTTTTCTTTGTCAACAAACACCACATAGAGGCCCACTTTGTCAACAAAAAAATCACCTCAAAAATACATCAATGATACCTTGAGGGATTTTTTCCCAATCAAACTTTATTAAGGGATTAGTGGATTGATGAGTTAAGAATTAATTAAGAGTAACAGAATTATCTATGGGTATAGTGAATTTTATTCTTCTTGGTGAATTTTCATTATTTATCTAATAATTTTATTGCAACACCCTTAGTTTTTTAAAATGAAAACTATGTTTGATGGCATATATAACATGCAACACCGAGCCTAAAGGAAATATGATTATTTAAATATGATTATTATAACCTAGAAATTAAATTATAGGGTATGAATAATATTCACTAATTTATGAAACATATGTAAATTTACTAGTCAATATAAATTTTCTAATAAATTTATAGGAAATAAGCACTCGATTTTTAATAGAAATTTTATTCTTAAAAAAATATGATTCCTTCAAAAAATATTTTTGTGAGTAAATAATATAATAAATTTATATAAATTCTAGAACATTTATTTGATAAAATGAATTTAATTTTTAACTTCATCATATCAAAATTAACTTACAGTGAAATTTTTTGATTTTTCTGAAATGACTAATTTTTTAGTGAATAGTGAAAATTAAAAATTTTCAAATAATTCCATTTATTTTCACTAAATAAAAAAATTGAAAAGTTATATTTTATTTTGGATTTGGTATTAAAGTGATACATGAACCACTAAATTTATAATAATATAATAAATTTCTTTTAAATCATTAATTTTCTTGATTTTAGAAAAATATTAATTTTATGCTCAAACTCATGGTTTTCTAAAATATATTTAAAAGTGATAACATTTTATCCATTTGAATTAATTAAAATAACACATATTAATGAAGTATTTAAATTAAATTTATATTGTATATATATATATATTAATTTAAATTCATATAATGATTATTACAAGTCATAAAGTTAATATATGGTCATCTTATGATTGAAAAAATCATTTCTCAAAAACTCATTTTTCGACACATTTTGTAGGTTTATTTTTAAATTTAATTCTATACATTATATAGTTTTAATTTGATGAAATAAATTAAATATTATGAATAAAAATTATTAATATTAGTAAAAAATTTCAAATTAATTTTTTTTCATAATTAATAGTAAAAAAACTATTTACAATGGCAAAAAACTAAAATGGTAAAAGTTAGTAACCTTATAGGTAAATGAAAAAACATGTTGGAAACGTGATTATTTTTAATTTTATTGGATTTAGTAAAAAATATAACCCTTAATATATATTATTTATAAATTTTTTAGGCACTTTTCTTGAGATTATCTTCCAATTATTGAATAGTTTTCACTATTTAAACATGTGTCACTCCCTCTCACTTATAAAATGGATCCTCATCACCTCTCTTTTATACACTTTAAAATACTTTTTTTCATCCAATACCTACCCAATTACCTTCTTTACTTCCCTAAACATTTCCTAGATGGCTTTTTTGATCCTAAATCCAATATTATAAGGGTTTAGGTATAATCTTAAAGAGCTGGTTTGAGGAAGATGTATCATTTCTAACCAAGCATTTTTTGTTTCTTCTTCCACATCATTCCAAAATTATTAAACCATGATGATATAATATCATCATAATATAATATATACTGGATAGTTATTATGTTAATTTCATAACCTACATCCATCTATTATTACCTTTAAATGGGAAATGAAACCATCGTTCATGTGTACGACGGACCACCGCCTCGCAAATCGATGTAATTAATATTCCATCATCACATATAAAAAAAGTTTATGATGATGAATTAAATGAATATATATTATATTCATGGAATATTTATCATTATATAAAATTAAAATTTCATATACTTTCTTACTATACCATCCATTGAAAAATGATAACATCATTTGTGTGTACGATAAACTACCGCCTCATGAAGCGAGGTGATTCATTTTCCATCATCAATAATAGGGATTTTATATATAAGTGGATTTAAATAAATATTTTGATATCTCAAATATAATAATCTTTATTTATAGATAAAATATTTGTTAGCTTCTTTCTGTCATTATTGATGGAAAATGGAAACGTTACCCATTTGTATGTATAACATACCATCTCTGTGATTGTAATGAAGTTAATTAATCAATAACATATTTCATGGTGGGTTTTTCAAGTATAAATAATGTATAAAAATTTAAACCATTTTTTTAATATTATTTTAAAAATTACAGAATAATTACTCCTTTGAACATCGTCAACACACTGATACCGATTTGAAATTATGAAATGATAATCTTCAAAACACCCGACTTGGACATAGCAGATTAAGTAATTAAATATGTCATTAAAATAAATAATTTAAATGGTTTAATAATAATGTATTAAACCTATAATTCTCTTTAATAAAATGAATATTTTATATAACTTTATCATATAGAATATAAAGTACATATAAGAAAATTATGAACTTGAGGTAAGGGTTTTTGTCTCAATATTTTCGTCTTTGAGACACATGTTCTTTTATTAACCTAATTTAATTTATAATATGTATACAATGAGAATTTAATATTTCAAATCACATATCTTTAATATTCATTATATTTTAACTTCAAATTAAATCTCTCTCTCTCTCCCTCTTTCAACTAGTTTTTTATTAAGAGATTTCTTAAACCATAAGGGACTTCATCTCAATTTCCTTTTGTTGAGGGATATTTAAATATTATTCATCAATTTATTTTATAGAGTGTATATAATTATTTTTTTAGGTAAGATCATGAACCATTCTTACATAACAGTGTTTTGAGTTTTAATTTTAATTATTTCAACTATGTTTATTTGACTTGAAAGTTACCAAGTGGTAAAAAATTTCATAACTCAATTTATTTTCAATAAGTTATATTACTTTTTCATTATCTTTGAAATTATAATATTTATTTTAACATATTTTATATTATTTTATGTTTTATTTCCACTATTTTATGATTATTTACATTTTATAGACATAATAAATTCATTGATTAATCCCCACTTCAATCACATAACCTTTAGAATAGATTTCATCACAATTTCTACTCAATTGATAAATATTTTCAATTATGAACCTATTTATTTTTATGAGGTGTATCTACAACCCATTTGATATTTTATATCATTAATATCATTATATTCTTTGTATTTAAATATTCAAATGAATTTATTTCTTCAATGGGGGTTATGATTCAAATGTTCCCAAAGTGGTAAGGGTTTGTACTTCAATCTCATTTTAATATTGATTTGTTATAAGTGAATTTTCATTGAATGAAATTATTTGATGATTTTATAATAAAGAACATTAATTTTAATCTCTTATATTATTTCATGAAATTTTTATCTAATATTACCATTTAACTCACTTTGGTTCTTAAAATAATTAAGAATGTGTTTTTAAGAAAATCCAACTTTATTTCTCTTTTTTCTCAAAAATGAATTTTATTTCATATACATATTTTCCTTAAAATAAATTAAATAATTTTTTTTATCAATTTTTTTTATTAAATATGTCATGTTTTACTTTCTATAAAATGTTTAAAATTATTATTTCTATCATTTTCTGAACCTAGTAATCTTTTTAGTTTTTATAAAAGTGTGAATGTAATTTTTTATTTAATCTTATATGTGATGAACATAATTTAAACATGTAATGATTAATAAATAATTTAAATATTCCTTCATAATTTTTCATTTTTACTTTCAAAGATAATATTTTATTAAATATTTTTGAAATTTTTATATTTTAAATATGTTATTTCAAAGTGAAAATGCTATTTTCTTCATGAAATATTCCATGGGATCTTTTAAAGAAATTTTCATCATTTATGATAACCATTGATGTTAGGGATTCCTGATGTTATTAATATTTTCATGACTTATTATGTTCCCCCTTTACTTATTTTATATGAAATATGCATAATTTGTGTGAAATATTAATGTTTTAATATTAAGTATAATATTTGAGCATTTTTAGAAGTAGTCCAATTGAGTCAGTTTAATGTTTTAATAATAACTGTCACTATACTGATCCAAATTGTGTGGTTATTGTTTTTTAGGATTCTACTTTCAATATAAAAAATTTAAATAGAAGGAACCATGATCCAATTCTGCCATTTGAAGGGTCATATGGTCCTCACAAACAAGACCAAAGAATCTGTGAACAAACTGGACCATCCTTGAAGATTGATTTACTGGGCTCAATCCAGAAGTCCAAAAACATTAACTCTCCACCATAATTCGGGGGACACAACATGTCATCTTGGATAAATATTTCAAGGCCCAAATCCAAGTACAAGGGGCCCAAATAAATCTTTGAAATCCATCCCTCCATTCTGGACGTGATTTAAAATCAGTATAGTATGAATGACATATCTCCTGATGTAAACATCAAATAGAGCTGAGATATTTCAGTGTGAAAGAGGAGATATATGTGGCCGCCTTTGTTGAAGAAACCATTCGGATTCGAAGGCATATTCATATTCAAAAACCCTTTCACATTATGAACTTCAAAAAATTGGATTGAAATGGACAGTTTAACTTTGTTTAATAAACCGGCCATAACTTTTGATCCTTAAGTCAAAATGACTCCACATTTTTATAGTAGTCGGCCAACATTATTTTCTACAACTTTGAAGAAGGATATATTTGAAGATTCGGCTTTCGGAATAGCCAAAGTGGCGATACAAGTGGAGGGATAGATTGGGAATGCATACAGTCTACTCCGTGGGCTATAAATACTATCCCCTTCTCTCCTTGAGAGGGGTTGGCATTTCAGAAGAGAGGATATCATATTGGCACAACCAAAGCCTTGAAAAAGGCTTGGGAGGACCTTCCATACTCAAGTTTTCACTTGATATACCTTTCCTACTCTCTTTGTTTTCACTTACTTTTGTGTTCTTCATTTTTGTAATCTTGTAATTATCTTTCTTTGTAATTCTGTTTTAATGCAGGTTACTTCTTCAATATCTCTTATTCTCATCCACCATCTGTAGTTTAATATTTATGTTACTAAAATAGTTTAAATTCAGTTGAATACCCTTCCCTTCTTTTTCTTCCTCATTCAATCAAAAATCTGTTTTTAATTATCATCGTCGTTCGTGTGTGTGTGTGTCAACGTACCACTCTTTTCTAATCCCTTTATTTTTCTTCTATTCTTAATTTATCATCATAATTATTTTAACCAGAATATTAAAAATCCAAATGTCTGAGTAAATCTCTCATTGGGGTGAGTTATAATTCGGGGATGTTAAGTGATTGAGAGTTTTGCTCGATGAGTATTCTTTAAATTAATATTGTGTATGTTAAACTTAATATGTCATGGATTAATGATATGTTTTGTTTAACGAGTGGTTTCCATGGATTATTGGAACCATAAATACACTACCATAAATATGTTTTGATTGAGATTAGAACCCTAAGTTAAGTTAAGGCTTGGATTAAAGCCTTCACACTTAGGAATTCCAATCAACGTCAACTTATGACATGGGTGTTAATTTAATGCAATTCAAAGTAAGGCTCAAGGATATCACATGCTTAACTCCCCAATGATTAACTCACCCTAATCTTTATCAATTTGGTAAATCAAACATCATCCATAAATCATTTCAATTAAGCTATGCAAACAAACCCCCCTAATCAAAATACAATCAACTAAAAACAAATGACTATTACAAAGTATCATCGCCGAGGATTCGACCCGAGTGCTGCTATACACATTAGCAGAGCACCAGAATTTTGACCTGTCGATAGGCGACAATCGGCCATGCGTTTCAAATGGAGCCGTTGCCGGGGATGGTGCTTTAAGTAGTCATTAGTTTCTGGTTATTGCAAAAAAAACCAAAAAAAATCAAAATTTTTGAAAAAAATTGAAAAAAAAAACACCAAGGAAAACCCGTCTTCCTCTTAAAAATCATAAACTGAAAAAAAAAATAAAAAGGAAAACCCATCTTCCTCATCCTTTCTAAATCTCTCTGAATGCCCCATAGCCTTCCAAACAATCCCTCGGATTTGTTTGACCCTGAAATTGATAGAACACTTCGTTGACTTAGGAGGACCATTAGGGATAACAAAATCACCCAAGAACCAATCATTGCCCTACAAATTGAATTAGATATGGCCAATCCTAGGAAACAAACATTGAAAGAACTTGCTGCCCCTGATATGAATTACCAACCTCTTGGTATTCAATATCCAAACATTGAAGCTGAATTCGAACTCAAATCGGGTTTGATTCATCTTCTCCCTCATTTTCACGGGCTAGCCAGTGAGGATCCACATCTTCACCTTAAAGAGTTCCAAGTAGTACGCTCTACCATGAATCCTAAAGGGGTTTCTAAAGAACAAATCAAGCTTATAGCTTTCCCCTTTTCCCTAGCACATTCTGCAAAGTCTTGGCTCTACTACCTCCCACCTAGTTCCATAAACTCATGGGTTGACATGAAGAGACTTTTCCTTAAGAAGTTCTTTCCTGCTTCCCGAACAGCTTCTATCCGAAAGGAAATAAGGGGCATCCGTCAATTCCCTAATGAATCACTCCATGAGTATTGGGAGAGGTTCAAAAAGCTTGTGGTAACTTGTCCACACCATCAAATCCCTGACCAACTCCTGATCCAATACTTCTATGAGGGGTTGTTGGCTATGGAGCGAACTCTCATTGATGCCGCAAGTGGCGGTGCTCTTGTTGACAAAACTCCTGCAGCTGCACGAGAACTCATAAGCAAGATGGCTGCAAACACGCAGAAATTCCATACTCGAGCACATGCTCAAGTGAAACAAGCCCAAGAGAATCAATCCATAGAGCCCAACAAGATGACTGAGTGGATGAGTGAACTTACAGGTCTTGTGAGTCAACTAGCGGTGGCTACCAAAGCCCCAACCTCATCTTCTCCACAGTCACTATTCCCTGGACCTATCAAGAATTGTGGAATATACAACTCTCCATCTCATCCGACTGACACATGTCCACAACTTCAAGATGATCCATCTGATTCATCTAGTCCAATGGAGCTCAATGCGGCATATGCTCAGCGAAACATCAACCCTCAACAATCAGGTCAGTTGGTTATAAACTTCAACCAACCCCACTCTGAGCCCTTCTCTTCTACCTTTAACCCACCTCTGAGGTATGGTAATCCCATTTCTCATCCTCCTCAGTTCCCTCATCAAAATCCAAACCAGTTCCAATATGGTCAAAGTGGTGGTAACATCCATCAACCTTATCCTTTTGTTCCTCAACCCCAAAGGAACAATCCTCCTCCTGGATTCCACTATCCTAACGAGCCTTCCCAATTCCCCACCCAATACAATCGATTTCCCAAGAACCAAAATCAAGGCCAACCCAATTTGGGACAAGCCTCTTATTCTAAACAACCATGGGAAAGTGATGTAGAGGATCTTTCTTCCTTCACCCGTTCTAGCCTCAAGAACATTGAAACCCAAATAGGTCAACTTGCATCCCACCTTAGCCAGCAACAACCATCCAATTCATCCCAACTCCCAGCTCAACCATTACCCAACCCTAAGGGTAATGTAAGTGCAATTGCACTTAGATCGGGAAATAAAATTGATATGCCCCATGCTAATTCCTCTACCTCCCCTTTCGATGTTGATCTAGAAAATGAAAAGAACAAAAAGCTGGAAAAGGAACTTGAATCCACTCCTTCACCTCCTTCCATTCCTCTAAGGAACCCAATTCCTTTTCCTCAAGCCATCTCCAAGCCTACGAAGTCCTTTGAACCTGATCCTGAAATGCTTGACATGTTTAGACGTGTTGAAGTGAACATCCCCCTCTTAGATGCCATCAAACAAATCCCTAAGTATGCCAAGTTTATTAAGGAATTGTGCACCCATAAGAGGCAACTTAGGAACATTGAAAATGTTTCAACCCAACAGTCCATTCCCATGAAGTGCAAAGATCCAGGGACCTTCACGGTTCCATGTCAAATAGGGAGTTCCAACTTTGATGATGCACTCATAGACCTTGGAGCCTCAATAAATGTCATGCCCAAATCCATTTTCTCCAACCTTGGTCTAGGTCCCTTGCACCCAACGGGTGTTGTCATTCAATTAGCCAACCGAAGCACTGCCAGTCCTGAGGGGATAATTGAGGATGTTCTTGTTCAGGTCAATGATCATATCTTCCCAACTGATTTCTATGTCCTTGACATGGAAGGTGAGACGACCTCTTCTCGATCTCCCATAATTCTAGGAAGACCATTCCTCATGACTGCGAGAACCAAGATTGATGTCTATTCAGGCATCTTATCCATGGAATTTGGTGACCAACTTGTCAAGTTCAACATTTTTCAATCCATGCGATACCCATCAGAGAATCACTCTGCACTCTCTATTCATGCATCTGATGACACTTCTAAGATTCAATCGAACCCCAATCCACCATGTTCTTCATGTTCTAATGATAAAGGATCTTGTGAAATCTGCACCATGATTAACAAAGTCATAAATTGTGAAGTTGATGTGGACCTCTCATTCATAGACTCCATCAATCTAGAGGAACTTGAGAACTCTCTTGAATCCCACATCAACTCTGATCTCTACTGCTCCACCTTGGACATTGTTGAGGAAAATGATCCAAACCCATCTGGAATCCCTTCTCCTACTCCTAACTTGTCTAGCTCTCAAATCAAGGCTGAAACTGATCTAAAACCACTTCCTTCACACCTCAAGTATGAATTCCTTTTCCATGATCCCTCCTACCCTATCATTATCTCTACTTCACTTTCTGAAACTGAGGAGTCCAAACTTGTTCAAGTGTTAGAGGAAAACAAAAATGCCTTAGGTTGGACCCTAGAGGATATTCTAGGAATCAACCCTGCCCTTTGCATGCATCACATCCATCTAGAGGAATCATCCAAACCAATTAGGCAACCTCAAAGAAGACTCAATCCACTCATACTTGAGGTAGTTAGGGAAGAGATTACCAAGCTTCTTCAAGCTGGTATTATCTACCCAATTTCTGATATTGAATGGGTTAGTCCAATTCAAGTCGTTCCTAAGAAGGGCAGGATAACATTTGTCACAAATGAACATGGAGAAGTGGTCACAACTCGAGTGAAAAACAAATGGCATGTGTGCATCGATTATCGCAAATTGAATGCTGAAACACGAAAAGATCACTACCCACTTCCTTTCCTTGACCAAATGCTTGAGAGATTGGCCGGAAAGTCACACTATTGCTTTCTTGATGGTTACACCAGCTACTTCCAAATTCCAATCGCACCTCAAGACCAAGAAAAGACCACATTCACTTGCCCCATTGGAACCTATGCCTATAGGCGAATGCCTTTTGGCCTTTGTAATGATCCTGCAACATTCCAGCGGTGTATGATGAGTATCTTTTCTGAATTCATTGAGAATTGCATGGAGGTATTCATGGATGACTTTACCATTTATGGCGAGTCATTTGAATCTTGCTTACATTCACTCTCTTTGGTCCTTCAAAAGTGTGTCAAGTGCAACCATATGCTGAATTTTGAAAAATGTCACTTCATGGTTTCAAATGGGATTGTTCTAGGGAACATAATTTCTCAAGAGGGTATCCAAGTTGATCCAACCAAAATTGAGGTGATCCAATCACTTCCTGAACCCAAATCAGTTCGAGACATTCGGTCCTTCCTTGGTCATGCCGGTTTCTATTGGCAATTCATTCAGAACTTCAGAATGATTTCCCTCCTACTCACTCGTTTACATCAAAATGATGTCACATTCAATTTTGATGAGGCTTGAAAGAGAGCCTTCATTGAACACAAATATGCTCTCACATCTGCTCCAATAATCCAACCCCTAGATTGGTCCTTACCATTTGAATTGATGTGTGATGCTTCTGATAGGTCCATTGGGGCTGTTCTTGGTCCAAGAAGAGAAAACATTCCTCATGTCATCTTTTATGCCTCAAAAACATTGGATGAAACTCAATCACACTACACTGTGACTGAAAAATAACTTTTAGCTATGGTTTTTGCCTTGGATAAATTCTGGCCCTATCTCTTAGGTTCCAAAATCATCATCTTCACGGACCACTCAACATTAAAGTTCTTACTTAAGAAAAGTGATTCCAAACCAAGGCTAATAAGATGGATTTTAATGCTCCAAGAGTTTGACCTTGTGATAAAAGATAAACCTGGAAAAGAAAACCCTGTAGCTGATCACCTGAGTAGAATTTATAATTCTTCTCATTCTGAAATAATTGATCCTGAATTTCCAACTGAACACCTCTCATCTCTCACTCCAAAGTTACCATGGTATGCCCCAATTGTCAATTACATGGTTTCTGGTGTTTTCCCTGAATATTTTTCAAAAGAACAAAAAGAAAAGATGAAAAGTGATTCAAAGCAATATTTTTGGGAATATAATAAACTTTGGAAAACTAGGGCTGACATGGTAATTAGGAGATGTGTTGATGAAACTGAACAATCCTCCATCTTGGAATTCTGCCACTCAATGCCTAGAGGTGGCCACTTTGGATCACAAAGGACTTCTCGAAAGGTCCTAGATTATGGATTCTTTTGTCCTTCACTCTTCAAGGACTCACACGACATCTTTCAATCATGTCCCACTTGCCAAAAGTTTGGCACAATTTCCAAAAGAAACGAAATGCATCAAAAGACATGAATCTTCTGTGAGCTTTTCGATGTTTGGGGCATCGATTTCATGGGACCATTTCCCCCTTCCAATGGATTCTCATACATTCTTCTTGCCGTCGATTATGTTTCTAGGTGGGTCGAGGCCAAACCCACTAGGAAAGATGATGCTCAAACTGTGAGTGAGTTCCTCAAAACCCATATCTTCCATCGATTCGGAACACCACGTGCTTTGATAAGTGACTTAGGAACTCATTTCTGTAATAGAAACATAGAGTCAATTTTGAAAAATAATGGGGTTGTACATAAAACATCCACTGTATATCACCCTCAAACAAATGGAATGGATGAACTTTCTAACAGATAAGTGAAAAGAGTTCTTGAAAGAATTGTTAAGCCCATAAGAAAAGATTGGCCCGATATACTTGGTGAAGCACTTTGGGCCTATCGAACAGCCTATAAGACACCCATTGGGATGTCTCCATTTAGGCTAGTTTTTGGTAAAGCTTGTCATTTACCAGTTGAAATCCAACATAAGTCATTTTGGTCTGTCAAAACTTGTAATTTTGATTGTGAAAAATCTGGTGAAGAAAGATTGTTGCAGTTGACTGAATTGGAGGAGCTTCGACTCGATTCGTATGAGAACTCCATTCTCTACAAAGAAAAGGCAAAGTCACTCCATGACAAGCACATTCTTCGAAAGGTATTTCATGAAGGTGAAAAGGTAATGCTCTTCAATTCTCGATTTCGACTTCACCCAGGTAAGCTGAATTCTCGTTGGGATGGACATTTTATTACTACTAATGTTTACCCATTTGGTGCAGTGCAAGTCGAAGACCCTTCTTCAAAAAGAACATTCACAGTTAACGGACATCGGTTAAAGCATCACCATGAGTGGTCTCACAATACAGGAACCACGTCGACTTCCATCGAAACCCCATCCACTTCAATAGAACCACCACTGGATGGAGACCCGCCAAATCCAAACCAGGGGGCACCTATTTCCCTTTAACTCTCTCTCTCCTCAATATCTCTTCCCTCTCTTCTTCTCTCTATTTATTCTTCTTCCTCTCTCTCTCTCATTTTTTTACAACATTCTTCCACAACCTTTTTTTCTATTTTCTCTTTTGTGTGTATGTGTCATTAAAAATAAAAAAAAATTAAAAAAAATAATTAAAAAAATGAAAATTAACAAAAAAAAGGGGTGTCATAATTACTAATCATCCAATATTGAAATTCTGTCCAACCATTTTGGGGAGTTAAAAGGATTGTTTTAAACTCAAATATATTGAATTTTTATCTCAAACTTGGGTAAACAATTTTGTGTCAATAACAAACATTTTGAATGAACAATTTTTGGTGGAAAATGATTCTCCCCTACCATGAGGAATAACATTAGCCTTCATGCCAAGGTCATCTATGGCCATCTTTTTTATTGTGTGTCTTCACCACTGATTGTGAGTCTTGAGTTTGTGGACCTTCGAGCTGAATTTTCATCTTTTGTGTGCATTAATATGATAGAGGCATTTTCTAAGACACATGAGAATCAGAATAGCCAAATAGCCTCCCGTTAACCTTACATTGATCCTACTTTTGAATGCCCCTTTGAGCCTATGAAAACCTTTCTTTTGATAGCCACATTACAATCCTAATACCTTCTACCACCCAACATCTTCATGGATTTTCATTGTACAATTTATTGAAATTTAAGTGTGGGGGGAATGGACTTCATTTTTGGGTGTACTTTCATTGATTTCCAATGTGTCATCATATGCTTGAGGGAAAGAATCCATTCAAGTGTGGGGGAGAGGTTGTAATTCTGTGAGCTTTGGGGTGTATATGTGTAATTTTCATTTGTACAAAATTCATTGAAAAGTGTTCCAAAAAAATGAAAAAAAATTATATTAAAAAAATGAAAAAAAAAAGGAATGGGTTGTGTCTTGGGTGGGTCAAAAATCCTTCATCATAAACCATTGATCGTGTTATAACTACTAAAATTAGTTCCATGAGAAGATAAAACATGGGTTGGGAGATGACTGTGAGACTTGTTTCAAGCACAACTTTCGGAAAAAAAGAGTAATAAGAGAAAACAAAAGAACACTTCAATCATCTTGTATTGTGTCATTATTGGAAGTCTTCCATGTTGGACATATTCCATCATATCACCCTATTCCATTTTCTATCTCCCTCACTTTTCATTCATCACACATTCATGCCCTTGTAAATATGTGTTTCTATTTCCTTTCAAATCAAATGTCAAAAACAATGTGCATTGATTTTTCCATGTTGGTGTTTTTAACCCCTCTTTTCCTATGGACATTATATACCTACCGTCCCATAGCCACTGAAAAACCCCTTAAAAGACCTCTTGATTCTTGTACACATTAGATTTGGGAATGGAATCTGAGAGCTCTTACAAACTCTTGATTTTCACTTTTTGTTGGTGAATGAGTGAACCTCCTAAAATACATTTTTATCATCTTGAGAGGAGTAAGTTTTTAGTGCCTACATTTTCCAATTCAAACCTTGAACATGAAAAAATGAATTGTTTCTGATTCATTATTGTAAACCAAATTTGTGATGGAATTCAATATGGATGAGTGAAATAGTCTAAACCTCCCCTGATTGGAGAAAACAAAATTTTAATATTTGTTGGTGAGTGAAAATGATTTTGTCATGTTTTTATATTTGTTGCACATGAGGACACGTGCAAATCTAAGTGTGGGGGAGTTGATGTTATTAATATTTTCATGACTTATTATATTCCCCATTTACTTATTTTATATGAAATGTGCATAATTTGTGTGAAATATTAATGTTTTAATATTAAGTATAATATTTGAGCATTTTTAGAAGTAGTCCAATTGAGTCAGTTTAATGTTTTAATAGGAACTGTCACTATACTGATCCAAATTGTGTGGTTATTATTGTTTCGGATTCTCCTTTCAATATACAACATTTCATTAGAAGGAACCATGATCCAATTCTTCCATTTGAAGGGTCATATGGTCCTCACAAACAAGACCAAAGAATCTGTGAACAAACTGGACCATCTTTGAAGATTGATTTACTGGGCTCAATCCAAAAGTCCAAAAACATTAACTCTCCACCATATTTCGGGGGACACTACATGTCATCTTGGATAAAAATTTCAAGGCCCAAATCCAAGTACAAGGGGCCGAAATAAATCTTTGATGTCCATCCCACCATTCTGGCCGAGAATTAAAATCAGTATAGTATGCATGACATATCTCCTGATGTAAGCATCAAATCGAGCTGATATTTTTCAGTGTGAAAGAGGAGATATATTTGGCCTACTTTGTGGAAGAAACCATTCGGATTTGAAGGCATCTTCATATTCAATAACCCTTTCACATTATGGACTTCAAAAAGACTGGATTGAAATGGACAGTTTAACTTTGTTTAATCAACCGGCCATAAATTTTGATCCTTAAGTCCAAATGACTCCAAATTTTGAGATTAGTCGGCCAACATTATTTTATACAACTTTTAAGAAGGCTATATTTGAATATTTGGCTGTAGGAATAACCAAATTGTCGATACAAGTGGAGGGACAGATTGGGAATGCAAACAGTCCACTCCTTGGGCTATAAATACTCTCCCCTTCTCTCCTTGAGAGGGGTTGGCATTTCAGAAGAGAGGATATCATATTGTCACTACCACAGCCTTTCCAAAGGCTTGGGAGGACCTTCTATACTCAAGTTTTCACTTGAGAGACCGTTCCTCCTCTCTTTGTTTTCACTTACTTTTGTGTTCTTCATTTTTGTAATCCTGTAATTCTCTTTCTTTGTAATTCTGTTTTAATGCAAGTTACTTCTTCAATATCTCTTATTCTCATCCACCTTCTGTAGTTTAATATTTATGTTCCTAAAATAGTTTAAATTCAGTTGAATCCCCTTCCCTTCTTTTGTTTCCTCATTCAATCGAAAATCCGTTTTTAATTATCATCATCGTTCGTGTGTGTGTGTCAACGTACCACTCTTTTCTAATCCCTTTCTTTTTCTTCTATTCTTAATTTATCATCATAATTATTTTAACCAGAATATTAAACATCCAAATGTCTGAGTAAATCTCTCATTGGGGTGAGTTATAATTCGGGGATGTTAAGTGATTGAGAGTTTTTCTCGATGAGTATTCTTTAAATTAATATTGTGTATGTTAAACTTAATATGTCATGGATTAATGATATGTTTTGTTTAAAGAGTGGTTTCCATGGATTATTGGAACCATAAATACACTACCATAAATAAGTTTTGATTGAGATTAGAACCCTAAGTTAAGTTAAGGCTTGGATTAAAGCCTTCACACTTAGGAATTCCAATCAACGTCAACTTATGACATGGGTGTTAATTTAATGCAATACAACGTAAGGATCAAGGATATCACATGCTTAACTCCCCAATGATGAACTCACCCTAATCTTTATCAAATTGGTAAATCAAACATCATCCATAAATCATTTCAATTAAGATCTGCAAACAAACCCCCCCTAATCAAAATACAATCAACTAAAAACAAACGACTATTACAAAGTATCATCGCCGAGGATTCGACCCGAGTGCTGCTATACACATTAGCAGAGCACTGGAATTTTGACCGGTCAATAGGCGACAATCGGCCGTGCGTTTCAATTCCTTCTAAGTTATATATATATATATATAACATATATACCTAGATCATTTTTTATTCTTTTTATAGGGTAATATATTCCTTATGTTCATTAACCCAAAAGATTCATTAGAAAATCTCTGTTTATTATTATATGAGACAAGATTATGAAAATTATTTTAATTCCATGGGTAATTATTATTTTAATGCCTTGAGAATTATTTCATTTTTATTTGTAACATTAATAACGAACATATTATGATGGGTCTATCTAGATAGCACTCTAATTCATTGGATAATTCTTTTTTCTCAAGTGATAGTATATATGGGATTATAGAGTAAACCTAATCTATTATGGGACTTTTTCCACCATATGATATTGTCTAAATAGTTATCCTTGAATCATGTTTATATCATGATGTATAATTTGTCCACATTTCCTACGTTACGTTGATCTTATGATACCTTGTTTATTATGTTACTATTTATTGTGATTATTCATAGTCCTTCCCTTTTAGGATATCATGTTATACCTTTGACTCAGATATTATGTTTCCTTATCATGTTTATTCATTTTATGTTCTTTTTAGCTCACCCAGTTCTTTTATATCTTCCCCACATTATCCTATGGAGTATTGTGATCCCATTGTGGAGAATAAAGTAAGGATTTCATGTTCTAGTTTTCTATAGATGTATTAAGAACCTATTATTCTAAACACATGAGGCCTCGTGATCTTTTGGTTGTACATATTATTTGGTTATGTTAGAAATAATGTAATAATATTTGTAGAAGGTTTGGGTTACTATAGTTTTCATGTACCAATAATAAACAGAAATTTGAAATTTTTATCATTCTAATATGGTACATAGTTTTCATTATTAATATAAGAAAATTTTTACTCAAATTAAATGAATGAAATACATTAGGGTTCTTTTATTGTTTTTATCAAAAAATATATATTGGATCTTTACAAAATTGAATATAATTTAAATAATAAAAAGGTATAGATTAATGATTTAAATTCTATATATATTTTTAATTTTCACTTAGTCCCTATAAATAAGAATCCCATTCAATGAAACTATAATCATGGATTTAGATAATCAATTGACTATGAATCATTAAGTTTATGTGTATATTTTTTATGTGGTAAAATCACTCAATACCCATTTAAGGTTAAAGGATAAAGAGTAAGTGATTTATTGGAAATCCTATAAACTAATGTATGTAAACTTATAAGTAATGTATCTCAAGGTTTATTTTCTTGGTTTATCACCTTTACTGGTGACTTCAAAAATAAACTATAAAATCAACCAAATAAAAGTATTAAAATTCATTAATATAATTTATTTAGAGAATATTTTATCCAAGAATTTTAGTATTATCTAGGAGACTTTGGTAAAGTATAAAAACTATATACATATGGAACGCAATAATTAAATGGTTTATGTGAAATGTGGAATCAAATTTTTTTAGATAGAGTCCAATTAACGATGATTCATTCAAACCATAATATTTTCTTTTTGATGTTTGGCCCTAGAAATCAATTTGTTTAACCTAAATTTTATTTTATAAATTCTATTCAAAAGATAAAACACAAGATGTAAAATAGGAAACAAATTAATTTACATTTCAAGAAAATTTGTTGATATGAGGCACATGCAGAATATATTACATTAGGTAAACACAAACCCAAATAAAATAAATGATTATTTACCACTTATCCTAATGAGATAATGGGTTATTTAATCTATAATATATCATAGAAAAATGTTTTTAACATTACATGTTATCCATTTAAAAAATAATTTAATTTAAAAATGAAATACTGGGATAAAATTTAAAACTAATTTATTTCAAGACCAATAAGATGATGTTATTTCTGATATAGATAAATTGGAAACATATAGGGGTATTTATGATCCACTAAAAGATGAAAATTTACATTGTATTTTTATGAGCCTAATTATGTTAAATTATTTATAGAGGCATCGGTTAATGTATTTTACAATTAAAACATCATTTATCATCATATATTAAATTATTGTTTAAAATGATTTAATCTCGACACATTTAAACATCACCTTATAGAACTCTCTCTTGTTATGAATTGAATATGAAAATTTTTGTATTATATTCCCCTGTTTATCGGGAATATTTTTCCCTTATAAAATAATAGAATATGGGCATTTTGGGTTTTCAATATAGAAGATTATATGGATATAAAATGGGACATCGGGATGATAAATTGGATGTGGAGACCATATTTCAAGTACATTTTCATTAAATTGTAGACCAATTTAATTTATAAGTTTTGATGGTGATCCCGGCAGCCCATGTTGATGATAAAATTCTAGGCCAAATTTCATGTCCTAAAAACTCAACACACCATTTTTGGAAGAATATTTGTTTTGAAAACATTAATCATGATGAAATTTTATGATAACATAGAATACATCTTGGGAAGCACTTCACCTTATAAATATCCACCCAAATCCTTCTATATTTTGGGTCTTCCAATCATAGTAAATAGAAGATAGAGAAAACATGTATGCAATCTAAGGAATTATAGAAATTCTTTACCCACTCTCCAAAACCATTTAACCTACCTTATCAATTTGGATGAATTTAAAATAGTGTTATCACCCCAAGAATCAAGAAATATCTAAATATGTTAACCTTTAGGGAGGACAGAGAAGTATTGTTTTTCTTGTTCTTATTATAATGTTATGTTGTTATTTTTTTTATAAGATTATTATTCATTTATAAGTTATCCAAACATACTTCAGTTTTATAATAAAAGATTTCATTCTTCTTAATTATTCGTATTCATCTTTTTAACTCTAGGATATCATTTATTCTAAGTTGTTAATCTCTTAGACCAATGGTGGAGTGGTTTTTATTTGATTATTTTTCTCATCAAATCCCTCTTTTATGGGTTAGCATACATATTTCATTAAGATAATTGAATTAATGGTAGAATAACCCTTTTATAATGTTATTTTATCAATTCACATGGGTTGGATTGGATTTTATTTGAAGTGCTTTACAAATATAATTATTTTTTAATTTTATAGTTCTTTAAATGATTTATTTTCTTCTTTGTATTAATTTGATTAAAAAATGAAACATTTCTATTGATAATATGATCCAATACCATTGAGTGGTCATGAAAATGATTCTCTTGGCTTTTAGGTCATTAGCCTTGTAATTTTATAGGTATTATGTTAGTGAATGCTTAATAAAGTATTTATATTATCGAATAGATACGTATTGAATTATTAAGATGAAACATTCAGACATCCATTATAGTCTTAGTAACAACCTCAGACCAACCCATTTTCATTAATCACTTTAATTCAAGTCTAAGTGTGTTATGTTATTTAAATAAACCTACCCCAAATAGTTTTGAAATTTATATCCAAAACCCTAAAAACATCAATGTGTCTATAGATCAATTCTTTGGACTTTATGGATTCTACAACCCTAATTCTTAAAATAATAAATTCATTCAACCAGTGGGATAAATTTATGCAAACTATTTATGAACAACTAATTGGATCTTTATACACTGGGTCAAATAAGGTATGCTATATTTCATTAATATCCCAAGATATATGTTTTTATCAATTTTGATGAATGCGATGTAACACTAATATAAAATGATTCAATATCATACCAAGAAGCCATCATGAGTTTTGACTCCACTTAATGGTTAAAAGTAATGGAATCTGAAATAGAATCCATTTACACTAATCAGTTTTGGAACTTGTTACATACACCTATTATGGTAAACCCCACAGGGTACAAGTGGTTCAATTATGTAACATATCGACCCAAAAGACCACTAAACTAGCAGCTGGACTAGTCTCCACATGTACTCAAGCACACATCCTCGTATGCCAAAGGCTTTCAACTAGTAGTGAGGGTATAAGTAAGTGATATTGGGGAGACTATACCCTCGTGATTATAGTAGTAGAGGACACTATCATAGAATAAATAATAAACAATATTTGAAGTAGTAGTAAATAAGAGATTTAAAAATAGAAGAATAATAAAAATTAAATAAAAATGAGATATGTTCAATGCTAATATACAACAATGCATGCATGTCCAGATGATTATACATAAATGAAAATAGTACATATACATCAGTAAATATAAAAAAAATGCAACACATGACTAAATAAAAGAAATAAAATCCCTAAGGAAGATCTATAGGAGAATCCTAAGCTCTAGATTAGACCCTTTCTACTATCTCCCAGGTACAATCACAATAGTACAAGAAATAATCTATAGCCCTTCAAATATGAGATCTACTCAGGTACCCTAGTGCAATAGAGGACTGCGAAGGGAGTGAGATTAAATCCTAGTAGGCCACCACCCATGATTTCAATAGCTATAAATTTTTCGTGAATATAAGATACAGTAGTTTGAAGGTAAACAAAACAATAAGAAATTATGAATAAATAAATAAAAACCAGTCAACTCAGGTTCTAATAGGACACTTTGCCAACTCTACCTACATAAGAGCATGCATGGAATGATGGTCTGATCCAAAACTATATGTATATAGTAATAATATATATATATATATAGTACATTTTTATTTTTCATCCACCTACATGGACCAAGTACATGAAGAGGTAAGTGGCCATATAACGAAAATACAAGATACTTGCTAGACCAGGGCATAAATCAGTCACACATAACTAGTCTAAAAGTTCCTATAAGATCAAGAAATAGTTTTCATGCACTAAATATCATAATTATTGGTATATATCATGATCCCCACTCGAATTGGTGAGTGTGCCATCATGTCAACACCTGAAACAAGGAATGGGGTGTGTCATTCCCACCTTCCAACTAGTGTCAATGGGGTGAGACTTCTTGTTTAACCCCCAATGTAAGGGGTTTTGATACTATAATTCTCAAAAAAATACATTACCAACATTCCATTACCTATATAAAGGTGTAATAATGTTTATAAAAATATCCATGAGGCATCACTTCTCATGTTTTTTATTCATTAATACCATATATATCCAAGGAAATTACAATTATTGCAATTAAAAAAACATAACAGGACGTGTATCTATACAACCCAATTCAATTCCCTTTAATTATATCCAATAAATTCATTAAAATATGGAAACCCACATTGAATAATCCATTCCCTTTTATTTCATAACATTTAATATATCGAAACCTGAAAATTAATTTTTGGATGGTTCAAATAGGCACCTTGAAGAAGACATTGACATTTAAGAGATTAACAACGTATGAAATTCAATTTATAAGTCATGATAAACACTGAGGAGGTGATTTGGTTTAAATAAACATTTATATATAAGGAGGGAAACTCTATTTAATAAAATCAATATAGGCCATTTCTTAGACATTCCATTTTTTCAACAAAGAAAAAGTTCATAGGAAAGCCACCAATGAAATTAGGCCAAGAATGAATTAAACCACCAAGAACACCTTTTTTGTTTAAAAACAGTTCACCTTATCTAAGGGTTTTTATAAAAAAATAGAATTGTGTATCAAACAATTCATATGGAACAACCAATATTCACATTAAAAGGAATAACATAATTTAACAAAAATATAAGTATTTTATAAATCTACCAACCATGTAAATGTAATTACATGGTTATATGTTGCGCTTAGGAGGATAAACAATTAAATGGTAAATTACATACAAGGGGAAAATCCATTTATAAACCAAGATGAATTCTTAGAGGAAATTTCATGAATTTAATAAACTAATTAAGAATGGAAATGAAAGTCGACATATCCCTAGGGTGTCTGTGTTAAAGGATGGATATATCTATTTACATAAATACAATAAAATGTTGTATAAAAATGTGTGTATGCTGATTTCAAATGGGGGAAATCAATTTTTGGGTGACAGATGGAAATGTTTGGTGGACAACACAAAGATGATATTTTAAATTCAACAGAAACATTAGAGAAAAGATATAGACCACATAACTCATTATTTGGAAGCTCTACTCATGAAAAATTGAGGATTTATTTGGGAAGTTTTGGATGAAATTGAATAAATATACATCCTCCCTAAAAATATGTTGAATGGTCTCGCATGAAAATAGAAAAATATATTGGAAAAGAAACAAAGAAAGGAAGAAAGATGATTCGAGATCTTACATGTGTGGATCCAATATGACTGATGGCGTTAGAATTGGATTCCATATCCATGAGTTATAATGATACCTAGGTTAGATAGTAAGAGGAACCAACAACACCAAGAAGGTTCCTCATGTGGCTGGAGAAAATGTAAACAAGGAGTAAAAATAATGTAACCCTCATTAAGGAAAAAATGAACATTTAACCCTCTAAATTTGGGCCACATGGTTTGTCCACATGGTTTTCCAAACCATGTTCCAACCCTATGACTTCCACTACTTTGGAACTGTAATCCAACATGTTTATCCTGCATGGTTTGACCAACCATGCGCCAACCGTGTGATAAATCATTCATACACACTATCCAAAATAAAAAAAGAATTTGGGTTAGGTGCATGGTTTTGGAAACCATGTGTAGAATGTGTGGATAACTTCTTGTCACCTATTATAGACACATAGTTTTAACTGGTGGGTTGTATGGTTTTATATAAATCATATTGCCTAACCAGTCCTTTTTGTTTTCAAGTTTTCGGATCCTGATGGTCCTACAACTTGACGGACCACCCAAGGAACCTCTTGGTACTTCAACCAAGTCTAAAACAACACATTCACATTTTCCAACACTTGGAATTAGATTCCAAATCTATGTCTAAATAACAGATCATCCCCAAAAATCTAAAAATTAAAATTCCCATCAATTTCTACCATGGATCAAAACATTGGTCATTACAACCTCCCCACCTTAGAACTTATTTTCCCTAGGAAGCCTTGGGTAACAATGGAAACATAAACCAACATAATAGTGTTGTTAATTCTTGTTAAAACAATATTTTTATGTTTCCAAACACCCAATGAACTTGCAAGTATTATTTAAGAACAATATACTCAATCCATGAAAACTTGATCTAATTCTCATTTTCTGAAATTGAAACACCAAAATTGTTCTTACTTGATCTCGTATATCTGGAGACATGATAACGTCATAATCTATTTAAACACATGATCTATAGTGCTCCCCACTATAGGTTATAACATCATAAGGGGAATTTATGATCCATGATACCTCCACCATTGAGATTTCCTACAAATAATTCCTTATGTATTTTAACAATTCTCCAAGAATGATTTTAGGATTGGTCAAAATGTCAATTTACCATCGACCTCATTTATCCATGTTGATCTATATTTTCATTAAATTCCATAGAAAATACATACTACACTTTTCACCACCTGACAATGAGAAAAATATTTCTCTTCAATGATTGTATTCCTTAAGTCAAGAAAAAACAAGTTGAGCCACCTCTAGATGACCATTCTCAAATTGATCAGGTTAGATGGCCAACATATTTCAAACTAAAAAATAAATCCTTCTTCCATGTAATATCATTTTTACCAAAATCATGTTCACTGAATCCTATACCTAACTTCTGGTGACATTCCCTGATCAAACCATCACATGAACATTTAAAACTTTTGTTCCTTAGCCCGAAAAAAGGTGTAACCCAGATCCAATCCACTTGAATTGTCAATATTTAAACATAACCCATGATTCCATCGATAGGTTTGTAAAAACCATAGATTCATTAAAATGGGGTCCAAAGAACCAAATCAAGGTATCCTATACTCCATGTTTAAAAATTATATCTTGGTAAAAGGCCTAAACTTCCACATCAGATCATTGACTAAGCCCAGAGCGACATCTTTCTGGTGGTCAAGTCAGAGGAAAACAGCTTGTGAACAAGAATCTCTCTAAGTAGTTTCTACATGGGAACCCATTTATCACTTAGAAAAAGTCTTTCCTCCATAAAAACCAATTTTCCATTGCACAAATCTAATAGATCATGCTTTTTAAATAGAAGAGAATTTGAAACATTTAGCTCAGTATATAACTGATGCTCTCTCAGTGAATCAAGGATGATGTCAAGATAGGGGACATGCTCATCCATAAACACGATTACACTACGAGTGTATCAATAATTACCCAAATATTGGAGACACCTCCATCATATTCCAGACGAAGTACTCAGTATAGTTTCCAACCAACCATACCCAACCATTAGAAAGAGAGTAGTTGAACCACTACTGGTTAAATTCTTGGAAGAATATCGTCTTTACCTAATGATGAATCATAATTAACTGATCACAAGACTTCAATACCAAAGTACATCCTTGACCAATGGTTTCTTAAAGGATTCATACATATCCAACTACATCAATGTTGTTCTGCTATGTAAGCACTGACACGATTCAAAAATCACCATCCACAATGGAATTCAATCAAGACTGACTATTTAAAAATGGTCCCCCTTAGTCATGTCCCTTATACATGGAAGGACATGTTTACAAAAACTGATACCTTCTAAATGGTTATCCATGACCTAGGGATGTCTCACATACGGTAACTGAGCATTACATGATGCTCATACCCATAACAAGGTTCAAGGATACCATGACCATCCATATGAATAAGGGTATATTTTAGAATCTAAGAGTTCTAATAGGGACAATAATACTCGAATGGCACAAAATGTATTAAATCTCATAGAATTTAGCAAGGCATATAAACTCTGTGGGTGTCACTTACCTTAGGATATCCCATTAAAACAATATAAGTGTTGACCCTATCACTTGGTTACACAAAATATAATACAGTTGGCCTTACACCTACCATTTAACCCCTCGAATAAATAAGAATGGAATATGGAAAATTCTCAAATTTCAATTCCAAGGAAACTCAAGGAAAAAACATAACCTTCCCTTACATGAGGTTTTAAACTAAGGATACCACCTAAGGTTCCATTTTAAGTTATTATATTATTTTCCATTAAATATTTTTAAAAATTTAAAAGATTTATCTTAGAACATCATGTACCAATTATAATACAAAAGCACTTGGTAATTGACAAGGTAGCCTACAAGGGTCTTGCTAAGCCCACCTGTGTTCATCAGAATGCAACCCAATAGAAGTTTCTTAATTTTAGAGTTTCAAAACACACATAGTGTATTGTATAATAATAATAATTCCCCACATAACCTACTTGGGTCTAGTTGTTCATTTAGTAAGGTAATCATATGGATCTTTATGCCAATGTAATAGAGTCACAAGCCTTTAGAGAGATGACAAATTTATTTCAGATCAATATTAATAATATTTTACAATTATAATCATTTCAAGATACATCATGGTTATATATAATGGTTTGATTATATAGGCTTACATATCCCAATATATAAAGTACCCATACACTTAACATATTTGGATTTTTTACTCCAATTTAACCTAACAATTCACATTAATATTTGAAATTTTATGGCTTTCACATATTAATAACAGCCTATATATATATATATATATATATACACACGAATCATAGAATATGGTTCAAGTGCATGGGTTACCTTTTCCTTATTATAAGGCACTTATGCACCTTACAACTGAAAACTGGTTCCCATTTTATCACAATAAATAAATTCATCCTATGAAACTAATTACATATCAATAAGAAAATTAGTCATGATATCACAAGTAGTAAGAATAAATGAACACGCTAATAAGAATAGAAGCATGATATATAGTAAAGACCTGGAAAATAATCATCCAGCATAAAATACAATTACCTAATCAAGGAAGCAAATTAACCTGATAAATAAATCGCCCATGGAAAATATATAAACAGAAATTCTAAACAAAAACCTAATAGGTAGAAAAATAAAAATACCACCTAACATGGAATATTACAATGGGGATAATATACACACACAGAACATCATCAACATCATCTAACATCCTACACATTCAACTACATTTCATGAAATATATAAAACATTTGAATTTCTATTTGCCTATAATGCGGCATGTCATAATACTACCTTGTCATACTAGTCCAAGGGTAAAATATCAGAATCTCATAAATAGATTAGAAGATAAAATTACACCAATCACTTAAGGTGAAATCATAATCAACTATAATAGCAAACAACATGAACAATAATTCCAGCACTAGACACTTGGACTTTTCGCCATGGGTGGGGTGATCACTTCAAGACATTGATATTTACCAAGAATCGACACATTCCTAGTCTCATGTCTACTATTCCAAAATAGAATTAAAAATAAAAAAGTAGGCTCATATACCAATTTGTAGTGTCCTGGACTGGATGACCACCAAAATGATAGCCGAACTAGTCCCTACATGGAATCAAGCACACATCCCCATATTCCGGAGGATGATGACTAGCAATGAGGGTCTAAAGAGGTGATAGTTGGGAAAAAATAACCTCATAATAAGAGTAGTGCAGTTGTATATCTTATAATAAATAAAAAACATCAGTGGAATAGGTAATAACTAAAATACAGTGTTGTAGAAGAATAATATAAACTGAATAATAATGAGAGATTGCGAAAACCAATATACAACAATGCGAGCATTTTTTGATGATGATACATAAAATAAAATAGTAGGCATACTATAGGAAATATGATAGAAAGAAATACATGACTAAATAAAATAAATAAGATTTATAAGGGTGATCTCTATGAGCATCATGAGCTCCAGCTTTGTCCCTTACTCCTAACTCCTAGGTACAAGTATAACAACGCAAAAAATAATCCTAGGTCCCGTAAACATGTGATTGGTTTTGGTTACCTAGTGCAATGGAGGCCCGAGTAGGGTGTGACATAAAATCCCAGTAGGCCACCACCCATGATGTCTACAACACTAACTATTTCATGAATATAAGATGCATCAATGTACAGGTAAATAGAACAACAAAAAATGCCGAATAAATAAATAAATACTAGTTGGATCAGGTGACAACGGGATACTTGGTCGACTCTACCTACTTCAACTCATGGCAATAATGGTAATCTGATATGTAACTATATGTATATAGTAATTAAATATTCATAGTGTTTTTAAATATTTCATCCACATATATGGGAAATTTAAGTGCAGACATAAGTGGACATATACCTAGAATACTCGACCCTTGATAGGATGAGGCGTAACTTAGTCATCTGTAACTAGTATAAAAGAGAATATAATCTCAAACAATAGGGTACATTCACTACAGATCATAATGAGTGGGAAACTCATCACTCAAGATGGTGATTTTCCAATCAGTTCCATACTCAAAATAAGGGATGTGTTGCATCATGCCCACTGTTCAACTTGTGTCAATGGTGTGAGACAACATGCTTAACATCCGATGTCAGGGAGCATTATATTTTCATGCATAACAAAACCCTTTCCATCAGTCCATGACCTATATCAAGGTGTAATCATATTAATAATAATATCCATAAGGCATTACCTCTCATTCATTATGTTCATTAAGCTCATATATAACCAATGTCATTAAATTCATTACAATTAAAAATAAACATTAAACGAACTATGGTCATACCACCCAATTCAAGTCCATTAAATTTTAACCAATAAATAATCTCAAATATGGAATCCTGTATTAAATAATCCATTCAATTTTAATATATTATTTTTAATCTATTAAAACATGGAAATTAATTTTGTAAGGATGAAAGAGGAACCGAGAAGAAGACATTTACATTTAAGCAATTACCTATGTTGGAAATTTTATTTATAATTCTTACTAAGAACTTAAGTGGTGCTTTTCTTTAAATGAATATTTACATAGAGGAAGAAAAAATATATTTAATTATTTCAATACATCCCATGTCCTAAAAATTCAATTTATCTAAAAATAAAAAAATCCATAAAAAAACAATTCCATTAGGCCAAGAATTTTTAAACCATTAAGCACAACTTTTCTATTTAGAAGATAGTGCACCTCATCTGGGGGTATTTTTATAAAACATGACATTTTTTATCAAATAATTCATCTAGTATAACCGATCATTTCATTACATTGAATAACTCGATATAACAAAATAGAATCATTTTATAAACATACCAACCATGGAAATGAAATTAAAAGGTTCTACATAACTATTAGGAGGTTCTATAATTAAATGGGAAATTACATAAAAGGGGAAAATCCATTTACAAACCATGATGAATGGTTAGAGGGATTTCTGATAATTTAATCAATTAATTATAAAAGTTAAATTGAATTTTGTACGGCTAATGGGTGTCTGTGTTCAATGTGTAAAATGTCTATTAACATAACAATAGTCAATGGGAGTATAATATGGTCTGTATTATGATTTAAATAAGAAAAAAACAATTTTAGGGTGACACACGGAAAAGGCTAACACACGGTACAAAGATGACATTTAAAATTCATGTAATAATTTATGAAAAATCAATAGACCACCTAAATCATACTCAAGAAACAATAATCATCCAATATCGAGGCGTGATCTAGTCTAGTTTGGAATAAATCGAAGAAATTGACATCTAACCTAAAAATAGGGTAAATAAGATCACACCAAAATAGTGCAATATATTGGAAGAGAAACATATAAAATAAGTAAGAGGATTCGATAACATACTAATGTGGATACAATGTGATCGACAATGTTTGAATAGTTTTCTAGATCCAAGAGTTATCTTTATCTATATTTGGAGAGGTTTAGGAACCCATAGTGCTAAGAAGGAGCCTCATGTGGCTAGAGAATAAGTAAATAAGGATGAAAAAATCAACCCTCGTTAAGGGGAAAATGGACATTTCACCCTTAAAAACTGGGCCTCATGGTTTGGTCACACAGTTCTACAAAATATGCACCAACCATGTGGATCCCACTACTTACAAACCCTAACCTCATAGAATTCCCCCGCACAGTTTAACCAAATATACACCAACCATGTGATGAATAGTGAAAACACACTTCCCGAATGGCACAAATCATGTGGGCTAGAATCATGGTTTGGGAAACCATGTGTAACACATGCAGAGCCCTTCTTCTCACCTACTAAAGTTTCACAGTTTTCACTTGTGGGAGACAGAGTTTCAAACAAATCATGTTACCTGACCATTCCTTCCTGTTTTCCTATTTTTTGAGTCTGATGCACCCAAAACATGGCAGAGCACCTGGGGAACCTCTAAATCCTTTAACCAAGTCTCAAAACACAACATTCACATGTTGAACACTCATAATTCCATTAGGAAAATAAATTTAATGAACAACCCATCCACCAAATTCCAAAAAATCAAATTCCCTTATAATTCTACCTTGTCTCAAAATTTGAGTCATTAAATGTTTTAAAAACAGTAACAAGGATAGTAGATTGTATACCGAAAAATTTTTATTTTTAGTTTAATGTTTTAAAAAATCATGATATTAACTATAAAGAAACCATTTCTATAGTGGCTATGACAAGATCTATTTAGATTATTTTTTCCATAGTGGAATATTGTGATTTTTAGATTTATCAGATGGACGGTAGAACCACATTACTTTTGGGTAATTTTATTTGAGGATGTATAAATTCTATAAACCTAATGTTTTTCATGATGGAATAAATTTCATTTATATTTTTAGATTTAATGATCCATTTATGGGTTAAAAATATTATCGATATAGGAATATTCATTTTGATGATACTATTGAAGAGTTTAAATTTATCAAAAATTATAATTAACCTTATGAATATAAAAAATTTATTGGGATCATGTTTCTATTTTTGGTGTTATATATGGATGACATACTTCTCAATGAAATAACATCCCAATTTTACAATTAACGAAAAATTAGCTGGGAATTTTCTTCAAGATAATGGATATTGATAAAGAAATATATATACTCAGTATAGAGATCTATAAAGATGGATATAAATGAATTTTTGTCTTTTTGAAATCATATATTCTGGATAATTATTTAAAATAATTAACATGAAAAACATGAATTTTTTTTTACCAATATTACATGGAAAGATCATTAAAAATATAAAGTGTCCTTCAAATGTTTAAGAATAAGTATTCTGGAGTAACATTCCATATACTTTGGTTATTGGATTAATCATGTATGATATGTTGTCTACTTGTTCCAATGTATCTTATACATAATGTATAATCAGTATATTCCAATCCAAGTCCTAATGAAATTCATTGGGTAGCCATGAATAATATCCTTAAGTGCCTCAAAAAACTAAATATGTATTATTAATATTTTAGGGTGCTTAAGAGCTCACTGTAAATTGTTACACTTATCCTAGTTTCCAAATATATAGATATGTATTTAGATTTCAATTGTCATTTTTGTTTCACCTGAATAGGGGACATGTAGGTTTGAAAAGATCCAATAAATTGACATCTGTTAATTCTATTTTGGAATTTTTATTTATTAAAACATATAAGGTGGATAATAATTTTTCTAGATAATGATGTTCATTACTAAACTATGGGTCGACCTAACCATCATATATCGTATTGAACTCTGTTGTGATAATAGTTTAGTAGTTTTAGAAGCTAAGGAGACTAATACTCACTAGATATCCAAACATATTCTTCATCAATTTCATTCCATTAAATAAATCATCGATAGAGGTGATATTAAGATATGTAATGTTTATATAAAGGATAATAAAAAATATCCCCTAACAAATACCTTTTTTTAACAAAATCATGAATGTCGCACAAGCTCTCTTTGTATCAGATATATGGGTGACTGGATTTATTTAATGTGGGATATTTTAAGTTTTTGGTCCCTAAATTCAACCAATTTGTTTTGGATTAAAGGAATTTTGAATCATATAATGTACATTAATGAAGATAATTTATTATTAATTTATGTATGTTTCATAGAACAAGGGACATAATTTGATGTCACTCCATATAATATATGTAGTACTCAGCTATCCTTAGTTGATGATCATCATATTGAACAACTAAAAAGATTAATTATAACATCATATTTTTTACATGGTTTATTTAATTACTGAAATTAAAAATTATTTTCATGTTTTTTAGTAAATAACTAATGTTAAAACCTATAATATCATTACTTTCTTATTCAATCATTAAAAAATTGACCTCAAAACCTAAAAAATTTATATTTAAAATGTTAGGTATTTTTAAAAACTAATGTGAAATGTTTTTTTTATTTTATATTTTATGTGGGTTATTAAAATAGTTGACTTTAGAGATATATTGAAAAATAATTTTTTTACATCATGCTGCCACATAATTCTGTGTGATTTATTTTGAAAAAATATCTATAAATTTATCATTCCACAAGATCTTTTTTCATTCCACATTTAAAATTTTCATTTTCCTCTTCATTCACCACAAATTCCCTCTTCTCATGTTTTACATTTTTCATTATTATATTCCAAATCGTGGTTGAATACTTCCAACAATCATGAAATTTTATATTTATTTGATTCCCAAGAAGTAACAATATTTATACTTTTGATTACCTTTATTTTCAAAGATGTTAATATTAATAAATATATTTTCACATGATGTGTGGTATTATATAATAAATTTATGTTAGAATTTTCTTATACTATTTTTCACATCAAAATGTTATATTAGTTCCCAGTTATAATTAAAACCTTGATGTGATGTGATAATAATCTTAAACATATGTTGTATGTTCAAATGATATCAATCTGAAATGACATGGATGATATTTGGCAATGAAGTGTTTGAGGCTAATACAACATCAAGAATTCTTATCCCAATGTTCAAACTTGTTAATCTCTAAGAGATTAGGTTTTGAGATAAGACCTTCCAAAAGTAATTCCACATGATATATGTGTCGTTGGATTTTCTTATATATATATATATATATATCTGTATTGGTCCTTACACTTGAAATTATTATTTATTCATATAATAAATCATGAAATTTGATGAATTGATTAAAATAGTTAGGATATGTGATTGTGGAAAGGTAGGATAGGTTGTGTGTGTCATAAGTAATATGAATTTAATGAATAATTCAACAAAGTATTTTTCCATTCCCATACACGAAGTAGATAACTCGAGCCCTTTGATTGTAATAGACCTATTTGATTATAGTCCATAGCAATGGAGGTTTATTAATGAGTTAATTTTCGAAATTCAAATTAAGATATATCAAGAATATAAGCTGATATAACAAGTATACAACTTTCTTGATAACATATCAAGACAAAGGGATTATAATACATGGTGATTGCATGTATGAGGTTTTTTTCATTATGATATTAATTTCCTTCTATGTTAATTCTTTGAAATATTTCTAGATTCTAATCTAGGACTTTAGTCTAGCTTACCTAATGTCTTTAGTAATGAAGCTTAGAGGGAAAAAACTAAGTGTATCTAGAGCCTCAGTTAAATTCTATTTTAATTTAATATTATTATAATTATTATTCTTCTTACTGGGAAATAATAATTATTCAGATTGTATTGATTTTATAACATAAATCACATATTATTCTAGGTGTAATACATGTGAGTTCGATATTAAATAAATATGTATTCATCAGTTGGTGAATATAAAATTTATTTAATTAATAAATAAAATATTGATATTTATTTATTTAAATAAATATTTATTATTCAAGGTTTGATAAATGTCCAGGATGATTGATTGTATTAGTTAAGGGTCTAGATCGAATGATATATTTTATTCAAAATAATTTAAATAATTATATATTAATTTACATAGGAAGTGGTATTTAAATATTAATTAGTTGGGTCACATAAATAAATATTATTATTATTACTATTATACATTTATTGTACATATAATTATGAAATTAGTTCAGGGATTTTTTGAAATAAATAATTTTCTAACCTAATTATATAATTCAATTTATTTCATTTCAATGGGAAAAGGATTTTTAAGGAATAATATATTTTCAAAGAGAATTTTCTCAAGATCGAATATAACTCTCATAATAACACTCTAATGAATGAGAAGTGATAAAACTCATCCTCCATCTTAGAACTATTTGAACTAGAATGAATCCTTTAAGTGAAGATGGATTTTTGTTGTGGTCAATGATGAATGAGGAGATTCCTTTGGATCATCCACACAAGCACTTTAAGTTCTAAAAGTAATTTTCTAATCTATTTGGAGCATGTGTGGATACATTGAGAGGGATTATACTTTTTATAATTCATTATAATGATGGTTTAATAAGAAGTTAAACCATAATCACAAACAAATAAAGCATCAAGTGAAGGCAATCCTACATTATAAATTAATTATAAATTATATGCGAAGGATCCTCTCTATGAGTATTCTAAGGTTGCGTTTATCCTATTTTGACGATTTAAATGAATAAATTAATGAAATAAATATTTGGCATGATTCTAAAAACTTTTTATATACCTTGGAACCTTTTTTATGGTATTAGTGTAGTCACATATTAATCTATAATTATTAATTATTTATTGACTGATTTACACATTTATTTATTATTTTTGAATTCCATTTTCACATTATTAATAAAAAATGGATAAAATAATATTATAATTACATTTAATATGGCCCAAAAGGACAATAATATATGAATAAAAATCAAATATCTCATCCAGAGGTGTTGAAGATTTTGTTCTGAGGACACAAACATAAAACATGTAACTAAAAAAGAAATATTTTGTTCCTATAGTCAACCACACCAACACTAGCCATGTTAATCATATCACATTTGGTGGGAGATAAGTATGTTACATCAGTACAAATTGTGTACTAACTACAAGTTGTTACATGGATTTACTATTTCATATGGTTTTTAGCTCGTTTAAATTCTATGTAACCCCACACAGCTAGGACTTTTAGAAATCATTGAAGTAATGGGGTCAAAGTAAATAGTATATAATTAATATACATTTTGTGCTGACTGGAAATTGATCAAAAAATTCTTGATGCGATTACATAATTTTTAGATGACATTCACACTATAAAAACATAAATATATCACACATAATACAAATTGAATCCATAGAAATTTTTTATGGGTAGATTGATAGTGAACAGGGTGTGTGTCTATTTATACACATCATGTAACTCTTACCCTCTCATACATGGTACACACTAAGATAGATGTGTCATGGGAATAAAACAAATAAAAATAAATATTAATTTAATTAAAATAAAATTACATGGTGTGTTTATGGTTGTAGACACCATGTGATAGGGATTTTCCAGTGATTTACATGCTAAGTTATTTTTGGTGGGTCATGTGGAATTAAATTCTTGAATTAATTGTTTTCCATGTAATTATATAACAAAACAATATGTATGGTTATCATAAATTACATGAACTTTAAGTTCATTTCTAGAAATACACCATTAATATATTAATGGAATGTCATGGGGTCATTTATGTCGTGCAGACTGCAGAGTTTGACCCATGGAACAACAGAGCTTGTAATATCATAACACACTATGTGGAGATACATGTCATGCAAGTATATAATACATGATAAGGAATATAGAGAGCATAAGTCACACATAATGTGATTGATAGAATACACCATGTAAGGAAGAATGATAAATAACCAATTTTATCTAGTACAGGCTATCAATATTAAATTTTGGACTGAATCTAAATCTGACTAGAATGGTACACACTATATTCCTTGTCAATATACACTATGTCCAATTAAATTTTCAATTAATTTTATTTAATTTAATTTAATTAAATTTACATTATTTGGGAATATCAAGAACTATATATGTTCATATGTAAAAAAAGTAATTAATTAATTAACAAGAAGATTAAATATTAATTTTGAAGAATTTTTCTTGATAAAAAAATGATTAAATAAATCAAATGTAGTTTTTAAATGCAAATTAATTTCTTTCATAGATGGTTATTTTATTCAACCCAATTATTTATGTGTTTGGTTTATATTTAATTTAATTTTTATTTCATGGATTTTATTATAATTTAGTGTTAAAATAAATTTCATGATTTATGTATCATCCCTTCATCTGTATCATGGACAGGCTTCTCTATCTAAAATTTCTTGTATGTATCCCCAATCCTTTGGTTTCACTCACCAATGTGTGAGTAAAAATTTGTAAAGGAAAGAGATCCCATATGTGAGTACATGGTTTTAGACTAGGCCAAGGTGAAACCAACCAAGTAGAAACATAGGTTTAAGAGTGGAATGTTGTAACTCAGTCCAATCCCAACTCAAGGAGTCATTCCCCTAAGGATATGGTTATTTTAGAATATTCTTGATAAAACGAATAGTAAAAAAATCTTAGGATCATTCAACATATTGAATTTATTTTTTCAAGTTCATGGTTTGTTATTTATTTATGTGATGCATGTTTGTTGGATATTTAAACACAATCACATAAGGTAAATGAATCAGAAATAATTAAAGGTATATTAAAATAAATGTATTATGAATACATTATTTTGTCATGATATGACTAAATAATTATATAATACCTATATAATATTAAATTTCTAATAAAAGTATAAAATAATGAAATTTTAAATATAATATAAAAACCCATCAAAAAATACTATGTCAGAAAACCCTACTAATACTTGAGTTAAATTGAAACCACAATTCAAAGTACTTTTATATCCCATGTCATGGTTGTTTCAATTATTTGGTAGTTTAAAATAGAGTTTTGGGTCTACATAACCCAGTTAACATCAATAGTTGATTTCCTAAGCAATATTTTGTGTAACTAGGTGAAAAGTGTCTAGAAAATTAGAGTTTGGTCTTATCTGATTATGGATTCCACTCAAAGGATAAACAAACTATGATTTCATTCAGTAGGTAATATTTCCTACCCAATTACCTTAATATATTTTTATAGTCCCAAGTCTCAATTATGAGAATGGAAATATGGATCCTTTCTACTAGAATATCCATGTGATGAGATATTCTAAATCAATTGGTTATGGATATTGGGATCTGATAAAATACTTGGAGACTAATAAATAAAAGATTATTATGTCACATTTGGTAATAAAGAAAAATTACTAATGGAACCTTTAAATTATCTCTATGATCTATATTTGATAAAGATAATCTCTTGAGTGATTCAGACTTCTCAAAGTGGTATAGGTACTTACACAGTGTAATATAACAAAATTGAATGTTCTAAATGGTGGAGTCCAAAGTTATAGATATTGATCCCTCTATTGAGGCTATTAGGGACTATCATACCTGCATATAGAAATTTGTAAATGATCCATTGTATGTACAAGGATTCCTTTCATCATCTATGTTTCGTGAGATCAAAAATCATCACATGAACATGGTTATATAGACCATGTTGTCCCATATCTATGTTCATTATCAAGGGAATGATAGATATGAGAGGTATGAGATCTCTAAGGTACTTTTAATGTGAAATTTTAGATTAAATAACGTTCACATGACTCAAATCACACTGAATTGTGGAATATCCAACTTATTAATATGTATGTAAAGCATTTTAAAAGGATATAATGGGAAGGTTAGTAAGATTTTTTTAACTAAAACCACTTTATATATATCATGCATTTTATTAAGGAAAAATGTCCAAACCTCTATTTAGTGCAAAGGGTGAAAGGACCATTTATCTTATTAAATTGGTTCACATATATTTGTGTGTATACTTTTTCTAGTTGAATCTAGAAGCGTATACTACTTCATACCTTTTATTGATGACTTCAGTAGATATAGATATTTCTATTGTGATTTCTTGACCTGGGTTCCACTCAATGGTGCCCCGAACCAAGTTGTCCACGTGGATTCAAACGCACCTCTATGAACACCAGATACTTCCAAATATAAGTGAGGGCCTAGGGTGTCTCTATGGGGATATTATACCCTCATGTTATAGTAGATAAAAATTGATATAATAAATAAAATTGATAAAAAAATGTAACTAACATGTTAAAAGAATAATATTGGTGGAGTATGTAAGCATAAACATCCAAGAAATAATAAACAACTCAAAGATGAATCAAAGTAATATACATAAATGATGATGTAATTTCATGTATCTAGAAAGTAGGAAAACATGGATACATAGAATAAGACTATCAGTAAAATACATTCTATACCAAATAATCAAAAATAAAAAAACTATCCAAGAATCCCGAGAAGTAGCCCAATCATCTTCTACCAAGCTTCTATCCTAAAACAAGAAATAAAGTTAGTTGTCCAATGAGGGATGGTTCCCCTTATCCATACCTATGATCATATATTATGGATGGGTAAAAATGATGTCCTGGATAGAGTGTGAGATAAATCAAATTAGTCCACTACCAATGGTGCCTATAAATTCAAGTCTTTGAATTCAAACTGATAAGTGTTTAGGTATATAAAATTGTAAATAAATGAAAAATAAATAAATCATAATTGCTTTAGCCTTATATGGTAATGTATCCAAAAATTATATCATTAAATGAATTAACTTATGTTCAATTAATATAGGTAAATTTTATAACTGTGTCAATAACACTGAAATATATCATAATAACAACAAAAGAGGATCCAAGGTGAAATCAAGGCATCCTTGACCTTGGGGGTCAACCAACTCATACTGTTAGATCATTTTAAATTTCAATAAAGGGTATTACTATAATTCAAGGGGATTTCCCAAATCATTCAACTATAAGAGATTCTAACCGAGTCTATATATCTCACCCATTGTAATCCCAAGCTACGCATGACTGGACCCAATGGGGTGAATCCATGGAACTGCATGTCTGAAGACATCAATATTAATCCATGGACTATATCCAAGACATCATAATATCATAAAAGATAGTGAAGGGGTCCTACAACATCATTCTATAAATAATCTAGTATAGGAGTACAAAATTGAAAGTTTGTTATATCCCTTAGATACTAGATCCTTGAATTAGAAAAGCATCCTCTAAGTGCTCAAGGCATTCCCTTGGGAATACAAGGTTAGCTCAATTCTAAACACCCCTATATAGAAAAAAGTTCCAAATTAAATAGTAATATTATATATAATTCATTATTTAATATAAGATATGTAATAATCATTCCATTTAATAAGTCATTAGGTTTATTCAATTACATTTAAGTATTCCTGACAAGGTATATCAAGTACAAGAAACCATCTATTACTTTAATTAAATAATCATTTATTAGGTTATTCCTTAAATTTTTATTATAAAAATCAAGGATTATTATGGATAAAAAACTAATTTCCATTAAATTAAAATTAACTATACCATGTGATATCTAATAATATAATTTCCAATTATTAAATCATTAAGTTCATTCCATTACCTTTCATCCAAAGTGATATTGTTATCTATGAAATGAAACCAATCCAATTTTATTATAAATTTATAGGATAGGTGGTATCAATAAATATACTTCCCAATTAAAATTTTAAATGTTAATTTAATTAATAATTAACACTTATCTTATCATGGAAAAATAGAAAACACACCTGAACGGTGTAAAAAATGGGGTAACAAGGCATGTTTGGTACACACCCTAATTGGGTGGAGGGAATTGAGGTATCACCCTTCAATGGCATAGTGAACATGTATTAATAGGTCTTTAGAGTATTAGAAAAATGATTATAATTGTGGTATGTGAATTTTAGGGGCCATTCCGACTGAAACCATCATGCACAAAATAATGAAAATTTATAAATAATGATACTTTTAGAAAAAAATCATAGACCACCCACCTTATTCATATAGAAATATACTCATCTATTATCAACCCTTAGTTTTTCATGGATTAGAATAAAACTAAATAATGCATAAAACCCCTGAAAATATGTAATATGATCTTGAATCAAAATAGTGTCACTGATAGAAATACAAATGATGAACTAAGCAAAAGGATTCAAGCACTTACCAAGAGGAATCCAAGAATCTGGTCAGTTCTCGAATATGAGCTTGGATGAAGAATCTAGAGAAAATAATATGTGATGGAGGATTTATAGCTTAAAATGGGAGGAATAAAGAGCATCATCTCTCTTGAAGGATAAAATAACATTTAGGGTAACGTTAAAAAGATCTTAAGGGGAAAATGGTAAATTATACCAAAAAATAAATCATCACATGATTTGGAAGCATAGTGGGACAAAATGTGCACTAACCATGCACCATGAACATCCCATTGAGAGTCCTCACATGATTCATCCACACTGTTGCAAAAGACATGCACCAACCATGCTTAGATCTCTCTATACAGAGATACCATGTACAGTTTGGATTTACTATTTGAGAAACCCAACACTAACTGTTCCATTTGGATCTGCAAAAAACTACAAGCATTTGGAATTTTCATGAAAACATGGTCACAAGGTAAGGGAATACCATGAACCTTACTCTTCCCTATAAAATTTCACACACAGTTATGAGAAACCCTATGAGCTGGGCAACACTGTTTCATCTAACCATGTGGCCTAGTTCTTTCTTCCACAGGTCGAGGTTCTAAGAATTAAAAAATCCCCCTACACACTCGAAACATATGTGACCTCATTAGGACTCTATATTAGGTATAATATAAATAATTGTATTAAACTTTATAAGATCCATACCTCATAGAAAACCCAATATCTTACAATCTTCCAGCCTTAAAGTAACTTTTCTCGGAGTTCACCTTCCAAGGGAGATAAAATGTTTTCTGAGAATAAATCTAGCCACTGAGAACATACATCTGCATACCACTCCAAGGTATCATCCTTTTCATGGACATACTTTTTTAGAACCCATATTAAAGGGATAGACCAGCCTCGTAGAGCCTTCATGGTCCATTCAACGATGTGTATCGGATACTTCTCAAAAGAAGCATTGGAATCAAACTAAAAAACTTCATGTTTAAAATAATTATATGGGTTGACATAATAATGTAAAATCTATGAAATTTGTAAGATATTGGGAATAGTAATTTGCCACTAAGGTAATGGAAATAGATAGGCTATCGGCCTGACTCTATCCAGGATCTAAAAAGTCCTGAAAATGTGAGTAGACAATTTTCCTTACCTCTGTATTTGTCTTTTCCCATGGATGGGTGATACCCATAGGAAAACATGATCCCCAACCTTGAACTCCATAGGTCATTGATGGTGATTGACATAAGATTTCTATCTAGAATAAGAAGTAAAAAACTATTTCTAAAAATTTGTACCTCCTCTGAAGTATTCTATATAAGACGTGGACCTATTAGAACTATATTCCTTAACTCTAACAAGAACAAGAGTGAACTGCATTGAATACCATACAAGGCCTCATAAGGTACCATTTTTATCGTTTCCTAAATAATATTATTATAGGTGAACTCAACAAGATTGATAGTATGCTCTTAAGAACCACCAAAATCAAGGATACATTCTCATATCATGTTCTCTAACACCTGTGACATCCATTCTAACTAGCCGTCAATCTATGGGTGAAAAGTTGTGCTCAGAAGCACTTGAATACCCATAGCTCCCTGTAACACCTCCCAAAACCTTGATCTAAAATTAGTATCCCTATATTAAATTATAGTAATTGGGAAACCATATTGCTGTATAATATTATAGACATATAGTCTTCCCTACTCATCTAGTGATAAATTCTCTTAGATATTAAGGAAGAGGGATACATTCATCCATTGATCCATAAATACCCAAATCATGTTGTTATCTCGAGGTGATCTCAGTAATCCGATGAAAAAATACATCTCAATTTCTACCATTTCTATATCAAGACTAGAAATTACTCTAGAAATAATGAAGTTCATAGGTTCTCCACCTTTACCTATTGATAGGTGGAAAACCTAGTGATAAAACCTTCTATCTGACTTTTCATCCTTGTCCACCAATACCAGCAATGCATATCATGAAACATATTGGAGATTACAATATAAACTGACCACTAAGAATATAGGGATTCTCACATTAGTTCCTCTCTCATATATATATGAAACCACACACACCCATGTATATATAGGATTTTTTCTCCATAAAAGGATAAATGTGGAGGTAGGTCCGCACCTGATATACTATCACAGAGAACCAGACCCTTATGATCAAAAAATGCCTTATATTTAATCTATCAAATAGTGAATAGGTATCTACTAAGGCTATAAGATAGAGACACTTGTGACTCTCATGAAACTCCAGATGTAATGTCACGACCCGACCCTACCCGGGCTCGAGCCGCAACTACCCGAAGCCCACCTCCATAGGCCAGGGGATGGCGACCAGCGCCGAAGGCACAATAACTCGGGGAGGCCTTTGCCTAAGCACCTGTACACACACACACACAGCAAACTCAATGCAACAGTGTAGAGTAAAAGTAAAGACAAGCAAAGAAAAGGAAAGGGAAACTGCTATATAAATATACCACAAAGTGCATAGACCTCTACAAGTACAAAGAAAGCTAAAGGAACACTGAAAAGAAAAGGGGAAAAACACGCGCCCAACCAAAAAGTGCCACAACCCAGAAACAGGTAAACAAAATGAAACAGCTGACGGGTCTCCCACCTAGAACCCGGCCACGACCACCGCACGCGGTCTAAGCTCCCAAGCTCCTACGCTCCACTGAAGTCACGTTCCACCTGTCTGTCGTCTGCAAGGGCACACCAAGTGCGGGAAAAGACCAAGTAGGGGTGAGTATAAAAATACTTAGTAGGATACCTCGAAGGCTCGAGGGAGCAACAAAAGGAGGTACCGAAGGGTGAGCAGTAGAGCGAACGGGAAAAGTAAAGGAGTACAACAAGGAGTGCAGTAAAGAGTCCAGCTCAACCCAACAAGAGAAAGGAAGTAGACTCATCCAGACACAAGGAGCTGGAAACGGTGAGAAGATGAACTTCCGGTCGAGTCTTCGCTATCTATAGTAGGAGAGTAGACTCATCTAACCATGAGAGGCTAGACACGGAAAGCACGTGGCATACCCCGTGCATCTTTGCCTCTCCTGGAAGAAGAGTAGCCAAACCCAAGAAGTGGGTGCCGGAAACAAGGTAAATACATATCTGTATGCTCAACAAGAAACCCTAACAAGCTCGTAAGGGGATATCTATCTCGTAGCTCAACCCAAGAAAAGTGTAGCCAATAGTCCCAGTGGTATCACCATCGATGCCCATCATCCCACACGTATACCCCGAACCGCAAGCTAAGGGGCTCAATCACCGCACTTCGACACTATCCGCTTTGGGAGGCACTGACTCGCCTGCACGGTTTTAGATCGCGTCACAAGAACGCGTCTCTGTGGGGAAAGGGCCCCTCGTACTTGAGAGTTCTGGGGGAACGTCAAACCACAACTCGTCACTGCCCCGCAGTTGAGAGGTCTCCTCAAGGTCAAACCGTCACAACACTGACCCGTATAACCAAGGGTCCCACTTTGGTAATCACGAATAAAATCCACAGACTAGCCTATTAGTAAGGACTGAGTCTGGAATGCCAACCGGTGTCCCACTGCCCAGCCTTGCTGGAAGGTAATTCATAATACATCATCCGGCGACCCACTGCCCAGCCCCGCTGGAGGGTAGACCATAATAAGATACTGGGTGACCCACTGCCCAGACCCTGCTAGAGGGTAATCCATAATACATCATCCAGTGACCCACGGCCCTGCCCCACTGGAGGGTTGACCATAATACATCGTCAGGAGACCCACTGCCCAGCCCCGCTGGAGGGTAGACCTGGATTAAGTCGACAGGCGACACACTGCCCAGCCTTGCTGGAGGGTAGACCTGGAACTAGACGACGGGTGACCCACTGCCCAGCCCTGCTGGAGGGTAGACCCTAAGAGGTCGTTGGGTGACCCACTGCCCAGTATCTGCTGGAGGGTAAACCCTAATAGCGTCGAGTGACCCACTGCCCAGTCTCTGCTGGAGGGTAGACCCTAATAGCGTCGGGTGAACCACTACCCAGTCTCTGCTGGAGGGTAAACTCTAGAAGTCAGTGAGCAACCCACTACCTAGCCCTGCTGGAGGGTAAGCCCGATGAAGTCGATGAGTAACGCACTGCCCAGTCTCGCTGGAGGGTAAAACTCAGAACCGCTCTGCCATCTCTGCAGGAGGGTACAACACTAGCCGACCGAACACGGAGTGGGTGTCGCGCAACTACCCAACTGCAGAACAGCTCTCCCAAAAGAGGTGTAGCATCTGCCCCAGCATTGGGTGTCACTAGCACCGCTACCGGCCAATCCATCGAGAACGAAACCAGGGGGAGACCACTCAACCCTGCTGGCCAACAAACAAGCACAGAGCCAGGGGAAGAGTTCCTCTCTGCTGGTCAGACAAACACACAGAGGGACCCTCTACGCTACGAGAGGTCAAAGTACGTAAGGCAGAACACGGCACGCACATGGGGCCCACATGACGTGTGGCCCCAATTCAACCCAAACCAAGTGCACGAACATCTCAGGTACAAACCACACGTACCTCCAAGCGCTCCCGTATACTCCTAGAGAATACCTCGTTCCAGCCCATAGGCTATCATGCACTCGGCACCCAACGTCAACGCGAAGGCGTGACGTAACATCTCCAACTGAAAGGCCTAGGCACGGCCAACCACATCTTGTGAACCACTTACATCACTCTCCCAAGAGTGTGCGATCACACGCCAAGGGCCCGCTACAAACAAGGTAGGGCGATCCACCACCGGAGCACCTTTCATGCTTCCACATTTAATGAGATCACGTAAGAGGCTCTGCACAACCAAACGGATCGCACCGTTGTAATCCTCGTGGGAAAACATGCGAGATCGACTACTTACTCGCCTCTAATGGATATCCGACAGAAAAGTCGCCAACACCGCCTCACGTCCGAACGACGTCCCGTGAACCCAAGCCTCGGCCCCAAAAATAGTCGGGCGCATCACACCATTGCGATTCCCTCGGGAAAACACGTCAAAAGCACTACTCACTTGAGTGCAACGGATATCCGGAGAAAAAGGTGCATCCCGGATCACCGCACATGAGCGGTGCCACGTGGGACCCGCATCCCAGTCCTAAAACTCAACAAACGGGTCGCACCGTTGCGATCTTCTCAAAAAAGTACACGAAATGGACTATTCACTTGTCCAAAACGGTCGTCTGGTGATAAAGCTGGAAAATCACCGTCAACGCCCAAACGACCCTCGTGGATCTTACACCATCATGCCGAATAAGGGCGGGCGGATTGCACCATTGCAATCCCCTCGGAAAAAACACCCAACATCGACTGCTCGCACGCCCCGAACGGACGTCCGAGGAAAAAGTCGCTAAAAGCTGCACGCAGCTCAAAAGACGGGTCATGGGGCCCGCACCTCAACTTTGGACTCAACGCCCGGAACCACCCCGGAAACCTTCTCCCTTCCGCCAGGGTCCCAACACAACTGACATCGCTCAAAACGGACGTCACATGCATCTGCGCCGCTCAAAACAAGAATCTCGGGGATTATGCTCTCCACTTAAGGACATGTCGCGCCTCAGTGGCCCCTCGTTTCGGGAATTAAAAATTCCTGAAACCATATCAAGAAGACTGTCTCATCGATACGGTCCCACTTCCACAGACGACATGAAAATCGGACACACGTACTGTAAGATATGGGTTTCCGAACACAAAGGGGACCACCCCCTGGGGCTAGACCGGCCTGGACCGGCCGGTCCGCCCAACCTGGCCCGGCCCGCTGCTCAGTCGCGCGGCCCGGTGCTGGTTCGCGGCCCGCCTACAGACCGGCCACGAGGGCCATTTGCCTCTCCGCGTGAAGACCCGCGTGGCGCGTGTATTTTTCTCCGCGTAGGGGTCGCGCGACGCGACCCCGCGGTTGCCGCTCCCTGGCGACCGCCGCCTCACCGGGAGCTCCGCCAGACGCCCCCGCCGACGCCCGAGCGCCCTGCTGCCACGCCCAGAACCTCCCCCGGACACCCACTCTGACGCCACGGACACCCAACTGTTGTGCCCAGTGCCTCCACCGGACACCCACGGACACCCGCTGTCGCGTCGTCCGACCTCGCCGCGCCGCCGCTCGAACCCGCCGGAAACCGAAAACCCGCCAACTTCGATGGATGATTACGAATGCCTCTGAACTCCGATGTAACACCCCGAGCTTCCACGATACGCCTCTCATTGAATAATGCAATAGCTTGCATTGTACGCAACTTCGAGTTCTAAAACACCGCGACTAATCAAAGTAGCCATTATGAATAGTAATAACCACTTTTTAAAATTATAGAAATTTTATATTTCATATGGACTTCATTTTTGTATTCGTAATATCGAAATTATCCTAAGTTGATTTTTTTGTAACTTTCTGAGAACTTCCAATTTTTTATGAATAGTGAAAAATACTTAAAACAACTTTTTTAATCAAAATAATTAATTGTGATAAATTATACTATTTAGTGGTTTTAAAGTATAATTAGAACATATTTTTACCATTTTATCCAATGGTGGTCATTATAATTAATTTAACATTGAAAATGGACATAAACAATTGCCAATCTTTTGATATAAATTGTTTCCTAAAAACACGCTATTTGTTCTGACAGCGGGAATTAAATATAAAATTAATTAATGCAACTTATATGTTTGGAATTTTGTAAAATATACATCATTTTTGAATTCGGAATATCAATTATAGTTTAGGGTGAAATTTTGGTACTTTTCGGATAACTTTTGTATTTTGATGAATAGTGAAAATTACTAACTTTTAATTAAAAACAACTTTTTTAATCAAAATAATTAATATTGATAAATTATGAATTTGAGTGGTTTTAAAGTATATTTAGAATATATTTTTACCATTTAATATAATGTTGGTCATTGGACAGAATTTTACAATTAAACCGAACATAAACAAGTGTCAATCTTTTGATAGTTATTATCTCTTAAAAACACGCTTTTTGTTTTGACAGCGGGAATTAATTTTAAATTAATTTCTGCCACTTCTGTGTTTTGAATTTAGGAAAATGGATTCCATATTTGGAGTCAGGATGTTAAAATTGTGTAAATAGGTAACTTTTATTTTTAGACATTTTGAATAATTACTGCGGTAAATATTTTATTTACCATGGTTAAGGGTAAATCCGGTAAATATGGGTTAAAAAATAATATTATAATAATACTAAATTACCCTAAAACGTGTCTTAACCCTATTGGTGAATACATGGTCGACCATGGGAATCTTTGGGTCTATTTTGGGACCCCATGGATCCACTTGTAAGTGATAATGACACTTTATTTTAATTTAGTTAAAATGAATACAGAAATGACACAAGCATATATCTTTTAGAAAAACAATTTTTACATAGGGTTATATATGTTGGATTTTAGATTATAAATATTCATTAGAAAGCTAAAAAGATTTCCTACATAATTATATTTTATTTATAATTTTTAGACATTGAATAATTTATTTTATTTATGACACAATGATGATGCAGTAATTACTATAATAGTGAAAAATTAAAATAATTGATATTATAAATACCCAAATAATTATAATATGAAACTTTTAATGAATTAAACTAATTTTATATGATAATATGATATATTAAGATTGATTTAATTGACTTTTATCGAAGTAATCAATCTGTTAGGAGTTTCAAAAAAATCAACTATTGAATAGTGTCAAAATTGACATAAAAGAGTTCTTAAAACAAATATTATATTATTAATTGATATTAAATTCCTAAAAATCTAAGGTTCGGCCAAGAGAGTTATATTATGATAGGTTCCTCATTAATGGACCACTTGGGGGTCTCTTGGATTTATATAGTAAGTTTATTAACCATATTATATAAAAATACAAAGAGACATTGTAAAAGTGAAACTAATTAACTTAGAGTTAATACTTAATGATAAGGTTAATATAAGTACCCAAACCTGTCTAAATTCTATTAGTTGAGTGGTTTTCGACCTATCCCCACCTTAAACTTTGAATAGTCAACTTTGGAGCCATTAGAAACCGAATATGAATTTATTATAAATTAATATTTCTAGCTTTTCCAAAGGTGCCCCTCACCCCTCTTATAAAAGGGCACTCCTCCTTCTAATTTCTTCACACCTCTAAAGCCTTTTGGTTCGGCCAAAATCTGCCCAAATACTCTCCCAACATCCCTCACTACAACCTAGGGGCCTTGGTTTGATCAGAAAGCCAACCTAAGGAGCCCTTTTGATCAAATCAAAAGGAAGAACCCGAAGAAGAGGTAATGTTTTCACCACCCCTTTTCCAAGTTCATTTCTTCTTCCACTTCTTCTTCCTTTGTTGTTACCATTCTAAAATAATGACTCCAGTATCATTTATATAATGTGATGTTATTATAAATATGGTACAACCATATTCAGTATTCTATCCACCCTTTGAATAACATGTCACCATACGTGCGTACGTACGGCTTACCGTCTCCACGTCGTGGTGTAATTGTTATTCAATATATTATTATTTGGATGGGTATAATAATGATGTGTAACTCATGTAAATAATAAATATAACATATTAATGATTCTTTATATATGATATACCATCCATTTATATATTATTTTAATATCAAAAGAATGATATTGTCGCTCGTGCGTACGTACGGACTACCGTCTCCACGAACGCGATGAGATTCATTCTCCATCGTATCCATTCAAGTATAATTATCATTTGATGATTTAAAAATGATGTTTAAGGACTTGATATCATTCTGGATATGAATAATATACAACCTATCCTTTACAAACATGTCTTATGTAACAAAACATATAAAAGAAAACAAGTAAGTTAACACCCGATATAATGATAATACTAAGATATTATTAACAAATCAATGTTAAAAGATCATATATGATATCATATTATTATATATGATTCTTGTATAATTTAATAACAACTATTTCACCATTATACAGGAGGTTAACCTACCCCAACCAAGGAAAAGTACAAGGTAAGGGTGTATTTCGCAATCTCTTCATTATTCGAGGTTGTTTATACGTAATAATCTACTGGGATTTCTTTATCATCCACATCCATGTTTCTTCGAAATGTATTTCAATTTTTTTTTACTATTTACAAAGAATATGGGTTAAATTTATTTATACCCTTATTTGTTTTTAAAGGAATATTTCCATCGTTTTCCAAACAAGGCACTTTTTACATTTCGACAAATTTAAGGTAAGAATGTTTTTTTAAACTTATACGGTGGGTGCGGCAATTTACCGCAGTTATAAAATCGTCAAAGCTTCCCTTACAAGCTTACAAGGATATTTTCAAAGTAAATGTTTTATTTTATAATTATGTGACTTTTAAATGATTTAAAAATGAATATTTTAAGAATTTCAGAAAGGTACTCTTTATCAAAATCAGAATTTTAAATGTTTTAAAGATTTATCTTTCTAAATCTTTTTAATTAATGTCCATGTCTTCAAAATGGTTTTTAAGGATTTATTTATATGGACATGAATGTTTTTAAAAATGTTAATTCCTTTCAAAAGTTTCAAAGTGGTATGGGACACTTTGATTCAAAAATCTCTTTCTAATTACTTCCTTTATAAATGTGTTACTTTTAAATGATTTCAAAAAAAGAGATATTTCTCTCAAATAGTTTTGATTTCATCTATGTCAACATCCTTTGATGGATTTTAAGCTTATTTGAAGTTGATTTATTATGATACAAAACTTCTATATTGTATTGAAGGTTTTGTGATATGTTTGACTGTGGATGTGCTATTTTTATACCATTCATAGTTTATGGTGAAATTATTGACATTTCGTATGCTAGTTTTAATATGAATGTTTATATTATGTTTAAACCTTTTCATATGGGAATGCATTGGACTTAATAAGTGACGGGTGGAGCCCGTTATAGCTCCTCGATGCATCGGTAGGTCTAATGAGACAAACTAGTGTCTTGGCACAAGGCCTTGACAAAATCTTATTTGTAGTCTTGGCACGAGGCCTTGGCTATGTGGTTATGATAGTCTGGCATTATGAATTCCAACATTATGAAAGTGGTTATTGATATTGCATGTGATTATTCGATTAGTAGAATATCCATGTGAACAAGTAAATGGCATTATTTCATTTTACTTTTGCCATACTATGTTGAAGTTCAATTTTAAAAGGCTTTTGTTTTAGTAATTCATTGCCTTAAATGTTTATGCTTATTTTGAATGTTCCGCTATATTGTTATCCTTACTGGGCATTTGAGCTCACCCCTTTTTTATGTTTTATTTTTCCCAGGATGTGAAGAAGTAAGTTATGAATGACCTGCAGGGATTTTATGAGGGGTTAATAGTGTGGATTGTGGAAACATTATGTTGTTGTAGTAGTTTTTCATTTTATGATGTAATGTAAAACATATGAATATATCTAGTGTTTCCAAGGCTACTAAACTAATCGGTCTTTCGGGATTTTATCTTTCTTGTGATCATGCCAATGTTACGAAGTAATGCACCGACTCTGGGTAGCTGGGGTCGGGGCGTTACAGTTGGTATCAGAGGAAGTTTAGTACAAACCTTGGAAGCTAGATTTAGATAAACTCTGATTAGAGCACGTATACCTAAGATGAACTTTGAGGATTACTATAGAATAACTTCCTAGAATTTTGGTATTGTAGAGATTTTGTGAGTTTTCCGAGCAATACATCCCTGTCTGGATACGAGCAGGTAGAGGCGGCTCTGGCACAGATGTACCTAGGGGTAAAACCCGAAAACACCGCTTTGAGCTAGACTCGAACGGGAACTGGTGCACGACAACGGGCCTTGCTGCACTCTTGGTTACGACACTCCCGGGGGATATGCTTAGGATAACTCTCATTTTCTTTACAAATCATTATGAAGGGTTTATGAGTATATACTTCCTCAAAGAAAACATTTTTATGATTATGGATTATATCCATAAATAGTTCAATTTATGTTAAGTGTTTTATAAGTATGGGATTATGTATTTTGATTCATAAACTGATCTAGTGTATGCCATTGTTTAGAAATGGCGCCCAGTAGAAGGAATGAGAACTCTAGCAATGTACATGATGCAAAGAGAAAGAAGGATCATATATTTCATGGTCTTAAGCCAGAATTTATAAGAGAAATAGTCTCGCATGTATTATCATCATATGAAGAAATAATATCATGTGTTGATAAGATAAGTAAAGAGTTTACTGAGTCCTATGGCTTTGAAAGGAAGCAAGAGAAGAAAAGGATGGAAGAGAGAAAGATGGATAAAGGTAAGAGGGAAAAGAAGAATTTTCCCATATGTGGTAACTGTGGAAAGAAACACCCTGGAACTTGCCTGAAAGGAATGGGAGTTTATTATAAATTTGGAGAAAAGGGTCACCAGGCTCGTGATTGCAAGGGAAAGAAAGAGGCTATCAAAGTGGAATGCTACAATTGTAGAGAAATGGGTCATTATGCAAATGAATTTCCTAAGCGTCAGGGAAACTTACCTCAGAAAAGGCCAAGGGATCAAGGCCAATCTTATGCTGTGGCTACAGTTGAAGCGGAATAATTAATGTATTGGTGCTTTTGGACTCAAGGATTATATTCTGGTTATAAGAATAATGTGATATATATATGGATTGTACTGCAGTACTTGTTGATTTCAGTAAGGTTTTAATATGATGAAGGTAATTATATTTTTAGTATGTGACAATAAGAGAAACTTTACTTCGTTTGGGGAATCTGATAAATTGATTTTGGAATTAAGAAACCTTTTAGAGAAAGTCTGGACAGAGGTATTTTGGATAACTAGAAAGGTTGGAGTGGATTAAGTTGATCTTTGGATAGTATTGTTTAAGGTTAAAAAAATTTATGAAGATTATTTTTGGAATATTATAATACTATAGTTTTAGGAAAAGGACAACCTGTAGGGTGGGGCATAACCCGTCGCGTCGGACAAAGTTGCAGGAATCGAACCCACAACCATAGTGCGACAGGCCTTTATTTCCTACCACTAGCCTACAGGGAGTCCCTGGTTATTACAAAATAGTTTTCCTATTCTAAATGGTTTGTGGTAAAAATTTATTACGGAAAGTCTACATGATAAGTAAGTATATTTCCTCACATTCTTAGTAAATCTCTTAAATAATTTCCTCACCTCTATGAAAGGTTACTTAAAACAAAAACGTTGTCGATTAACTTTTCCAACTGGGGATTCAATGAATGTTTAACCAATCACAAGTTTGTGATTTTCTTATTGTTAACTTTCTCCTAATCCTGTTTTCTAGAACTCTACATCAGACCATGCTAGTTTGTTTTTCCTCCATATCCATATTTTCATAGAACCCTAGTATGGGCTATCTCGGATTACCTTTGTACTTCTCTTTCTTTCTTTTAATGTTATATTTTTATTAATCTTATTTCCGATGTGGGTTTTCCACAAAGGTATTTTCTATTTACAACCTTTTATTTTCAAAGAAAAATTTCAAATTGCGAGGACGCAATTTATTGAAGGAGGGGAGAATGTAACACCCCGAGCTTCCACGATACGCCTCTCATTGAATAATGCAATAGCTTGCATTGTACGCAACTTCGAGTTCTAAAACACCGCGACTAATCAAAGTAGCCATTATGAATAGTAATAACCACTTTTTAAAATTATAGAAATTTTATATTTCATATGGACTTCATTTTTGTATTCGTAATATCGAAATTATCCTAAGTTGAATTTTTTGTAACTTTCTGAGAACTTCCAATTTTTTATGAATAGTGAAAAATACTTAAAACAACTTTTTTAATCAAAATAATTAATTGTGATAAATTATACTATTTAGTGGTTTTAAAGTATAATTAGAACATATTTTTACCATTTTATCCAATGGTGGTCATTAGAATTAATTTAACATTGAAAATGGACATAAACAATTGCCAATCTTTTGATATAAATTGTTTCCTAAAAACACGCTATTTGTTCTGACAGTGGGAATTAATTTTAAAATTAATTAATGCAACTTATATGTTTGGAATTTTGTAAAATATACATCATTTTTGAATTCGGAATATCAATTATAGTTTAGGGTGAAATTTTGGTACTTTTCGGATAACTTTTGTATTTTGATGAATAGTGAAAATTACTAACTTTTAATTAAAAACAACTTTTTTAATCAAAATAATTAATATTGATAAATTATGAATTTGAGTGGTTTTAAAGTATATTTTGAATATATTTTTACCATTTAATATAATGTTGGTCATTGGACATAATTTTACAATTAAACCGAACATAAACAAGTGTCAATCTTTTGATAGTTATTATCTCTTAAAAACACGCTTTTTGTTTTGACAGCGGGAATTAATTTTAAATTAATTTCTTCCACTTCTGTGTTTTGAATTTAGGAAAATGGATTCCATATTTGGAATCAGGATGTTCAAATTGTGTAAATATATAACTTTTATTTTTAGACATTTTGAATAATTACTGCGGTAAATATTTTATTTACCATGGTTAAGGGTAAATCCGGTAAATAAGGGTTAAAAAATAATATTATAATAATACTAAATTACCCTAAAACGTGTCTTAACCCTATTGGTGAATACATGGTCGACCATGGGCATCTTTGGGTCTATTTTGGGACCCCATGGATCCACTTGTAAGTGATAATGACACTTTATTTTAATTTAGTTAAAATGAATACAAAAATGACACAAGCATATATCTTTTAGAACAACAATTTTTACATAGGGTTATATATGTTGGATTTTAGATTATAAATATTCATTAGAAAGCTAAAACGATTTCCTACATAATGGTATTTTATTTATAATTTTTAGACATTGAATAATTTATTTTATTTATGACACAATGATGATGCAGTAATTACTATAATAGTGAAAAATTAAAATAATTGATATTATAAATACCCAAATAATTATAATATGAAACTTTTAATGAATTAAGCTAATTTTATATGATAATATGATATATTAGGATTGATTTAATTGACTTTTTTCGAAGTAATAAATCTGTTAGGAGTTTCAAAAAAATCAACTATTGAATAGTGTCAAAATTGACATAAAAGAGTTCTAAAAACAAATATTATATTATTAATTGATATTAAATTCCTAAAAATCTAATGTTCGGCCAAGAGAGTTATATTATGATAGGTTCCTCATTAATGGACCACTTGGGGGTCGCTTGGATGTATATAGTAAGTTTATTAACCATGTTATATAAAAATACAAAGAGACATTGTAAAAGTGAAACTAATTAACTTAGAGTTAATACTTAAAGATAAGGTTAATATAAGTACCCAAACCTGTCTAAATTCTATTGGTTGAGTGGTTTTTGACCTATACCCACCTTAACCTTTGAATAGTAAACTTTGGAGCCATTAGAAACCGAATATGAATTTATTATAAATTAATATTTCTAGCTTTTCCAAAGGTTCCCCTCACCCCTCTTATAAAAGGGCACTCCTCCTTCTCATTTCTTCACACCTCTAAAGCCTTTTGGTTCGGCCAAACTCTGCCCAAATACTCTCCCAACATCCCTCACTACAACCTAGGGGCCTTAGTTTGATCAGAAATCCAACCTAAGGAGCCCTTTTGATCAAATCAAAAGGAAGAACCCAAAGAAGAGGTAATGTTTTCACCACCCCTTTTCCAAGTTCATTTCTTCTTCCACTTCTTCTTCCTTTGTTCTTACCATTCTAAAATAATGACTCCAGTATCATTTATATACTTTGATGTTATTATAAATATGGTACAACCATATTCAGTATTCTATCCACCCTTTGAATAACATGTCACCATACGTGCGTACGTACGGCTTTCCGTCTCCACGTCGTGGTGTAATTGTTATTCAATATATTATTATTTGGATGGGTATAATAATGATGTGTAACTCATGTAAATAATAAATATAACATATTAATGATTCTGTATATATGATATACCGTCCATTTATATATTATTTTAATATCAAAAGAATGATATTGTCGCTCGTGCGTACGTACGGACTACCGTCTCCACGAACGCGATGAGATTCATTCTCCATCGTATCCATTCAAGTATAATTATCATTTGATGATTTAAAAATGATGTTTAAGGACTTGATATCATTCTGGATATGAATAATATACAACCTATCCTTTACAAACATGTCTTACATAACAAAACATATAAAAGAAAACAAGTAAGTTAACACCCGATATAATGATAATACTAAGATATTATTAACAAATCAATGTTAAAAGATCATATATGATATCATATTATTATATATGATTCTTGTATAATTTAATAACAACTATTTCACCATTATACAGGAGGTTAACCTACCCCAACCAAGGAAAAGTACAAGGTAAGGGTGTATTTCGCAATCTCTTCATTATTCGAGGTTGTTTATACGTAATAATCTACTGGGATTTCTTTATCATCCACATCCATGTTTCTTCGAAATGTATTTCAATTTTTTTTTACTATTTACAAAGAATATGGGTTAAAGTTATTTATACCCTTATTTGTTTTTAAAGGAATATTTCCATCGTTTTCCAAACAAGGCACTTTTTACCTTTCGACAAATTTAAGGTAAGAATGTTTTTTTAAACTTATACGGTGGGTGCGGCAATTTACCGCAGTTATAAAATCGTCAAAGCTTCCCTTACAGGCTTACAAGGATATTTTCAAAGTAAATGTTTTATTTTATAATTATGTGACTTTTAAATGATTTAAAAATGAATATTTTAAGAATTTCAGAAAGGTACTCTTTATCAAAATCAGAATTTTAAATGTTTTAAAGATTTATCTTTCTAAATCTTTTTAATTAATGTCCATGTCTTCAAAATGGTTTTTAAGGATTTATTTATATGGACATGAATGTTTTTAAAAATGTTAATTCCTTTCAAAAGTTTCAAAGTGGTATGGGACACTTTGATTCAAAAATCTCTTTCTAATTACTTCCTTTATAAATGTGTTACTTTTAAATGATTTCAAAAAAGGAGATATTTCTCTCAAATAGTTTTGATTTCATCTATGTCAACATCCTTTGATGGATTTTAAGCTTATTTGAAGTTGATTTATTATGATACAAAACTTCTATATTGTATTGAAGGTTTTGTGATATGTTTGACTGTGGATGTGCTATTTTTATACCATTCATAGTTTATGGTGAAATTATTGACATTTCGTATGCTAGTTTTAATATGAATGTTTATATTATGTTTAAACCTTTTCATATGGGAATGCATTGGACTTAATAAGTGACGGGTGGAGCCCGCTATAGCTCCTCGATGCATCGGTAGGTCTCATGAGACAAAATAGTGTCTTGGCACAAGGCCTTGACAAAATCTTATTTGTAGTCTTGGCACGAGGCCTTGGCTATGTGGTTATGATAGTCTGGCATTATGCATTCCAACATTATGAAAGTGGTTATTGATATTGCATGTGATTATTCGATTAGTAGAATATCCATGTGAACAAGTAAATGGCATTATTTCATTTTACTTTTGCCATACTATGTTGAAGTTCAATTTTAAAAGGCTTTTGTTTTAGTAATTCATTGCCTTAAATGTTTATGCTTATTTTGAATGTTCCGCTATATTGTTATCCTTACTGGGCATTTGAGCTCACCCCTTTTTTATGTTTTATTTTTCCCAGGATGTGAAGAAGTAAGTTATGAATGACCTGCAGGGATTTTATGAGGGGTTAATAGTGTGGATTGTGGAAACATTATGTTGTTGTAGTAGTTTTTCATTTTATGATGTAATGTAAAACTTATGAATATATCTAGTGTTTCCAAGTCTACTAAACTAATCGGTCTTTCGGGATTTGATCTTTCTTGTGATCATGCCAATGTTACGAAGTAATGCACCGACTCTGGGTAGCTGGGGTCGGGGCGTTACATCCGATTTCAAATCCAAAACAAGCATTGGAAAGAGAAAAATGTATAATACTCATTCATGGGATTCTTTTGAAAAACCAGAAACGAATCGACAGTATTAAACATGCTCGAAGTTGGTACGGGAATAGGAAATGCAAACACAACATCCTACCTCGTGGGGCTTCGCCCGAAGCTTCGCGACGATCCGCTGGCACCACCGCACCTTGTCAGAGTCGCCTCGCTGGACTGCCTCGCCGGAGATGGAGGAGGATAGGGAGAGGAGGGGCTGCCAGGGGGAAGGGGAAGGAGAGGGGTGGGGTTTAAATAAATTAATTAATAATTTAATTAATTTAAAACCCCCGAAAAGACCCACATCCGAAACTCCTGACGGGGTCGAGGTTAAGCCTCCCCTAGGGTAAACGCCACCTCCCGAGCACAACAGTGGTCTCGGAATTTTAATCCGAGACCCCGTTCAAAAGTAACGAGACTTAGCGCCCGAGGCCGCCAAATTACAAAAACACCCATGGGGCCATTTTTCACAGACGCCCCGCGCCCGCGAAACTTATACCCCTCCTAGGGTAAAAGGTACGCTCTGAACTCAACGGTGCCCTAGGTTTTCCAATCTGAGCCACCGTTTAAGAGATACCTGCGTCTCAACATTAAACGAATTAATTAATTAATTAATTAATCTGTTTAATGTTCCAGAAGCGGGCGAGGGGTCCAAACGCCCCGCGATGACAATTTTTATGTCGTTCCTAGGGTAAACACCCCATTCCAGACCCATCCGTACACTCACATCTCCGATCCGGAACTCCGTTTAGGAGTTATCCCATTTATTTAGCGTTTTCGGTGTGAACGCACTGAAAATTTAATTCCGGCCACTCCGGGGCTCGGAATCCCACACTGTCTAAAGGCGCTGCCCTGGAATATTATCAAGAATAATCCAAAGTCTTTCAAAGCAAAAACTGGGTTCTTACATCATTCCCTCCTTCAAGATTTTCGTCCTCGAAAAGAAAAACCAGGGAAGAACACAGGGTACTAAGCCCACACCTGGCTTTACCATACCCAGAAGAACCCACGCACAACTCTGCGTCACCACACATAGACCAACGAGTTGATCCGTTTATGCGAGGTCGGCCCATGCCGATGTCGTGCACCAACTCTAGATTTTGGGGTTGGGGAAAGGCAGTAGGGTACCTCTCCATCCCTTTTCATGGTCTCAAACGGCCCGAAGGCCCTCGGGGGTAGCTCACCTCCCTGGTCAAACCTCTACGTCGCATGTCGCGACTGGAATCACCGTCCGCACCTGGAACAAGGTCCGGTGATTCCCTCCTTCAGAATATCCATATGGTGAAACACCCAAGGATATCTGGTCACGCAAGGTTCCACAGTTGATGTCTCTCAACCAAGACTCTTTTACACGCTCGGAAGCGAAGGATTCAACACCATCGACTAAAGGAAAAAGTCTCACGCCTTTTTCCTTACCAACACAGGGTTACACCCGACGCCCTGCGTCACCCTGGTAACACCTCAAACAAGGATAAGGGAGAAAAGCCTTTCACACACAGAGCCCAACAATTCTACTGAAAAAGGTAGAAGAGTCCCAAGGGGTACCTCTCCCCATCCCATGCTCTATAGGATCGTAGACATCCAAAGCTCGTGGCTACCCGCAGTCCCAACTGTCAAATCCCAGAGCCTGACGTGGACTGCCTAGTGGTGATGGGGAGATCTCGTAACGTCATCCCCCACCTCCAGCTCCTCCCGCTCCTCTGCTAGCACCACCTCTCTAGCCACTACTCCGATCACGGCGCTGCCTCTGCCGTGGTGGTGCACCTGCTGCCTGCCTGAAGCTCTCATGAACTTGGGTCGGGCAGTCTCGTGCCAAGTGACCTCGCCCGTCACAAGCATAGCACCGGTGCTCTCTGGGCTGCCCTGGTGCCCTCTGGTGCCACTATGGTGTACGACCATGGCCCGAGATCCACTCATGGTAGGGAATCATCGGCTGAGGCCCTACGCCTTTTCGCCACAGTGGTATACGACCACGTCTCCGAAACCGGCAGTGGGAAGGCCACCTGTATCGAGGTCCTGTCCTCTGGTGCCTGCTAGCTACGGCAGACGTCCTGGCTCTGTTGCGTCCACTGCCACTACCAACCGCAAAACATGACAGGAAGCCCTCTGTCACCAGCGCCTGCTCTAGCACCCCATCATATGTGGAAATGCCCAAGGGTACTCTGACAGCACGAATCTCTCGGCGGAGACCCTGCTCAAACATCCGCGCTCGGAATTTGTCGTCATGGACCAAGTCTGGGTAAAAGTATGCACAGTCTACAAAACTAGCCGTGTACTCGGCCACCGTCATCCCTCCCTGCTGAAACTGCAAGAGCTCCTGAATCCAAACGGAGCGCAAGAAGGAGGGGCAAAACTCCTCACAGAGCAACAATTGAAATTCTCCCCATGAAAGCGACATCTCGTCAAGAAACCGAGTCACTAGACTCCACCAACACCAAGTTGATCCACAGAAAAGGTTGGCTGCCAAATCCACTCTCTAATCTATCGGCGTCTGCACAAGCCTGAAAAGGAGAACCACTGCCTCGAGCCAAACCTCTGCTGCCTGAGGATCTGGCTCACCACTAAACCTCAGCGGTCCCTGCTGCTGGAACTCACGGAGCGCGCTCAACCTGAACTCAAGATTAGCCTGCTCTTCTGAAACTGTCTACTACTCAACAGGTGGGGGTGCTGCTACCGGCCCACCCGGAGAAAGGGGCTCGCATGATGGGTCCTGGACTGAGACCTCGTAGCTCAAAGGTTTGTCGTCACGAACCGAAGCTGGTATCCTGGCTGGCTGTCTTCGCGGAGACATCTTGAATATTATCAAGGAGTGCCATGGTCAGATGAGCATATATGTAAATACTGATAACAACGATGGGGAGCTGACTCAAGAAGGACAGTCAAAGACTCGATCCTATGTGATGCACAAACCAATTTTCCCTGCAACAATTGTCCCATCATACCGAGTCGACAAGCGGGTTATCAATGTCATGGTGAATGGATACGTCGGTCTCCGCACCATCACTGGAATCCCTGGCCTGAGAGCCGCTCTCGAGACACATTAACACTGTTGCCCTATATCCCAACCAATTCCTATTTTAGGGACGTCCGCACAATGTCCCAAGGAACGAACCACCTTTGATACCACTTTGTCACGACCCGACCCTACCCGGGCTCGAGCCGCAACTACCCCAAGCCCGCCTCCATAGGCCAGGGACTGGCGGCCAGCGCCGAAGTCACAATAACTCAGGGAGGCCTTTTCCTAAGCACCTGTACACACACACGAAGCAAATTCAATGCAACAGTGTAGAGTAAATGTAAAGACAAGAAAAGAAAAGGAAAGGGAAACCGCTATATAAATATACCACAAAGTGCATCGACCTCTACAAGTACAAAGAAAGCTGAGGGAACACTGAAAAGAAAAGGTGGAAAACACGCGCCCAACCCAGAAGTGCCACAACCCGGCAACAGGTAAACAAAAAGAAACAGCTGACGGGTCTCCCACCTGGAACCCGTCCAGGACCACCGCACGCGGTCCAAGCTCCCAAGCTCCTACGCTCCACTGAAGTCACGCTCCACCTGTCCGTCGTCTGCAAGGGCACACCAAGTGCGGGCAAATCCCAAGAAGGGGTGAGTATAAAAATACTCAGTAGGATACCCCGAAGGCTCGAGGGAGTAACAAAAGGAGGTACCGAAGGGTGAGCAGTAGAGTGAACGGGAAAAATAAAGGAGTACAACAAGGAGTGCAGTAAAGAGTCCAGCTCAACCCAACAAGAGAAAGGAAGTAGACTCATCCAGACACAAGGAGCTGGAAACGCTAAGAAGATGAACTTCCCGTCAAGTCTTCTCTACCTATAGTAGGAGAGTAGACTCGTCCAACCATGAGAGGCTAGACACAGAAATCACATGGCTTACCCCGCGCGTCTTCGCCTCTACTGGAAGAAGAGTAGCCAAAACCAAGAAGTGGGTACTGGAAACAAGGTAAATACATATCTGTATACTCAACAAGAAACCCGAACAAGCTCGTAATGGGATCTCTATCCCGTAGCTCAACCCAATGAAAGTGTATCCAACAGTCCCAGAGGTATCACCATCGATGCCCAGCATCCCGCACGTTTTCCCCAAACTGCAAGCCAAGGGGCTCAATCACCGCACTTCGATACTATCCTCTTTCGGCGGCACTGACTCACCCGCACGGTTTTAGATCACCTCACAAGAACGTGTCTCAGTGGGGAAAGCACCCCTCGTACTTGAGAGTTCTAGGGGAACGTCAAACCACAACTCGTCACTGCCCTGCAGTCGAGAGGTCTCCTCAAGGTCAAACCATCACAACACTAACCCGTATAACCAAGGGTCCCACTCCCGTAATCACGAAGGAAAGCCACAGACTAGCCTAGTAGTAAGGAATGAGTCTGGAATGCCAACCGGTGTCCCACTACCCAGCCTTGCTGGAGGGTAATTCATAATACATCATTCGGCGACCCACTGCCCAGCCCCGCTGGAGGGTAGACCATAATAAGATACTGGGTGACCCACTGCCCAGTCCTGCTGGAGGGTAATCCATAATACATCATCCAAAGACCCACTGCCCAGCCCCACTGGAGGGTAGACCATAATACATCCTCAGGCGACCCACTGCCCATCCCCACTGGAGGGTAGACCTGGATTAAGTCGACAGGCGACCCACTGCCCAGCCTTGCTGGAGGGTAGACCTGGAACTAGACGACGGGTGACCCACTGCCCAGCCCTGCTGGAGGGTAGACCCTAAGAGGTCATCGGGTGACCCACTGCCCAGTCTCTGCTGGAGGGTAAACCCTAATAGCGTTGGGTGACCCACTTCCCAGTCTCTGTTGGAGGCTAGACCTAATAGCGTCGGGTGACCAACTGCCCAGTCTCTACTAGAGGGTAAACTCTAGAAGTCAGTGAGCAACCCACTGCCCAGCCCTACTAGAGGGTAAGCCCGAGGGAGTCGATGAGTAACCCACTTCCCAGTCTCGCTGGAGGGTAAAACTCAGAACTGCTCTGCCATCTCTATAGGAGGGTACAAAACTGGCCGACCGAACACAGAGTGGGTGTCGCGCAACCACCCAACTCCAGAACAGCTCTCCCAAAAGAGGTGCAACGTCTGCCCCAGCACTGGGTGTCACTAGCACCGCTACCGGCCAATCCATCGAGAATGAAACCAAGGGGAGACCACTCAACCCTACTGGTCAACAAACGAGCACAGATCCAGGGGAAGAGTTCCTCCCTGCTGGTCAGAAAAACACATAGAGGGACCCTCTACGCCGTGAGAGGTCAAAGTACGTAAGGCAGAACATGGCACGCACATGGGGCCCACATGACGTGTGGCCCCAAGTCAACCCAAACCAAGCGCACGAACATCTCAGGTACAAACCACACGTACCTCCAAGCGCTCCCGTATACTCCTAGAGTATACCTCGTTCCATCCCATGGGCTATCATACACTCGACACCCAATGTCAACGCGAAGGCGTGACGTAACATATCCAACTCAAAGGCTCAGGAACGGCCAACCACATCTTTTGAACCACTTACATCACTCTCCCAAGAGTGCGTGATCACACGCCAAGGGCCCGCTACAAAAAAGGTAGGGCGAACCACCACTGGAGCACCTTTCATGCTTCCACATTTAATGAGATCACGTAAGATGCTCCGCACAACCAAACGGATCACACCGTTGTAATCCTCGCGAGAAAACACGCGAGATCGACTACTTACTCACCTCCAACGGATATCCGACAGAAAAGTCGCCAATACCGCCTCACGCATGAACGGCGTCCCGTGAACCCGAGCCTCGGCCCCGAAAACAGTCGGGTGCATCACACCATTGCGATTCCCTTGGGAAAACACGTCAAAAGCACTACTCACTTGAGTGCAACAGATATCTGGAGAAAAGGGTGCATCCCGGCGCACCGCACATGAGCGGTGCCATGTGGGACCCACATCCTGGTCCCAAAACTCAACGAACGGATCGCACCGTTGCGATCTTCTCGAAAAAGTACACGAAATGGACTATTCACTTGTCCAAAACGGTCGCCTGGTGATTAAGCTGGAAAATCACCGTCGACGCCCAAACGACCCTCATGGGTCCCACACCATCGTGCTGAATAAGGGCAGGCGGATTGCACCATTGCAATCCCCTTGGAAAAACACCCAACATCGACTGCTCGCACGCCCCGAACGGACGTCCGTGGAAAAAGTCGTTAAAAGCTTCACGCAGCTCAAAAGACGGGTCGTGGGGCCCGCGCCTCAACTTCGGCCTCAATGCCCGGAACCACCCTGGAAACCTTCGCCTTTGCTCTAGGGTCCCAGCGCAACTTCCGACGCTCAAAACGGACGTCGCATGCATCCGCGCCGCTCAAAACAAGAATCTCGGGGATTACGCTCGTCCACTTAAGGACACGTCGCGCCTCAGCGGCCCCTCGTTTAAGGAATTAAAAATTCCCAAAACCATCTCAAAAAGACCTTCTAGTCGATACGGCCCCACTGCCGTAGACGGCATGCAAATCGGACACCCATAGTGTAAGATATGGGTGTCCAAACACAAAGGGGACCACCCCCTGGGGCTAGACCGGCCTGGACCAGCCGGTCCGCCCGACCTGGCCCGGCCCGCTGCTCAGCCGCGCTGCCCGGCACCGGTTCGCGGCCTGCCTACAGAACGGCCACAAGGTCCGGTCGCCTCTCAGTGTGAAGACCCGCGTGGCACGGGTCTTTGTCGCCGCACACGGGTCGCGCGACGCGACCCCGCGGTCGCCGCTCCCTGGCGACCGCCGCCTCGTCGGGAGGTCGGTCGGACGCCCCCGCTGACGCCCAAGCGCCCTGTGCCGTGCCCAGCGCCTCCCCCGAACACCCGCGCCGACGCCAAAAACACCCCTCTGCCGCACCTCGCGCCTCCACCGGACACCCGCGGACACCCGCTGTCGCGCCGTCCGACCTCGTCGCGCCGCCGCTCGAACCCGCCGGAAACCGAAAACCCGCCAACTTCGGCGGATGATTCCGAATGCCTCCAAACTTTGATTTCAAATCCGAAACAAGCATCGGGAAGAGAAAACTGTATAATACGCGTTATTGGGATTCGTTCGAAAATCCAACAATGAATCGACAGTATTAAACATGCTCGAAGTAGGTACGGGGATAGGAAATGCAAACGCAACATCCTGCCTCGTGGGGCTTCGCCCGAAGCTTCGCGACGATCTGTCGGCACCACCGCACCTCGCCGGAGTCATCTCGCCAGACTGCCTCGCCGGAGATGGAGGTGGAGAGGGAGAGGAGGGGCTGCTAGGTGGAAGGGGAAGGAGAGGGTTGGGGTTTAAATTAATTAATTAATTTAAAACCCCCGAAAAGACCCGCATCCGAAACTCCTGATGGGGTCGAGGTTAAGCCTCCCCTAGAGTAAACACCACCTCCCGAGCACAAAGGTGGTCTCGTAATTTTAATACGAGACCCCATTCAAAAGTTACTAGACTTATCGCCCGAGGCCTCTAAATTACGAAAACGCCCCTGGGGCCATTTTTCACAGACGCCTCGCGCCTGCGAAACTTATAACCCTCCTAGGGTAAACGGTATGCTCTGAACTCAACGGTGCCCTCGGTTTTCCAATCCGAGACACCGTTTAAGAGATACCTGCGTCTCAACATTAAAAGAATTAATTAATTAATTAATTAATCCGTTTAACGTTCTAGAAGCGGGCGAGGGGTCCAAACGCCCCACACCGACAAGTTTTATGCCGTTCCTAGGGTAAACACCCCATTCTAGACCCATCCATACACTCGGATCTCTAATCCGGAACTCCATTTAGGAGTTATCCCATTTATTTAGCGTTTCCGGTGTGAACGCGCTAAAAATTTAATTCCGACCACTCTAGGGCTCGGAATCCCACGCCGTCTGAAGGCGCTGCCCAGGAATATTATCAAGAATATTCCAAAGTCGTTCACAGAAAAAACTGGGTTCTTACATGTAACTCATAAAAGGGACTTCAATTTACATTTATCCACGGCTTTATATATGTCTCATGTCTAATTTTATCAACTCAGTGCATCAACTACCACATGGCCCTTTATAGAAATATAGCTTTGTTTGAATTCAAAATAATGATGGTATTCAATCATTTTCCATTGTTTTATATTCAATTCATGTTATGTAAAGATTTATTTGAGACTCTTTTGGTCCATATACACCATAAAGCACTCACCCATCAGTTAATATCTCCAGCAGTAAAAGGCATGGACAACCGCTTCTAGCTCAAGGTCGTGTGTTAGGTAGCCATGACCATAAGGTATCAACTATAGATACTCTTATGTAGAGAATCTATCTTCCAATATAAATACTACACATGATCCAATTCCCGATGCATCACATAAAACATTATAGCCTCTTCCAAGCTCTAGAAGAATCAAAATCGGTGTTGAGGTAATCCTTCCTTTTATCTCCTGAAAGAATTTTTCACATGCTTTAGACCACAAAAACATCGCACCCATTTTAGTAATACTTTTATGAGGTAAATAAAGGAATGATATGACATGTATGAACTTATTATAGAATCCATACATCCCCAATAAACATCATATATCAAACATGTTCTTAGGTAGCTCCCGAGAAACGGTAGCACTCACCTTCTCCTGGTCAAATGATACTTATAATTCCAAGATAATGTGGCCTAATGAGTGAATTTTTCAATCTAAAATTTTCAAATATAAGTATTAGAATATATTTTATTCTCCAATAGTGTATTAAAAATGACCCTGATATGTTTAGTATTTTTTCTCTAATTATGATAATACACCAATATTTAGTCCATGAAAACCACAAAAAAGGAATCCAGATTAGTGAGTAAACCTATATTCATAAAATACATGAAAATGGAGGGAATGTTCAGAAGACTGAATGGCATAACAATGTACTCATATAAACCATACCTTCAATGAAATTTGTATGAGGTATTTCCTAAGTCCTGACTCACACTTGATTATAGCCCAATATTAGTTTGATCATATAAAACACTCTAGTTCCTCTGATATGGTCAAAGAGATCATCTATTCAAGGAATTGGATATTAATTCTTATTTGTTAGATAGTTAAAAAATTCAAAATAGACACAAAAAAGAAGCTACATATCTACCTTATTGGAAAAACATTAGTGAGACCAAAGATGAAGTGTTGGGTAGGATAAAAACCTTAGATTCTAAATCTTCAAATTATCTCTTTCGCTCGTAGATCCGAATAGGTACCATCCTGTATGGAGGAATAGATACCGGAGACACTTAGAGAACAATATCAATCGTAAACTCTATCTCCCTATCATAAGGTAAGTTAAAAACCTTTTGTAAAAATTTAATGAAATGATCTACCATGGGAGAAAAATATATAGCATTTCTTCCCTTATCCTCTATGAAGAGACTATAAATTTGGGCAATCACTCCACCTAGACCATGATTGTCTAGTCTATCTCTAATATCCTAGAAAATAAAATCACGCTTGTAAAAATAAATTCCTCCTTCGGGTGATGTAAATGACACCCAACTATGACATCTTTCCACATAGGCATGATATGAAACCAACCAATCTATTCCTAGAATGAAATCCAAACCTATCATCTCGAGTATGAAGAGGTCCCATAAAAAAAACTACTTACCTCAATAAGGTAGTCCTTATATTGTTGTATACCCACTAACCATACTCCCAATAATTTTTCCAGGTTCATCAGTGCACCGAAGTACAGAGTTTCAAGCCCGAGACATTATATGTTCAATAAAGAGATAAAGGAGTGAGAATACCCTATATCAAATAAAGAATATACAATATTTGAGGCTACAATAATAGTAATACATACTATAGATGGTCATTCACTTGGATCTCTAAGTATCATCTATACAACATTCAACTATTATGTTCTACGGCCTTGTGCTATAGCTGGACTACCCTGAAAAGGTCCTACATGCAGGCACTAAGAATTAAAAAGTTTTTCCATCACCGCCATGACCTCATCCTCAACCTATCATGCCAGTTCTACTCCAACTTCCATCTTTACATGGTGTAACTGATCTTTACCTTAAAGGTGGATCTAGTGTGGATCCACTTCCACTAGAAGCATGTTGAAATATAAGGACCTATCCTCAAAAATTACATAATCAAGTGTTTAAATCATGAAATTAAATTATTTCACATTGAGGATCATTTCAGGTTTAGAGATTTAGAGATTTAATTCATAACTTATACATGAAAAGACCATAAAATACAGAGAGGACACTTCTGATTAGTATCCATTTTTTCCATAATATAATACTTTTAAAATAAATCATTTTCTATTTTATGAAACTCTTTATGAATTTGAACATGACTCATTATAATCATCATTAAATCTTGTGAAAAAGAATTAAAAATGTGGTATGATCACAAAAATATCAGAAAGGGATAAACAAATAAGGAAAACAATTAATCATTGGAAAATATGAAAACCCATGAAAGCATTATAATAAATTAATGATTTTCACCATTCAGTCATAAATAATTTAATTTGAAAATAAGCTCAATTTTTATAAAATTTTAATCATAAGATTACTATAAAAACTATATAATGCATAGATAAAACATATTGGTATATTGGGACATAATTACATTTATCACTCTTATAAATTGAATAACCATGTGTTCGACTTCCATACATGTCACTATTAAAAATGGAATAGTCATACGATCAACATTTGTACCCAATGCATTAGTGGGATATCATAGACCCACCTATAATTGGTTTGTCATGGAACCAACCATCATGGTTTATCACAGAACTATCTATCGTTGGTTTATAAAATAACCACCCTTAATAATGTCTAAGAACCATATAATAATTATAACACATAAATGCTTGAAATTTTCTACATGTAACACATAAAATTTCATTTCATGTCATTGGAAAACATTTCAAGTTATTTAAATAATTAATATGTTTTCAAAACCCATTTTTAATAATAAAATTCCCTTAAGAAAAAGAGTGGGGTCTCTTTTTTCCATTAAAAAATTTAAGCCTTGTAGAGAGAGACAAATATCCAAATATAAATAAAGTTTCCTTTAAAATCATTTTAGGTCCATATAAATAAATATGTAAAATAATAATAAAAATATTAACATTGAAAAAAAATTAAGTTAATTCTTTAAACATTCAAAGTGTCTCATTCCACTTTGAACATTTAAATCATAATACCAATGAAATAATAAAATTTAAAAATATTAAATAACACAATAAAATGTATATTTAGGATATGATATTTCAAATGGGGATATATATACACCTCATAAAGTATGGTGGGGGTATAACATCCAAATATTCCTCAACAAAAGGAGATTGAGATGAAATCCCTTACCTTGAGTCAAACTTGCCATGTGTGTCTTCATCTTCATGAATAATAAACTTATATTGACTATTTATTTTCAAGAGAACATTTTTAAATTTTATTATTACTTTTATTTCACTTATTACAATTTTTATTACAACTACTTAATCAATTTAGATTACATCAAGTTTTTTGACCATATTTTTTTTATATGTCAAAACCAACTAAGGTTAGTTGACTATGGTCAAAGAGGTCATTAGTTAAACATAGAAATAATAATAATAATAAAATATTTATCATATTTATAAATAAATTATACTTTTAAAACCAATTATTTAATATGGTTAGGAAAAATTAACCAATGTTACTGTGATAAAAATGCTAGGTCATATCTACGCATAAGTAATGTTTCCATTTTTCAAGGATCATTTTAGAAATAAGTTAAGTTACATTTTTCATTACATAATGATAATAATATCATATATAAAATATTATTTAATGATATATAATTATATATATAATTATTGTGATGTAAAATTAATCTCATTACTTCGAGGAGGAGGTAGTCCACATGTCCGTGAACAACATTATAACTATTTCAATGTGTTAAAAGGTAATAAATAAAATAATGTTTTATACTTCGATAAAGTTCATTATGTCATGAATATAATATATATTTAATTTATATAAAATATTTTTATTAAAAATATCCTTAAAACATTTCATGTAATGTGTGAATTTATCACATTTCTTTGAGGAGGCGGTAGTCCACACGTCCATAAATGATGTTATCGTATTCCCAAAAAATGGAAATCATGAATTTATGTGTTATATATAAATGAAATAAGTATTAAGAAATTATAAATATCATATATATCATATAAAAACATTATTTTTATCATAATTTCCAACCATAAGAGGTGGTAAATGAAAAAAGTAAAGACATTGTTTTGCGAGGTGGTAGTTCACAGTACACATGAATGGAGATTTTGTTGCCCATTTCATGGAATTTTGTGTAGTTTTAGGTTAAAACATAATATAAAAACCTCCCAGTTTATTTAGGATACATAGGTTATTATATAATCATGTAATAATAAGAAATTAAGTGGTGGGGAAAGAAATAAAATAGGTATGTATGTTGAATAATGTTAACTCTTTTTCAGGTAACTCCTTTTGGTTTGATCTAAAGGGCTTACTTGGTTGGATTTATTCTAAAAGTGATGATTCTAGGTTAATATTAGGTATGTTAAGATAATATTTGATCAGTTTTTTGACTTCCAAAATATCTTTAGTGGTGTGAATAAAGGTAGAGGGTGGGTGCCTTTTTATAGTGGAGGGGGAGTGGCATTCTTATAAATATAAAACTTTAAACAAAATTGGGAGGTCTCCTTTACATAATGTTCTTAATGTAATTATAAAAATTAAATAAAATATGGTATATGGTCCAATAATTTCCATAAAATGGGTTTTGGGAACGTTTATATGTCATTTTTTGACATAATATTAAAGTCTAACCACTAAGTAAACTCAATTTTACTTTAATCATTTCAATTAAATTAAATTTTTCTTTCACTAATATTTTTTGGATAAATATAATTTTAGCAAAATATAAATCATATATTAACATTATTCTAAATATTTAATCTATTTTTTAAAATTATAATCATATAAGTGGAAAAAATTATTTAAAAAATAATCTCGAATATTGGAAGGAAAACCGGCTTTTAAAAGTGAATATGTTCAAAATGTTGCAATGTTTTTATATCTAAATTCAATATAAAAGTAATAACAATAACCTAAATTGGATTAATATGTTTAAAATTTAACTAAATTTACATCAAATTCTTTTCAAAAAATATTTTATCTATATAAATAAATTAGATGAAAAGGCTATTTTTAATTCAAATTATGTATTTTTCATTATTCAACAAAAAATGAAACTTCTTAGAAAAATACCAAAATCCACTAAAAGTAAATTTTGATATACCACTTTCAAAAATAAATGTTATTTTTTAAAATAAAAATTTCAAAAAATTCAATATTTTGTTTTAAAATAGGTGTTTTATTAAAATGTTGTAAAACTTCTTTTTAGAAAAATTGAGCTTTTAAGAATAAAATTGAATTTATTCTTATCTTAAGACTATCAAATTTATTAAATGAATGTGAAAAAATGTAAACATGTTAAAATAATATAGTTAGTCATATTCATTCCTTAATATACAATGGCTTGGTGATAAATGTCATATTAATATAATAATATTAACAGTATATTATTGTTCGTTATAACACATTCTTCCATGAAACAGAATATTTGAAAGAGACTCATTTTTTCATGTCATGTATGATATTGGAAATTTTGTCCATTTAATTTTAAAATTACAATATAATTCATAAATATTGATAACAAGACAAAAAATCATTCTATAATTACATATTATATTACATTCTTCCCCCCTTTTTTAAAATTGTTTCCTCGCAGCTTTATTCACTTAAAAACTAGGGGTATATTTCTCTCATATCATTTTTATATTCCAATGTTTCTATATCAACCATATGGTTTTTCATAAAACCCTAACCTAGTGAATTACCTTGTTCCTCAATAGTTGAACTATGTGGTCTAGAATCTAAACTATTATTTACTCATAAGAATGGTTCTATTCCAGCTGAAAAAATTTATGGATCAAAAAATGAGATGAATCTGGTACGTACATCCTTAACATTGAATCATGAAATATGTTGTGTACCTAGTAAAAACACAGAGGTAGATCCACTTGTTAAGAAACTAATCCATAATTCTCTAGGATTTTATATTTTCCAATGAACCATGGACTCATCTTACCCTAATTAAATTCACCACACTTTTTTATGGAGAAACATTTAGAAAGACATGATCACCTACCTCAAAATAAAGATCATTCCTCTAGTTATCTGCATAACATTGTTTCCTACATTGATCTATTCTCATGTTTTGATAAATCTACTGAAATTTATCTATCATTTCCTCTACCGAAACTGGTCCCATAAATAACCTTTCTCTTATATCAACTCAAAAAGCTGGTGGTCGGCACTTCTTTCCATATAATGCCTCAAAAGGATCCATCTATAAACTGGAATGAAACTATTATTATAAGAAAACTCAACCCCAAAAAAATGTTGATCCCAACTTCCCTAGTAATCCGTTGAGAAAGAATGAAGTTTATCTTCCAAGGTCAGAAACTTCTGATCATACTATCCATCATATTAAGGATGAAAAGTTGTACTGAAATTTAATTCAGTACCCTATAACTTTTGAAGACCTTTATAAAAAATTGTATGTAAATATTGGATCATAGTTTGATGTAATATAGATAGGACTCCATGTAACCTGAAAATATACATTAAATATAGTCTAGAAATATGATCTAGAGGAATTATATCTCAAACGGTAACGAAATGTGTATATTTTGTTTATTGATATAAAATTACCCAAATACAATTATTACCTTTAGAACTCTTTCAAAATACTACCATAAAATCCATTGATATATTCTTTCATTCCCACTTTAGAATTGGAAAATGTTGAAGCATCCCCCTTAGTAACTGTATTTTTTTATTAACCTTCTAACAATTCAAACACATCATGGTAAATTCAAAAATATCACTTTTCATTCCATACCACTAGTAATACTCCCAATGGTCTCTATAAATCTTAGTTCTAGTGAGATTAACAGAAAATGAAGAACTATGAGCTTCAATAAATAACTATTTCCTCAACCTACAATCACAGGGCACACATATTCTTTTTCCAAATCATAAAAACCACTTTCATATTTATTCAAATCATGAAACCTACCCTTCCTAATTTATTCTATCCTTTCATTCATATATTTATCCACCTTATGATATCTATTTATTATTTCTGTAAAAGTCAACTTCAATTAAACCTGAAAAGAAAAACAATGTATGTCCCTGCATCCCCAAATTCTATTCCAAAATTCATAAAATAATTAACAAAAGGATTTCATTCCAAATTTAACATCATTAATGTAGAATTTATTTATATCTCATAGAATCGCCTATATTGTTTTATTTTCTAGGATTATAATGAATCATGTAATTGTAATCCTTGATTACTTCTAGCATTCTTCTTCGTCTCATGTTCAACTCTTTCTGAGTGAATATATACTTCCAAATTTTTTTATCGGTAAATATTTCACACTTCACTCTAAATAAATGATTCCCTAAAATTTTTAATGAAAAAATGGATAATTCCAAAACATGTGTAGGATAATTTAACTCAGGATTTTTCAACTAACAGGAAGCATATTCAATTACCTTCTCATTTTTCATCAGGACACAACAAAGTCCTTTTAAAAAAGCAGGACTATAGATAAATAAACTACCATTTCTATAAATAAGGGACACAACTGGATATTTGACCAAACTCATTTTCAGTTCCTAAAAACAAACACCACATTATCCTCTCCATATAAGCCTAACTCTATTTTTTATTAACCTACTCAGTAGGATAGATAACTGAGAAAAAATTTCAAAAAACCATTGATAATAAACCGATAATCCAATAAAGTTATGAATCTATGCGACATTGGTAGAACGTGGACACTCTTCATAAACTTTTTTTTGTAGGGTCAACAGTTATACCGTATTTTGAAACAATATGCGAAAGGAAATAATTTTTTTTCAACCACAATTCACTAATTATAAACTTTCTATATAGTTTCTTTTCATTTAATGTTTTAGAAATAATCCTTAAGTGTATTTCATGTTCCTATTGGATTTTAAAATATATCATAACATATTCTTTAAAAAAACACAAAGTAATCCAAAAACCGAGAGAATAATCTATTAATAAGATTTATAAATACAATAAGATCATTAGATAACCCAAGGGGAATAACTACAAACTCATAATTTTTGTATCTAATCTGAAACAATATCTTCGTAATTTCATCCTCCTTCACCTTCAACTGATGGTACCCAGACCTCACATAAATCTTATAAAAACATATATCTCCCTATATCTGATAAAAAAAGAATCTATTTGAGGAAAAGGATTCATTTTATTAATAGAGATGTTATTCAAGGATCTATAATCAATGCAAAGTCTCATGGAACCATCTTTCTTTTTCACAAATAAAAAAACATCACCGCATATTTATTTTCCAGGTTGAATGAAACCTTTATTAATCAATTATTGAAACTGATTTTTCAATTCCAAATATGATAATTGAGCCATTCAATAAGTAGTTTTAGAAATACTCTTGTCATTAGGCACAAAATCAATATTAAATTCAACTTCTTGATTTGGAATAAAAACTAGTCATTTATTCAAGAAAAAACATCCATAAATTCATTCACAACTAGGATGTAACTAATCAGAACTATTTCTTTTATTTCACCAACATGAGTTAGATAACATTCACATTCATCTTTAATCAATTAATCATCTTCTTAGTATGTTATCAAAGTTATGAAATCATATAATAAAACTATCTTTCATTTGAATTTTATTTTTTTATGATAAAATAAAATCCAATCCATACCAAAGATGATATCAATCTTCACTATGAATAGTTCGACCAGATTTGTAGACTATTGGAAGATTACTATAAATCTTAATTCATCTAATAATCCATTTTACCAAAATATTTATCTTACATTGATGAGGTGATATTCTATATTTTATATAAAATTTCTCAGAAATGGAAGAATGTGACGATGTATAGTAAAATAGATTATTTGCATAATTTGAATAAACCAGTAACAACCATATCATTACTTTATTTGATGGCCCAACACCAACTGTAGTGGTATCAAAATATTTTCCCACACCCATTGGATTTAAATCTTGATTGTTTCCAATATAGTTATTCTACTTTGGACACACACTAGCATAATTTCCCAACTCATTACCACTAAAACATCCTTTTGTTGGATTTTAATTTCCTTCTTAATCATATTCCTTGAAGTTGCGATCCATATGACAAAACTTAACACATCAAGAGAACTTACCAAACATTATCTATGTTTTTTGTTTACACACCTGTCATAATATTAGAATTTTGTTTTCTTACCTCTAAAATAATTTGATGAATTCTTTCCCATATCATTTAAACTAGATGTATTATTCTCTTTATTTATAACTTCTCATCACATAAAAAAGGTTTATTATAACTCTTTAACTCAAGAGAATCCAACACACTTTGATATCATAGCTGTAATCCTTAGTAAAGCTGATTTATCTTACTATCAATTTCGTGAATAAAATATACAATGTCCCTCTCCAATCGAGTGAATTTTTCTTAATATACAGCCACTGAATCATCCTCCTTTTGTATCAATTGTGATATTTTCTTTTTTATACTAAGTTAAAATAATTTAGAAAAATATTTTTCAAGGGAAATATTCTTAAATTCATTCCATTACAAGGAATCAATCTCTTTTCTTTCAGTGATGTTATTTATCATTGACCACCACTAGTCAGCTACACATTTAAAATGATAAATTGAGATAGTTACATTTTGGTCATCTGAAAAACCCATGATATTGAATATAATTTATAGGGATTCAATTCATCCTTCAAGTGGTTCAGTGTCAAGTAATCCTATGAATGATTGGGGATGATGTTGCATAAAATTCTCCATTGAAATCATGTTCCCATGGGGTAGATTCGTTTACTCTCCTACATGGAAACCGCCACTTTTTATAGCCTATGTCAATTGACCTATCACTAGAAAACTGTTTAGTTCTAATTACAACAATCAAAAGAAGCTAATATATAAGGATATTTTTTTAGTTCCTTCCCACTCTAGATTCCTTGTTTCCTCTATGGAAAACTCTTTTGAACATGCATACTTTAGATGAATCAACATGGTAATATTAAATTCTATATTATTATAACTTAACCATAAATTAAAATATTATGATAGAATTATAATAAAACTATCCTAACCTATAATGTTTTCTAATGCATTCCATTGATACTAGATATAAACAACTAGCCTTAAAAATTACATAATCTTGAGATTATTTCAATAAATTACTTTATTTCACATTGAAGATAGTATTATGTTTGTATTTTTAACGAATTAATCCATAACCCATTCATAACAAAACCATAAATTAAAAAAGTGTACACTTCTAATTAGTATACACATTTCATATAATATAAAATATTTAATAATAATAATAATATATTTTATGAAAACTCTTCATAAATTTGGACTTTACTCCTTCTATTCCCCTACTCATCCTTAAATACTTTAAAAGTTATTTAAAAATGTGGCATGGGAATAGAACCCTTAGTAAGGGATAAACAAATAACGTAAACTATTAGTCCCATGAAAACATAAATACCAATTAAAACATTATCATAAAGTAACACTTTTCACCATTAATAATTAGTAAATATTTTTATTTTAAAAAAATCTCATTTCTCACACTTCTTTTTGTAATCACAATATTATCATAAAACCCATAGTAAGCACAGATAAAACATCTTGGTATCTTGGGACACCATTATACTTATCACTCTCATAAATGGAATAAACATTTTTCGAATTCCTTACATGTCACTCAAAAAAATAGAATATCCATATACTCAACATCCATACCCAATTCATTGTAGGGCTATCAAAAACCCATCCTTCATTGGTTTATCATAGAACCACCAATAATTGGTTTATCACAGACCCACCTTTCATCAGTTTTTAATGTAATAAACCATTATAATTCCAAATATGGAATCTATTTTTCCAAATTCTAATCATATATGTGACAGAAATTAATTTAAAATCAAGCCTGCAGACAATACGACAAAGTGAGTTTTAAAAGTGAATATGTTCAAATATTTTCTATGTTTTTATTTATAAATTGAATATAAATGTGATACTAATAACCTAAATTTTCTTAATATATGTTAAATATAAATTATTATAATTTAAAACCAATTAAAAATCATATTTTAACTATATAAATAAATTATACAAAAAAACAATTTTCAATTAAAATTCATTATTTTTCATTGTTCATCAAAAAACCAAACTTCTCTGAAAAATACCAGACATCCACCCAAAGTAAACATTGATATACCATTATAAAAATATATTTTATTTTTTCATATCAAAATTTGGTTTTGAAATAGGTGTGCTATTAAAAGGCGGCAAAACAGCTTTTAGAAAAATAGATCTTCTAAGTGTAAAACATGATTTATTCTAATCATATACCTTTAAAATATATTGGATAAACATAGAAAATTATAAAAATGTGTAAACATAATATAGTTAGTTATATTAATTACCACATGTACAACAGTTGGGTAGTAATTGGAATATTTAAATAATAGTGTATTATTGTTCGGTATAACTCAATCTTTCCTATAAAGAAAGATTTCGAAGAAACTCATTTTTGAGTGTCGTGTACGCTGTTGGTTATAGTTTCCATTTTATTTTATAATTACAATATATTTCATAAATTTTAATAAATTTTAAATGTACTTATTCTATAATTACATTGTTTTTTAAAGTAAAATTCCAGCAGAATCTCTGAAGATAACCCATATGATGAAATCTTGGCACTCAAGAGGTCTAATATCACACTATGGCTTTAGATTCCCATTCCATCCACACTGATGGAATATAACATAGAACCCAATTCATAAACATTGTCCTCCACTTTTCTGATGAGAAACCTCATGGTTATGCTCCCTACTATCGAAACAACTACTGAACTATCTTGGCACTAAACCTTTGTGCTTGGTCCTATCATCTTATCTCAGGTTACAATCAATGATAAGATCCTAATTTAAAATATTATAAAATGTAAATAGAATAAAGTCATTCACCAGCGAGAAGATAGAATTTTTTATCCCATCCTCAAAATGGCTCGCACGTGATAGCTCATCACTGGATAGAAGTGGTGAAAAGCACTGAAACTTAGTAAAACCTAATGAATAGTCTATAATGGAAATAAAAACATGCTCCAAGTGCATGAAATATTTGGATCGGTCATCTATCAGTGTATTAGGGAAACGTTAGTCATAAAATGTAGTCTGGAAGTCCACCCAGACCATACCCAAATAATGACCATCCTGAGCAATCACATCCCATGAGTATTTGTAGGAATCATGTAGCATGTAGGTGGAATGCTTGACCCACATTTCTAGTGGAAAATCCAAATAGTTTAAGATAGTTAATATGTCCTCCAAAAAAGACTCATCATCCTGATGAACTCCATATCCAAAAATAATAAGAGGATGCTTCTACTAGAACTCAAAAACATGATCAACCATAGTAGGTGTGGATTGTGGAGAACCCTGTCTAGATAGAATGAGATATGGGGAACTCTTCGAAAGCTAAGTGCTAGTACCAAATTTGGGAATAACTGGTGGTTCCTCACATGTCACTCTTAGAAATAATACTAGCATCTTAGGTCCCACTATATCTACAGAATGGTTATCACGACCATCCTAGTGCATGACTCAAATAATTCAGGGTGGAATAGCTCTACAATTTTCAAGAAGACACATATGAACAAGATTTCAGTAGATATAATCACTAGTTGAATCCTAACATAAGAATAAGGGATAACTACCAAAGGTAATACCCCCAACTACCCGCTTATAAGTCTACAGTATTAGTAAGTGATTGAGTTTAGTTTAGATGGGTTCCGGTATATAGAAGGTTTAACTGAAATTATCATCTCAATTTAATTAAAAGAATTACATTACTTAGTCAAAACATAAAATTTTATTTTTTATATGTTTATATACATATAATAAAGTATGATTAAAAGGATCATTATTCATAGATAATAAATTATCATACACTTTACAATTGAAAGTGGAACCCATTTAATTCCAATTAGCCATACATACATTTGATCCTGAAATGTAAAGGGTAAAATGCCATGACCCATCCCCTGGGTCCTGTGTCGTGACTACAACAAGCCTTGCTTCTATAGGTCACGGGTTGGTAACTCAAACCAAAAAGGAATTTCCCTAAAATGGTAAGGCATGGCCTTTTAACCTAAAAACACACAGACCAATAAAACGACAAGATGCAAACCACCTAGTAAAACTGTAGTAGTAATGGTGTGTACTAAAAGTAAAGGGGACAGAATACAATCCCAACTAAAAAGATACAACTACAATAGAAAATAGCTCTTGAGATCTTCCACCAGGGATCCTACATGAAGGGTAGGTATAGCTCATCTCTAGATCTCTCTAGGTCAACCAATCACCTCTATGTACCGCCTGGTCCGAACTCCATAAAGTCTCAGCCAATAAGCTCGTCATCTTCACAAGACACAACAAGCTGCTGGAAAATACCACTTAGTGGTGAGTATAACTATACCCAATAAGCACCCTGAGACCCCCGAAGGTCTCTCAGAATTACACAAAGGAAAAACCACAAAGCCTGACCTCAATCACAAAGCACAAAGTAGAGACAGCTCACACCAAATATACAACTCAAAGTTCAGAAATAAAGATGGCTAGTCTTAAGATATATGATTTTATTCTATTATAAGTTTCCACAACTAAATCATGAAGGGTTTTTTGAATTTTTTATCCACAGAGGGTCGTATATCACTAATCCATGACAGTTTTCTCTAAGGTTGGTCCTCATCGGGTGGCGCACTCCTAATGCACACAAGTTCCCTATGATGCTGATCCACACAGGGTTGCTATGATGCTAATCCAGAAAGGGTCGATATGATGCTGATCCACACAGGTTCTCTATGATTCTGATCTACATAGGGTCACTAGGATGTTGATCCACACAGGGTCACTCTTCAATTGATAGTCAGCCACAGTATTCCCCACACCCAGTGCACTTGATTTCCATATTATCTACTCCTAAAGATAACATTAGTGCCTCATCTGTGAAAAATATCCAAAAAAGAGAAACCCAAACGACCTCCATGTCATAGAAGACCCAACGCAATAGACGGTTCATCAATCATACGCTCGGTTTGTGAGTTATAAGAGTTTTACTACCGAGGGGCTGGTTGGATTCGTGTTCGATCCAACTTGATCATACTCCAACTTTCTCCAAAATTCAGTTGGATTATCTCAAAAGAAACTTCTCGTTCCCAGGATTCCAGCACCAGAGACGGTTCGTCAAATAGACGTCTGTTTTGTGAGATACGGCCTTTTAAGCGTATATGGGCCGAAAAGGGCACTAGGTTTGGTCTGAATCGGTCGGACGGACCCAACCCACCCCGATATAGGATGACCCGACCCAGTCTGAGTCCAACCCGGATCTAAACCAGCCCAGACTGAGTGGTCTAGGTCGTGGCGGGCTCGGCCCACTAGGCCGCAGCCTGGCCCCCAGCTGGGTGGCCCGTGTGGGGGTCTGTCCCCCTTCCGGAACAGCTGAAAGTTGTTCGGTTTCTCTAGCTGGTGGTGCCACATGGCGCTTCCCCCTTGTTAGTAAAACTCATGGGGCATGGGTCCCCCTTCATCGTGGCTTCCAAATCATGACTTACATCCGCAGTGTGCGAAGGCACATCGCCGGCCACCCCTACTGCCTGCCACGGCGCCTTCAGGCACCACTGGACTAGTGTCACACTGGTGGTGCTTTTACGGGCCACTAGGTGAGCTCTGGTGGTCTTTTTTCCCTTAATATTGCATCTACGGTCCTCCTGAGATACCGCCGTCACTGCATGGATCCCAAATTCACGATTCTATCCAGCTAAAAATCCACCCTCAAAGAACGCGACAAAAATCAAATCGGTGGAGGGTCAGAGCCTTGTTCGGTTGGCTCACACCCTCTACGTTAGCAATTAAACAAGGGTGTGGAAATAAAAGTATAAATTAAAACCACGTTCAAAATAATTCCTTCATTAACCACCCTTAGTTTCTTACAAATCGTAGATTAACTCATTTTTGGTTAATCTATGTTCAACATGTTTTTCATGAATGATAGTTTTAAATAATTTCACTTGAATTTAAACAAAAACCCCTACCTCGTATTCGGAGGAGATTTCATGGTTGTGGAAGAATAATTACACATTTCATGAAGTTGTTGGCATTGGTCGTTTTCGGTTTCATTCCTCCAAAAAAAAAATTCAAGACTCTGTTCTTCATTGGTGAAGATGATGTAGCACTTCATCAGAGGTTCCTCTATTTCATGCCAAAAACCCAAGCCCGAGATTCATTTAAATAGATGGGTAGGTAGATTAACGCATCGTAAGAATTAATGATGTTCATTAATGAGTTTTAATTAATGAACCTCTTAACTCTCAATAGCATAGTTACACAACAGAAGATTCATGCCATTAAATGGCTTGACAACCTAATGGTCCTTCCACTATCACTCCACAGTTGGTAGAAAAATTAAAATAACAATTTTATTTTATTTTTTTATTTTCAGAAAGATAACAAAACTATCTTTTTCACATGACCGATTGTGGTTGAAGTTCAGCCTCCCTCAAGTGAAACTCGGTATTGTATATTCAATGGAGCCCTCAGATTTCAATTCCAGAAACTAGTTCAAAATATAAAAAATCTTGCTCGTACGTTTACTAAACGTACCTTAAAAAAATATTAAAATTCCATTATAGGAAAATCAGTCCTCGAAATCAAACGTCGTCAATTTTCGCAGACTCTTAATAATCCCAAATGATTTTAAAAAAAATATATTGAATTTACATGTCTCTACATTCTTCCCACCTTAGGTATTTTTTCCCAGAAATCTAAAAAAACTAGGTGAACAAATGGGGGTATTGAGCATGTAACTGAGCCTCCCACTCCCATGTTCTCTCCATGAGATCCTCGTGCTGCGAACTAAATCTCACCAGAGGAATCAACCGCCCGCAAAGGCCCCACTCCTGGAGATCCTCTACCTCCACCAGGAACTCCACAAACATTGTTCAATTGTCGATATCTAGCTTTCCCCAGTCGATAATGTGTGATGGATCATGCACATACCTCCTCAACTGCATCACATGGAAAACATTATGCACCTAGTTCATCCATAGGGGAAGATCTAGATGGTATGTCACCTCGCCTACTCTATTGATCATCTAGAATGGTCTGATGAACCTCAAAGATAGCTTTTCGCCCCACGCAAACTTCTGTAATCCTCGTCGGGGTGAGACCCTTAGGATGACATAGTCTCCCTCCTCAAAATACAAGGGACCCATATCCTATCATCCTAAGTCTTTTGTCGGCTCTGTGCAATCTTCATCCTCTCCTAGATGATCTTCACCTTCTCCATGGTAGCCTGTACCAACCTGTACCCATAAGTGTTGACTCTTATGGGGTTTTTGAGCATAGTGGTGGCCTACAAGTTCACCAATATTGGGCCTCAAACAGAGCCATGCCGATAGGGGAGTGATAACTGTTGTTGTATACGAACTCCACCCATGGAAGGTGGTCCTCCAAACTGCGGCCAAAATCAAGGACACAAGAACGAAGCATGCCCTCGAGTTTCGGAGTGGTCCGCCCCATCTAACCATTTTTCTGAGGATGGAAGGCAGTGCTCAAATGTAGCTGAGTCCCGAACACCTCCTGTAATTCCTTCCAAAAGCAGGATGTAAGATGAGCATTGCGATCTGAGATGATCGTCGATGGCACCCTGAAAAGCAGTACAATCTCCTCTACGTAGAGGCATACCAAGTTCTCTACTATTCTATGCACTCAGATGGGTAATAAGTGGACCGAATTTTTGAGTTGTTCAACAATCACTCTGAAGAAATCGTGGCCCCTAGATGTACAATGTAGACCTATCATGACATCCATGGAGATACCATCTCACTTCCACTCTGGTACCTCTAGTGGTTGCGTTATGCCTATTGGTACCTTATGCTCGACCTTTAGTTGCTGAAAAGTGAGTCATCATGATATGAACTATGCCACCTCTTCATACTTGGCCACCTGTACTGACATCAGAGGTCCTGGTATATCTTTGCCACACTAGGATGTACCACCAAAGGGAATGTATGGATCTCCCTCAACACTTCCTCCCACATCATCACTAATACCATAGTGCATCCTCTAAATATGATGATGTTCTACCCACCTTCAAAAAATCCCTCAGGAGCCTGTCCTGAGGATATCTAAGCACGTCAGGCCTCTCAGTCAATGTCCCCAAGTTGTGCCTCCCTGACTCGCTGATGGAATGTGGGAGTAACTGTCATAGACTAGAGGTAAGTTGCTCTATCTTATCTACAAAGGATAACTACAATATGTCTAGCTGCTATGTCGCCTAACTCAACAACTATAGAGTAGACCTTCTTCTAATTTCATCTGAAACTACGTTCTCTTTCCCAAGAGTGTAGACTATCTCAAAGTCATAGTCCTGGAGGAACTCTAGCCATCGTCATTGTCTTAGGTTCAGGTCCTTCTGTGAGAACATATACCTGAGACTCTTATAATCAGAGTAGACTGTAAAACGTTCACCCATCAAGTAGTGCTTCCACATATTCAGTGAAAATACCACTGCTGATAACTCCAAGTCATGGGTAGCATTGTTCTACTTGTGCTTTCTCAACTGCCATGAGCCATAGGCGATCACCACTCACTCCTGCGTTAGGACACAACCTAGTCTTCTCCTTGATGTGTCGCAGTAGACTACATACATAACACCCTCTTTAGGTAGACTCAAGATGGGGGCACTTTTCATTATCCGCCTCATCTCTTTAAAACTCTGCTAGAACTTCCCTATCCAAAAGAAAGGTTTCCCCTTCTTCGTCAAGGATAAAAATGGTTCCTCTACCCTAGAGAAGTCATGTATGAATATCTGGTAGTATCCATCCAATCCCAATAAACTCTGCACCTCATTCACACTACTGGGTGACTCCCAAGAAAGCATTGCATCTATCTTCTCCAGATCCACTACAACTCTAGCCTCTAAGATAACATGACCTATGAAGTGGACTTCCCATATCTAGAACTGGAATTTTGAGAGATTTAAATAAAGCTGGTGCTCTTAGAGTGTATCTAGAACTATCTTTAGGTGTGTGTCATGCTCCTCCTTCAACACCGAGTATATCAAGATTTCATCAATGAATACCACCACGAATCGATCAAGGTAAGGCTGGAATATTCTATTCATGAGTCCCATAACCATTTTTATAGCATTGGTATTGCCAAAGGGCCTTACCAAGAAATCATAATTTCTATTCTGACATCTAAAGGATGTCTTAGGTACATCCCCACCTCATACCTTGAGCTGATGATAGCCTAACCTGAGGTCAATCTACAAAACCATCAAGCTCCCTTTAGCTAGTCGAAGAGATCATCAATCCTTGTGAGTGGATACTTTTTCTTCACAGTCACCTAGTTCAGGTGCCGATAGTCGACGCAAAGCCTCAGACTCCAATTTTCCTTCTTATTGAACAAAATCAGGGATTCCCATGGAAAAACAATGAGCCTTATGAACCCATTTCTCTAAAAGTCCTCCAACTATACCCGCAACTCATGAAGATCTGCGGGATCCATCTGATATTCTGGTGTAGATATCGGTGCTCTCTCAGGGTACAGGTAGATGTAGAAGTATACCTCTTTACAAGGAAGTAGTCTCTGAACATCATCTAGAAAGAAATCAGCATACTGATCTACCACTACAAGATAACTCCGACTCTTCATGTCTACTTCTCTGAGGGTAAGGCTAGAAAACTAATGTCTGATCAGCTGCACCCTCCTTCGAGAAAGTTTTCCCTGCGCTGCAAAGGTTCCATTCTCGCCAGTGAAGGAAAACCTGATCTCATCCTCGAGGACGCACCACACTTTTCACCTAAAACATTTAATTTGTGAATGGACCACGGATAGCCATTTCATACCCAATATGACATCTTATGGCATCAACGCTACAACTTGGAGATCCCAGCCAAAGATCTTGCCTCCTAGAGTAATCTCACACTTCTCGCACTCGTGTGTAATCATCGAACCATCTCCTATAGGAGTCTTTAGTTGTAAGGATCCAGCCAATGGATCTACCAGAATCTCTGAGCTCTGAACGAGAGTCATGGAAATGAAAGAGTGACCGGAACTTGTGTCTATAAGAACTTCAGGTAGGGTGGATTATACATAGATCATACCTCGAATCATCTCTGGATCATCGTGGTTGTAGGCCTTAGCTATCTGATGTTTTTCTCATTCAAGTCTTTCTGTTCCTTGAGGTCAGGGTGGACCACCTAGAGGTGGTGGATTTATAACCTAAAATCGCTGCCCACTGCCTATTGCACAGCCTGCTCCCCTTCCATGTAGGATACCTTAAATACCTACTTATTCAAATCTCTACCTCTACCACGACATTCCCTTAACCTTCTGCTAATCATCGATACAGCGGCTCGGGTAGCCACGCGCCATGTGGCCCTACCCACCACACATGAAGCACAGTCTACTCCTCTTCTGGCATTCTCTACCTCGTGAGCTCCACACCTCTGACCCTACATCCTCGGGTCATCCTCTGGATGGTCTATCCCTCTTGGACTTTTGCATCATCTTTCTACTACCTGCTTCAAATGACTCGGCTACCTGTCATCCAGTGGTGGCTCTGACCGTCAGTGCCTACTCAGATAAAAATCTCTCCACTAATAATTCATGCTCGAGTACTCTAGCCTACGTCGGGATATTAAGTGATATCATCAAGGCTCTGATATCTGGCTAGAGACCCTGCTCAGATGTACAGGCCCTGAAAAAGGGGTCTCATACCATGTCGGTGGAGTAGCGTGAGAGGTCAGTGAATCTTGACAAGTACTAGGATACTCTCAGGTTTCCCTACTGTAAGTGTAGGAGATCCCAAATACGCATAGAACATATTTTCGCTGGAACGAACTCCTCCCTAAAGACACTCTCGAAGTCCATTCAGGTGAGGGTTTCCTCATCCTGTAATTGGAGCGTCAAGCTCCACCATCTTCCTATTGTGCCCTGGAAGAGTCTAGCAGCTTGGATCACCATCTGTTCTGCTGGTGTCTCAACTAAGCAAAAAACTCTACCCACAGCCTCTAGCTAGTCCTCAACTGCCTGGGGATCTGCCTCACCCGAAAATGTCAGAGGCCTCTGCCACTGGAACTCATGCAACGTGCTCAGTCGGTGTACACTATCTGCAAGTGGGGCTGGTGGAAATAGCTTCCCAATAGGTATTGGTGTTGTTGGTGCACCACTAGAAGGTGTTATATCTATAAGAGGAACTTTCACCAAAGCCTCAACACTCAGTGGGCCAAAATCATGTAGTCTCTTTAGAATCCTAGCTGACTACCTAAATGAATTCAGTCTAAAAATAAATAGGTGCGCCACATTCAATAATTTATACATGGTGATATGACTCAAATCAGATAAAAATTAAAACATTTTCAAAACAAACACAATTAGTGTTTTAATACAATGAGTTGGAAATCAAAATTATGGGATCTAGTGTATAGATGTGTTGGCTTCCACACCGACACTAGACTCCTCGAACTAAAAACCATACTCCAAATACTTAACACTATTGATCCATTAGAAACATCTGAGTCCCAGTTCTTTGGTAGAACAGACCCCTCTAATACCACTTTATCAAGACCTGTCCCATGGGGCATGTGCCGTGACTACCCCAAGCCCACTTTTCATAGGCCTGGGGTTGGCGAATAACACTAGAAAGGAATTTCCCTAAAACGGGAAGGAATTTCCTTTGAACCTGAAAACACATAGACCAAGAACACGACAAGATGCAAACCATGTAGTGAAACTGCAAAAATAATGGTATGTACTGAAAGTAAATGGGTTGGAATAAAAGCCCAACTAAAAATATACAACTACAAAAAAAAAGATATCATGAGATCGTCCACTAGGGATCCTACCTGAAGTTTAGGTATAGCTTTTCTCCATAGCTCTCCACATCAACCAATCACCTCTGTGTACCACCTAGTCCAAGCTCTCTAAAGTCTCAACCAAACTGCTCATCATCTGAACAAGACACAACAATGTATGGGTGAATCCAGTGTAGGGATGAGTATAAAATTACCTAGTAGGGACCCAGAGACCCCCGAAGGTCTCCTAGAATTCCACAAAAAAACCACAAATCATGACCTCAATCACAAAGAAAAAAGTAGAGATATATCACACTAGGTACACAACTCCGAGTTTAGGAATAAAGATGACTAGTCTTAAGTTATATCATTTTATTCTATTAAGAAGTTTCCACAACTAAACCATGAAGGAGTCTTTCCATTATTGATCCACATAGGGTCTTATGTCGCTGATCCACGATGGGTCGCTCTAAGGCAGGTCCTCATCGGATCGAGCACTGCTGATCCACACAGGGTCTCTATGATGCTGATCCACACATGTTCGTCATGATGATGATCCACACAGGGTCACTATGATGCTGATCTACACAGTGTTTCTATGATGTTGATCCACATAGTGTCTCTATGATGCTGATCCACATAGGGTTTCTATAATGGTGATCCACACAGGGTCACTATGATGCTGATCCACACAACATCACTCTTCAATTGATAGTCATCCATAGGATTCCCTGCACCCGGTGCGCTTGAGTTCTGTAGGATCTTCTCCTCAAGATATTTTTCATGCATCAACTAACACTAATTTCAAAAAAAAATTAACCCGAAGGAACACCATGTCATAAGGGTCCCAACACGACAGACGGCGCGTCAATCGGACTCTTGGTCTTTGAGTTATAAGGGTTTTAGTATCGAGGGCCTGGTTAGATTAGGGTTTGATCCAACCCATCCATACTCCATCATTCTAAAACACTCATGTGGAGTATCTCAAAAGAACCTTCTCATTCCTATAATTCCATCATCTTAGACAGTTCTTCAAACAGACGTCTGGTTTGTGAGATATGGCCTTTTAAGCGTATCTCGACCGAAAAGGGGTCTGAGACCGGTCCGAGCCGACCATATCTGGGTTCAACCCAGATCCAACCTAGCACGGACTGAACCGGCTGGGCCGGCCTGAGTGGGCTGGGCCACAGTGGTCTCCACCCGCTGGGTCATGGACCGGCCCATTCAGGGGTCACTCCCCTTTCCCGAACGGCTAAAATCCATTCGGTTTCTTCAACTAATGGCACCACGTGGTGGCACACCCTATCAACCGGACTGGCGGGGAATGGGTCCCCATCCACCATGGATTCAAAACTATGACCTCCATCTATGGTGTGCGATAGCACTCTGCCTTTCACTGATGAAACTAGTCGAGGGACGACAGCCCCTACTACCCACTACGGTGCCTTTGGGCACCACCCTTCTCTGATGTTGGCAAAATCCTGCCACCATTGTCACCCACCACATCGGCGGGGCTTCTGCAGGCCATCGGGTGAGCTCCGATGGTATGTTTTCACTTTTTATTGTGCCTACAGTCCTCCTGGGATGCCTCTATCATAGCGTGGCTCCCGGATTCACGATTTCATCATGTTGAAAATCTACCCCAAAAGAATGTGTCTAAAACAGAAGCAGCAGATGGTCTGGGCCTTGTTCGGTTAGCCCGTGCCCACCACATTAGCAATTAAATAAGGTTGTGGAAATAAAGGATAAATTAAAATCCCGTTCAAAATAATTCATTCAGTAACCACCTATAGTTTCTTAGTAATTTCATATTAACTCATTTATTGGTTAATCCGCATTCTTTGTGTTTTTCAAGAACGATAGTTTGAAATAAATTTACTTGAATTCAAATAGAAACCCTTACCTCGTATTCAAAATATATGTCTAAGTTGTGGAAGAATAATTCCACATTTGATGAAGCCATCAACATTTGTCATTTCCAGTTTTATTCCTCCAACATTGTTGTCCAAGTCTATGTTCTTCATTAGTGGAAGATGCTACGTCACTTTTTCAGAGGTTCCACTCTTCCATGTAAAAAACCCAAGACTGATCTTCATTTAAATAGATGGGTAGGTAGATTAATACTTCGTATGAATTAATGAAGTTCATTAAAGAGTTTTGATTAATGAACCTCTTGATTCTCAATGGTGTGGTTACACAACAAATGAGTCACGCCATTAAATGGCTTGACAACCCAGTGGTCCCGCCATCGTCTCTCAACAGTTGGTACAAAAATTAAAATAACATTTTTATGTTATTTTATTATTCTACAAGAAGTTCACAAATCAATCTTTTCCACCAGACCTGCTGCAGTCAATATTCATCCTCTCTTAAGAGAAACTCAACGCTGTGAATTCAATGGTGCCCTCAAATTTCAATTCCGAGCACCAGTTCAAAAGATATAAATTCATGATCTAATGTTTACTGAACGTACCTTAAAAAACATCAAAATTGTGTTCCAGGCACACAGGGCCTCAGAATCAAACACCTTCAATTTTTGTACACTCGTAATAATCCCAAATAATTTTAAAAAATTATATTGAATTTTCAAGTCTTTAGATAAAATAAGATGTATTGAATCAGTTAATTATCCATTCAATTCTTAAGGTCCCATAAAATTCTTAAATTTAAACTAGTGGTCACTCAATTGTAACCAAAGTGTACATCATGTAACCAAGGGTACATAGATGACAGGGGTAGAAACAAGATATTTAATATGCCACTATCAACCTATATAAGAAAATAGTATTTACAATGATGATGACACTTTAAATAATCAATTCCATTAGCCTACAAAAAAATTTAGCACCATATGCATATATAAAAACCATGTCTTACCCAACAATCAAAGGAAACACAAGCAATGCAAGTATTGAAGTGCACCAATACAGCATGGAATATGCATGGCATGTGAATTATAGGTTTATATAATGATGCATATAACAATGATACTTACCAAAATAGGCCAAGGTAAATACTCATAAAGAATATCAAATATCACAATTTTTGTGCACTACCCAATAATGAAAGTATATCAACTTTAATAGAGAAAATATTGAATATAAACATCCCATTCCTAGGAAACATGGTATTTATAGCACAAATTGGTTTGCTAATCCTAGTAATTGATTATAACAAAGTTACAAACTTGTTCCTAATATCCAGTCTATATTCCCAAACAATAAGATAAAATAAAATAAGAGCACTCTAATACCACTTTGTAACGTCCCAACCCAAGTTCCCCTCAAAGGTTCCCAAAAACCCTATTGGCCACATAGACTAAAGCGTGCATCCCCATATGCTAGAGGTTGTTGACTAATAGTGAGGGACTAAAGTTTGTTTGTAAAAATAGTATGACCACATGTTAGAGTAGAAGATATAGGATATAATAACAAACTAGAAAAACAATAGAGGAACCAATGTAATAAAAGAATTATACTAGTAGCGAAAGTAAGCATAAACATCCAAGAGATAAAACAACTCAAAGATAAATCAGATTCATATATAGAAAATTTTGATATAATGTCATGTGTATAAAAATTATGAAACAATGGATACATGGATGTAGGATATCGGTGGAATACGTGTTATACCAAAGAAGAAAAAAGACAAAAACAATCTATTCATCCTAAGCACCAGCCCGGTCATCTGCTACCAAGCTTCTGTCATACGGAAAGTAAGAAAGTTAGGTGTCAAAAGTTGGATGCCTTCCCTTGTCCATACATGTGATCATATAATCAGTCTTGTTACCAATAGTGGCCCGGATAGGGTGTGAGATAAATCTTATTAGGTTACCACCAACATGATCTATAAATTTCAGTCTATGAATATTAACTAATTAGTGTGTAGGTATCTATAAATTTAATGAAATTCCAAAATAATAACTCATACCTACTTTAGCCATAGCTGGTAATGTCTCTCAACATGAGATGATTCTATGAATTAATTTATGTTCATTTTATATATACAAGTCATGAAAATGTTTCAATAGTATTGAACTAGATCATAAAAATACTAATAATTTAGGATCCAAGGTCAAACCAACACATCTATAACCTCAGGGGTTAGCCAACTCATAGTAGTAACTCCTACAGTCGATAAATAAATGGTATGAGTGTAATATAACGGTATTTACCATGTAATTCCATTGTAAAAGAGTCTAATTGGTTCCATTGATCTCATCTATATTAATCTTAGGCTAAGCATGACTAGGCCCAATGGAGTGAATCTATAGTGTCGTGTGTTTAAAGGCATCAATCTGGATCCAAGGAGTGTATCCAAGGAATCCTAATATCTATAAATATATTGAAGGGGTCCTACGGTGTCATGTTAGGAATCCTCTTGTAGATAAGAACCATCTTCCAAGGTGGGTATCTCCCTTGTAAACCAACTCCTTGAAACAAAATGGTGTCCTCTGAGTGCTCAAGGAGTTACCTCGGAATCCAAGGCTGGATCAAGTCATACCACTCTTATACAGATAAAAAAATCCATTTGAAATAGAAACTTTATATATAATTCCTTGTTTAATTTAGGTTATGTAATACTCACTCCATGTAATAATTAATTAGGTTCATTATTTTTCCTTTCAATAATCTTACCAAGGTATATCATGGAAATGAAAACATCTATTAATTTATTTACATAATCATGTATTAGTATCACTCCTATACCTTTCATTATAAATGATAAACCATTATAATGATATGAAACCATTACCATTCAATTTTTATTAACTATTCAAAGTGATATATAATAATATACTTTCCCTTTATTAATTCATCTTGTTCATTCCATTACCTTTTGTCCAAGGTGAAATAATTTGATAGGACATGAAACGGATTAAATTTTATAATGAAATGTTATTCCAATTGATATCTATAAATGTAATTTCCAATTAGAATTTTATTGGTTTGTTAACATAGTAAAGAACAGATACCTTAACAAGGCCTTGTAAAAAACACACTTGAATGGTTTCTAAGAAGAAATAACAAGGTATATATGGTATCACTCTAATTGGGAGGAAGGAATTGGGGTCTCGTCCTCAAATAGTGTGATTTAAATCTATCAATAGGTCCTTACAATTAAAGTAAAATTATTATAATTAATGAAAATTAATTTTTGGGGAAACTTTGGGTGAAACCAACATGTACATAATAACAAAATTTTATAAACAATGGAAATTTTAGGAGAAATTTTTAGCCAAGAAAACTTATTATTGTAGAGCTATCCTCATCCTATATCATCCCTTAGTTTGGCCTGGATAGTAAGAAAACTCAAGAATTGATCAGTGCACTAAAAACTGGGTATATGATCCTGAATCAAAATAAAATATCTAAGAGAAAGAAAAATGAATATCTGAGCCTAAGGATTGAAGAACTTGCTAAGAGGAATCCAATGAGATGATCAGATCTTGAATCTGATATAGGATGAAGATTTGGGATAAAAGACTAGGTGATGGAGTGTTTATATGTTCTTATGAGAGGAACAAAGATCCTCCTGTCTTCTAGAAGAAAAAAAGAAAAGGGAGGCTATGGTTAAAATTATTTTAATGGGAAAATGATAAATCTATGGAAAAATTATAGGGTTTCATGGATTGGATTCATGGTTGGACAAGTAATACACCAACCGTGCACCATTAACTATACATAGAGTGGACATGCATGTTTTGTCTAAACTATTGGACAAACTGTGTGCTTATCATTCTTAGAACACTATTCTACGAGGGACCCATGCACAGTTTGGACGCATGGTTTGAGAGACAATGCAGAAACCATTATATTTTTCTATCCTAAAAAAGGAATACATTCTACATGGGAGTAAAGCCTAGGGTATAGAATTAGGGAAGACCTTGCACCCGGATCTTCCCTCTGAAATACCCCACACAATTAGAATAAATCATGTCAGTTGTTAGGTATGATTTATACTAACCTTGTGACCCAATTCATTATTCCATCGGTCAGAATACCGAGATCCAAACAGGCCCCAGACACCCCTAAAACCTTCATGTCCTCATTAGGCATCCATATTAGTCCTAATATAAATAATTATGCTCAAATTTAAAGGATCCATACCTCATTGAACAATCTAGTTCTTATATCTACTTAATGAGGAATAAGTCTGATTCTTTTCAGAAATTCAATTAATGAATGATTGAAGAATAGAATCATATTGGTAAAAAGATATAAAAACATTGATCAGAGTAATTTGTAGAAGAAAATAGTTGAAATAGAATCTTATACATTGAAATTTTAACAATGTTTTCTTATAAAATGATGTCTAAAGTGATGTGGATGACCTTTTAACATTAGTTTCATACAAAACTAATGTTAAAAGAAATAAAAATATTTCCACATTGGTTTTTTAAAAATGACAATAAAATAGATAAAACATACCTTTTAATATTGGATTATAAAAAAACAATGTTAAAAGTCTTGTAAAAAATTCTAGAACCTAAAACCGTTATTTTATTTTTGATCGAACCTTCATCCTATCTTGACCTTTGATGGAATTGATGATAGCCAAGATCCTTAAGGATGATTGATCTTCCATTTTCAATCGATTCCCATAACCATCTCACATTTTTTCTTTGATCATTTATCCTTAATCCTTATTTGATTATTTTCAGTATTTTTCAGTTCAAGGAAACCCTATTATAGTCTTACCGGCAACCATAGTTTAATGTTTTTGTTCGTTATTTTTTGCTACTTTGTTTTTTAAAATAATTTTTTTCGATAATTAATTTTTCACCCTATTTCCAATGAATTTGACTAAATATATCTTATTTTAGGATATATTTTTCATTATAGACCTCCATATTTATTAAGTTATTTTTTTTATTTTTGATGATAAGTTAATTATCTATTTGTTAAAAATTTAATTCATTCATTCATTTGTTTGTATGGATTTTATTATCAATTATAATTTTTTTTGTTAAATTTTCTTTAATGTTATAAACATTCTTATGATTATTAGTTGTTTGTCACTATAATTTTTATCTATAACTGGTTGTATTTATAATTGTGTTTATTTACAAATTTTTTATCATTATTATTTTTTGAAATCATTTTTTCTTCAATTTATTTTTAATTTATAAATAGTTATTTTTATATGTTGACTATTGATTATTATTTTTTATTTTAACTTAATTTTATTTTTTAAATTATCATTAAGAAAAATTATTTTAAAATAAATTATAATATTAAGACATATAAACAATTAAAAATATATTTGTAGATAAATATATAAATTCTAAATATAAAAACTTATAACCAAAACAATTAATTATTGATAGTTTTTTTATTATAGAAAAAATTTACACAAGATGATACAAAAATATATTTAAACAATATTAAATAAAAGTGATTAAAAATAAATAAAATTAAATAAAAAAAATATTATTTTTTATTTTAACTTAATTTTCATTTTTAAATTATCATTAAGAAAAATTATTTTAAAACAAATTATACATGTTTATATTATTTAATTTTATTTATTCTTAATCACTTTTATTTAATTTTGCTTAAATATATTTTCGTATCATCATGTGTAACTATTATGTATAATAAAAAACTATCAATAATTAATTATTTTGGTTATAAGTATTTATATTTAGAATTTATATGTTTATATACATATATATATTTAAATGTTTATATGTATTAATATATTCAAATTTTATATTGTGATCCTGGGTAATTAAGGGAGTAAAATTGAATAAATTTGTGAAGAACCACTAATGAATATAAAAAAGGACTTGATGATTTCTTGTAATTTAATACATAAATTATTCAAAACTAATATTCTATTTTTTTGTCCATGTTTGATGTGTTTGAATATGAGAAAATTAAATTCTAGGGAAATCAAGGATCAACTCATTGGTTTTAGCCATAATTATACGTGTTTGATAAATCATAGTGAAGGAATTAAAAATTCAAAATCTAATGTTTATTAAAATATTTAGAATGAGACTTAGGAGATTACTGAATAATCAATTCATGATGTAGGAATTGATACCACTGAAGAAACAGTAACTATTGAACAACCGTATGGAGATTCCAAGAAACCATTTTTATTAGGTTTAAATAAATTTACAATTTTGTTAACAGTTTTGAGATTACTTAATTGGAAAGGAAAAAATGGTCAGAGTGATAAGAGTTTCCATAAATTTTTGGAATAATTAAAAGAGTTATTTCTAGAAGAAAATGGGATTCTATATTCTAATTATGAGGAAAATATAGTATTATACCCAATGGGATTGGGGTATAAAAATATACATGCTTTCCCCAATGATTGTGTATTGTATATAGTAGAATATTTATGTTTATTAAACTTTTATGAATATGGGATATCATGGTATAAGATGGATGAAAAATTAGACACTGATTCATTATTAGGTACCAACATCAAACCACCTACTAAATAAATTTGGTACCTTCAAATTATTCATTTTTTTAATCATATATTTTCAAATTCAAATGATGTAAAAAGTTCGGATGGAATAAAGATGATCATATATCTGATGGTAACTTATGTCACCAAACTGATTCACCCCAATAGAATATATTTCATAAGAACGTTCCTGATTTTGGAAGTGAATTTATAAAACTTATAATTGGACAGTGCACAGATGAAATAAATCAATATCGGATACTTAGTAGCCACTATAGTTAACAACCCGTTTTTTGGTAGTTTACAACATTTCACAATATATTGTATAAATAAAAAAAAATTGTTATGATGATCTTGAATATTGTTGGACCAAAATAGCTGAGAAATGATAGTTATGTATATTTTCACCATTGATTGATGATTTGAAACATCTATGAGAGATAGGTGTTATAATTTTGTATGTATAAAAGAAAGAGTATTTTATTTTTCGTATTATGATAATTTTTTAACATAATTTACTTTCATTAATATGGAAACTTTTCTAGATATAGTTTAAATGTACATAAATCATGGAAATTTTGTGAAAAGAGGCTTAATATTATTAATTGAGGAATCAAATAAGGACAGTATACATGGGACATAAAATATTATCTCAATTTATTGACCTTAACATATATTTAAAAAATAATAATGGTATATAGGAATATAATATCCCAAAACCATTTTTATAAAAAAAAATATTACTAAATTGTGAAAAATATCGATTTCACATTTATATGGAAATAACGTTCTACTCATATAAAATATATCTGGTAGAACCCATCTATCTTATTCAAAATATTTTATTGGATATTTTTAGAGATAAAATATAACAATGGCGTTATGAGTAATGAGAAAAATATCTGTTATAGTTTTATTATAACTCTATTAGATATTAAATAAAGGAACAAAGACTGATTTGATGATAGATTGGGATTTATAACCATAGAGATTTGTTTATAGTTATCTCCTACTATGAAATTAAATAGAATATATTTACCTCCGGCTTATCATGCATTAAGTAAGAGTGAGAAGATGGTTTTTTTCAATTTTTTCATGGTATTAAATTAAATAGTGGATATTCCTTGACTGTGAAGGATTTGCTGTCAATTAACGATTTTAAATTAATAGGTATGAAATATCATGACTTTCGTATATTGATGCAATAACTGCTATCAGTGGTACATTTTTAACACCCTTTAGATATAAAATCAATAGGTTATTTTATTTTTTTAAATCTATTTAAAGAAAATTCACTTATCCAAATTTATTATATTTTCCAGAGAATGAAGTTGTGCTTATATGTTTTCAACTAAAAATTAATTTACCACCTAATTTTTTTGATATAATATTTCATCTTGTCATTTATTTTGGTGTATGAGATAATAATATATGGGCATCTTTGTTTAAATTTTATGTACCATTTTAAAAAATATATATATAATTATATATTGAATATGTTAAAAATCATCATTGACCTGAGGCCTCTATTATTCAAAAATATGAATTTAAATAGGTGATTAAGTTTTGTATAGATTATTTGATTGAAGTGGAGAATAATTTTCTCCAAATATATCAAAATTTTATAGTTGATAGTGATTCAAGATATATTCATTTCTTAAAGGTAAATTTCATTCCACATGATGAAGTGATGATGGAACATTTATACATTTAGAACGACACGAATGAGATTTGTAACATCTAATTAGTTTATTTTAGGTGTTTTGACCCACTTATTTGAGTATTCTTTGATTGGATCTATTAATAGGTAGTTTCCAATGTTTTTTAGGTATTTTTAATGTTTTCTAGGCTTGTACATGGTTGGATCATGGTTTGAAAAACCATTACAGCCAAACTACGAAACCTTTTTCAGTATCCCGTGTACGGGTGCATAGTGGGAACATGGTTAAACAAACCATGCAACCAAACCATGAAACCTTTTCCAAAATCCCAAGTAGGGTGGCATGGTTGGTGTGTGGTTAAACATTCCATGTAGACTAACCATGATGCTCTTCCATTGGCTCTACATGGAGTGTATGTTTAGACACGCGGTTAGTAATAACCATGAAAACAAACCGAAGAAACCATGCTAACAGGATTCAATGCCCCAAAAATTATAATTAAAATAAAAAATCCTATAATTAACACTAAAACATCTATTAATGAATCTTTAATGTATTCCTTTTACTTTTGGGAGCCCCCTAGAGGTTTCCTGTCTCTCCAAACATCATCATGTGGTTCATCAATGTAGTGATACTATTTCAGTGATTTATTTTATTCTTGGTTATTGATCTCTCTTCTTATATTGTTTCTTTATTATTATATGTTATGTTGGACTTATGATTCATTTTTTCATTAATGTTTTATGTGGGATTTTGGATATAGGGTAACTTCTTACTTCTATTGAGATCCCTCTTCTTATATCTGGAAATCATCATTAGAGGTGAAACATCTTGGATCCATTATAGTCAGATTCCATCTTTTCCAACTAGTTACTTATATGATGTTTTTTAATATTGTAAATCATTATTTATTGATAATTTATATATACGTGTTTTTTAATTTCAAACACATGTTTTACAAAAAAATTCCTAAAATTGATTATAAAAGATTATTTGACCCATTTCTATTTGAATTGAACATGGCATGGATTGAATGGCTATATTCTTGATCTATCTAACCTATTTTAATTATCTAATGCATTGTTTTCTTGGATTTATTTTTAAAAATAATTTAATAGATGCCTTGGCCAAGGTGAGGTATTTGGCCTAGGGTTTTTATTCCTAAAATGAAATTCTTGATTTTAATGAAATTATTTAAACGATTTGATGTTTTTATAAATAGTCAAAAATTTATGAATTACTGAAATGATCAGGAATTCTCCTAGGATGATGTTACTCTTTTTTAAATGGGTTTATTTGGTTAATTTTTAATTAGTGACTTATTCACATGGAAATAGGGTGTAAAACCATCTTTTAAATTGTCCTTAAAACTTTTTAAATTGTGAAACTTTATTGAATGCCTTTTAGATTTTATGAATTAAATGATTTCTTAAATTCCCATTTTTAATTTACATGTTGGGTTTTGAAATTAATTGGATATAGATACCCATTTTAATAGTTTATTTTAAAAAAATCATGGAATTGAATATTCTTGATGACCTAGTTGAAACTTTATAATGATCCTGTCTTAAAATAGTCTCTTAATTTAACATTCAAGATTCTTGTAATTACTGTTGATTTGTGTTGGAAAATGGGATTATTTACTTTGAGGGAGATCGACGTTGAGAGTGATATGTGATTTGTGGACACATTCCCTTGATTGATGTTGATAAGGATCCCTATTGTGATCCTCATAACTTAATTATCTCAATCACATATTTTTTCTAGACATGGAAACCTGGATAGTTAGAATAAATGATCTAGATATATGATTTAATAGAAAAATCACACCCCATCTAGTGGATCCATAGATAACCTGAAATATCCTGGATAAAGAAGTGCATCCAGGAAAGAGAGTGTGCATGGAACTGGTTTTCATGAGACCTATGAGACTAGATGTAAGCCTGATGATTATTCATATTCATTTTTTATTAGCTATTTTATAGTGGAATCACTATCATATCTATGTTTTACCAATTATATCTACATATATGATACTTGACACATGACTATATTCATTTTCACTACTTGGCACTTTATTTTCCTTTTATGGTTGATTACATATCTTAATGTTTACATTTATTGAGATGTTGACACTTCAATATATTGTATTTAATTTTTCACAAATTTGATTTCAGGTGCATATTCTCATCTTTCCTTGATTATTTAACATTATCTTGTGAAATTTTTCTCAAATATTTTTAGAAAATTTTTAGTTTTAAATTGTTAAATTAAAATTATTACATATTTGGTTTGTTAAATAATTTTTAAATGTTTAAAACTCATTTTTAAACTAAGATTTATAATCTCATTATTGTACTCATATTTTATCACATTTTAATTTTTTTATGAAGTAACTGCATAGAATATTTTTCATAATCATACTCTTATCTATAGATCACACCCTTCTTGTTCCATTTTGTAATTGTAGCCTTTATGATCTTATAGCAGGTGATCATGATCTCATATTCCTTTTTTCATTTTCACTTTGGATCCCAAGTTGGGTGACTTAGGACACGGTGGGTGGTTGTGGACCACTACGAGAATGTTTTTTGGAATCATTGTTTTATTTCTTATTTTGATTCATCACCTTGTACATGATATGAATATATTTATGTATGTATATACTGATGCTTCAATAGTATAAATTATTTATCATAATATTTTTTTTGGCGAGGTATTGTACAAATATTATTTCTTGATTCTCAAGTTCTTTTTTTCGGCTCATGGATATCGAGAACACTCTTCAGGTTAGTGAGGGATTATCTTGGATATCTGTTTGGATGGTAATCTGGGTTGGTTCATCAATGATGGTATCAAAGGAGGACATTCAATGAATGTAATAATTTCTCCATGAAATGTATAATCTTATTTTTGGAAAGAACTAGAAGAAAGTAGATTTGGAATGTTTCAGGACTCAATAGGTAGCTCCTGAGCTAGTTCTACATCACCACATCTTTATGATGAGACTTGAGTTACCAGGGATGTGGGGACTTGAGTCTTTATTTTGATTTATTGGTATCATAATGAAAATGAGATTTAGATTCCCAATGAGACTATATTTTATTTTGGGAATATATTATGATTTTTGGATTGGGATGGGAATATTAACATATTTACACTATGCCTTCACATTCTATTAAACTTTGTGGAATTAGTGTGACTAATCGGATGTTAATCTATGGAAAAGTTTGGGGTTAGAGTGTGATTTACCATCCCATATAACTAAGCCATGAATATTTATAACCAATTTCTGAACTTGAAACCTTTTCTATTTTCATCTAGGTGACTTCACTTATATGAGTTTAGATAGGAGGGGTATGGATGTTGTTTGTTTCATGTTCTTGTTTAGTAATTTAAGATTTAATATATTGTTGATGATTTTAAATACCCTTATAAAAACAAATTGTGCATTAAAAAATTTTAATTAATTTCATTGAGAAATTTTTTCCTATACCAAATTTAGTTTTATGAAATTTTTGTTTGGAAAGAATAATTTTCAAATATTCTTATCTGATGTGATAAAACAGTTTTTTAAGTGGAAAATTTTGGTTTTGGTGGAATTAAATAGAAATAGTGTAGGTAATTTGAAATGGTGTTCATGCCTTTGAAATCATGAAATAATTTACATGATCTAGTAAAGGGTTTTTTTAAACTGTGATATATTTATATCAAGATCTCTGACTTTGTAAGAAAAGTGAAATCTTTTATAAATGGATAAATATTATTTTTTTAAATGATTATTTATTAAACATGGTATGTGTCTTGTTTGAAATATTTTAGCTAGATTATATTCTATTCCAGGTTTTTTGTTATGCCTAATTTGATGATCCTATATTTTATGATGATCAGAAATGTACCCTTGTAATTTTTCCATGAAGGATATAATGTTTATTCATTGGTAAAGTTATTTGAGTGTCCCTTTGTGATTTCCAGAAGTGAAATATCTTATTAACGAATTTACCTAGACTCTATATCGAGTGGTCCATCCAAAGACCTTATATCCTCTGAATAGAATCCTTGAATTATTGGATTTTCATACAACTTCTTATAAAGATGAAAAAGGTTCTCTGGAGGTAGTAAAGTGTCTTGAATAAGTTAGTGGGATCTTAAATCCTCTCAAGACACCATATTCTCTAAATTTCAAGTCTGTCAATTATTTATTTAAGGGACTCATAAAAGATTGGAATGATTTTTTGATTAAATATTTTATGTATGAAATAATTTCTTGGGAATTCTTCAATTTAGTCTTCATTCATTGGTATTATCCTGATTAAGTGAAGAAAAATAATGTTATTTTGTTTTTGGGTTGCGTTCATTATGACTAATCAGTTATGAGTAATTCCATGAAACTCTCATGTTTGATATATTTCAAACATGATCTTGTTTTTATTTAATTTAGTTAGGTAATATGTTTTAGAAATGTTATTAACCCATATTTTTTACTTCCATGCATGTGTCTAAGATGATTTCTTATTAGTATATGCTCGAGAGAACTTTTTTAGTAGAATAAAATCTAGAGAAATGAAACCAAGGGAATAATTCCTCATTTATGGTAGAGTAAGGATAGCCTAATTGGGTAAAGAAGTGGTATATTGTGTGTTTTTAGTGTGGATCACTTGGTAATCCTAATAAATTCTATTGGAAATCCTGAATGTTTCATAAATGGTGTTGTTGTTTGGTCATCCTTAAGAGGTTATGTATGTTAAGAAACTTGAAATGGATGTTTGGGTAATGGATCATCAGTTTTTGACTGTGGGGTAATGGATTCATCAAGATAATATGTCTGCATACGTAGGCCTTATATTTAATCTGGTCTTGTGGTGGGGGATATTTTGGTCACCATATGTGGCTTATTTTGATTCAGCATGCTGTTTCTAATGTCATAGTGGAATCTTTTGGAGTTTTACCTATTTTTGCCTTGTCTGTTTTTTAAAACCTATTGTTTTGGAATATTTATTGATGATATCTTGTGGGACTTGGTTTAGTTCAATTATGGATTGATGGTGGGGACGGTTTCTTTTTCTTGTGACCTCTATGGATGTTCCTTGTAGATGTGCACTCAAGAATTTTGAACCTTCTTATTTTGGGATGGAATTAGTTCTTTGATATTTGGTTTTATTCTAATGATAGGGTAGAATATTATATTGATAATCCTCAAGAATTTTGGGTTTTTTTTCCCTTGGTGTTATCTTATTTTTTCTAGTTGGTTTGTGCTCAACTATGATATTTTTTATGATCTCCCTTGTGAGAGTGAAGATAACTATTGGGCATTGACCTACATGTATGAGCACTTTCCAGATGGACTTAGATAAAACTTAGGAATTTACTCAAGTAACTATGATGACGTGATTCAATTATAGTCTATACACATAGAGTTGTGAGATCTTGATTTTATGAGCTCATCTAGGGGTGAGGGTTGTTGTTGACAATCCTAGTTTATCATCGAGTACTCACCTAGTGTAGAAATCCTTGTCAATTATTTTCCTTGTTTGTATAAATTTGATCATAAAAGGATCTTGATATCATTATTTCTTATTGTTCTATTAGGTTCTTGGTTCTGTCATCCTCTTAATGTTTTCAGTGTTGACCAATAGGTGTTCTCCAAGTTGAGTGGTTGATGTATCATCCTTAGAATGAAGGGACATATTCTTCTCATTTTCACCATTTTGATGAATCTTTAAATGGTGGGGAGGCCAATGATTGTTATCTAGTATTTCTTCAATTAGAGATATTATTATGATCATGGTGTGTTGATCTTAGAGTTGTGTGTGTGTTGTTAGCCATTAGGTGACTCTCTCATCTAGACAACGAACTATCCACCTCACAAGATTAGAGAGGGAGTTCTTCATGAGTCATTTTATTCTATCATTCAAACTGGAATATTTATAATGAAATAAATTCCAATTTTTGGGATTTTTTAACAACCCTTTACTTTATTTTAGGTTTTTTAAACCACTGATTTGAGTATTCACTGATTGTATCTCTTTGTGGGTTATTTTCGGTGTTATTATAGATCTTTGGAACATTTTTGGGCTTGTGCATGGTTGACACATGGTTTGAAAACCCATACATCCAAATTTTGCAATCTTTTCCAATAGTTAGATTAGGGGTACATTGTTGGTGCATAGTAAGGTAAACCATGAATAAAAACTATAAAAATATTTTTAATAGCCCAGGTAGTGGCACATGGTTGGTACCAGATTACACAAACCATGAAGATCTTCTAGTGGCTCTAATTGGGGTGAATGGTTAGGTTCCCAGTTAGTACTAACCAAGTAACCTAACATAGGATACTATGGGGACTTGAGATAATGCATCAAAAATTGTAATGAAAATTTTGAAACCCTCTTAATTAAGCCAAAAACATCTCCCACTCAAACATAATTCAACCCTTTGAATATTGGGATCCCTCAAGAGGAATTTAACATCCTATGACCTCGTATCTTGTCATTTCAAAGTCTTGGATGATGCAGTGATCCTTGTCTAGTGAGTTATTTTCATATTATTCATTGATATCTTCACTTCTCTAGTATTCTTCTTACTAGAGGTTATTTTGGAATTTTATTTCATTGTTCCATGGATGGTTGATGTTGGATTTTTGATCCAGGATCTCTTATCAATTATATCAAGATATGTCTTTTTATATTTGATAATCTCAATTGAAGGAAACACATCTTGGTTCCATTATAGATGTATTATATATTTTTCAATTTGGAATTTCTATTTATTTACTTAATTATGTAATTTATTATTTCTTGATAATTCATATATATGTTTTTCTTAATTTCTAACATATGTTCTATAAATATTTTACTTGAAATTCCTTATGAAAACTTCATTGAACATTTCATATAAGAATTGAGCATGGAATGGATTGAATGGATATGATCTTGATCTATCTCACCTTTGTTATGAATTATTTAATTCTATTTTTGTTTGGATTAATTTTATATAAATTTTAAAGGATTCTTTAGGTGAAGTGAAGGATTTAACGTGGTTTTTTATTCCTAAAATAAAATTAATTTTATTTGAATTAAATTAGTTAAACAATTTTCAATTTTAATAAACAGTTTCAAATGATTTAATTTTTTAAATGACCAAGAACCCTATTTTAATGATATTACACTTATTTTCAAATGGGCGTTCTTGGTAATTTGAAAGGAGAGATTTATTCAAATGGAGATAGTTTTTAAACCCATGTTATTCATTGACCTTAATCTTTTTTAAATTATGAAATGTTATTGAATTACATAGGGATGTTTTGAAATAAATTATTGTTTTAAATTCCCTTTTGCTATTATCATGTTTTTTTGTGAAATGAATTGGTTACAGATACCATTTTTAAAATTTGAATTTCAAAAAAGGTTCGAATTGAATATATGTTGTTGGATAGACCCATAGGAACTTTGTGATGATCCTATCTTGTAATAATACATTAATGTAACTTTCTTGATTCTTGTATTTCCCATTGATGGGTGTTGAAAATGGGATTATTTACTTTGATGGAACCCTGGGGTGAGATTGAGATGTGATTTGAGGGAATCTTCTACAATCGATATTGATAAAGAACCTTGTTGGGATGCTCGTAACTTGATTATATCACACACTTATTTTGACTAGTCATGGGAACATGGATAGTAAGATCAGATGACTATCTATATTATTTTCTAGTAGAATCGCTCCTCATCTATTGGATCCATAGAGAGCATGAATGGATTGGTACTCATGAGACTACATGTTTTCTAGATGATTAGTCATGATGATTTTTTATTAGATATTCTAAAGTGGAATCACTATCATACCTAGGTTTCACCCGTGACATCCATATATATGATACTCGATACATGACAACATTCATCATCATTACTTGGCACTGAATTTTCCTATCTTGATTGATTTCTTCTCTTGATTGATATTTTAATTAAGATGTTTCACCTTTAATATATTATATTGACTTCTGTAAAACATTGGTATCAAGTGAATAATCTCATATTTCCTTGATTATTTGACTTTATATTATGAAATTTGATTCAAATATTTAAGGAAATTTTTTAGTTTTAAATTGTAAAATGACATGTTTTACAAATTTAGTTTAATATATTAATTTTAAATGTATAAAACTCTTTTTTAAAACTAATATTAATTTACTCTTTATTTTACCCCTCTTTTCATATATTTGAATTTCCTTATTAAGTTACTATAAAGAATATGTGGTGAAATCTTAATGGGATATATATATATCACACCTTGCTAGTATCGTTTGGTGTTTTCATCCTTTATGATCTTATATAAGATGATCTTTCTCTTTTATTCCTTTGTGGGTTCATTCTTGGGTGACCAAGGGCGGGTGACATGGGACTTGGTGGGTGGTTATGGACCACCAGGAGATGGGAATTTTGATCCTTTATCTTATTTCATGTTTTGTATCATCTATTTGTACATGATATGATTATATTGATGTATGTATCTAATGATGTTTCTATGGTATATGTAACACACTGATATTTGGTGAAATATTTTTTTCAAAGAACATTAAACATTTTGATATTTTTCATTTCATGCAAAATTAAATATATCTTATGTTTTATGAATGAAATATGTTTAGTTTTAATTGAATCAAACACCATATTAATCTTGAACTACACACTAAACTTATATTATATTTATTTACATGGAACACTATGTTTTTCTTATGTTACACACAATGCCTAGTTCCTTAGATAGCTTGTGTTACATGTAAGACCTAGTTTTATAAAACTTCAATGTACTATTAATATTTTTATTCAAATATTATTTTAATTTTCAGCTAGTTGTAAGAATAGAAGTGATAAATAATATTTATTATAATTGTGAAAATATGTTATACACATCCATATAAGAATAATTATTTAGTGTCTAATTAACTATAAATGAAAAAAACTATTAGAAAATATTAGAAATATGTTTTTGGAAATCTATATCAAACATGTTTTAAATAAATATATTAATTAAACAAATTTTCATAAATTATTTTAATTATATATATATATCTATTAATTTAACTTTTTTACTTTCATCTTATGTTTTTTCTAGACAAGAGATAAGAATAAATCAAATTTTACACATACATGTATTTTCTTTTTCAAAAGGTTATTTTACCGCCTTTTAATGGAACACAAATTTTAAATATAATTTATGAAACTATAATAATTTATATTTTTAAAATAAACATCAATCTTTATTGTGATTTAAAAATTTACTTTTTAAAAAAAATTATTTTTCTGGGAAGTTTTATTTTTTGATGAATAGTGAAAACACTGAATTTTTATTGAAAACTATTTTTCATATAATTTATTTTTATAGTTAAATAATATTTTAAACTAGTTATAATTTAAAATTAATTCTATTATATAACAATAAATCCAATTTATTTAATTGGAACCAATTTCTAATTGAAATTGGATATAAAAAAGTAAACATTTGAACTTTTTAATTTTAAAACATGATTTCCCATCATGTCTATGGGATTAATTTTAAAATAATTTCTTGCACTTATGTGATTAGAATTTGGAAAAATGAACAACCTATTTTAACTCAGAATAATTTATAATTTCTAATAATTTCTACATATTGTTTGACCAAAAATATTAGTGAAAATTATTAAAATTAATTCCAATGATTAAGATAAAAACGAGTTTACTTAGTGGTTAAAAATTTACTTAAGGAGACAAATAACCTAGTAACATGTCCAAAATCCATTTTTAAGACATATTTCAACCATATACTACATTTTATATAACATTGACCATTATTTTATGCACATGAATTAAGTGATGGCTCTTGAGAGTGTTTACGTTTTATATTTTCAGGAATGCCACTCCTCCTCCACTATTAATGGGATCTCACCCTTATCAATTATTAACACATATAAAGAATTGTTTATCATCCAAAATCATACCAAATAATATACCAATATACCTAATCCAATCATAGGTTTCTAACATTGGGAATAAATTAAAACAAGTTAGTCCTTTGGTGCAAACCAAAGGGAATTACCCAAAGAAGAGGTAACATCCTTCAACAAGAACTATTGTTTTATTTCTTTCCCCACCCAATCAATTATTCCTATTAAATGAATTTATAATAACCTCAGAATAATAAATTTACATATATATTTTTATGATAATTTATGACCTACACTCACACACACTTCCATCAAATGGGATATGCAATCATCATTTGTGAGTATAGCGGACTACCACTTCGCGAACTAACGTCATACGTTCTTCCATTAACACATTTCAAGGTTGGTAACTATTATTTAATTAATATTTTTATATGATATATATGATATTTATTATTATATTATTCTTATATAATTATTATATAACACATACCTTCATTATTTCAATTTTGTGGGAATACAATAACTTCGTTTGTGGACATGTGGAATACTGCCTCCTCAAATCGATATGATTCGTTCACACATTATATAAAATTTATTAAGGTTGGGTTTATTAATGTTTTATGATAAATATTAAATGATAATTATACTGCAATTATAATTTATATATACATATATTTCATTTATGTTCTTTCTTTCAATATGATAAGAAAACATAAACAGTACTCATGTGTACGTATGGCCTACCATCTCCATGAATGTTGCATTCCATAATTATATCTTTTATATATTGTTATAAATAATTATATACAGAATATATATGATATTTAAATCCTGTTTTAAATTCTTTAAATAATTAAATCATAATATACGTAAAATGATCAAGAATCGCACGTCAAAACATCTACAAAAAACAAAGTGATTTTTAATCAAAACATAACATTAACATGAAATTATTTATAATTGGGTAATATAAATTCATAATCAAATAATATATTATATGATATATAAGAATATGGATCTTTTTTAGATATATAATAAACTTATTTATACTATATAGTATTTTATTATGTGTACAAAGAAATTCATGACTTAAGGTATGGGTTTTATCATCTCACTTTTATTTCTATAAGATATATGATATATTCACAACTTATTAATATTATGTTGTGTATATACGTCCATGTGAAATTTTATATCATGAATTTAATTTATTTACTAATATTAAATCTTTCAATTGATTTTATTATTTCATGGGGATCATAATTCAAAAGTTACTAAGTAGTAATGGGGTTTCTAGTCTAACTTTTATTTCTGCATGAATTCTACCATATTCATCATTAATTTATTTTGTGTTGCCTATATAATTCCCATAAATATATTATATGATTTTATCCTTAAATTTATGTGAATTTATATATTCGTTTTATTATCTATTTTTCATTGTATTTACAGTTCAAAATTTACTAAATCGTTATTTTAATTTTGTCTCAATCTACCTTCTTTGAGACACATGTTATATTATGTACCTATAATCTTTTATGAGGTGTATACACTTCCATTTGAATGTTTTTATCATTAATATCTATATTTTCATGATATTTTAATCATAATTTAATGATATTATATCAATTTGATTATGATTTAATGTTACTGAAGTGGTAAGATTCTATTGCTGGAATCTCATGGTTTATTAGGATTGTCCACTATTATCCTTGTATTGATAAAATATTATGATCAATATCTTAATAAATATCATGAAATTTATTATACTATGGATATTCATGATATCCTCATGTAATGGTTCCTTTTATCTACTCTTTATTACTAAATATTATTAAGAAAATTTATTTAAGAAAATCAGACATTATTTCTCTCTTCACTCAAAATTTTGTTTTATTCAAAAAATGTGTTTTATAAAATGGTTTTCAAAATACTTCATGATTTATTTAGAAAACTTCAAATTATTTTCAAAGAGAAATGTTTAAAAAATGTTTTCAAGCTTCCTTTATAAGTTTTCATGGATATTTTCAATGATAAATGATTTTGAAACATTTTTTGATTTAAAAATAATTTATCAAACTGAAAAGGATATTTTCATAAATATATATTTTAAATGAAATTTAAATTATTTTTATAAAGACCCTGACCTTATTACCCTAGATGTAGAGATATAATTTATTACAATGGTATAATTATATGGAATTCATATCCCAAAGGACAGAATAGTTTAGTAGATTTTCAAAAACCAGATACAAACATAAGACTTACATTACAACTTGAAAGGAAAACCAATATAGCAATTCCATTAGAAACATCCATAAATCCAAGATTATCTCTTTAAGTAATTCATAATATTCACCTCCACATCCAGGGGAAAAAACAAATGAAATTATTTAGCTTACATGCCCAGTAAAGGTATGTAATATATAAGAAGTTATCATGAACATAAACATTAGGCATGGTGAATAATGAATAACACATGACTTTAAAAATAAACTTGATCATAATATGGTAGTAATGAAATATGAGTAAATAATGCCATATAAGTGATCATAAGAGAATGAACATTAATCATGGATATTATACTAGTCAAATATCACATGTTTTATCAATTACTAATATCCTAATGATGGAATACATAATGATGGACATCTAAAACATATTTTCAAGGTCTGATCCAAGTCATTTGAAAATGCTAGGGTAAGACCTTAGTGAAAACCCAATTCTTTTTATCTCATGAGACGTACCGATTCATAGAGGGTCTATAAACGTTCACAAATATCAGGTTATAAGTCTAATTAATTCCTAATATAAATGTATATAAACATAAACAACATGATCATATGAAATGTAAATAACTTTCCCCAATTTGTAATCAAAATCTCTAACCAAACTGGGTAGCATAGTGAATGGTATCAAGTTAGCACATCCATAGTCAAACTAGTAATAAACCATTTAATAACATATGTTAGGCGAAAATAATTATATATTAATCTCAATAAATCATAAAATTCAATAGGTGTGTGGAAATAAATTAATATACTCTAATAAAGTCATTAAGTAATTCTTAAGAGAAATACCCCTTTTACTTTGCAAAAAAAGAGTTCTTTTTGAAAAATAATTTTTATTTATCATTATGTTTTGTATAAAACCAGTAATGAACAGATATATTTTTTCATGAAAAATTTATTGTTTTTTAAAAATAATGGTATCTTAAAAAATATTATGGATGGTACTTTAAAATGGGTAAGAAATTGAGGTGTTCCCTTTAATCGGGCTTGTGTATTGGGAAGAATTGAAAAGGGAACCTTGTAAAAACAAGTTTTTCATATAAATAAAAGATAAAATGATATGTGAACATGATTTTAGAATAAATAAATATAATTTAGTAGATTTATATAAAAATAATGAATAATTACATTGATTTATAGAGGAAGAAAGCATAACCGGAATTAAAATGGAGGTTCGGGAAGAAAATCCTTACCCTAAATTTGAATGTGTTATGCACTTGAACTTAATATCCAAAAATAATAAAATTAAATCCTTTAATTAATAAATTAATAATATTATATATATTTATTTTATTTATTATAATTTTATTAACTTCATTTATGGCCTTTTGATGAGTTATAAGACATAATTTTATTCCTAGAGAGAGTTCGGGTCCTTGGTTTTCATGATCAGTATACTTGTATATCAGCAAGGAAGTTCATGTGGAATGGGTTTAATTCACTCTAATTAAATTTATATCATATTAATGAACCTAAATAACTATAAAGGGTAATATATAACATTTTTTATATGTTATGAGTATAAATCATTAGATAATAAATTTAGTGATAATCGTTTACATTATTATAGTGATTATTGATCATAATGAACTCATTTTATTTTATCGTTTAGTATTATGTAAATATGTTACATAAAAACGTAATAAAGGGCTTAATACATATATAATAGTATGTTTTAACAATAAAAATGGTTTCATTACCATCCATGCAGGAGAAATTAAAGAAAAAAATTCATCATCCACAAAGGTTGTAAATTGGCACCTCTCAGATGATGATTTTGTTTTTAAAATAAAAGATTGTGAGAAAGGAGTTTGATGAATGATTATTCAATTATCATACAAAATTTAATTATATTTAAGGTATTGGATTTATCATTCTATTTGGATAAGGGGAGGTGACGATATAATAATAAAATAATGGAACATAGAATGAAATTAAAAGGAAAAGGAAGAGGATATTACCTCATGAATTCTCCTCCTGGAGAACCTCCTGAGGGAAATGGTTTTGGTCTTTTGATGAGACCGAGAGATATTTTACATGGTGGAGGGTCTTGGGAAGATTATTTGGAAACCAAATTATAAGTATCAAATCGTAGAAGGTGTGAGGAGAAGGGTGTAGGGTCTAAATAATAAATTAAGATACTAATTGTAGTATCTAATGATGTATATGATCAATATACAAGAAGGAGGTGAATTGTATACTTTAAAAAATTCCTTTGGAACTTTCAATGATGGTTATATTTAATAAAGTTATACATGGATAAATTCACAAAACCTCTTGTTCTATAAACATCCATGAATCCAGAAAAGTGATTCCGAGAAAGCAATTCCGGAAAGATATATGATTCCGGAAAGGAAAGTTAACAATAGTTTACAAAGATAATGATTCTACCTTAAATTGTATAGAATCTTACAAAATCAGAATACAAGTATAAGGAAGTATAAGATAGTTATAATTTCCTTTACAATCAAAAATGCAGTAGAAAACAGGAAACAAATCAAGTAACAAGTAGTAAATCGTTTAACCCAAAGAGAAGGGTATCCAACAACCTTGGATATAGGTGCCTTAATTTATACTTTCAAGAATGTTAGTGTTACCCACACCATGGTAAGCCCTCGATACAAATATCAGAGTCTATATTGAAATCCCCGCAAGCCATAAACTTCAAGGTAGTCAGCACCTCTGTCTTCCTCAGTATGGAATCCCTCAACTTCAAGGTAGTCTACACCTCTATCTTCCTATCCCCGGAAGTCCTCAAATGTAATCAGCAACATTCGAAGTCGCATGAAGAAATTCTGAACAAGTTGTTCAGTACACACAAATTAATAATGTCTCTATCTCTAGAAATCTCTTCAGCAGCATGTAATCTCTAGATTGATCAACTTGTCATGAGCTCTTTCAAATGAGCTCCTATTTATAGGCACAGCTCCAATGTTCAGCTCCCTCCTCCAACGATGATATTTTTCAATGAATTTTGGAGGGACCTGTATATGTGTCACTCAAACAACGGTTTGTTAGTAACTGGATACATGACAACTTTTTATAACAAAAACAAGTTTAAGCAAAAATATGGTTACATAACCAAAATGAAATATTCGGAATGTAAGAAAATAAAACTTCAGAGTCTAACCAAAAACAAATTTGGTGCCTATAATACAAGGATGTTTGGATTCTATTTTCTAAGGAATTATGAACCTGAAATATATAAAATTATGGAGTCTGAATGTCAAGGAAATTTGGAATCTATATTCATAAGAATTTGGATCCTAAACTTACAAAGTTTGGAGTCAGAGTTCAGGAGAATTCAGAGTCAGAACTAACAAGGTTCGGAGTCAGAATTCATGAGAATTCGGAGGCAGAACATACAAAGTTCAGAGTCTGAATTCATTTGAATTGGGAGTCAGAACTCATAAGAGTTCAGAGTCTGAATTCAGAGAACTCGGAGTCAGAACTCATAAGAGTTCGGAGTCCGAATTCTGAGAACTTAGAGTCAGAACTCATAAGAGTTCAGAGTCTGAATTCAGAGAACTCAGAATCAGAACTCATAAGAGTTCGGAGTCTGAATTCAGAGAACTCTGAGTCAGAACTCATAAGAGTTTAGAGTCTGAATTCAGAGAACTTGGAGTCAGAACTCAGAAGAGTTTGGAGTCTAAATTTAGAGAACTCGATGTCAGAACTCATAAGAGTTCGGAGTCATAATTCAGAGAACTTGGAGTCAGAACTCATAAGAGATTAGAGTCTGAATTCAGAGAACTCAAAGTCTGAATTCGTATCCTAAAAATAGAATTCTCTTTATCTAAGTATTATATGATTCTGAGGTTTTATATTTGAAACTGAATTTTACACTTAGACAAGATAATGAACAATGAAAAACATGGTAAGGATAAATTTATTTGGGCAAGGAAATGTTTCCTTATGAAAGAGAAACACACAGTAAAATGAAATTTTCCTTGAGATAAGGTGTTTGTGATTTTCAAAACATGAGTAATGGTAAATTAATAAAGAAACCTTATTGATTGTACAATATCTCTAAATATGAAGGAATGAAAAAGTCATAAGGAAACCTTACAGAATCTACAATCTCCCCCTTTTTGGAAAGCACAAACATCCTTATGAAAAAGAAAATAAGGACCTAGAAAATATTTTTCTAGACATTGAAAATAATACTTATCTCCCTTATCATATAGGAAAAGATGAATACGAATAACTCCCCATTAGTCTATAGAACAATAAGGATCGTATTCTAGATTTCTGGAATGATATTCTTCATTATTTGAGTACAGAAATATATGTAATGAAAACTCCTTGTTACTTAGGGATATTTCTTCTTTACTTAGTATTATTTTTTCTTTCTCCCCCTTTGTCATTTTCAAAAAGAATTTGACAGAATGGAAAATAAATTATGGTACCTGAAAGATTAGTACAACACATCTAAAAGAAAAGTAACCAAAATTTTCATTATGATTAGAAAGAATGTGTACAAAAAAGAAAAGTACAACAAAAGATCATATTGAAACAAATTTACCCCACCTTTTCCTTCGGCATAAACTTCATGACTATAGTATTCTGCTTTTTGAGCTCCTTATGATCTTCCTCTTCTCTCTTATGAAGCTGACCCTGATCCTCAGCTTTCTTCTGTAAAGCTTTTATTCTTTGTTCTTGAGACTTATGAGCCTCTGTCTAAGCCTTTAATACTTCTTCCTTCTTGAAAAGATTTTCTTCTATCTCAATCTGATGATCTCTTTCTCTCTTCCAACCTTGAGAAACAGAATAGAATTTCCCATTCAGATCCTTCACTTCTTGAATCTGAGAATTTAGTTCCAAAGTTAAATTTTCTTCAAAACTGGTTATACGATCTTTGATCCTACCATCTTCAATGTCAAAAACCTCCTTGACACCATCTTGGAATTCATCACGTTCTCTTAAATATTATACTGTATTATTTGACCAGCCAACGATTTTCTTAAAAGAACTTTTGTGGGCATCATAGTTAATGAAGAAATTCTTGAAATCAGCCTCAATCTTTACACACTTGTCCATCACCATGGACACTGAATCTGATTTCTGATTTAGTGTGTGTTGAAGCATCTGGCATCTAGAATCAATGCTCTGGAAAATAGGAATAGTGCCAAATAGCTTCTTCAATGTCTAGATAACGAAATCATGTCCATTTGATGATGATTATGAGTCTGAAACTTTTCTTAGTGAGGTATCTTTCTCTATCTCAGCATCTTTTCTCTTTGAAGATCTACCGGCTTCTTTCTTCTTCACAATAGCTTTAGTGGGTGAATCAAAAACCACTGGTTTCCCTTTGTCAGTTCTCAGAATGACTTCCTCATCCGGAGATTTATGTTCACTATTAGACAGCTGAACAATATTACATTCATCTATATTTTCTTTCTTAGCTCTTGCCTTAGCATCTTAGGATGAATAAAATCATGATTAAAACATTCTTCCTCAGAGAGATTATTCACTTCATCTTTAGCCTTATCATCTGACCTTGGAGTAGCATGCTTTGAAGATTCATCTTGAGAGGTTAGCATTGACAATTTTTCAGATGGGCTTTCCTTCTCATGAAATTCTTCCACTTTCTTAATCAAGTCAACGGTGTCATCACTACTTTCATCTTATTCCACTTCTTCCACAACTTTTTCTACTTCTTTTTCTTCAACAAGTTTTTCTTGGACTTTTTCTAGAGTGAGAAATTTCTTACCTGGGGTTTCAGGTAAATCCTCTACCAAGAATGATTCTGGTACTGGAATGATCTCTAATGCTTTCTCAGTATCCCTTAGAAGAGATTGTACTATTTTAGCTTCAATCAACTTTTTCTTTAACTTCTTTTATTTTTCTTGCTTCCCAATCTCATCAGCAGTCTTCTCTTTCAAAGACATTTCTTCTGCAGAATCTAAGCAAAACTATGGCTCTCCTTCCTTCTGATTTTTCTTATCTTCCCTCCACTTTTCTACAACCTCATCTAGATAGTCTTTTTGTTTCTTAGGTTTGGGAGGTGCGGATTGAGCTTCGTTATCTTTTGGGTTTTTCTATACTTCTTCTACTTCCTTCAACTTCCTCTTCTTTTCCACCTTTTTGGATAGATTAACCACTTCTTGTTTCTTCTGAACAGTTTCAGATTCCTCCTCTAGTAGGTCATAAAATTCTCCGGAGTCTTTAGAAAATCCAATGTTAATCCTCTTCAGGGTATCATCACTGACTATCACGACTTTGAAATTTCTAGGTTTGAACTACTATGGAATTTAAAAGATTCTATACACTGAACAATCAACTTAGAAAGAATGGTCGGGTACATGATAATCTGAGCCTTCATATTTCCATTCTTGATATTCTTGATCATAATCAGAATATGTTTAACCAAATTAACCTTACTTAGGTTCACCAGAGAATCTAGTATATATATATCACTCTTTTTTAATTTGTCCTTGTCACCTTTTCTTGGAATAATAAATCCTTGAACCCATAATTCAAGGATCCGATTATTTGTAGAGAGGTGAGAAATATTCAGAGTCTTGAAATCAGTAAGACCACGGAACTTCATAGCGTTTACCTTTACAAAGATTCCTTTGACATCCAACAACTTGTGGGAACAGAATCCAGCTTCTCCTTCTTATGGAATACGAACTAAGATAGTTGCCTTAGTATATGAAAGAGAATAGGTCATTCCATAGCTCTTGAAGGAAAACTTCTCTCTGCCTTCTTCCTTAAAAAAATACACTAATTCATAAAACTCAATAATAAAATCCAGATATACCAAATCATGAGCCCTGGCTTTGATATGAAAACACTCTCACATCCATTCAATTTGATGTTACTAGAAATGATTGAATCATACTTAGAAAAGAAGTTTGGATGCACCAGCCTTTCTCTATACACCTTCCACTCTAGAATTGGTTTGACAATAGACATATCTTTTTTAGAGGATTCTTCTACAGACATTCAAATTTGAGAAAAATCTATGATGTTTGGAACGAGCTTAGGTAGAGAGGAAAAACATCAACATGCGAGAGCTTTGAGATCGATGTATGACAATTATCGGGGGAACCTTTGTATAGGTGTGAGAAGCGACGATTCATCTTCCAAACTCAATCCAATGGCTGAAAATCCTTTTGATCAGATATGACGGTTGATATGATAGCCGTAAGGAAATCATGAATCTGATCTTTTGAAGTTTTTAAGTAAAAATATTCAGATTTAAGGAAAAGAGAATCCGAAAAAAAAAACAAACTAAAAAACAAGTGAAAATACCAGCAAGTAAATGATGATTATGAAAATTCAAGAAAGAATCAAACCTTTTAGATTACTAGGAAAATTATTCATTGTGTGGAAAATTCGTCTTGAAGATCTTTATATTCCGAAAATTTGATTACAAAAAAATTTTGAAAAACTGAATATAGGAAAAAACTTCATTTCAAAAAATTTGAAAAACTTCATTATGAAAATTTTTGAGAAAAAAAATTCATTACTAAAAATTTGAAAATATTCATTACGAAAAATTTGAAAATATTCATTACGAAATTTTTTGAAAAACTTCATTACGAAATATTTGAATATATTCATTAAAAAATTGAAAATATTAATTACAAAATATTTTGAAAAACTTCATTATGAAAAATATGAAAATATTCAACACGAAAAATTTGAAAATATTCATTACGAACAATTTAAAAATATTCATTATGAAAATTTTGAGAAACTAACAAGAAAATGTACTCCCCCCCCCATTGAAAAGGAGTTTGTTACTGTAAGGATATTGATTTCAATAGGAAGTTAATAAAGGTGATTAACTTATGGTTATCATTTCTAACTTCTATTTAATGTATTCAAATCTATCAGAGGGTAATGATTTTGTGAAAATATCAGCAAGTTTATCTTGACTTCCGATAAATTAAAGAATGATATCTACTTTTTGTGTGTGATCCCTGAGAAAGTGATGCCTAATATATATGTGGTTTACATGAGAGTGATGTGAAGGGTATTTACATAGGGAAATGGTAGTAGTATTATCACACAAAATTTTTGTTTTGGTGAAACACATACCATAGTCTGTGAGTGTTTGTTGCATCCATAACACTTGAGCACCACAACTTCCAGCTACTACATATTCAGCTTCAGCAGTGGAAAGTGCTACTGAGTGTTTCTTCTTGCATGAACAAGAAACTAATGAATCTTCTAAGAAATTACAAGTTCCAGAAGTATTCTATCCATTCTATATCCACCAAAGTCAGCATCTGAAAAACTCCTTAAAATAAAATTATTTCTAGAAGTATAGAAGAGTCCTAAATCCATGGTTCTGTTTAAGTAGCGAAAATTTCTTTTCAATTCCTTTAAATGAGATTCCATAGGATTATATTGATATCTTGCACATAAGAATACTGATAACATTATGTCTGGATGACTAGCTATCAATTAAAGTAAACTTCATATCATACCTCTAAAAGATGTTTGATCTACTATTTTCCCAGCTTCATCAAGATCAAGTGTATTTGAGGTACCAATGGGAGTACTTATAATCTTGGTGTTGTCAAATCCATAATTTTTAAGAAGATATTTAATATACTTATGTTATGATATATAGATTCCTTCTGGTTTATGAGAAATTTGAAAACCAAGGAAAAATGTTAACTCACCCATCATACTCATTTCAAACTCAGATTTCATTAGATCCATAAAGGAATCAATTAATGATTGTTGAGTTTAACCAAATATAATGTCATCATCATATAATTGAAAAATCTAAACCTTTTTCTTATCTTTCTTTATAAAAAGGGTTTGATCTTCATTTCCCTTAACATAATTATTTTGAAAAAACAATCATGTAAGCTTATCATAACAAGCTCGAGGGGCTTTCTTAAGTCCATACAAAGCTTTGGTAAGTTTATAAACATGTTCAGGATATTTTGTATCTTCAAAACCAAGAGGTTGTTGTGACGACCCAAAGTTTTTAAATAGAAATTTCCTTCTTTTATTTATTTCATAAAATAATATGAAATCACAAAATAATGAACTACTAAGTGATAAGTGACTTTTAAACATAATTTTGTCACTTCTGTTTTTGGAATTTTGAAAATCTGACATACATGGCTGTGTTCAAGATGATTTTTTGGAGTCTAATGAAACAAAAATAATTTTTAGTGAATAGTGACCCACCCTTATTAATAGTAACATACCCTTATGAATAGTAATATGACTCTTATTAATAGTAAATCATCCAACATAATATTAACATTACCTATGAATAATTAAATAAAATTTAGACATCTTAGAATGTGACAATTTGACCTTAGTAAACGTTTTGGTATTTTGTAAGTCATAAATAATTAATTATAATTAATTAATTAATTTAAAAGAATATTTTTCTCCCTAAAAAGTATTCATAAATTATTGAATCAATTTATTATTGTTTTTAGATAATTTTATAAGACCCTACGTAATTTTTGAAAGCACTATAAAATCAGTTTTAATCTTAAAAACTGTTTTTTTAAGTAAATTATGATTTTAATTAAATATTAAGTTAATAATATTTAGAAAATTATTTTTGAAAAATGGACTTGATTTTTGTATTCTACACGTTGAAAAATGGTTGGGGTAAATTTTTGGGATTTTTCTGAGATACATGAATTTTTTTTATGAATAGTAGAATCCGATAATTTACAATAAATGCTAACTAATGGATTAATTGAGTCATCAATGATGATATGCTGATATAAGCCCACTTGTTTCGGGATCACATGATAAAATTACTATTCTTAAACATTCAAGACTCACTATTACTTGTCTTAGGGGAAATTAATAAATAAATGAATTTTATATTAAGGAAACCCCTCTCCCCTCCACTATAAAAGCCACCCTTCACACCCTCATTTCTTCTCACCTCTCAAGATCCAATCCTTCTCTAAAATCTTCCCAAAAACCTTCCTTAGCACCTCCCCCATGTCCAAGAGTTTCTGGACTCATAAAAAGACCAAGATTAGGCCCTTAAAGAGGTTCTCAAGAGGAGGATTCTAGAGGTAATTTCCCTCCCTCTTCTCCTTTAATTTCCTTTCAGGTTCAAGTTCATTTCTGGATCTCTCCCCACCTATCTTCATATAAATTGTATTTTAACTCTAGTATTATACATCTAATGGAATTTTCTTATTCTAATGGGATATTATATCATCCAACCCCCTTTACCTCTTCCTTTTATTTTTTTAAAGAGAATGTTGTTCGTGAGGTGTTAATTTTTCACCTTCAAGAACAACATGCTTTATTCTTCCATTTCTACCATCAGATCTGGTCATGAAACCATTTTTATGGTTGAACCAGAATATTTTATATGTAATATGTTCTATTTAATGTTCTGTAAATAACTTATGGATATATTACTAGGTTATAAGTTAAAACAAGTTCGTTGTGATCCAAAAACCGCCCAAATTGACCCAAATAACCATCATTTAATTCTTATCTACCGATTCAGCCACATGGATATAATATAATTAATTATAAGATCATTTAAACTCCTGTAATATAATTAATGAAATGTAATATCATTTCTGGATGTTTACTCATGTTCTACCCAAACTTCTATTTAAGAATACAAGTGAACCACCCAAGAAAAAACCATAAAAACGAGCATCCCCGAACAATGTTGTTAAAATCTATAAGTCACCAAAGGAACATAATATGACATAATGAAACCAGAATGAACCCTATTAATTTAAACATGGTTCTGGATTTCTAATTAATTAATATAATGTCATTATACAGGACATTAAAGAGAAGTAAGCATTCGGGTACAAGGTAAGGAGAAATTCTCGAACCCAACTTTCATCCTTCGGGTTCTCCACCATTCACTCCATTTTTGATATGGTTACTCCCCAAAAATAATTTTCTCATCATTGTATTTCATTTTCTGGGATATGCATATTTACCTATATTTTTTATGTCAAACAAAATTTTTTCCAAAATAACTCTTCTTTCAAGAACACACCTTTTACTTCTCATTCAAGATTTACGGTTCTTGTATCAAGTATGTTATTCTCCCTTTCTTTGGGGAACCCAAAGTTTATGAATGTGTTCTTATGAGATGAAACCCATTCCTTTTAATGGGTTAGTTATGTTCATTTATGCTATATTATCATTTTGGAATTCATGATAAATGATAATGTTATGATGTGACGGGTGCGCCCGGAATTATATAGCGTAATATGAATGTTTAAATATGACAGGTGCGCCCAGAATTATACAGTGCTCCAATGCATTGGGTAAAGTGATGAATCTCATGAGTATATGTGAAATAATGTGTGAAAAATATTATAGCTTTTTTCACAAGTATGTGTGGTAGGTAACCACTGAAACATGATGTTTCATTTTTATGCATTGCCACATTTCAAGTCTTGTATTTATGTTCCTCTCATGTTCATGATCTTTTGCCTATGTTATGATTATGCTCACTGCATGCTATATTGTTCTTATATATCCTCTTCCTGGGCTTCTAGCTCACCCCTTTTGATGTATATCCCCAGGTGTCTACATGTACTAAGGATAGGACAAGTGCCAATAAGAATCTAGAGATGAAGAATTTAAATAAATTTTTATGCTTGATGTTGTAATTGCTATGTTTGGTCCTAGTTTTCCCAAGATACTAAACTGTTGGATCCTCTATGTGTAATACTAATATGTTGTTTATCTTTGAAATGATGTAATAGTAATGTAAGAAAAGGTCGATTCGTCATAGTTCGTATCAGAGGGAGGTTTAGTTAATTTGGGAATTAGGATTAGTAAACCCTAGAGAAAACCTATAGCATGAGACTAAGTATAAATATGCACACAAGAATATTTAAATAGGGATCCCATATGTTATGTTTTTGGTATAATTTTTTTAAATGAATACAGTATTCATGACTTTAATACGTTTGTTTTGTTCTAACCCTTTATTTTAAAAAATGGTGGGAACTAGAAGAAATCAGGCCAACAACTCGTGTGAGAGAAAATGCAACGATTGCCCGAATGTCATCCGCAATGATTTGGGAGGTGGAGTTAAAAACTCCATGGTGATGCTTACCCAATTATCTCAGGTTATGAACAATAACCATAATAATGGGGAATGTCCTCCTTCACCAAGGAGGAAGCAACTGGCTATCACATGTTTTATGCAGCAACGACCACCAAAGTCTTGTGGATCTTCTGATCCACTAGTTGCAGAAAAATGGGTCAACTCTATGGAGAAGATATTTTTTTTTCTTCACTGTTCTAAGATGGAGAAGGTGACCCTAGCCGTTTATCGTCTCGATGGAGAAGACGATCAATGGTGGGCTTTGATTAAGAACACCAAGCCAAGGGATGAAATTGAATAGATGGAATGGGAAGACTTTAAGATAATGTTTCTTAATAAGTATTTCCCACGAGCACGTCGCACGAAGATGGAGAGAGAATTCATAGATCTCATGAAAAAATAAGGGGAATCTGTCACAACCTATTAAGCGAATTTCACAAGGCTTGTAAGGTATGCTTCGGGTTTTGTTATCAACAATGATAGAAAAATTGATAGATTATTTAGTGGATTAAAACCACACCTTCAAAAGGCTCATGCAATTCGAGACTTTGGGAGTTATGAAGAAGTTGTTCGGTGTGCTATCAAAGTTGAGATGGAGTTTGGAGAATAGTCCCATGGCTATGGTCATAAGAAGATAAAGATGTAGTTTCAAGATGGTAGATCTAATGATAAAGGTGGGAAGAAAAATCAATGACCCACATGCCAAAAATGTGGGAAGTTGTGGAATGGGAACTGCCTCAAAGTGATGGGGAAATGATTCAAGTGTGGGAAACAAGGACACCATGCTCAAAAGGGTTGAAAATACACGAAAAGGAAGGAGAATGTAGCCAATAAAAGGAGAGAACTACTCATGGTCCAATGCTACAACTGAAAAAAGATAAGTCACTATGAAAACTAGTGCACTAAACCTCGAGTTCTCGAGGGTAATCAGCATCAGCAGCCACCAAAGCAAAAGGAACAAGGGAAGGCTTATGCCATCACTACTGCAGAGGTGGATCATGATAATGAAGTCGTACAAGGTACACTTCCTATTCACTCAATAATGGAAAAATTATTATTTGATTCTAGTTCTACGCATTCTTTTATATCTTTCAACTTTTCTAGAACTATATAATCGAATCCCGAAAACCTTAAAGTAGATATATCTGTAAAAACACCAAGTGGTGCAGTCATTGCAACCCAAGTGTTTTAATCTTTTTTTATTGGCGTATGTGGGAAGATTCTTTCGGAAAATCTCATAATACTTACCTTGGTGGAATTTGATGCTATAATGGGAATGGATTGGCTCTTGTTATATAGAGCACATATCAGCTGTTGGGAAAAGTAAATATCTTTTCATATTCCAAACCATCTCATGCTTCTCTAAAAATCCAAGGAAGATCATGAATATCCATTGAAAAATCCTTCTATGGTGTGGGTGTTGATTCCCTATGAAGAAGTATACCTCACCCAAATGGTTGAGTTGAAGTAAAGTTCCAACCTTGAGGAAATGCCCATCGTGAGGGAATACAGAGATGTATTTCCCGAAGAGTTACCTAGAATTCCCCCGGATCGTGAGGTAGAGTTCTCAATTGAACTCATACCTGGAGCTACTCCTATCTCGAAGTGTCCCTATAGGATGGATCCTATCGAACAGGAGGAGTTAATGAAATAGTTGCAAGAGCATCTGGACAAAGGGTTAATACGCCCTAGTGCATCACCTTGGTGTGCGCCAGTGCTCTTTGTGAAGAAGTAGGATGGAACAATGCGGCTGTGTATCGATTATCGAGAACTCAACAAGATCACCATAAAGAACACGTATCCTCTCCCATGGATTGATGACTTGTTCGGCTAGTTAAGAAGAGATCAATACTTCTCAAATGTGGATCTTCGTTCTGGATATCATCAGGTAAAGGTGAAGAAGGAAGATATTCAGAAGACCGCCTGCAGTACAAGGTATGGGCACTATGAGTTTTTGGTGATGCCCTTTGGACTTACTAATGTCCCCATAATCTTCATGGATTTGATGAATAGAGTCTTTAGACATTACCTCGACAAATTTGTTGTAGTGTTTATTGATTATATTCTCATCTACTCCAAGAAAAAGGAGGAACATGAAGAACATCAAAGACTTGTGTTGGAGACATTGAGAAAGGAGAAGTTGTACACCAAGTTCAGTAAGTGTGACTTTTGGATGAATCAAGTCACATTCTTGGGACATGTGATCACAAGTGAAAGAATTTCGGTGGATACTTCAAAGAATATGGCGATTGAGGAATGTCCCTGGCCATCCAGTGTCATAGAAATCCGTATTTTTCTTATCATGCTCTTTAGAAAGATCTGATATTTCCTTAGTAAGAATAGTATTTCTAAAATATTCTTTATCATGATTTTTCTTGAGTTTTGAAATCTCATTCTCAAGAAGCATGGAAAACCTAGAAACTTCTTTATAGGAAAGTAAAGTATAATATTCATCATAAGAAGATTCTTCATCCGAATATTCATATTATTTATCATTACTATAATTTTCATTAAAAGAAACATTGGTCATTGATTCAGCATTGTGTACCTTAGCCATTAAGCAATGATTGTCAATAGATAGTCTGGCTATTAAACCAAGATTATTCTATCCAGAAGATTCATAATCTGATGATTCATCTAAAGATTCACCACCACTAGAACTCCAAGTGTCATTAGATTTCAAGACATTCTCAGCTTTATCTTTGTAGTACTTCTTTCTATTTCTCTCAGAATGTTTTTCCTTTCTTTCTTTTCTTTTAAGCATAGGGAAATCAGACCTTATATGTCCAACTCTCTTGTATTCATAACACGTTACTTCTAAATCTTTCTTATATTTAATTTCCTTCTTCTTATATCTGGACTGAAAATTCCTCTGTCCAGCAATCTTGTTCATCCTTCAAGAAAGATTGTCCAATTCATTTTCTGAAGATTCACTTCCACTAGATTCAGATTGAATATCATCCTTCTTAGATTTGGATCTTGTAACTCTCTCAGGAGTCTTGGATTTCATATGATTTGAAGTTGTAGTAAAATCAACACTGTCATTCACATTCTTCTTCTTTACATAATCATCTTCTATCTTTATTCTAGTCTCGTGTTGAAGAAGAGTTCCAAAAAGTTCATCAAGAGAAATATGTGTAACCTTTCTATTCTAATCAATAACAGTCCTCTTGGATTCCCACACATTAGGCATGATGTCTATGATCTTGTCCATAGGAGCTTCATCATCTAATCCTTTCTCACCCATAGATTGTAAACTATCAACAATAGTTATGAATCTTTGTTACACCTTACATATGGGTTCTCCATAAGGAAAGAAAAAACCATGATATTCACCTTTTAATCATAGCTCTTCAAGTTTAAATAACATTGGAAGTTCCAAAGTGTGTAACTTCAAGTTTCTTCCAAATGCAATTTTCTGCTTCATAAGATGAAATTTGGTTATATATATTTCTCATCATGGAACAAAATAATATATTACATACCTTATAATTCAGTTGATATTCATGCTTTTCTTGATTTGTGAAGGTACTAACTTCTTTCTCAGGAATTTTATATCCTCCAGTAAGCATAACAAAATTATCTACTCCAGTATTGATAATTAATGTCTTCATGTGATCTCTCCAATATTCATAATCATTTCCATCAAAGATAGGTGTTCTAGTAGTATTTAGTTTGTAAATGGAACCAACATTGATTCCTTCCATCTTAAAGAAAAAAATATATTTCCACACAAACTTGTTAGTAGTAAGGTTAAGTAATCAAAGAAAATATTCCTCAACAAGGAAAATATAGAACAATGAAAAACGTGAGTAATGAAAACTTATATGTGACTATAAGTATTCTAGATACCTCATCTGATACCAATTATAGGATCGAAATAATGAATGAAGATAATAATTTTAGTATCTAATGATGTATATGCTCAATAAACAAGAGGGGGTAAATTATATACTTTAAAAAATTCATTTGGAACTTTTAAAGATGGTTATTTTTAACAAAGTTAAACAAAGATAAATTCACAAAACCTCTAATTCTATAAACATGCTTGAATCCAGAAAAGTGATTCTGAGAAAGAAATTCCAGAAATATGGTTCCATAAAGGAAACTTAACAAAGGTTTACAAAGATAAATATTCTACCTTAAAGAAAATAGATTCTTACAAAATAAAAGTACAAGTATAAGGTAGTATAAGATAGTTATACTTTCCTTTATAATCAAAAAAGAAGTGGAAAACTTGAAACAAAAGATGTAACAAGTAGTAATTATTTTAAACCAAAGAAAAGTGTATCCAACAACCTTGTATGAAGGTCCCTTGATTTATACATTCACGAAATTATGTCTTACCCACACCAGGGTAAGCCCTCAATACAAAGATCAGAACCGAAAGCCCTCAACTTCAAGGTAGTCGGCACCTCTTTATTCCTCAGTAAGAAAGCCCTCAACTTCAAGGAAGTCAGCACCTCTGTCTTCTTATCCCTGGAAGTCCTCAAATGTAATCAGCAATATTCAGAGTTACATGAAGAAATTCTGAACAAGGAGTTCAGTACACACAAAGCAATAAAGTCTCTCTCTCTATAAATCACTTTAGCAGTATGTAATCTCTAGATTGATCAACTTGTCGTGAGCTCTTTGAAATGAGATCCTATTTATAGTCATAGCTCCAACGGTCAGCTCCCTCCTCTAATAGTCATATTTTTCCTTGAATTTCAGAGGGACTTGTACATGTGTCACTCAAACAATAGTTTGTTAGTAACTGAATACACAACATCATTTTATAACAAAAACAAGTGTAAGAAAAAATATAGTTACATAACCATTATAAAATATTCAGAATGTAAGCAAATAAAAGTTTAGAGTCTAACCAAAAACACATTCAGTGTCTATAATATAAGGATTTTCGGATTCTGTTTTCTAACGAATTATGAACCTGAACTCTATATAATTTTGGAATCTAAATTTCAAGGAAATTTGGAATCTAGATTCACATGAATTAGGATCCTGAACATACAATGTTCGGAGTCAGAGTGCATGAGAATTATGAGTCAAAACTTAAAATGTTCGGAGTCAAAATTCATGAGAATTTGCAGTCAAAACATAAAAAGTTCGGAGTCTGAATTAATTAGAATTCGGAATCAGAACTCATAAGAGATTAGAGTCTGAATTTATGAGAATTTGGAGTCAAAAATTACAAAGTTCAGAGTTTGAATTTATTAGAATTCGGTGTCAGAAATCATAAGAATTCGGAGTCTGAAATAAGAGAACTTGGAGTCAGAACTCAAAAGAATTTAGAGTTTGAATTCATAGAACTCAGAGTTAGAACTCAGAAGAGTTTGGAATCTGAATTCAGAGAACTCGGAGTCAAAACTCATAAGAGTTAGGAGTCTAAATTCAGAGAACTCCGAGTCAAAACTCATAAGAGTTCGAAGTCTGAATTTAGAGAAATTGGAGTCAGAACTCAGAAGTGTTCGGAGTCTAAATTCAGAGAACTCAGAGTCAAAACTCATAAGAGTTCAGAGTCTGAATTCAAAGAACTCAGAGTCAGAACTCATAAGAGTTAGAGTCTGAATTCAGGGAACTCAGAGTCTGAATTCGTATCATGAAAATAGAATACTCTTTATCTAAGTATTATATGATTCTATGGTTTTATATATGAAACCGAATTTTACAAATAGTCAATATAATGAATAATGAAAAACATGGTAAAGATAAATTTCATTGGGGAAGGAAAATTTTCCTTATGAAAGTAAAACACTAGGTAAAATGAAATTTGCCATGAGATAAGGTGTTTGTGATTTTCAAAACATGAGGAATGGTAAAGTCATAAGGAAACCATATTGACTCTACAATCTCCCAAAACATGAAGGAATGGAAAATTCATAAGTAAACCTTATTGACTCAACGAATTGTGATATATATAGCAGAGGATATGGGTGTTTTTGAATATTTAATTCATTTGTTTATTATTTTGGCTCATGAATATGAATAGTTTGAACATTATCATGAAATATATTATAATAATTAAGGTATGTTCTATATTTTGTTTCTTACATAATCCACAACTCAATGAATAGTTTATTTAGATTATAATGCATTTATACTATAAATTATCGTATTTTACTATTCATCAAAAATTCATGTATTTTAGAAAAATCTTAAAAAATCATCCTAACCATTTTTCAATGTTTAGAATTAAAAAATAAACTCCATTTTATGAAACTAATTTTCTATGTATGAGAAATTTATTTTTTTAATTAAAATCATCATTTACTCGAAAAATATAGTTTTTAAAATTATAACTAATTTTATAACATTCTGAAAAATTAACTATGGATTAATTAAATTTTCATAAAATAATAAGACAACAAATTGTTGATTTATGAATACATTTTATTAAAATTAATTTTATTTTAAATCATTTTATTAATTATAAAATTGTAATTAAATATTTATGACTCACAAAAATACCAACACTTGATTAATAATTTTTAAAATATTCATTTATCCATAAAATGATCTAATTATATCATACTTTAGTTTCTAATATGCCTATATTTTATTTATACAAACATGGATGATGTTACTATTCATTAGGCTGATTTACTTTTCATAAGGTTCATATTACTATTCCTAAGGACAAGTTACTATTTCAAATGTATTGGTTCCTTGACTTCTAGAAATTCCTCTTATTTCATTCATTCTTCATTTATGATGTATGTATTATATTCTCTAAGGGAATTTATATGGTCAATACTATATGAAATAAACATAAGAAGAGAAATTTTATTGATAGAGGTTTGGGTCATTATATTCTCCCCTCATAAAAAACTTTTATTTCCTCGCAAATTCCAGATTGTCACCCCAAAAATAAAGATTTGGTTAGTTCTTCATCATAATATCCTCAAACTCCCCCATCACCTCTTAAATTTTCTTATTTTTATAAAGTAACTTTAGCATATGATTCATCTGATTCCTCAAAACCTATTCTTTAGTGTCCATAATCTAGATAAGATCTTCACCAGTAAGATAAGTCATGTTCCAATTCTATTTCTTCATTAGTGAGTACATGTTTTGGTTCTGGCATGTACTTTCTTAACAATAATATGGAGAACATATTGTGTAATTTGGAATGTCTAGGTGGTATTTCCAAATGATAATCTATAGCTCCAATTCTATCCAAAATTTCAAAATGTTCAATGTTCCTGGGGCTCAGTTTCCCTTTCTTACCATATATTATAACACTATTCCATAGAGATACATTCAAGAAAGTGTGATCTCCCACTTAAAATTTCTAATACTTCTTTCTATTTTCGACATAACTCTTTTTCCTACTTTATGATGCTTTGATGTGGGTTTAAATAGTCTTTACCTTAAATTTTGTTTCCTCCACAAGATCTGGTCCTATGAGCTTCCTTTCACTAAATTCATCCCAATATGTTGGTGTATGAAATCTCATTCCATACAATTCTTCATATGGTTCCAATTGAATACTTAAATAGAAACTATTATTGTAGGAAAACTCTACCAAAGAAATATATTGATCCCAATAACCATGAAATTAGAGGGATCATGATCTCAACATGTCTTCTAATGTTTGAATGGTCCTTCCAGACTACCTGTTAGTTTGAGGGTGATAACTAGTACTCAAACATAGCTATGTATCAAAATCTTTCTAAAGATTTTTCTAGAATTTTGAGGTCCATTTTGGATCAAGATCAGACACAATAGAAATTGGTGCTCTATAAAGTCTTAAAAATTCATCAATATGAAGTCATTTAAGGTTCTCTAGTGGAAAATACTCCCTTATATCGTGGAAATGAGAAGATTTGGTAAGTAAATCAACAATCACCCATATTCCATCATTATTTCTTAATGTTTTTAAAAATATAGTGACAAAATCTATAGTGATTTCATCCTATTTCCATGTAGGTATAGGCAGTGGTTGGATGAAACCTCTAGGATGTTCTCTTTTAGCCTTCTCCTATTGATAGACTAAACATATTGATACATAATTATAAATTTCCCACTTTATATTATCCCACCAGAAATTTTCCATAATATCTCTATATATCTAATTGATACTAGGGTGTATAGAAAAATTTGAGCTATGGGAATCATCCAATAACTTCCTTTTTATCTTGGGTATAGAGGGAACACATATCCTCCTTCTAAATTTTATAATTCCATCCTCACACACAAATTTCGGAAACCTCCCATCATTCACAACTTCAATTTTTTTTATTATACTCATCATCACACTAGGAAATTTTAATTTTTTACAATAAAGATGGTTGGGAAACTAGTTTAAGAAGTAATGATGTTTCATCTTCCTAGATGATTTCCATATACATATTTTCTAGATTCATGTACACAGGGTCCTATAAATCCTCATTTTGTTCATAAATCCACAATTCTACTTACTTAATGCATATGATACCTTATTCTCTTTCTTATGGTGGCAGTATATTGAACAATAATAATCTTTGAGTATATTAATCCATAACATTTGTCTCATGTTGAGTTCTTTCAATGAGAAGATATAATTTAAACACTTTTGATCTGTATATATCTCATATCGTTCACCAAAGAAATAGTTTATCCACATTTTTATAGAAACTATTAAAATATCTAACTCAATATCATGAGTTGGATATTTATTTTCATCAATTTTTAACTTCATTTATGCATAGTAAATAACTCTATCATTCTATATAAAGATTCCCCTGAGTCCTTTCTTTGATGTATCACTACAAATCACAAATCCATCATTTCCTGATGGGTGAGTCAAGATCATAGCATTCACTAATCTCCTCTAAAATTCTTCAAAACATTCTCCACATTCTTTTTTTCATATGAACTCAACTCATTTATGAGTAATACTGGTTAACGGGTTAGCTAATCAGGTGATGTTCCAAACAAAATGTTGATATTAACCTACTAAACCAATAAAAAAATGTTCCTCAGTTATGTTCAATGGTATAGGCCATTCCTGAAATTCCTTTGTCTTCAAAGGATAAACTAATATTCTATCCTTTGAGACAATATTTCCAAGAAAATAAAATGACTGAATCTAAAATTCACACATGCCAAACATCACATATAATTCATTTTTTCTTAGAGTCTTCAGAACAATCTACAAGGTATTCTCATAATCTTCATAGATTTTAGAGTATACCAATATATCATCAATAAATAACTCAAAAAATTCATCAAGATAATCCTTGAAACCTTTTTTCATTAGATCCATGAAAATGGAGGGTTAATTATTCAGTCATAATGGCATTACCGTAAACTCGTAATGTCCATAACTAGTTCAAAATGTTATCTATGGAATATCATCCTTACTTACACACATCTGATGATATCCAGATCGAACTTAAATATTTGAAAAATATTGAGATCCATGAAGTTGATCAAATAAATCATCAATATGAGTCATGGGATACATGTTCTATATTGTAACAACATTGATTTATATATAGATAATGCACAATCTCATGGATCCTTCTTTCTTATTGACAAAGAGAATAGGTGCTCCCATAAGAAACATTAGGGAGAATAAATCCTTTATCACTCAATTCCTATAGTTTTTTTTAGTTATATTAGTTCCACTATGGCCATTCTATAAAGTGTCATTGATATAGGCCCTGCACTACAAATTAAATTAATAAAAAACATAATTTCCAACTCCAATGTATGTCCAAATAAATCCTATGGAAATAAAACAATGTATTCTTTCCCAATGGGTACATCCTCAATTTCAATATTTCTTTCCTCACCCATAGATAGTGTATTCTCTTCCTCCCCATGAATTAAATTTAATAAGGCTACTAGGACTTGATCTAATTAAGAATCAGGTGGTGAGGTTCCTTCTCTAAATATAAGGTACTCTAGATCATTCTCAAAAATTGTAACTTCCTTTTTATTACAATAGATTTTCACATCATAATTTGAAATCCAATTAATAATGAGTTTTAAATCAAAATAAATCATGGGTATAATGATATGTTCTTCAACTAAAGAACATTAATGTGTCATAAAGGGGACATATCAAAGTATCTTTATTTTAATGAGACTTCCCTTAGGATTTTTGACTGAAAAATCGTTTTTTAAATCAAAAGGGAAATGTTTAATTTTCATGGAAAATTGGGAAGATATTAATGAATGCGATGATCTAAAATCTAATAAAATTTTTTATAAGTTTTAGGAAATGAATAATGTACCTTCCACCACATCATTAGAAACTTCGACCTTAGTAGTTGTGATCACATAAGCATGGCCTTTCTCCCTTGGCATTTTTTGGGTAAGGTTTCCTTAACACATAGGAAAATAATTTACATATTGTCTCATCTCTTTAAAATTATAGCATTGAAAATTTATAGATTCTTTATTTCCCATGAAATTATAGTCTTAGTGGGCTTTTTCTCCATACATGTAATAAATTCATTTTCCTTTTATAAAGGATTTGGGTTGTTTCCTTCTACAAGTATCACATGTTAGAAAAATCCATTTTTTTATTATTCCCTTTATCCATTATTTCCTCTACCACCCTCTTTTTCTCTTTTTTCTCTTACATTCATAAAACATAGAGAATTATTTCTCTTATTGTTATAAAATGAGAATGTATCTCCATATGATGAGAAATTTTGGGAAACCAGTTCCCTTCAAAGGAATTGTTTTAATCCATCAAATAATCTTTCAATCTTCCTACTTAGATTATGTATATTGTTTGTGGAATTCCTTAATAGCCTGGTAATGTTATCTTCATACTTGGAAACATTCTCATCCTCCTTTTACATCAGATTAAAAAATTATCTTTCTATATTCACAAGTTGTTTACAAGGAAAATATTTTTCTAGGATAATTTCCTTAAAATCCATATATTATATATGTTTAATTTTTTCCTCCTTTGTGTTTTGAATTAGTGACCACCATTGATCTGCTTCTCCCAAAAGCATATAAAATTCCATGAAAACATTCTACCTTTTGTTACTTATCAAATAAATAGATAAATATCTCTAATTAAAATATCCACTACTTAGTTACAAATAGGTTTTAGTCCCATTTAATGATGGAGTTTATTGTCACATAAAGCGTGATGTTACAAGAATCGAATAACAACTGAGAAGGGAGTTTGAATCAGTTGTTCACTTTTTATAAGTTTCAAACCATTAATAAACATAACCCCTATAACCTATTAAGACTTATTTCCTTATCAACCTTTAAAAAATAATTATGCATGAAATAATGTTAAAGAAAATAATCCATGCTTGATTTATACGGTTTGGCCTCAATGTGAGAACATGTATATTTTCTATAGCTACTCCCGTTGTTTTATGGAAATTAACTATAATGAAGAAGTGAATACAACTTTTTCCAACTCTCATTAGACAACATCTATCTCTCGATAAGAAATATTATACTAACTCATATCAGTTTATAATGCTTTCTTATAGAACAATTGAGCCAAACAAAAGAATAAAGACTTTATGGAATCTTCTTCACAAATGCTTAGTCTAAATCCCCATTCTGATTTGGCTGAGTCAGATCTTCTCAGTACGTTAAAGATGGTTTTGATTTTTCCCTGATCAAAAAACTCAAATAAAACTTCATCAATATGGTGGGAAATTTTCACTTCGAATTTTCCAGAGATCTTCCTTTTGCGCATGTGTAAAATTACAAATGAATAAATGATCTAATAAAATATTTATAGGAAACTCAAAAATAAAAATTGGTAAAATTTAATTCTTTCCTACTTCCTTAAATCTCAAAAACACTAAAAATATGACACATATAATGTTCAATATTTGACTTCTTCAAAAATCCTTAAATTTCTCTTAGATTTATAAAAAATTTAAATTCATGCATTGTTTCTTGAACTCTTCATATCCTTCTTAGTACGATAATGTTGGATCTTTTTCCCAATTTTCTCAGAAACATGAATAGAAATTTTGTTCAGATTTTATCAGAAACATTCATAGAAATGTTGTTTAGGTTTTCCAAAAAATATGTTTGAAATGTGGTTCTAATTTCCTTAGATTCATGCTCAGAAATTTTTTTTATGATTTCTTTAGAATTAATGTTTCGATTAGTGCATAATTATAGTTTTAATTTGTATAGAATATGGGTTTCAATTTGTGCAGAATTCAGGTTCCAATTTGTACATAATTCATGTTCCAATTTGTATAGAATTTTCCTTCTGGTTTGTCCAAAATTAAGGTTCTAATTTGTGCAGAATTCATGTTTTGATTTGTGAGGAATTTAGGTTCTGATTTGTGCAGAATTCAGGTTCTGATTTGTGCAGAATTTAGGTTCTGATTTTCTCAGAAAATAAGTTCATATTTTTTCTATAAAAATGATCAGAAAAGTGATTCTCATTTCATCAAAACTATCCACAATTTCTTCAAAATCTTTTACCATGAATTTTTTAGAACTTATTGATCTAGAAATATTCTCTTGATTTTTTTTATAATTTTTGAGAAACTTTCTATCTTCTGACCTCTCACTCTTCAACAACATCCTCTTTCAAAACTATTCAGTAAAAAGGACTTATTCATTCAGAAACAGATTTCAAACTTAGCAACTTCTTTATTTATTTGATTAAGATAAAGACAAAATTCCATCAACCAACAAATTCACCTTTTCTATATGAAAAACATTCTTCAACAAAAATTCTTAATTGTTAACAAATACAAACCTTGATAAAATAACACCACAAAGGTTCTTCAATCTCCCCCTTTGGATTTGTTGCCAACCCTTGTTAACAATTTTTTCAACTTTTATAAATTTTTCACAACTCAAGTTTTATGAATTTTATCAAAACATAACCTTTAGAAAAAGTGGGTTTCTTGAAACCACATTATTGGATAAAGTAATGTTCTTTGAAGGATTTTCATCCCGTGGTGGAAATCTAATTTTTTGGCAATGTAAAGATAAAATCCACCAAACTAAAACTCCCCCTTTACTTTTATCTTTCTCTTTCTCACATTTATTGTTCTATCACATTTTTCTTTTTCTTTCCCACATTATATGATAACCACAACTTAAGATTCATAAAATAAATCTGACTAAGAGCATATTACAAATTACAAAGTTGTTACATGCTCTCCCTATTTTTCAACAAAATCCAAAGCACAGTGGGGTAAATTTTTTATGAGGTTTAGGAAGACATGGGAGGAGGATGAACATGATGTTATAGCCTAAATTCAAAAAATATTTCCTTATACATTTATTTTTTAAATATATCATCAATATTAAACTTTTTTGAAATGTATTCCAATAAAACATGTCCACAATAACTTTCTCAGTTATAAAGTGAAACTTTATATCACAATGTTTTGATCTTGATTGTTGGATAGGATTATTCGAAAGATCAATTTCACTCTGATTATCACAAAGTAACATCAATGGTTTTGAAACTTTGACATTCAGATCTTCGAATTGAACATTCACCCACAACATTTTAGTACAAGCCTGAATGGCTGAAACATATTCATATTCATCTATGCTCAAATTTTTTGACCTTTTTTTCTTACTATGCCAACTCTCACAAAAATTAACACAAAAAAATATTCCCCATATGGTTTACTTTCTATCAATACAATCTCCAACCAAATCAACATCAGTATAACCAAGAAAGATCATCTGATTGTTTATTTTAAATAAAAACCCTTCTGAATTTATTCCATTGACATATCTCAAAATCCACTTTTCAACCAACATATGTGATTATTTAGGATTATATTGATACCAGGAACATAAAGTCACAACATAAAAAATATCAGGCCTTGAAGCTGTAAGGTAAAGAATACTTATTATCAATTTCAAAAAGACTTTCTAATTTACCCTTATTTCAGATTCATCTGTACTCAACATTGTGATCAATGAAATATGAGTGGAAACATCTTCGGGTTCACTCATCCCAAACTTCTTTAACAATTCCCTATTATACATTTCTTGAGATAAGAAGACATATTTTTCTGTATGTTGAACTTGTAATCTGAGGAAAAAAGTTAATTCTCCCGACATTTTCATCTCAAAATTCTTCTTCATTTCTTTAGAAAACTCGTCACAAATATTTTCTTCATCAACAACAAAAAATATATCATCAACATAAACAATTAAAATTAAATATTCAGAGTCCACATATTTCACATACAAGTGGATATCAAATTTTCCTTTACAAAGGTTCATCATTCTAAAACAATTTTCAAGCATAGAATAACAGGCATGATGGGCTTGTTTCATCCCATAGAAAAATCTCTCTAATTTACAAACTTTGTTTTCATCCTGACCATGAAGAAACCTACATGGTTGCTCGATGTAAACTTATTTCTCAATCTCACCATTTATGAAATATGACTTTACATCTATTTGATATACATTTTAATTCTGACGAGTACCCACTACAAGAAAAATTCAAATAGTTTCTATAATCTCAACTAGGAAAAAGGTTTCATCAAAATCCAAACCTTCCACTTGTTTATATCCTTTACAAACAAGTATTTCATTGTTTCTTAAAACTTCTCCATGCTCATTCAATTTGTTTCTATAAAACCACTTGGTTCCAATAACATTTTTATTTTATATCCTTGGATGAAGTACCCATGTTTCATTATTCTCAATATTATCCAACTCTTCATTCATAGCATCATGTCATTCTTTATGTTTAATAGCCTCTAAAACTGATTCTGGTTCATCTTTTGAGATAAGTGAGGTTTGATTTTATAATATAAACTTCCATCTAGTCTGAACTAAATCTTTATGATTCCCAATAATATTTTTAAATTCAACATGTTTTCGTAAG